>JAHLJT010009436.1:11187854-11909065 GCA_031308135.1 Acheta domesticus
GGCTGATGCTGGGGGCTAGATACGCGGCGGCGGGCGTATTGCATTATTTAAAGGGAGCCGTTATAACGCGCCGGCGGCATCATTTACTCGCTTTGGTTGAGAGGGCGGGAGGGGTCTCCTTCGGTCGCAGTCGGAGCTTTCGCGCGCCTTCGGCGGCTTCGGGAGCGAACGCGTTCGCAGCTCGCTTCAGGGTTGCCAGATCGTTCCATAATTCACACCCTTAAAAAGTAATGTAAAATATAATAAACTTTAATGTAAAATTAATATAAACTTTAATGTAAAATTAACGTCAATGTTAATGTAAAATTGATGTCAACTTTAATGTACAATTAATGCCAACTTTAATGTACAATTAATGTCAACTTAATTGTAAAATTAATATACTCTTTAATGCAAAATTAATATAACCGTTAATGCAAAATGAGTGTAAAATTTAATGTAAAATTAATGTATCATACTTTTTAAGTTATTTCGGGCCGCTTCTCAACTACTACAATCATATAGCGGCCACTGCAAGTAACCTTGGGGTAACGGTATACAGGCACGCACAACCATCCATGCCCCGGACGGGGTTCGAACCCGCGACCCTTCAGACACGAGGCAGCTACGCCTCTTCGCGAACTCGACACCACAATTTTTTAAAGAACCATAAAACTTGAAGTAACACAACAAAGCAAACGCTCCCTAGATGGCGAATCTAAAGGTGAATACACTTGTTGCGGTACATCAAAGCACTTTTAAGAACACGCAGTAACTTATTATGCTGTGATCACAATCAGGGTTTAGCGATATTTTTTCGTCTAATATCATATTTTTGGTGTATTCCGAACGCCGAGATCATTGCCGTGTATGATCCCGTGTAGAACGCGTGTTCGACAATTCAAAACACTACCTTTTTGTGTTAATGTTTTTACATTGCAGTATACATAAGGATGACTGGTGGACGGAGAGGATATAACCCACTCTTGTCGAAAAAGTATGATCAATACAGACAAGCATTTAATATCTCTGTACATAATTGTAAATAATAGACATATATCACGTAGTTGAAATGTATAATGTAATTGGTTTAATGCCTCTCTTGTAAACCTTTCTTAAGCTATAAAGAAGCAGCTAGATGTTATGGAATAAGTAACATTTAATAGACGGAACTATGCAGTTACGACGATAGCTATAGTGTAGTAATTTTCTTAGAAATGTATACATTGTATTTTAGCCTAGTATTTTCCAGTGTATGTCTAGTGCATATAGAGTTAGTTTAATGGCGACCGAAGGAGTTAGTAAAGGCGCTGCGCCTGGGGACCAGCTTTTAGCCTGCAGTTCCTCGCTGCGCGAAGGCTTTTTAGTTAGAAACACATTACACGAATTTATGGCTAGTAGATTGTTTTCTAAGGCTTTTTTCAGCCGACAGCCGGTTACGCTTCACGTCCCGGTGGGACGCATATCCGACCACACACCAGAAACTACACTTGCGGCTCTCCTGTTCTGGGGTCAGCAGAACGCGAGGCCCCCCCGCGACAACACGCACATGACGAGACGAGGGACACAACCATGCCAAGGTGGGACTCGAACCCGCGACCCTTCGGACCGAGGCGGGACACGCTCTTAGCCACCTCGGCCATCCGGGTCGTCTGTCTAATAGATAATTGTGCTCAATACCCTGGTAACATTACACTGTGGTCCGATTAAAATAAGTCGGTGATTGACAATTGTACTTCTGAAGCTGTAGCTTCGTACAATATGAGTGTATGATTTGGTTACTTTAATAAGTATTTATTTTAAAACACGTGCTGAGTGGTACGCAAACTGTCGAGATCGCTCCCTTCCATTCGCAACTGTCTATTACGAACTTTCTTTTAATCGGACCGTAGTGTACTATGCAACCCGCGTGGAGGCCACGGGGCCGCGCAGGTGGCCAGCTGCGGGCCCGCACACAAGGGCGGCACTGCGCCTGCGCGGGCGGCGCCCCGCCCACCTCGCGCCTCCGCGCCGCCGCTAAACCGGATGATCACGGCGCTTCGCAAAGCACCTCTTAGTGCTGCTATCAACGGCCCGCACCCGCGCCGGCCGAGCTTCGTAGGGATGTCCATTAACTTTACTCTTACGTCACACGAATTTCACATTAGTATGTTGAAAATTGATCAATTGTCTACGAAAATTTCGATTTTCGACGAAATAGATTCGCAAGATTATTATTATATTATTATTATTATTATTATTATATATTGCTAATGGCACTTACCTCTATCCCAACACGGAGGAATGACTCAAAACACGGAGAGAAAGAAATGGCGACTCAAACTTTACGGGACTTTACGGGACCAGTAAGCTTTGCCTCGCATGTTCAAACCGGCCCAAAGGCTTCAAACTTTGGCCTAAGCGTAAACAATCTTGAGCGCGTGGAACGCATACTTTGCGATGTATTTTATTCAAAAATACTCTATTCTCTGATCTCGCTGCTTATGGAGTACATTCGTTCCGAGGGAAGGTTATTGATTGATTGGATACTGTTCGGTATTCGCCTGGAAATGATCGAAAAGAACACGGAAAACTAGCAATCCAGAGCAGCCGGCCGCTAGAATTCTCCTTCAGACACCGATCGAACTCAACCTATCTATGTAGCTTGTGTCAAAATCCTGCCACTCGAACGTAAGACCTCCCGGTCAGAGGCATGAAGTAACTTCAATTGATGCCCAGAGCTAATAAATCCGATCTAAGGGGACGTTAAGGGATAAAAATGTTTTGCACTTTAATTTAAAAATATGAAGGACTCGTAAAAAATTCAAATATTCGTGCCAAATGCAACCCGCAACACTCGAGCAGCGCTGTTGTAATCTATGTCATTATATAATTACAAAATGAAGCGTTCTGGGGCCATAAAATCTTCAATTTTAGAGGCTAAAGGCCTCAGAGAAAACGTTCCTCACACCGTAATCTACAGGATGATATCTTCTTGGACACTATTACAGTTTTGCTGGTTCCGTGCTTGTTGATACTTCATTGCATTGCAATTTCAAACCACTGCAAAAGTACGGTTGCATTTGCCCGATCCTGTATTTTTGCCATGGACTACTTCTGTGCCTTCTTTAAGAAAAAAACGTTTTTCGAAAATTTTGTGACCATCTAGGAAAGAGAAAAATAAACTGTCCAGGAAGAATGAATTATTATTTCAAATGTTTTCAAGGTGGTGTGAATTGTTCCAAGAACGTCTGCCTATAGTACTAAATAAACCTTTATTGAAAATTTGCTTCAATTATCAATTACATTGTTTTAATTTTTTATTTGATATTCTATAAGTATATTGGCAGTTACCTTTATATTTTTTTTAAACAAAAAACGTTTCGCCAACAACCCCCCCCCCCCATTACGGAAATGGAAGGTTAGGCAAGGTTTGGGTTTAACATGCGAGAGTTCTCGTACGGGTTACTATTGTAATAATTTATTACACTTGTATGAACGGACATTATGTGAACTTCAATTAAGCTCACCTCGCGAGAACATTCTTACAATTATGGCAGATATCCTGTATTACAAATTTCTGCATTTTTGATAAATTTAATATTATTATTAATATAAATAATAATGGTATTAATATTATTAGTATTGTTGTTTCAAGTAGAATAGCACTGGTGCGATTCCTACTTTTTAACCCTTTCGGAACCATTTAGATTCAATTTCTTCTTCTTTCGAATATTGGACAATTATTCCTTAATTAATAATTCATTACCGTATACTTTCTAAATGTGACATAAATCATCTCTAGTTCCTCGAATAATGTGTATCATAATATATCATGTGCGAGTAGGAGTGACGACTATTCATATGCTTTTGAAAGTCATTGCCCTTCAACATTTCATTTATATTCATTCATACCTTAGTGACATTTCACAAACGAGAATTAAAACAGAAGACACGAAACAATATGTGTCTACTACACACTTAACATTCATTTCAGTACCAGTTTACACCGGCTTCTGGTAAACTTCGAACTTTAAACGGCATGTTCCGTGCTTGAGAAGAAACTTAATGTCGTCGCACACAAACTTCCTTATATTTTTTATGACGCCGCCGTTAGTACTTCCTTTTAACATCTTTTCAGTTATGAAGAGCGTGATACGACTTTACAGTATATTTTGCTTGAGTTCCTTTAGAACTATGAGCAATATCGAAAGCTCTCCCATTTTCTTCAGGCACCGCAGATATAAGACATATTTTTGTTTTGTTTTGAATTTATTTCTATCTGCTCGAACAGGTGGTCCTACAGAGTTGTAAATACATATAAATAATTCTTTGGGAATTTCCCCAAGTTGACTGAGTGTCTTGCTCAGGTGTTAAAAAAAATTAATGTTTTATAGTGAGGTGAGAAAAGGAAGATTATTTGTGTACGAATTTGTTAACGTTTGGAGGGAGCGTTAAAGAAATGTATTGTGAGGTGACACATGAAGAGATTTGAATAAAGGGGGGATAAAAATTACTTTGGGGAAACGAGTTTTATAATTAGGAGTATTGGCTTGATAACCGAGGTGAAGAAAGGAAGCACTTGGACAAGATGAAAAAGATAATAAAATTTAGAGAATTTAGAGGATAAGTTGATTTATGTAAGAAATATCAGTAATTATACTGCATTTGAAGTTCTCAATGTATTTGACTGTAAGGAATACACACCAGGACACGTGAAGAAGGCTTCGAAGGCATATTTTTAAAAACGTGATTGTACGAGTATTGCTAAGTGCAGTGTTTAACCAGACAGGGCATGCATTTATTCGCATTGGTCTTACAATACTTTTATACAGCCAGTCGTTTGGTTTCAAGTTTTAATCAAGATGTCGAATTTAAGAGTTTGTGTAGTTTGGATGTTTTTCCTATTGCTTTTTGTATGTTGGATTTAATGTAAGCTTCCAAGTCCGCCGTCTGTACATTCCGAAGTATTTGGAAGGGGGAGGAGTTGATTAGGCAGGGTAGTTGAATATTTTTAATAGTTCGTAGAAGGGAACTTTTTGGTTTTCCGGGCGTAAAGATTTTTCTTTGTGTTTTTGCTGGATTTATTTTTAATCGCCATTGATGAAAGCACGTATTAAAGAACGTGAAGAGATAAAGAAACGTCTCGCAGGACGGTTTCCCAGCAACAGGGCAGGAGCAAACCACTACGGGCTAGCCACAAACACGTCTCGCGTAGCCATCTGAAATCTACGCGTTTCGCGTTCAGCGCCGTTCGTAATATGGCTTGGTCCGCAAAACCAATTACGCGCGCCGGAAATTGAACGATATGAGTCCGGTCGGCCCCCGGCCTTCGGGAAGGTGAAATCTATGAAACACTTTAACGTTTCGGGGGGGGGGGGAGGTGGAAGGGGGCTTGACGGCGGCAGAAAGTTGGGATCGGAATGAAAGGTCTGGGTCGGGCGCAGGCGGGATTCCGCAGCTGGGGGAGTGCGATGCGAAACAGAGCTCAAATTGAATCTGCCACTCGGTCAGCGTGGAGAAACGGGGATTCCCCTGCCCCCTGCCGCGAAAAGAGGAGCCAAACGGAACAGCCGCGAGGAGTGCCAGCCGAGCCGCGCCGCTGCAGGCGGCAGAAGCGACGGCGGAGAGAGGAAACAATCTGCTTTGATTCGCGCCTTGCAACGCGTGTATGACGAAAAAAACAAAAGGTTATAGGTTCTGGGAGAAGAGACGGAATTATACGTTGTACCAAACGTCTTTGTGCTTGACCTTTGAGAGTAGACTGATGACGCTGACAGTGGTTTGCTAGCAACTCGCACTGGCAGCAGCTTTTCCTGTGTCGTAATTACTCGTGTTGACATGAACTCCGGAATGAATAAATGAAGGGTATATACGAAGGGTATATCGTAGCGTCCTATCAGCTGAGAGTTTCTGCCGCGCACTTATAAAACGGAATATCGAAATATCACATCATTTAAATAATTCAAACCGTGTACGTACTGGACAGAAAATAGCAAAACTATAGGATTGATCTTTACTATTACTTTTAGATTGCCGCAAGAGATCACGTAGCGAACTTGTGGCATGGCCACAAAAGCTGCTTCTACATATCGAGCACAAAGACATATGGTACAATGTATAAATGTGAGAGAACGAAGAGGCGATTGAACGGAAGGGATGATTAAAACATAACACCCTACGTTGGGAGAAGGGCAGAGAAATGTGTGTGATAGGGGAAGAAAAAGAACGAGTAAAAATAAAACATTGGCGAAAGGGTGGGGGAATTCTAATAGTACGAGAGAGAAAGAGAGAGGGGGGGTAAAAGAGAGAGACGACCACACGACAAGAAAAAAAGAATGTCACGATAGAGAAAGGTCAGGAGTGGGGAAAGAATTGGCCACGGTGAAGGGTTAAGGACGATTTTCCGTGACGAAGGTATAATTGCGGAAAGAAAACTGACGAATAAATCCACAAGAAAGAAAGGAAAGCTAAAGACGAGCAAAAGCCGCCGCTAGTATCAATATCCAGAAAGAGAGAAGCGGGGGTGCAAATCCAGAACGTGGGCGGGTCCGCGTGAGGGGGCGGCGTCCGAGAATCGCCCACCCGCCACTAGAATTTGCGGCGTCATTGATCGCCCGCACCCCGCACCCGAAATGAAATCACGAGATCCCCGCCCATAAAACACAACGACCTCTCCCGCCGCGGCCTTCTTCGCTCGCACCCCCGCCCCCACCCCCTCGCGCCCCCCTGAAAAGCGCTGCTGCTCGGAGCGCTCCGCTGGTCGCCAATCACAGCGACTCCCTTTGCCCGCGGACGGGGCCCACGCCTCCGAACAAGGGCAACCAGCCCTCGCCGCTCCTGGCTGGGGCCGAAGACGTCGCGGCGCCACGGACGCTGAGTAAAGTCGGCGCCATGGCGAGAAAACCCAGTGGAAATAGTTGTACAGTGTAGTGATTAGTGTGAATGAATGCGACAATGAATGTGAGAGAATGAGTTGTAATATAATTATACGAATGACTGAGTGAGTGAATGAAACAAAAAAAGAAAAGAAGAACAATATTAAGAACTTTTAAAAATCACAATCCATAAAAACCTGTAAATAAAACTAGGCGACGCCCAAAGAGGCTAGCCATATAATAGTTTTAAGTTAGTCTATTTAAGATATAGCCCTCCCCGATCTCCACAAGCCTAATCGGCTGGAGAAAAATGTAGCCCGTTCATGAATAAATTCCCGCCCGTCCAGGGCAACTGGAGGGGGGAAATCGAAAAAGAAAAAAAAGGAAAAAAAAAACTGCAAAAGGGGTCCTCTTCTTTCAACCCAGCCCAATTTGAGCGATGACCTGTCATCTACCTTCTGCCGGAGTCTTTCGACATGTGAGAGACTATTGCTCCCGGACGCGTTACAACTACTCGTACTCACGTAATTAGTCCCGTAAGTGGTAGGGCATATTATTTAACGGGAGGAGGCGGTGCTTATGCCCGGCTGGAACGTGAAGCCCAACGTAACCCACATCAATGATGTCGAGGTCTTCTACTGGTGGCACCGTAGCATACCACGAGCTTCTCTGCGCAACTAGCGTGGGAAGGGACCTATTAGTAACCCCGTCAAAAGGGATGGCGTTGTCTCTGGTGGCGGGGCGATGAACTGCGTGGAGGGGTGATTTCGTCGTGCACTCGTGCCACGGACTCCCGCTCGTGGCATCGACCTTGACAACACTAACCTACACATCGGCTTGCGGGGTTTTCTCCTCCAAGTATCTCCTTTGGTGGGTCATAAGCAGAGGCAAGCTCTAAACTCCCGACTGTCTCCCAACATGAACAGTAAAGTTGTGCAAGTGAATGCATGTGTGTGTGAGGGGAGAGGAGGGGACAATGGGGAGGAAAGAAAGATCACGCGCGGTCAGTGGTCCATTTTTTGAAACACTTTTCCGGCATTCACCTGATACCGATTGGAGAAACGATGGAAAACCACACATGCGGGCATCCGGTCGTTTGAATTTTACTCCAGACAGTGGTTGAATTCGATCCAGTATAGAGCTAGCGATAAAAATCTGTGACCGTGGAGACTCAAATCCTACCATCTTCCCGGTATAGGAGGTTGCAGAAAAGTGTTGCGAGTGCACCATCGTAGCTGCAACTCTTTCATGGACTTAAGAAATGGGCCACATGGGGATGGGGTATTAGTTACTCGCCCGGTCCCAAAGATGAGAATGGGGGCGGAATGGGAAACAAAGGAACGCCCTTGAAATTCTCTAAAGGGATCATCGTTCGATCGAGCTAATGCGCGTGTTGCAACTCGCCCATCGTTGGGATATGATCCTAGAATCTTCCGGTATTCTGGACAATTAGTCTTGACAATTTATTTGTAATGGTTTATTGACCTTTATAAAAAGGTTCAGTAATTTTTTTTGTAACAATTTATTGTTATATATTACGACGTTTCGACCCTATTTATGGTCATTTTCAAAAAATCTAGTGTCCAGGTTTGTAAATCATAGATAAAGAGATAGCATTTTAATCAAAATTGTCACTTGGTATAAAAAACTAGTCAAGTTGTAAACTTCATCAGGACAAATGGTATTGTAACGTCACAGCATTGGGCTCGACCGACAGAACCCCCGTCGTGCAGGGGTAGGGGTTGGTCATCTGGGGTCGGGCTGGCGGCAGCCGGACCTCTCAAGTCGTTCCGGTGGGAGGGGTTGTCTTCTGGTGCCGGGCGGCACGGCCGGACCTCGGTCGGCAGGGGGCAAGCTCCCGGACGGCGGCTGTCATGCGCACAAGGGATGATGTGTGACGACAGAATTCCGCCTGCAGATGGCGGCAGGCCCATCCGGACAAAATCTCAGTAATGAGAACATGTGGGCCGCGGGTCGCCTGCGTGGGAGGTCAGTCACGTGACCTTTCACAAAAGAGGCCCGCGAAGGAAACGGCCATTCATTCGAGTCTGGGCCGAATCACGGCGTGGAGGCACCAAACTTGCGCCACGGCAGTGCGGAGACGAGCTAGGCTCGTGAGGGCAATCCATGTGTTGGAACGGCCGGTGTGGAAGTGTTATTCCACGTGTGACGGGGTGTGTTACGCAGTGTGCGGGCATTTGTGTAGAGTGAGCAGTGAGAACTATGTACATTGTGTAAATAACTATACAATAAACCTTATTTATAGCACAAGTTCAGGTCTGTGATTACCATAATATTCCCACGACGTCACAGTATATGGGTCCAGTCAACTGGTATCATATACCAGGATGAGAATGAATTCGAGAGTGCCGGTGAGAAAAAAAAGGACCATTCAGTTTTCGCAGGCATCGCAAACACATACGTCCATTTTTCAAAGTTATCGACAACTTCATTTGTCGAGCCATTCAAAACGCCGAAACTGTCGAGGAACCGGTACTTACGTTCTCCAGTCAGTGCGATGAAAAGACTCTTTGGACTCTTTCCACACTCATTCGTTTCAAAAAGCAACCAGGCAGCGACGGACTACAATCCATGCTCGATTTGCTTGAAATGAAACGTTACTAAGTGGGAAGCATCTGAACAGACTTCAGCACATTTTCATTCACTCGCGCATGCACCGTTTCTGTCAACGTTGAGCGGGTTCCTCGCATGAGCAGTGCTGTCACCACCCATCTGCTTCCACCAGGAAATAGTAACATCAGTCAACAACCCAGGCTTCCCGTTATGCAGTGCAAAGAAGGAAGGATCATTCACACCAGTGACGCCCCCACCATGGACGACTGAGTCTTTCCTCCTTGAGTAAAATGCTGACAGTAACAAAGCCAACGCGCCAATTAAGAACTGCCGAGTAAACGACAGGGTAATTTCGCCTCCCGGGATCTACGTCGCTAAGTCGAGTCATTAGCACCCTACACACAACCTCGCGATAAGACAACCGCGTGAAACTGCGCAATAAAGAGAAACATGCAACGGGCGACGCTAGATTCAAATATTTCATTTTCCAGAAATACGTTGCACTACAGTGAGATGAAAGTGATTAAAAAGTGAACGAGTTCAATTCTTTGCCTATCAGATACGTGTCACATTTTTATTAAATAATAATAATAATAACTTTAGATCAAAACGTCGTAACCAAGGAGGCAGAGAAACGTCTTAAATACAAGAGTTTGGAAATGAGATCAGCCGAATGTGGGGCGTAAAAGCACAGGTCATCCCGATAGTTATCGGAGAGCTCTGGGATTTGTTCCTCAAAATTTGAGTAAGAACTTGTCTAATTTCCCAAGTCATTCAAAAGATTGGGAAGTGCAAGAAATTGCTTTATTTGGAACAGCCCACATTTTGCGCAATGTATTGTAGAGGCACCGACAGTCCCTAGATCTGCCTCCTTAGGTAGCTGGTTGCAACCTGGAGTAGATTTTATATTTCAACTTATTGGTACATAGTTTTCAGGTTTCCGTTATTTTTCATATACATTTTATTAGTATTTTCTATTTCTTCTTGAATAATAACAAAGGAGTCTTTTGAATGAACCAACGATTTACACGTTTCCTCTCAAGTCAGCGTATTCATCGGCCAATGTGTACTATAACTAATTCACGTTCATTACAATACGAAAGAGAATTTCCGACTTGCGGTGTTTTGCAGCCCAAACCACCTCCACCACGCTGCATGTCCGGTTGAACCCAGCTCCGTTCGCCTCATGCATTACGCAAGTACTAACTACCCCCATCAGAGCGATACGCCACACGAGGCCATCCCGACGCGTGATTAGGATAACCGCCATTCACGATATTTGCCTTCATTTCCCCGTTTGCGGCAGGAACAAGACGCTGGAACACGCCCAGACTGTTACGAAGGAGCTCTCGCTCGCACCCCCCCCTCCCCCCCCCCACCGCTCCGCCCGGCGCAGCGTGCGTGGGCGAGGAAGCGCTGACGGCGGGGGCGGCGGGTAGGAGGAGGGGGAGGGGGAGAGTGCGACGACACGCAAACGAAGCGAGGAGCGAGCATCGTCACCGCCGCCGCCGCCAGTGACCTTGCCAAGGCCGCCGCCGCCGCCGTCGTCCTCGCCGCCTCGCGCCCTGTTCGGTTGACGTCGACGCTCTCCAAGTAGTCCACCCGCACCGCCTTCGCCCGCGGAGAGGCGGCAGCGATATGGCTGGTGGGAGGAAGGCGTGTTTCCGAGTGGGAGCCCCACTGATGGCAGACGGACGGATGCCATTCATTTAACAGGACAGGTTCGTGGACTATTCTTCAGTCCTTCCAACACAATTTTAACTTGCATCTATCGTAGAAGAGGTATGTGTGTGTATGTGTGCGTGAGCGCGTGCATGTTCTCCCAACACAATTTTAACTTTTATCTATCACAAAAGAGGGGTGTGTGTGTGTGTGTGTGTGTGTGTGTGTGTGTGTGTGTGTGTGTGTGTGTGCGCGCGCGCGCGCATGTCCTTCCAAGACAATTTTAATACAGGCCTTCCAACACAATTTTAACTTTTATCTATCGTAGAAGAGGTGTGTGTGTGTGCGCGCATTGCGTTGCGCGTGTGTTGTACGTGTGAATGTTCCGCCAAAACGATTGAACCACAAGAGCAAGGTAGTCCAACATGCGGCGCGGGGAATCTCTTATTGTGGCTCGTGAAAGGTTATTAGTCCTAAGTGAAAGCCCTTGCGTCCACGTCGGGCGACGTCGCGTTCAGCGCACGCACGCTCTCGGAGCAAACACTTCTTTCATGTGAAAATAGATTAAGTTTACATTTAAGATTTTTTTTCTAGTAAATTCAGAAATTCAAAATCATCCCAATCTGTTTCATGCGTTATACGTCGTTATCACTAGAGTCCGGAAAAATATGTAGTATGAAACGTCAAAATATGTACATAAAAATCTAATGAAAATAGTAAGAATATGTAATAAATATGTAAAATCCGATATTATATATAAAATTAAAATTATCTAATTAAAAACCTTTCACTTAGCAAGAAATTACATTTAGAAAAAACTGCTCACTTTACATCATAGAACTTTCTCGTCGGTTGGAAAAGCTTCATCTATTGTAATCCTGGACCGTAGTTAGCAGCCGGATTAATAGTAATAGAAGCCATCACACAAGAGATCTACGACCAGCAAACATACACTGTAGCATTCTCATCGAAGTGTTACACGTCGGCGATCGCAAATTTTTCTCGGAAATTAAGGTTACAGATTACAACACGCGGTGTCAGTGATATTTTCAACACTTAGATTTCCCCAATAATGTAAGAAAAATGCTGGTTAAAAAAATATTTATCTTTTCACAAAAAAATATGGATTAAATTGAAGAAAATTAATAAATAAGCAAATATATTATGAAAACAGCAAAATATGTAAAATATGTAATATAGTACTAAATATGTAAAAATATGTAACGAAAAATTCGATATTGTGTTAGGAGGGCTATGATTCGCTATGATTACAATTTTGAGAACGGTAAGTAGAAAGACAAAAAATAAGTAATTACATACAAATCCGGTCCTCTAGTTATCACACTGTCAAAGAATACAAAAAAAAAACTTTAACAATTTCACAAAACTCTTGCAGTGTTGCGAAACACAAAATTAAAGGCACACACTGACCAAGCGATGCTACCTGACTAACACAGCAAGCAAAACCAAATGAATGTAACATTGAAAGATTACGAGGCACACATGGCCGGGTTGTCGAACCACACCACTGTCACAGCACCACCGCTCCTACAAATCACACCGCTGTCCAGTAGAGGGTCTCAAGTGCAGAAATCGTGAAAAATGCCCTTCACCGCCGTGGATGCTTCATGCTCCCGGTCCACCATAGCTCCATCCGCTTGGCCCACACTCCACCAGCTGTGTCGCCCGCTGTCCGCACATGCTCTGGCGGTTGCCCCGGGTTCGACCCCGGGCAGGGCGCAGAGGGGCGGGCAGCCGGCTAGCTGGCGGCGGGGGGGCGGACGTAGGCGGGGGGAGAGATACGGGCGCGACGGCGCGATGGTGTTGGTGGCGGCGGTGACGGTGGTGATGTAGTGACGTCACCGGTGTCGGCGGCCGAGGGTAGCTGATTGCAACCTGGCAGGGCGGCGGAAGAACTGTCACATGCATCAAGGCGCGGGAGGAAACAATGATTTAATTAATGTCTTCATTCCATTTCATTGATTGATTGATTGATTGATGATGGAATTTTTTTTTTTTTTTAAGTGGGACGCGCGAATTTTGGAATTGGCGCCCCCATGACACCCTGGTCTAGCATGGAACTCCCATAATTTAGCGGGAAGCACTCCAAAGAGTGCCCAGGTGGGCGGAAGTCGCAGGAACTTGTCCGCGCCGAGCAAAATGTGCTAACACACACATGGTTCCATTCCCCCTGTTTTCAGAACACTCGGGGTGCAGGGATAACCAATACGGGGTAGTCAGGTGTTGTGGATCGCCCAAGTAAAGAAAATATGGCCAGCAATTTATTATTAAAGATTAAAATTAAAGATTTTAGTTGTGGCTCTTCAAGCCTTGCAAGTTGGACACCCCTGCACTAGAGAGATTGTAACCGATTTGCACGAATGCGTTTGAGCGAGCGAAAGTCAACACGCCGGAGAGGAGGGAGGCTGCGATTTAAATTGCTACCCCGAAAATCTGAGTGCTTCACAAAATCAATTTATTGCAATCAGCGATGGACACTGCAGTGAACATTAGGAATGGACTTGGCTGACACTGCCGCTGGTGGAGATGGGCCAGGTTGGGTGAAGTGGGCAGTGTAGGAATGACCGACGTGGTACGTTGAGCAGATGAAGAGAGGGGAGAAAAATATGCGAGCAACGTCGCAAAATCACCTAGAGAACACCTATCAACAAACCGAATAATTCTCATTTTAATACGTAGACGCGGAAGTTAAATCCTTCTGTTAGAAAAGGGTAGTTTCTTGCATCAAATATTTCTTTAATACTACTACATGATTTAATTGTTTTCAACGTAAAAAATAAACAACAATTGCTAGAACATATTATGTATTTTTACCTCCTTCTCTATTCTCGCGAGCGCGCGAGTGTGTGTGTGTGTGTGTGTGTGTGTGTGTGTGTGTGTGTGTGTGTGATGTTGGCGTATTTTTATTCTGAATGAGGAACAATGTTTCACTCTCCGAATGTTTTCCTACTTTCTCACATAATGTTTTTTTAAAATATTTCAAAACAAAATATTGTTTAAAAATAATACTTCAGAACAACAGAACAAACAACAGAGTGGGAAATCGTGCATTGAAATTAATGAATTCAAAACACAAGTGCAGGCGTGTAACATTGATATGAGTACAGAACAATTGGTGCGGGCTCATTAAAGTTTTTGCGCTGTGGTCACAGTTTTGACGTCTTCTTTTCAATACACATAATATATATATAATATAAATAATAACTGTATTTAATTAAGCCAATTTTACCAAACATGATCTCTTGGCATAACTCTAATAGCAAGCAAGTTTCATAAACTATGCCCTCCAAAGCCGGCGCTTCTGAACAAAAGCCAGCTTGGCGAGATCGGGCTTCAAAAAGCGAAATCACTCACACTTCCATACGATGGGTCCCCCATTTTATTTATTTCGGATGCAGCGGATAACAATGTGGGACAGCTGATTCAATTTAAAATATTGATTTTAAGTTAGAAAATATTAAATTTATTTGGTGCATATTTACAGTGAATAGGTAATTCACACTGCTAGTGTGCCAATGAATGGTACCAAATGTATTTCTCTACCATATCTAACGTCAGTATCAGTACTAATAAAGAAGCATTGCCTACAGCTCCTACTGTGACGGTCCCCCGACTATTAAAACACATGTTATTAGTCCACAAATACGTAAAGTATTTTATTTGTTACTGCTTGTTTTTGCCTTCTATGATTGGTTGATTGTTAGTGATTCCGGGCGCGTCAACTACTAGGGTCATTAGTACCATAAGTGTAGTCCATGTTTTTGCTTCGGATGGCGAGATCCGTAGCCGACCTACCGTCGACTAGCGAGATTTTCCTCAACCAGCGAGGCCCCGCTCCAACCGAGACAAGCTGCCGACCATGTCTCCCGGCAAGTGTGGTAGTGCAGTGGCATGTTCGTGTAAGTGTGTGTAAGGGACGGATAGATCGCGGGTGGTGCGTGGACTGTTTGTTAGGGAACTGCTCCAGCATTCGCCCTGGTGTTGATCGGATCGGAGAAACCGCAGAAAACTACCGATCAGAACAGCCGGCCGCCTAGAATTCTCCCTCCAGACAGCGACTGAATTCGACCCTAACAAACGGGCCACGGACCGCGGCAGCGATCTTTCCTTCTTCTTCCGTGGCCTATCCTCAGCCCTTATACTAGTATGCACTACACTACCACACATGCCAGGAGACCGGTCGGGAGCTTAGAGCTCGTCCCGACTGGGGCGGTGCCACCGCTGATGGGAGACACCTGGTTAGGGGAAAACCCTGCTAGTCGACGGTAGGTCAACGCCGGATCTCGCCATCCCAGCGGGGGAAGATCACCGCCACCTCACGATGAAAGCATGCACTACCCTTCGGGGACTAATGACCTAAGTAGTTGACGCGCCCGGAATCACGAACTATCAATCAATCAATTAACGACGCAGGGGACCGTGAGGGCTGCTCGCGAGAGCTGCACTGTTACCGTCGCTAAACTGTCAGGACGACTCACACGATTAGTCAGGTCTCGCGCGATTTATCGAGTGCTTTTCGAGTACAGGGGTTTCGCAAGCTCTCGCCGAGCGCAATCGGCGCCACACAAAAGCAAGTGCTAGGGCGGGGGTGGGGGAGGGGAGGATGGCACATTCTAGTGCAAGTGCTCGCTCGCACCACACCTCTCGAAAGGCTTCTCAACTGGCAACTTTAGAAAATAGTTGCGCTTTTCTTGTTTAGAACTATGTTTCTCTTCAAAGACATTTTTATGAATTAGCCTCTGAATTTATTGAATTTTTTTTCATAAAACAGAATCCTAGATAACAATAATTATATATTTCCTTCGCTGTCTTTCTTTATTTCATAAGCACGTAGCGTGGGGCCTTAATGAAAATGACGTCTTTTATATAAGCCATTACGTTTGTTTCAACTTCTTACTTGCCTCTCAGACGTTTACGAGTAAAACAAGTTTATGTATTGCAATATCGTCCACCACTCCTCTTCATGTTAGAATATAGAAACAATCTGTACAGTAGGAGGGGAAAATATTTCAGAGTGCACCACTGGGCTTATACCCCGATTTTAATGTCTTGGTCTCTGATGAGTCTTCAATTTCCAAAACTGAAACTCCCGATTGGAGAACCAATACTCCCTCTCCTAATTCACCACGGGCCAAGAAATTTAAACCGCACATCCAGTTCTGGACAGAGGGCAAAATAATTAAACTGCCATTAAGTTGCATTCCGTTATGTACGTACAGAGCAGTATTCTCAAAGTGCAATCTTTCCTCGAAATCGTAAAGCAACATCGTAAAATAGATAATCGTACTTACTAGTAGAATGCAAACAAAACACGTCCGGTTTGAACTTGCGTTTCACTCACCTGAAACAAAAGAAAACAAACACGAGTTTATAGATCATTTTGTCTTCATAAACATTAAAACGCACAATAGTGTCGCAATTACAACTAATAACAATTTCAAAACATAGTCTAAGCCGGCATCTTCACATTACAGAAATAAAAAATACATTCAACACAGAAAAATCTCCCATAAAGTCTCTCTTTCCCTGTACCAAGCGCAAGGAATATAAGAAAAAGCAAGAAAGATAACAATTGACCGTGAAGTAATGATCTTCTTCAGAGACTTTACTAGGTAAACTTTACAACAAACTACATTCATATCTCAATAAAATATTACAACAGAAAAGAAAACGCCATGTTGCAAATTGAAAATTTAGAAAAGTGACAGCGATCCCAAATCACCGCCGATGAAGGTTTATTTCGACCATTTTCAAATTCATCAATGTTTAAGAAGAGCTACATCAGAGCACACAAAACGCAATAATTATTGAATTCTGGAATTGAAAAGTGTTAAGAGTCAAAAGTAATTCTGGCTATTTATTGAAATAAATATGATTTAATGAAATACTTTAAGAAATTAATCTACAAGTGGTAAAGCCATTAACACTTATCTAATACCTGGAAGCATTTAATGACGACATTGATGTCACGTGTAAAAGCAACCCTCAATATATTTAATTATTTGTGGGAACGCTGATGAGGTGTTGTTTACTTCATTAAATGATGAAATAATTGAAATCATCTCCGTCAACTTAATGTTGAGAACATTATATTGACACATTAGTTGCAAAATTACTACATAGAGTAGTCGCACTATTCGTGATTAAACTTGAGAATTTTAATAAAGGAACGCGCAGTCATGATACATCTATTCTTTCAATAATGCATTACAAGCGACGTACAGAACATTCTTGATTCGAGTGTGAGGCTGCACGGCAACGATGTTTTTGCTTAATATTTTTCGGTTCGCTGGAAATAGGTTTCGACACAAACCACCGAACACATAAAAGCCTGTCGACTGCAGAGAGAGCTTCATTCAATGCAAGACTGAAACAACGCCCATGTAAAATTCAGAAAAGGAAACAAGTGACTTGTGAAGTGAACGAGGCTTACAATACTTACGGGAAACGTGCTCCGCGGTAAAAAAACAATAAACAAACAACAACAACAACAAAAAACCATCAACTCATTTCACAATGTTAGTCAAAGAGAATGGTCGTACTATTTGTTGCCTCTGTCACTTGTTTCTGCCGAATGCCGTCTCAGCACACAAGAGCGAGGTGGCTTCGGTGAACGTTATGCTTTGCTGGGTGTCGTGGCGCGAAGCGGCGCTGTGGCTGTAGATGAGCGCGGAACCCTCCATTACAGTTGGAGGCACTAACTCGCGGGCCCCGCGTCCCTCCGAGAGCTTACGGAACAGCAGAGGGGCTGGGCGCCGCGGGGCGGGGGCGCAGGGAGCACGTCGAAGGGAGCTGGACGGGAAAGGGACCGAGGAAAGGGGGCGGGACGGAAAGGGGACGGGATTGGAAGGGGACGGGATGGGAAGGGGACGGGACAGAGAGGGGACTGGACGGAAAGGGGACGAGACGGGGACGGAACGGAAAGGAGACGGGGCGGAAAGGGGACGGGGCGGAAAGGGGACGGGGCGGAAAGGGGACGGGGCGCGAAAGGGGACGGGGCGGAGGGAAAGGGGACGGGGCTGAAAGGGACGGGACGGAAAGGGGACGGGGCGGAAAGGGGACGGGGCGGAAAGGGGACGGGGCGGAAAGGGGACGGGACGGAGAGGAGACGGGGCGGAAAGGGGACGGAAATGGAACGGGGCGGAAGGGAACGCAGACGGAAAGGGAACGGGAGGGGAAGGGGACGAGATGGAGAGTAACGGGTGGAAAGGGGACGGGGGCGAAAGGGGGACGGGGGTGGAAAGGGGACGGGCGGAAAGGGGACGGGGCGGAAAGGGGACGGGGCGGAAAGGGGACGGGACGGAGAGGAGACGGGGCGGAAAGGGGACGGAAATGGAACGGGGCGGGAAGGGAACGAGACGGAAAGGGAACGGGAGGGGAAGGGGACGAGATGGAGAGTAACGGGGTGGAAAGGGGACGGGGCGGAAAGGGGACGGGGCGCGAAAGGGGACGGGGCGGAAAGGGGACGGGGAGGAAAGGGGACGGACGGAGAGGAGACGCGGGCGGAACAGGGGACGGAAAATGGAAACGGGGCGGGAAGGGAACGAGACAGGAAAGGGAACGGGAGGGGAAGGGGACGAGATGGAGAGTAACGGGGTGGAAAGGGAACGGGGCGGAAAGGGGACGGGGCGGAAAGGGGACGGGGCGGAAAGGGGACGGGGCGGAAAGGGGACGGGGCGGAAAGGGGACGGGGCGGAAAGGGGACGGGACGGAAAGGGGACGGGGCGGAAAGGGGACGGGGCGGAAAGGGGCACGGGGAGGAAAGGGGACGGGACGGAGAGGAGACGGGGCGGAAAGGGGACGGAAATGGAACGGGGCGCGGAAGGGAACGAGACGGAAAGGGAACGGGACGAGATGGAGAGTAACGGGGTGGGAAAGGGGACGGGGCGGAAAGGGGACGGGGGGTGGAAAGGGGACGGGGCGGAAAGGGGACGGGGCGGAAAGGGGACGGGGCGGAAAGGGGACGGGACGGAGAGGAGACGGGGCGGAAAGGGGACGGAAATGGAACGGGGCGGGAAGGGAACGAGACGGAAAGGGAACGGGACGAGATGGAGAGTAACGGGGTGGAAAGGGGACGGGGCGGAAAGGGGACGGGGCGGAAAGGGACGGGGCGCGAGAGGAGACGGGGCGGAAAGGGGACGGAAATGGAACGGGGCGGGAAGGGAACGAGACGGAAAGGGAACGGGAGGGGAAGGGACGAGATGGAGAGTAACGGGGTGGAAAGGGGACGGGGCGGAAAGGGGACGGGGCGGAAAGGGGATGGGGAGGAAAGGGGGACGGGACGGAGAGGAGACGGGGCGGAAAGGGGACGGAAATGGAACGGGGCGGGAAGGGAACGAGACGGAAAGGGAACGGGAGGGGAAGGGACGAGATGGAGAGTAACGGGGTGGAAAGGGAACGGGGCGGAAAGGGGACGGGGCGGAAAGGGGACGGGGCGGAAAGGGGACGGGGCGGAAAGGGGACGGGGCGGAAAGGGGACGGGGCGGAAAGGGGACGGGACGGAAAGGGGACGGGGCGGAAAGGGGACGGGGCGGAAAGGGGACGGGGAGGAAAGGGGACGGGGACGGAGAGGAGACGGGGCGGAAAGGGGACGGAAATGGAACGGGGCGGGAAGGGAACGGGAGGGGAAGGGGACGAAGGGAGTAACGGGGGCGGAAAGGGGTCGGGGCGGAAAGGGGACGGGGCGGAAAGGGGACGGGGCGGAAAGGGGACGGGACGGGAATGGGACGGAATGGGAGCGGGACGGGAAGCAAACAAGGCAGGAAGGGAGCGGGACCGGGTGGCGGCGGGACGGTGAGAGAACGGAACAGGGCCCACAAGAAGTGACGTCGGAAGCGGAGACGGCGAGGGAGGACAGGAGTGGCAAGTGCGGGTGGAAGGTGAGCGCGGGCGGTGAGGTCGGCGGCCTCGGGGCGGGCGCCTGGCGGGTGGGATTACTGACCACACGAGCGGGAGTGCTCTGGGCAACAAGAGATCCCGTCGAATTTACCAGACCAGGCGCGCGTTGCTTAGAAATGAGGATGGGACCGCTTTGGTTACCATTAGTGTCCACTTCCATTGTTCCTTGTTGTAGGATGATCGCTTGATACACGAACGTTGAACATTCACGTGGTATTCATCAATTTAGGCAACATAACTGTTATACAAGAGATTACACACGTCGAATACAGAATATTACGAAATTTTAAAAATACTGAAAAGATACACAAACCGATGGAAGAAATAGCGGTATTCTATTTTTTGCCTGAAGACGATTAAAAATTGTTATCAGAGAAGCTAAGGTGTCGTGTCAAATATTAGACTACCGTACATAATCATTTACTTAATGACTTCACCATGTTAATGACACAACTCTTCCAGTGAAGCTTTCGTGCAAATGTGTCTGGGGTCTTCTTCACTGCATTGGGTGCTAATCGTGCAAAGGCTACAATGTGTCGCTCCATCCATATTCTTGTAACTAGCAAACAGTAATGCAAAGTTATATAGTTTACGAACGTTTCAGAGGCAATATTTTCCACTCCAATTCTCTCTATTATGCCCATTTCCAGTTAAAAGCTTAATCCAAGCTTCGCGGTCCGAACATTCATACGTTGCTGATAAGTAGGGAGAGGAATTTGATGCCCCCAAAAATCTTGAAATATGCTTTTAAAAATATGCATAGGCCTAAAAACTTTAAAATATGCACGTTAGTATGCAATTAAAAAAAACAATATTTCATTCCATTCATTCATTCCATCTTTCTTAATAAAATTCAGGAGAAGCGTGCTTGGAATGAAAGATATTTTTGTGCAAACAATATAATCTACCTTACTTCGCGGGAGAAATATTTAAGTAAATATTCACCTTAATGGAAGTACGTTGTACGTATTATTGCATTTCTTCTACTTAGTTAAAAAATATATCAAGAAATTTCGTACATTTGCACAAGTATTTTATCTACAGAAAAGAAAAAAATCACAGACTGTGACATGTTCTTTGTAATAGATGAACGCTCACAAACAAATCGATTGTATTAAAAGATGGAATGTTTCAGAGATACGTCTCTATTTTAACGAAAATGCAAAATATGCCCCTACAATTACACGAATACAGCACCAAAAAATCGCCCATTTACACAAAAACATATTGATCTACATAGCATCCAATTCTAAGCAAATGTCAAGAAATTTCACTTAGCTTCGCCCTGAAGCAACGGAGAAAAACATGCAAAATTATAGAATTGCGCTCCCCAGTGATAACATTCTTTCATTGCGTGGTACCTCCCCGTCCCTCTCAGCTGTCCCAGGCCCCAAGCCATTACATTCACGTCTTCTGCAGAGCGGCTGCTCGGTTGACACAGCGCGCGTGGGGTCGGCGCCCACGCAACGCGCGAGCAGCTGCTCCGCGGCCCCGCCCCCTTCCTCTGGCCTCGCGCGCCCCGCCACGTCCCGCCCCGCCCCGCGCTTCACGCAGGTCTTCGCAGAGCCCCGACACCCACAACAACCCACCCTCGTTAAATAAACAATCGATGGTCACGGGGAAAAACTTGGTAAGTCGAAATTATGATTCTCTTCCATAAATTATGATTCTCTCCCATAAATTATAATCTCTTCTATAAATTATGATTCTCTTCCATAATTATGATTCTCTTCCATAAGTATGATTCTCTTCCATAATTATGATTGTCTTCGCTAATTAAGATTCTCTTCCATTCTCTTCGCTAATTATGATTATCTTCCATAAAATATATTTACCCGATTTTCCACAAAAATTTCGACTACTCAAGTTTTTCCCTGTGACCATCGAAATATCTTTGCTAGTGGAGAGGCTCCGGCCATATGGCCTTCTCTTCCGCCTGGCCACTATCAAACGACAGCTGCTAGCCCGCTGACGGGGCCCCGCTGGTAGCAGAAACGTTTTGTGGGAAACCCCGCAACCCGACGTGTATGTTGGCGCCAGATCCCACTATCCAGCGGGGGAAGATCACAGTCACCTCTCCGAGAAATAACATGCACTACACTTACGGGACTAATGACCTTATTCCGTTCCCGCGCCTGAAAACACGAAATTATCAATCACCCCATAGTGCGATCCTGGGTTTGATTGCCAGTCGGGGTAAAAAATGAGCGGTAGCTTTGTATTACGATCACTCTCAATTTCTATAGCTGTGTGAGCTTGGAAAGGTGGCTCAGCGTATTAAGAGATGTCACAAGAGTGGCACTGACCGACAGGTCCTCGGTTCCAATCCCAATTGTGGCAGGATTTACGACAATGGCTAGATAGCTATGTTGAGTTCAGTTGCTGTCTGGAGGAGAATTCTATCGGCCGACTGATCGATAGTTGTGCGTTGTTTCTCCAATCAATACTAAGATAATGTCTGAGCAATACCGTAACAAACGAGCCACAGATGCTTCCCTTCCGTGTCCAATTCTTACAATTCACTCACACTTACACGCACATGCACTATACTACCACATTTGTCAGGAGACCGGTAGGGCGCTTAGAGCTTGTCTAGGCTTGGGAGGTGTCCGGCTGGTGGGAGATACCTGGTTGGGGAATCTGCCCCAAGGCTATATGTAGGTCGGCGATGGATCTCACCATCCAATGGGGGAAGATCACCGCCATTTCCCGAGGAAAAATACACTATACGTATGGGACTAATGACCGTTGACGCGCTCAGAATCACTAATCAATTATATAGCTGTGTAATACAAAAGCTCAGGCTGACCGAGTATTGTACGTGAAGGGAATACATCATGCTTGCCACATGCCTCTCTCGCCCCATAAATAAAAACTGGATGTACACTCGGGACTTGAGGACACTGCTAGCTGGCAAAATCGTATTAATACGATCCCAAAAAATGCCAAATTCGTACGTACATAAAATACGTGGTAATATGAGGCTCGAGATTCATTACTTCGTGAGCACGCGTATTGTTATGAAGCAAACACGCGACTCGTGACATTTTGTATCCTGCGGTGCACTGCAGCGCGGGCGCGCGTCGGGGCGCCGGAGGGGTCGGCGCAGTGCGGCGCCGCGGGGGCCGCGCGGCCGAGGAGGCCCAACTCGAAGGCGACGCGCTGCCAGAATAACACTTCTCATATGCTGCGACCCCCCCTCCGCGCCCTGAAGCCCTCGTGCCCTTCCCACAATACAGCTGCGGTTCAAACACTATTCTAACATGGTAGACGACGGTTTTTCTCCATGTAGATCGGAGATTCCCAATCTTTTTCTTTCATCGGCACTTTTCAAAAGAACGGTTTGCTTCATTAACTCCCTTCATTCTTTTCTATAACACACAGCATACGAAATTATAATAATAAACATTGCACATTACTGACTTAAAGATAACAATTAGACAAATAGAATGAACACGGTTGGAAAAAAATTGATAGATTATTTGTAGTGCTACTATTTTCAACATAAACAAGCTTTCGAAAACAAAATCACAGATTATAATTCCACTAATTCCTTCTATTAATGAGAATATAATAAAATTCCAAGAGATGAGCGAATTTGTAATTTACTAATACTATTAGCTGTTTCGTAGCTATATATAACAAGAAATAATAATAAAATGCATAACTATCTTGTAACCAATGGGATCTTGACCTTCATCAGTCGTCGGTGCATATTTGCATATTGACCACCAATCGACCCTTGATCATCAATGACCCTCTTGAAAATGTCATCGACCGCCAAGGGTCGATATCGACCGTATTGGGAACCCTGATGCAGATCTACACAAATCAGGACTTAAATGGCGGGTTAATAAGAAATAACATTCAGGTGATCAACAGTTCTGCCAGTGAAACACATTAATGGGAGAGTATTACGATCACGAAACTACATGTTTATTTCATGTTTCCGTCAACTAATATGGTCAGTGGTCCCGTAAATGTAATGCACTTTATATGTCCGTTGGTGGCCGGCTTCCTCCGCTTCAAAAGCGAGATTCAGCCTACACATTGGCTTTGCAGAAACTACGAATTTCCATTTAAACCTTCATAAATATAAAGCCCCTTGTGATGGGTATGTTACTATTAAGAGCATAATCTCTGTTTTCAAATTCTTATTTACTCACTGTTTATATCATCGTTAGTCTTAAAAGCGCTGGGATATACAAAGCGAGCATGGCTAGTTTGAGAGCATAAACCTTCTGATTTATCTCTCCCCGGAACCCTACTTCTTCACCGTTGGGCCCCCGGCCTATCCACGTCGTCGATGCAAAGGAAGGTGGGCTTCTGGTCGGGTGCTACAGCGCAATGTTGATAAACGACGGCAATCTGTTTAGGTAACATGACCGGAATGGCTTCTGAGAATTCTCTTGGACGAAAGTAACGTTTATTTTTATTTTTAAGAATTTCTCCACGCAGCTAGGTAGATAAACCATACCACCTGTCCAACAATATTACTGACAGGAACAATGATGAGCATTGCTTGAAATTCGCCAACTAGTCTACTTTTTCAAGGATCAGTCGCAGCCTTTGCAAATGGGGCTTATGGACAGCACAGAGATGCGAGGAATGCGAATGGGTGCTGCAGAAGACCTCAACGAAAAGTGGTAGATTGATTCGTGTTTCCGAGCGCGTCTACTACTGAGGTCATTAGTCCCGTAAGTGTAGAGCGTGCTTTTCTCGGGAGGTGGCGATGATCTTTTCCCCGCTGGATGGCGAGATCTGGCGTCGAACTACCGTCGACTAGCGCAGTTTCCCCTCAACCAGGTATCTCCCACCAGCGGGGCACCGCCCCAGCCGGGACAAGCTGTAAGCTCCCGACCGGTCTCCCGACATGTGTGGTAGTGTAGTGCATGTTCGTGTAAGTGTGTGTGTAAGAGGAGAGGATAGGACAAGGAAGAGAAAGGAAAGATTGCGCGCGGTCCGTGACCCGTTTGTTAGGGTACTGCTCCGGCATTCGCCTGGTGTTGATCGGAGAAACTAGCAGAGCTACCGAGCAGCCGGTCGATAGAATTCTCCTTCAGACAGCGACTGAATTCGACCGTAGCTGATAAGCTAGTGTCAAAAATCCTGCCACCGTCGGGACTCGAACCTAGTACCCTCCCGGTCAGAGGGACTGCAGTGACATAAAAGTGGTGGAAGTACTCAATAGCTTTAACCATGTTTGTTTGTTGTTGTTGTTGTTGTTTTTCGTTATTTAAGGTCGCATCAACTATTATGTCATTACCGACCACTATTGGATTTTAACGTGACTGGTATCTATGAGGATGAAACGATTTGCTGATGATAGGGGGTGAAAGGACGACGACATACAACCATGCCCGAGACGGGACTCGAACGCATGATCCTTCGTTCCGATATCGCTACGGCACTACTGATTTAGCTTTAACCTTGTTGTCGAGCTGTGTAATTGAAGACCTTTAAATTACTTGTATAAAAAGTGAACTAGCGTACTGCCAATGAGAACACCGAACCAGAAAGTGAATAGTCGAAATTCCACCGAATACTGAAAGGTCGCCTCTTATCAGGGTAATTTCTACGCTAATTTCACAGAAGCAAAGAAATTTGAATCCACGTTCTCCACGCATGTCTACAATAATTGCTGCGGAAACGGAGTACAGGTACTTCAGCAGCTAGGTTTAATTAAGGGCTTCGTAACATTTACCCTAGAGAACAACCATAACATTAATGACACAATATCTTACAATATTACACTATAACTTACAATATTAACTAAGCTACGTAAGTCAATTGTTTGAAATCAAAAAACTTAAATGTTTTACAATAAATTTGCACGTTGATTCTAAATGATTATTCAGTGATTGCCCGCTACCTCTACTGACAGCCTGCTTCACTCATGCATAACACGAGACGTAGATGCCATTTAACATTAACACGCCGTTCCTAAAAGCAGTTGCCCGAAAGGCCTCGTTAATATCAGCGGCCTTAACGGCCGAAGGCCATTTCGCAGGGTCTGTGCGCTTAACTGATAAGAAACCGCGCGAATTGACGAGTGCGCATGGCGACGTCAGGCCGAGGCAGCGCGTAGCCGGGCGGCACTGCGGAGCGGGGCGCGGCGGTCGGACGGAGAGGGGCGAGTCTGGCTGGGGAAGGACGGAAGCAGCGCAGCGGCTGGCCCCAAAAACGCGGGCGACTGGATGGAGCGGGAGCGGGGTGGAGTGGAGAGGGATAAGTGCGGTTGTGTGGGGGCGGGACGGGTGTGCGATGGGGTGGGATGGGATGGGATACAACAGCGTGTGGCGGGATGGAGTGAGATAAGGTAGGATGGGGTGGAATGGAGTGGGGTTGGATGCGGTGGAATGAAGAGGGGCGGGATGAGGTCAGATGCGGTGGGGTGGGATGGAGCGTGGTGGGTTGGTTGACCCGAGGTAGAGGGCGTTGCGATGGGTAGTGAAGGGAAAAGTGGGATTTGGGGGATAAAGTGGACGAGAAGCGGGTAGAAGCAAAGGCAGGCAGCAAGACGGGGCGCCGCGGGGCGGGCGGTGGGGAGGGGAGGGGAGGGAGGGTCCAGGAGCACGGACGCTCGTTCGCAGCGAACAAAAGCCGCCACCTCGGCGCGACCTCCATTCACGGGCGGCCCGGCAAACTGCGCCGCGGCGGCGCTTTATCTCAGGGCAGCAGCGCTCCCGGTCACCTCGCACGGCGCTGGCAGCGGGGCCTAATGGAGGGCGGGCGCCAGGGCGGCCAGCAACCCAGGGGGCGGCGACGGAGAGGGCGAGGTCGAGGGCGGCGGCGAGGGCGAGGGCGGGGCGTGGCGAGAGCGGGGGCGAGGGCGGCAGCGAGGGTGGTGGCGGGAGCGAGGGCGTGGGTGGGGGAGAGGGCGGGTGCGAGAGCCGGGCGCGGGGAGCGAGGGCGGGGGCGAGGACGTGGGCGGGGGCGAGGGCGGTGGCAGTGCGGGGGTGGGGGCGGGGGAGGGGCACGTGCGAGCGGGCAGATACGGGCGAGAGAGCATACGAGCACGGACGGGGTGAGGGACGTTTCGGGCGAAGGTCGCCGCACGAGGAAAGGTAGCGGGCGGGAAATGGAAGCAAGAGAGCCTGGCAGAGATTGCGGGGACGGCCGCTGATACAAGGTCGATGAAGAGATGAAGGCAGGCGGTGGTGACAGCGACGGGTAACGGCCCGGAATGGGTACGCGGCAGCGCAAGCGTTGGAAATGGCGGGGCGGGAAGCGGCCGACAGAGTCTACCGAATGGTAGTGCTCTCTCCCCATTATTACGTACAAGTGATGTATAATGCGTGCAAGTTGATTCTGCTCGCAAACCTCTGATTACGGTAATTTGAGAGGTATGTGTGGCATGGTATGAAAATGTTTGTCAGTAAATAACATTATATTCCCGTTCCATTAGTGAGGTTATGTTCCAGTTTGGCAGAAAGTATCACCAACCACTAGCGTTCCGCACTTATATCAATATATTTTATTCCGGAGAAGAACTGAACAACTATTCCAAAAGCTGGAACAGGTCCTGAAAAAGAGACAACATCAATTCTACATTGGTTTAAAACTTAATTAATATTGTGATTATTACAATTTTCGCTCATTTCCTCTTAAATTCTTTGCCATGTTATTCTACTGCTGACCCTTCAAAGGGACTTCGAATTAAATGTGGTCCACAGGACTATATCATAAACTAACGAAACAAAACTCCGTACTTCCATGATGAACGATTCCGTTCAGCCGAATAGTTCAACCTCATTTAAGAGCCACCTTCAAAGTGGGCCTACTTCGCCAAAACTTTTCGCACGCAATATGATCGGGCGAGACCTCTAATTAGTAATTAAAATATTCGCTCGTATTCGGCCTCTCACTCTTTGACCCGCACCCTTATTGCAATGACGCAGGCACTCAAACAAGGGGATGAAACAGGATTTGTGCGGATGGAGAACACTAGACAGCAAATTGGCAACAGAACGTGGGGCGAAGTACCAGCACACAGCACTTTCAAGTGGCGTGTGGTGCGACGCATGGCTTTGATTGATAGAATGATTCCGGATCATTAAGCAAAGGTCATTCATTCCGTACGTCTAGTGGATGTTTTCCTCGGGAGGTGGCGCTGGTCTTCCCCCCCCCCGCTGGATGGTGAAATCCGGCACCGACATACCAGTAGGTTAGCGGGGTTTTCCCCTAACCAGGTATCTCCCATCGGCGGGATACCGTCCCAGCTGAGGACACACTCCAATCCCCAGATTGGTCATCCATCGCGTGTGGAAATGAAATGCATGTAAGTGCGAGTGTCTGATCGTAAGGGGGTGGCAATAAGACTAGGAAGAAGAACAAAATGATGGCGCGAGGTTCGGTCGCCCGTTTCTTAGGATTCGCCTGGTATTGATCGGAGAAATTACAAGAAACAACCGATCGGAACAGTCGGCCGCTAGAATTCGTCTCCAGGCAGCGGCTGAATCCTATCTAGCTATATAGAACAGTGTTGTCAAGATCGATGCCACGACCGGGAGTCCGAGGCACGAGTGCCACGACGAAATCGTCCCTCCAGGCAGTTCGTCACTCCGCCATCCAGAGACAACGCCATCCCTACCGTAAAACGGTGGGGTTTCTAATAGTTTCCTTTCCCGACGCTAGTTGCGCAGAGATGCTCGTGGCAAGCCACGGTGCCACGACGCGTGCCCCTGCCACCAGTACAAGACCTTGGCACTACTGATATAGTGTCCCGGTCAGAGGTATCGCAGTCACATCAATTGATGCCTTGAGCCAGCCACCTAAGCCGGTGCAATACTATCAGCGCGGTGATCAGCGGTGATCCGCGCAAATTTATTGATTTATTTGGGCAAAAAACAGTAAAAACTGTATATAACGTGCGGAGAAAGTGATTATCTGCGCACATTTTATTGATATATTGTTGTTGATATCTGCGCACAATAATAATAATAATAATAATAATAATAATTGCTACCCAAAGCGGGAGACAGCTCTTTGGCGAAGAACTGCAGGCCAATTACTTGTCTGCCAGTCCTGTACAAAGTTATAACTTCAGCCATAGCTGACAAAATGTACAGACATCTAGATAAGAATCATCTAATGCCAGCTGAACAAAAAGGATGTCGTAAAGGCTCTTACGGCTGTAAGGAAATCTTGCTACTGAATAAAGTCATCTTGAATGATGTAAAGAAACGCAAACGTAATTTGAGCATGGCTTGGATTGACTGCCAAAAGGCCTTTGATAGTGTACCACACGATTGGATTTTGAAGACCCTGGAGATCTATCGATTTCATCCTAGACTTATTGAATTTTGCAAGGCTAGTATGAAGTCGTGGAGTACCAGGTTACTAATCCACAGCGGAAAGGAAGCAGTAGAAACCAGAAGTATTCAGATTAACAGGGGTATTTTTCAAGGAGATTCACTATCCCCTCTGCTTTTTTGCATTAGTTTGATCCCACTATCGAGACAGTTGTCGCAAGCTGACTTTGGTTTTAAGCTCCATGGTGATGAAAGGCCAGTATCACATTTGTTTTACATGGATGATCTGAAAGTGTTTGCTAAGAATGAAGCGATTCTCTCGCAAATGCTGTCTGTCGTGAATGACTTTAGCAATGACATCTGCATGAAGTTTGGTCTTGACAAATGTGCAAAAATCAATTTAAAAAGAGGGAAACTCACAACGTCTGAGAACATTGAAATTGATACGCACACTGTGATTCAAGATCTTGAGTCAGGTAAACTTACAGATATCTGGGCATTAAAGAATGTGAAACCATCTCGAATGACAGAATGAAAGAGAGAATTCGTAGGGAGTATTATAGGAGAGTGAGACTGATCCTGCAGTCCGCTCTGAATTCCAGGAATAAAATATCTACAATAGGTAGTTTGGCGGTACCTGTAGCCGAATACAGTTTTGGACTAGTGGACTGGACTGGCAAGAAATTCGCACCATGGATCGAAAAACCAGAAAACTGCTAACAATGCATCATGTTTCCCACCCTCGAGCTGATATACATTGACTTTATGTGTCACGTAAGGAAGGAGGAAGAGGCCTCAGACAAATTGAGGCCTCCTGGCACAACGCAATAGTCGGGTTGGGGAAGTATGTAGTCAGCCATCAAGATGACCCTCTAATGAGGCAGGTCATGAAATCTGACCGAAGAATGGGAAACAGAGGCATTGTTAGTGTAGCATAGAAGCATTGCGAAGAAAACTAGGCAAGACACGTCGAATAACACAAACACTGAACTTCTGATGCTGTTAAACATGAAGTGTGAGGACACAAAAAATGTTAAAGAAATCGTGGAGAGACAAACCACTCCACGGACAATACCTAAAAAGAATGGACAAGGTGCAGATCAATAAAGATCAATCATTTATGTGGCTTAAAAGGGGACGAATGAAGCCAGAATCGGAAGCACTTGTAATAGCTGCCTAAGATCAGGCCTTGAGAACACGACATTATGATAAAGCGGTTCTCAAAATTTCCCAAGATGATAAATGCCGCATTTGCCTGGAGCAAGTAGAAACCATTGATCATATTGTCTCAGCTTGTCCAATCCTAGCAAAGACCGAATACCTTAAAAGACATGACAGGGTGTGTAGCTACCTCCACTGGCAGATCTGTACCGCCCTCGAAGTTCCAAACACATGCCCCAAGTGGTACGAACACTCACCGAAACCGGTGACGTCTGTTGGATTGTGTACGATATTGTACGACCAACAAATTCAAACTGATCGCACGATAGCGGCAAACAAACCGGATATAGTTATCCGGGATTTGGCGAAAAAATCGTGTTTACTTAATCGATGTTGCTGTAGCCTTGCGATCAAAACGTCGTTACCAAGGAGGCAGAGAAACGTCTTAAATACAAGAGTTTGGAAATCGAGATCAGCCGAATGTGGGGCGTAAAAGCACAGGTCGTCCCGATAATTATCGGAGCTCTGGGATTTGTTCCGCAAAATTTGAGTAAGAACTTGTCTAAACTCCCTGGTAATTCAAAAGACTGGGAAGTGCAAGAAATAGCTTTATTTGGAACAGCCCACATTTTGCGTTAAGTATTGTAGAGGCACTGATATTCACCGAATCTGCTCCTTAGGTAGCTGGTTGCAACCTGGAGTAGATTTTATGTTCAGCCGACTCATAAGATCTTTAGTCGTGATGTAATGGAATAATAATAATAAAAAGAAGCAACATTTGAAAAACTAGAAACAAGAATTTAGAAAAATACAAATTAGAAAAATGTTTGTTCCCGAGTTAAAAAAAATCAGTTTCAACGGTAAATGAACTGCTGATTTGATTTTTCTGCATTGCTAACAAAATAGTAATGAACATCAGTTCTACTCCTACCACTACAAGCAAAAGGAGTGCACAACAAAACGTGCGCACAGTGAAGCTACATTTACGTCCAGAAGCAAAACAAGGGGCCATCTCAGCATTTGCTCAACGGATCAGGGAAACTAGACAAAAAACATGATTGAGATGGGGGTCATTGACCCGGAAGCTGAAATACATTACTTGTTACAGGCGTATTAAGTCTTTTTTAAAAGAATATTATATTAAATTAAATATTTTTTAAAATGTATATTTAATATAATATGTTGTATTTTGTAAAATGCATGATAATTTTTTTTTAAATGTATACAATACAAACGCACAGGTGCTAGCACACGGCACTAACTGAGGAGGTAAGTGGTGCCACGCATTGCGACCTCTGCATTGCAGGAGCGCATTCTCCTCGCAGGGAGGCCACGTGCGAGAGCTGGCGTTGCTGGCAGGCGCGCCGAGCGAGCGGCGCGTGGGGTGGGTGGGTGAGGGGTTAGGCGGCGTCGTTTGGGAGTTTATCACCGCGCGCCAGGCGCCGGCCAGCGCCGTGCGCCGACCTGTTGTCCTGCGCCCAACTTCATTTCCATGGTGATTGAGAGATCGAAGGCGGCGCGTCCCTCGCGGCAGCGCTGGGCCTGCGTGCTTGCGTTGGGTTTGGTAGCTTGCGACCGCGAAATTCATCAACGCACGTCCGTTATTTCAAGCAAAATGTGATGGAATGAATTGCCAATCAGCACTATTTTCTCTCGATTCTCATATTTCTTGACTAGATCACAGAACGATTCACTTCATTTGAGTCATTTCTTTGTATGTTGCATTAATATTTATGAAAACACATGTTTTCCTGTAATATTAAAATGTTTACGTATTAGGTAGCACACGTGTAAATTATAGCAATTAACGAAAATAAAGGTGATACTGTACAGCATCTATATTTTAGGAAATTCGATCCAATGGAAAATAAAAATGAATGTTACGAGAATAACCTTCCAAAACAAAATAGCTAGTTTATTCGGATTAATGCAAAATTTACCATCTCCATTCTTCCTGACAGATTATAAAACTTCGTTACATAAGGGCATAGTGAAAAACTATATAAACTATTTACCATCTCCATATTATAAAACTTTATAAATAGTGAAAAACTTTATAATAAGTCAATTTTGAAATATAATTCTCTTGACCCACTACCTTAAGGGAAAACAAATTTGATGCCCCTGCTGACGAGACCAGTGGGAGTGAATCGATCATTAGTACCACCAGAATGAGGTCGCCCCCAAACACTCCCTTCATGCAGAGCACACACGAACGTTACATAAAAACCACCCTCTTTGTATGGATAACTCACCCGAACTTGTTTTCACGTCGCAGTCAAACGTCCTAAAATTATCATACGAACGCCGACCAACATGCAGGTCACGCAAATTTCGCTGCCGTTTTTAGCAGCCAACTTTTTTTTTTCGGCGCTCTACTTCAGAAAGCGCCTTCCTCCCCCAACCCCCCCACCCCACCCACCCACACAGGGTCGCTTCGCAGGCGCATAGGTGGCGCCCATGAATATTCAGCGCGTCGCGAAACAAAACGCCCGGATGGCGTAAGCGCTCCCAAGGGGGGGGTGAGCGACAGACAGTGGCCCTCAAGAGGACGCGAGGACAGTGGGCCGACTCGAGGAGCGCCAGCGGACGCTGTGGGAGGGGCGGGACAGCACCAGCACGCCCACACACACACGCGCGCACACATGCCCTCGGGATATGCTACGACGCGGCGGGCAGTCAGGGAGGAGAGCGGTAGGTCGCAGCGGGACAGCAGGATCGGGCCGGGCACCACACACACACACACACACACACACATTAACACACGCACTCGGAAGGGATATGCTACGACGCGGAGGACTATCAGGGAGGACAGCGGTAGGTCGCAGCAGGACAGTAGGAGAGGGCGGGGCATCGCGCACGCACGCACGCACACACATGCCCTCGGGATGCTAGGACGCGGAGGACTATCAAGAAGGAGAGCGGTCGGGCGCAGCAGGGCAGCAGGAGCGGGCGGGACACCACACACACACACATACACACACGCACACACACGGGGAAGCAAACAGCAGCCGCGCGTACGGGACAGTACACACCGGTCGCCGCTTCGAAGCAACCCAACTACCGGCCCGGCACGCCGCTCGGGGAAAGCAAACACACTGGCTCCATCGAACTCCGTTCTGCGTGCGAGACCAGGGAATACGACTTGCAAATTGCACTGCGGGAATCTATTTTCAACTGTAACAGGAGAGAGGGAGCATACGGCTTACGTGACACTACGCCACATGTTGTAAGATCGAACCCCGCGTTAAGAATTGGCAAGACCACTTAATCCCACTAGTAGTCAAGGAAAGCCCCACATATACAATACAATCTTTATTATTTTTGTTCATTTAAAAATTGTCTAGAAAATTGAAGTAGTCCCTCCGCAAACACGGGGCGATTATACTGTTATTTCTCTAACTTTACCCCTCAAAGCCACTCAAATCCCATCTCGCGATGGAATGTCACAGCATTTCGCGTCTTCTCGGTCTTACCGGTAGAAGTCGCACGATCGCAAGCACCGCTTAATACGGTCGCGATCATGCGAAACCTAGCGGAACGACTGAGAAACATGCGAAATACCGTGACATATTCCATCGCGAAAACGGGATTTCAGTGGCCTTCAGGGGCAAAGTTATAAAAATCGCAGTATAGTTGCCGAAGCATTGTAGCAGCCCAACTACGTACCAACAGCGCCCGCTGGTACAGGACATCAAACGCATTCACGACCCCTTTGTAGTAGCCAACGTGCAAAGAGAGGGGAGAGGGCATGGAAAATGCACTCATGACAACTATTTTTGACATCTAGGTCAGGAAAGTCGCTCATATAGCAAAAGACATAAAAGTAGACGAGTAAATGACGCTACTGGATTGTCTCTGAATGTTCCTTATGCTGCCAAATCGACGTACCGGTTCATTAGTCGGTGTGCCACACATCGTGTAAATTTGCAAAAGTAGCTAGCCGTAGAGCTGAATGTCAAGCATTGTTACGATTTAGCGATTTCTTTGTCCCGTACTGCTTTTCTGCATTGAATGTAGGGTGCTACTGTTTTGCGGTCTGTAGCTATTAAGAATATTGTCCCAGTTGTACCATGTTGGGGATTGACGGCGTGCAAAGAAAAGAACATCAAGCACAAAACACTCCTCTCTGCATTAGAATACGACCTTTACTTCTCAAAGCAATTCTTCAGTTCGTGGCAAATTGCACTGAAACAGCGCTGGCCCTAGTAGAGCTAAGATACAGGAGAAACGAAATAATTTTATCGACTACTAACACGGAGGTCATTCTAATCTGTGAAGATGATGATGATGATGAGTAGAGAGCGGACTGATATGATTTTGCATATTTTTGTCCGTTGCTTCAGGACATAGCTAAGAGTAATTTCTTGAGACTTGGTTATAATTGGATGCTTTGTAGATTAATTTTTAGTGCATATCTGACAGATTTTTCCTGTTGGGGCATATTCATGTAATTATGGGAGCATATTTTGCATATTTCGTTAAATTAGAGAAAATGTTTCGTGTTTTCATAGAATCTATTTGCGAGCATTCGTTTTATTAGAAAAGCTTGTCAGAGTTTTTTTTTTAAATTTTCTATATATCATAAAACACTAGTGCAAATGTAGAATATTTCTTGATATATTTTTTAAACCAGAAAAAGTGAAAGACCTACAATGTAGTTCTTTCACTAAGCTGGACATTAACTTGAATTATTTCTATTGTGAAATAAATGTATTTCACAATAGAAATTAACGTAAGTGCATATTTCAGAATTATTAGGTCATAAATGCATATTTTAAACAGCATATTTCAAGATTTTTTGGGGGGATAAAAATCCGCTCCCTAATGATGATATTTGTTTTTCATCACTTTCATAATTATCGACAAGACTCAGAATACTAAGTCAGTATAAGACAAGAATCAGTTCTCGACGGACGCGGGGAACCCGGTCGCCGCTTCGAAATAGCCGCACCACCATCGCGGCCCGCTTCCGGACACAAACACGCTCAGCCCACCGTATCGTCCTGCGTGTAACACGAGCAAATAGGACTTGCAAATTGTACTCGCGAGATCCATTTCTGACGACTAACACAGGCGAGCTGACCTAAAAATCGCAATGGTTGAATCGGCTACCTCTGAGCTATAAGGCTGTAGGTTCTTTTACGCGTAAGACGTAGGTACTTTAACATGTAATTGTGGCAAACTAAAACGTGCCCAATTTAATCTTTTAAATGCCCGGAGAAGAGCAGTCGGGAGCGTAGAGCTTGCCCAAGCTGGCGTGATTCCCCTGAGGGGGATACCTGGCGAGGGAAACCTCTCTGCAAACCGGTGAGCTGTATATGGTCGCCAGATCTCACGTTTCAACGGGGGAAGTACACCGCCACCTCCCAGGTAATAACATTTACTACGCTTACGGCACATAATGATAGCAAATGATGCGTCCGGGATAATTTACTCACTCATTCTAAACGACCAGGGAAAAAAACTGTTCATTCTTCAATTCTTCATTGACATTTCTTTCGAGTTACGAGACTACAAGAAGAGAAGAATGGGTCTGAATTTTAAAAGTTTCCTTCGTTACTTTTCAAAAAGCTTCCAGTTTTATTTGCATTGAAACCCCTCTTGCCCTAGTTGTAGAAGAAATTTCTCTCTTGTAGTATTATTAATTTCACTTGTACCTTTTGCGTCTTATTTATAGGAGTAAAGATGGGTCTAATTCAAGTTTTTTGTGGGAAGACTATTCGAAATTACGTTGACCAAGGTTTCGAGAACAAGCAGGTAAAAAGTCTGATGAGTGTATGCTTCAGGCATGAAATATTTGTTAAATTATTTCACGCTACGGTTCACTGTAACGGAATGAAATGTTATCTTCATTACATAACTCCAGTTTCATCTCGGAATTACACGTAGCGAAAATACCACTGTTACATTTTATAGAAAAATATTTCGAATTTCTACGATAGCTGGCACAGTGATTTCTTGCAGTCTGTGAACGATTTGCAAAGGGTACGGTATTAATGGAAGCAGTTCGAAATGTAATACTTAGAAGCACGCTTGTGGAAGTTTTGCACAAGTGATATTTTCGGTGCAGTGGCTTACATCTCGAAACTCAATTCACACAGAAGTAAATTGTATTTCGCCTTTAGAAGCAACATCGGTGCGATATGATCCAGCTTTAAAATTCCACCTAAATCGTGCACGGTTTTACCTGTAGCATGGTAGAAAGCCACACCGCCTATTCCACACAATCTTCGAAATCAGCAATAACCCTTCCATTTCCCAGACAGGCCAAGAATTAAAATGTGCACGGAGTTACCTCGTAAGAAATCTTTTACACTGATGCTCAAGAAAAACTAACACATCCCAAAAATTGCCCTTGGACAACGATTTTATTTTGGGAAGGCCATTTATTTCTCAACCAAAGTCTTGTTTTACACTCTGTGCACTTGGCTGTCTTGTGAAAACTATCTTCAGTAATTTTGAACTCGTAGAAACGTGCACTTTTCTAAAGACATTTCTTCACTTCACTAAAAATGTTTTCGAGAGTTGCATTTTTCTTTTCCATCTCGTGTGGCATCTAGCCGCGTCGTCTTCTTGCTGCGTCCATTAACCGCACAAATTGCACGTAGGAAGAATCGCTTCCTACCAGGCGCCAGGCCGAGCGGACGATGCGGAGCGAGGGGCCGGGCGGGGGGGAGGGGAAGGCTGGGCGCCAGGGGCGGGGGCGGCCCGAGGTCGAGCCCGGGCGCCGGCATCGCGTGCTCGCCCCCCCCCCCCCCCCGCGGGAGCCGGGAGGTCTTCGTGCCGGCACGGAGCCCCGCCCACCCGCTCCGCTCCGCCCCGCCCGCCCCGCCCCGCCCGCCCCACACCGCCCCGCTCTGTTCGCTCCCGCACGGCGTCGTCTACTTGCGTCCGATCGAGGGAACGCGGGTCGACAACCTGGCGGCGGCGGCGGCGGCGGCGGCGGCGGCGGCGTTCGCCTCCTTGCAAGAGGATTGAACGTGTTTCCAGATCCTCTCAGGGGTGGATTAATAGGCACCTGCTTAGCGTACGCTAGATAGGGGCCTCCAACAATTTTTTTCAACAAAAGTATATATTAGTTCATAAGAACGAAAAATAACCATCTTATTAAGTAATGAAAAAACACGAATTTCATTCAGCCACTCAAAAGCAGTCTACATTTAATTTTAAAAAAGAGAGAGGGAGAGGGAGAGAGAGAGAGAGAGAGAGAGAGAGAGAGAGAGAGTCAACTTACGAGTCAAAAAATAATTTCCCTAAATTTAAGTAAAATCTTGTGGTGTTCAATCTGATATATTTGTGACTAATTTTTAATACCTCCCTAACGTGAAGTTAATAAACCTAATCACACAAATGTCAGTGCGTTTCCTGTTCTATCAACTTCTTCCTCCCTCGCTTTCACTCCTGCTTTCCATGTGAGAAACCATTAATCTAAATTGTGTACGTATTTCTCATTGAATGATCTCCTTTTTATCATAAAATAAATTGTAATAAAAAGTTTTGAATGTGGTCAGGCGGAAGAGCAGGCTAAATGGCCTGGGCCTCGCCACCAATAAAGGCATTTATTTATTTATAAAAAATGTATATCAACGAAATTATTTTACATTACATTTAAACCCTATTTATTTTAATTTTAAATCGGTAAAACGTAAGGTCGTTGTGTTACGTCTATAATTTTTATTACTTGTGTATAACATTTGAATATTAATAGTTAAGAGTTAAGCAGGCCCGTACTTTGGCCATATTTAGAGCCAGTCGAGCATACGGTATATTTAATTCGGATTGGGGCTGATTATTGCAACAAAAGATTTAAATAATATTTCAAATATTTATTTTAAACTTCAATACTACATATTCATTCTCATAAAAATAATATACAATGCAAATATTTATACAGAACACTCCTCTTTAAATGTATTCCTCGAAATAAACATCTCATGGTCGCTGATAGAAATACTTCACCTCTATCAGGAATAAATATCACATGCATTTTCTATTAATTTTCAAACACGGACTGCGAGCCATGTTGTGCAAAAGAGGTAATTGCAATGCAGGCGGTATACAATAAAATTGCATACAACGTGGTTTATTACAAGACAATTTTATCTTGTAGTAAACAAACGTGACACTATTTACATGGACTGAAGAGAAAATTAATTTTTTTCAGAGAAAATTATTCTACAATTCTATAAATTGTACGAATTCGAAGTGTACGGACTTCATTTGTGTAGATAGGATTTTAAAAACAATGCCCTTGGATAAAACTGCCCCTATTAGTGTTTCTTGGGTGTTAAAGTTTTAAATTCACCAACACTTTCTTTGTTATTGCAAAAATTCTCCTATTAAAAAGTACAGCCATTTTATTCCTATGATACCTGTTAACTCCGAACCGATTTCTAACGATAAACCCGACAATTCTACACTTCATCATCAACAAATTGCGTCGAATTATTTGTATCAACCCAGACCCTGTTTCTGTTGCAATGGGTTCCATTTTCGAGCTGCAAATCATCTCGAGCGCGAATACTAATTACGCCTACGGTTGACCTTCGGCATCCACTGCAAATACTAACATGTTTACACCTGTCACGGTCGTGCTATTTGGCGGTCAACACGCGTGGCTTTTAGGCGACCGATTCGCCTAAACCCCGTGGCACGCCAAGCCGACCCCGTGGCACGCCAAGCTACGCCACGCCATGCCACGCCACGCCATGCCACTCCGCGCCGCGCCACTCCACTCCGTCCACAATATAAGACTAGTGTGGGTTCTCGTAGGGTAAATGGATTTCTTTTTGAAATATATATTTTTGGTCAGTATCTACGACAAAGATTTCTTCTCTTCTTAAAACTTTTTTTACAACAAAAATTCCGAAAGTTTTGCAATAAAAAAGTTTAAGAAAATAAGTATTTGTCTTAGATACTGGCCAAAAAATGTGTTTCAAAAAAAAAAAAATACAAGACAAATACGATTGAAATAAACGAATTTCTGCATCTTCCTCTGAGGACCAGATACGACAACAGTCAATGGGTTAAAATGGCGCCTGGGTTGAAACGTAACAAATAAGGTGAATATCGTACAATAAGAAAATATCATGTATTCTATACAATTATAGTGGTCAACTAATCTCTAAGTGTTTGTTCGTTTCTCAAGATCCGTCTTTTCAAATTCACCATTCAGGTTAAGAACAATTGTGGCCGTACCTTATCGTGGTAACAAATATGTATGTGGTCCGTATACGAATAAATTTGTCAATCGCATGGTTAAAATTATGGATACGAAAGGACCAGTTTCTCTGAATTGAAAAGTTAATTGAACATTACTGCGAGAAACAGTTTATACTTGGAGAATTTTAGTCCCGATAATACGTAATCAGAAAGTGCCTTTCATGTCTGCCTAGTTGGCATAGTGGTGCGAAGAAAACAGTAAGAGTTGTCACAGCTTGCGGGTTGAGCTTGTACGCCCGTTTTCAACAAGATATCATGGATAGGCTGGTTTTCACATATCAAGGCGATTATTTAAACGTTATACCATCATTCAACTATCATCAGCAGAATCGTTAACATTCAATCTTCATTATCACCCCCCATAGTTCACAGAGAGGGAATATAATAGCAAATCGTCAATGTGATCATCTGCTCGGGATATGAGGGGCATAAACACGTCACCTCCTTTCGCCTGAGTTCAGTAATCAAGAACATCATCTGCATCACTCTTATTTCAAATAACATGTCCTTAATTTCGCACTCTAACGTTACAAGAAAAGTGTGATCAAATACATACTCAAACCGCTTATTTCTCACCCAGAACCCACACGTTCCCCGGAGGTGCGCTCGTGTGCACCGGTGGAAAATGCTTATTCTTAGTTACGGTCTGCTCTAGGGTTGTCAACTGACCTCCATTTGGGAAATCAGTCCTCTATTGACGTCAGTTGTCCTCTCGTCCTCCTTTGCATTTTAAATGTCCTCCTTTTCGTAAATTTTGAACACTTCTCATTTATTTTATCACGTGACTACCATCTGCTCCGTTGTATCGTTTATTGTTTAATTTAGAATTGAAAACATTAAAATCCTTCTTCTGAACACTCATACATACATGCGTGATAGTGTCTCTGTGTAACGATGAAAATAAAAAAAGACACCCTCAGATCATCTTCATCTACATTTTATGAACGAAACTTTTCACTTGAATCGCAAATGTAACATGTTGCAAATCGCAATGTAACTTCATTATTTGTGCACGTCTTCTGAATTTCAGTGGGAAATATAGTTATTCAAATTATCGTTTTCCATATTGTCGCGACAAAAAGTATTATTCGTTCATGAAGAACATAATGAGGGTTAAGGGCACAAATTTATAGCCAATTTATCTTTGAAAATAGATTTTATTATATAGGAGCGAATATTTTGTCAAAAAACTTGGGGGAAAAAACAGCTCTTTTTTTCTGAATTCAAAATTCGACTAGAATATGGTTTAGGATAGAGATCACAGAATTACGAAAACGGTGCACAAATTTCACTTCTCCCCATAGCTCGTCACACAGTTTTTAACGTAAATAAATAAATAAATGGCGAAAAGAAATAAATAGAGCTGATGTTAGTCTAATTAAATATTTATTCAAAGAAATGTGTTGATGCTTTTTTATTTCATTCATTAATTTTTTAAAATTTTTTTGCCTATCGAGTGTTCTCCCTTTCACTTGAACATTGTTGGCAACACGGGCCGGCGTTAGGTTATTTGGCGCCCCAAGCAAAATTAGACGTTTGCGCCGCCCCCCCAATAATAATATAATAATAATAATATAATAATGTTTAGAAATATTTTTTTAAGAAAAATATGATTATATATACACAAAACACAAATTATTTTAAATTACATATTTAGGTGTACCACAAATATAAGACAATGATAGAACAATAATATTTATTATAAAAAATGTACCAAATTTGCGCCGGCAGTGCTGGCAACCCTAGTTGTGGTCCGCGCGTCCTCGCTGCGCCCTTGGACCGGCGACGAGGGCGGCGCGGGGGCGCAGGTGGCCGCCTTCCCGACTTCCAAGAACCGCTCCGGGCCGTAATCGCCTGTGGCCGTCGCCATGGCAACGCTTGATTGTTTCCCAGCTGCGCGGACGGCGAATCAGATGGAAAGCACGACGGAGTGGCCAAGTACATTCGCGAGACAATACACCGGTCCGGTTGTCCGGACTTCATTTCGAAGAAATATTGCGTGGATTTGCAAAGCCTTGTAAGTCGTGGCGATTTTTAATTACAGAATTAATTTAATATATTATATAAGTACGCACGTTTTAATTATTAGTAAACAATAAACATGAGCGTTAATTAATAAAAAGAACGGTTTTCCTGATGGAGCATTGAGCGAAAAACCTGGAGCTCCTGGACGACAGACGAAATGCTGAACTACACAATGCCTTAGCGCCTAAGCCTTCAAGTGGATGTTTAAACCTAAATTAACAAGATTATGCGTAAAATCACATTAAAACATGATGTTCCAATGGCTTCTGAAAGAAAATGTCGGTGTGTACTCCAAGAATATCTTGAAATATCAATGAGTATCTAAGGAATCTTAAATTCCGAGCTTGTTTAGTGATTAATCCCAGTTCGTTGAAAACATCTCCCTTGTAGAAAAATACATTCTTTCGCAGGAGACAGAGATAACATCCTAGTTGTTATAGTCTAGAGCGCATAGTTTCATCGACAACACACATTTCTAATTGTATACAATATGTTTTCCAATTTTAATGACCTTGGAAACATTGACTGGTTACTTGATTCTTTCGTGACACTTGTCACGAAATTGCTTTAATGGATTTATTACACAAGCTACTCAGATAGTTACTGAAAAAAAAACATTGCTGCAAAAAATTAAATTAACGATTTACAACTTTATTTAAAAGTTAGAAAATAGAACTTATTTAAGTAGAGGAAAAGACATATCTTCCGTCGTTCAGAAGATGAAGTTTTATCCATGGTTGTCGTTGAAAAAATATTTTGATTATCACTCTCCCAAAAATTTTAGATAAACCTCCAAACCTGTAACATGATCTACGCGACGCGTATTTATAAACAGAGAGTGGATATCTGCAAAAATTATTTTAAAAACCTCCGAGCAATAAACGTGCCTGTGGATGAAATAACTGACCTACGCGCTGATTGCGAAAATAACCACATGGGTGAAATCTGCCTTGGGGCTAGGTGGGGGGGGGGATGCGATCGACCGCGCCGCCCTCCCACCCCGCGCCGGGGAGGGGGAGGGGGAGGGCGAGCGCTTTCCTAAACCAATAAATATAAAACCGATATTTAATTAAACGGGGCGCCGGGAGAAGATACCCGGGGCGACGGATTTAATAGGGCGAGCAGAGGTCTGCGCGGCGGCAAAAGTCACAGGTCAGCAGGCCACGCGAGGCCTCTGACGGCGGGGCGAAGGGGTTCTGCGGCGAGGAAGGGGGCGGGGGCGGGGGCGGGGCGCCACCACGGAGGCGGCCAAAGCGAGAGTGCACTGCTAGCGGTGGGCGAGGAGGCGAACCGTAGCGGTGAGGGTCGCGGAGGATGGGGCGGGAAGGGTAGACGGGAAAGGGTGGGGCGGGAGGATGGACGAGAGAGAGAGAGTGGGGCAGGGAGGGTAGACGGGAGAGAGAGTGGGGCAGGGCGGGTGGCTGGGAAAGTGGGGCAGGGAGGTTGGACAGGAGAAGGAGCGGCAGGGAGAGTGGACGGGAGAGAGCGAGCAGGGAGGATAGACGCAATAGGGTGGGGCGGGGTAGGGTAGACGAGAGTGGGGCAGGGAGGGTGGGGCAAGGAAGGTGGACGGGAGTGGGGCGGAGAGTGTAGAAAGGAGAAGGTGGAGCGGGCAGGGTGGATGGGAGAGGGTGGGGCAGGGAGGGTGCGGTGGGAGGGGTAGACGCGAAAGGATAGAGCGGGAGGATGGACAGAGAGGGTCGACGGTAGAGAGTAGGGCAGGGAGAGTGGGCGGAGGGAGAGGGTGGGGCAGGGACGGAGGGTGGCCGGGAGGGGGTGGTGCAGGGAGGGTGGCCGGGAGGGGGTGGGGCAGGGTGGGTGGCCGGGAGGGGATGGGTTAGGGAGGGCGGCCGGGAGGGGTTGGAGCAGGTAGGGTGGCCGGGAGGGGGTGGGGCAGGGAGATTGGGCGGAGGGAGAGGGTGGGGCAGGGACGGAGGGTGGCCGGGAGGGGGTGGGGCAGGGAGGGCGGCCGGGAGGGGGTGGGGCAAGTAGGGTGGCCGGGAGGGGGTGGGGCAGGGAGGGTGGCCGGGAGGGGGTGGTGCAGGGAGGGTGGCCGGGAGGGGGTGGTGCAAGGAGGGTGGCCGGGACGGGGTGGGGCAGGGAAGGTGGACGGGAGAAGGTGGGGCAGGGACGGGGGAGGATGGGTCAGGGGGTGAACAGGACTGTTGCGCGGGGAGTGTAGAAAGGAGAGGGTGGGGTAGGGAAGGCCTATGGGGAGGGTGGGGGATGATGGGTGGACAGGAGAGGACGGAGAGAACAGTCGGCGAGGAGGGCGGGTGGGGGGAGGCGAGGAGATCGGAGCGAGGCGGGGCGAAGGGCAGCGGGAAGGGTCGGTGCAGGGCGGCGGGGGCGGGGCCTCCGTTTGGGGTCAGCGCCGAGAAACCGAAAGGGCCAGGGCGAGAGCGGGAGGGGGGCGGCGTTGCGGAGACCGCAGCGGTGGCGTGTTGCGGACCGCGAGCAGGGGGCGCCCGGAGCACGATACGAAGGCGGCGGTGGCGGCGGGGGGGGGGAGGAACGGGGCGGGAATGAGGGCGGCTCGGAGGGGGTTGTGGGAGGGTAAGTCGGCGAACTCTGAGCGGCCGCGAGGCGAGGACGCGGGAGAGGGACAGACGCAGCGCGCGCCGTGAACGCACTACGCGCTGGGCGCCTTAGGGCCGACGGTGCCTGCGACGCAGCCGGTGCGCACGGTAGCCTCATAAAAGCGGAGAAACAGGTGGACCGTGACGAGCAGAAAGATTAAGCGGTTGGTGCAAACACACACAAGTAGTGATGGCACATTTGACCAAAACGTGGATATATTGATGTTTCCATACATAGCTAAAGGGTTTTCGATGTCGATGGAAACATCGACAATACAACATCGATGTTTTAAATGTAGACTAATAAACATGCTATTTTCCTATCCATTTTTAATATGATGAAACTCGTGCCAGTTTGGAAAGCAATGGTTGGTCACACATCACATGTTATTGCGGGACTTCCCTGGATTCAGTAGAGTGAGTCTGATTCTGGTTCACGACTGTCAAAACGTCTGAGGGCCATTTCTAACACTGCGATCGATTCACGCAATGACACGCCTAGCGATAACATACACTCGTATCACGAGAAACTCCCTCACAATGCACAGGTGAAATGTCAAGCGTGATAAAGAGTATGACGCAAAACACCGATAGTGTTGAGGATTGCTCTACGCCGTGCATTTTTATAAAAAATTTAAAAAGCATTGATGTTTATGCAACAAAATATCGATGTAAAGAAAACGATCGAAAGCAAAATATCGATGTTAATATATCAATGTTTCTGGTGGAAAACATCGATGTTGTAAAAACACAGATGATTTTTTGCCATCCCTACACACAAGGTTCGGTCAGGAAGGATCGTCACAGAAAGCGGGAACGGAACGAAATGGGTGACGAGGTGAGTGGAAGAAGCAGATTCAGGCAAGAGTGAGGTAAAGGTAACAAAAGGAGTAATGGATTGGGCAAAACTGAAACGCCAGATGGTCAGAGGCAAGAGGGCATTCGCGGTAAGAGAGTGAAACTGTGATGAGTACCGTAGGGCAATCACAAGATTGCAGATGACCTGGCAAACACGAATTCCTGAGGAAGGAGGGATGCTATGGAGATTAGTGGCGAGTTGCGCGCAGTGGATATTACAGCAGGCAGCGGGCGAGGACTGAAGTGGATTATGGGTTGAGGAAGGATAGCGGCGGGCAGAGACCGGAGGGCGCGCGGAGGTCGGGAGAAGGGACGACGGGCACACAGAGGGCAGAGGGTAGGTGGAGGACGCAGGGCGGAGGACAGGACAGATAGAGAACGGGTGAGGGCGAAGGACAGTGGGAGCAAGCACTGTGGCGTGCAGGGAACGCCGGGTGCCCCGTCGCCGGTGGTGGATTGGTGACTACTACTAATTTCAGGTGCGTCAACTGCTAAGGTCATTAGTACCGTACGTGTAGTGCATGTTGGTTTGCTTGGTAAGTGGCTGCGATCTTCCGCCGTGGGACGGCGATATCCGGCGCCGACCTACCGTCGGCTAATGTTTTTTTCTTCCCAAACGTATCTCCTATCAACGAGGCACCTCCCAGCGGGACAAGTTCTGACCGCCTGACTGGTCTCACGGCGTGTGTGGTAGTGTAGTGCATGTTAATGTAAGTGTGTGTAAGGGGAGAGTATAGGACAAGGAATAGGAAGGAAAGATCCCGCGCGGTCCGTGGCCCGATTGTTAGGGTACTGCGCCGGCATTCGCCTGCTACTAATCGGAGACACCACGGAAAACTACCGATCAGAGCAGCCGTCCACTAGGATTATCCTCCAGACAGCGACACAAGTAGACCCAGCTCTCTAGCTAGTGCTGAAAATCCTGCCGCCGTCGAGACTGGAACGCAGAGCCAGAGGCACTGCAGTGACATCGGTTGACGCCCAGCGCCACCTCTCCTGGCGCGGTGGTGGAAAAGGGGCGGGGTCGGTGAGGGGACCGGCGCTTGTACCCCGACGGGGGGGGGCAGGGGGGAGAGGTGAAAGGGGCGAGCGGCTGGAGCGCGCCCGGGCGCGTGTCGCGGTCGCGGGCGGGTCAGCGGTCGAGGGCCCAAAGGCAGGGCCGGCAGGGCGGCCCCGCGCCGGCGGCGACCGCAGCCGGACCTCCGCCGCGCGCAGGGGCCTCGGCCTGGAGACGCACTCAAAGCGCCCGCGGGGCCGGAAATGCAATCCGGCGATTCGGGCTCCCAACGAACGCCGCAACTCGCGGAACACACAACCAACAGCATCGGCGGTTTGATAGGTCAGCAATCAGCCAGCTCACTTTTAGGATTGTTTTTAAATGTTCGCACAACGACCAGCGATTGGATATCAAGCACTTCACAAAATAAAACAAAGAAAGGGAGAATGAAGCCGAGAAAGAAAGAAGATATGTGGTTGGTAAACTTTATATTCATATCATGTATGAATGGTTTCTGAAAGAAGAGTAACAAATATTGTACTATTTACAATGTATCGCCCACGAAAATTATTGAACACAAGAGAACTTTGAATCATGCACATTTTCCTGTAAAGAAAGTATTTGTGTAATTAACAGTGGGGCACCGAACGAGTATATATTTATTTCTGTAAAACTGGATCTTCATAACAGAAATATCAGAAAAAATATAACGTTTTGAGATGTTTTGGCTTCCTACGAGGTACTCGAACTTCCTTAATTAATTTCAATTATGAATCTATGTCAAGTACATAAACTGTTAAAACAAATTGTGATTATCAACATCGGATTGAATGAGAGGTATTCGTCAACAGCTAAAAAGGAAAGAGTGAAATTCTTCTGATACTTATAACATTCTGAAGTTGTGACCAGCTCACACGACTTTCGAAACGCGTGCATGTAGAACATCTGAGCCGTATAACAAATTCTTGTGAAATGTCAAACTAGGTGACAAACTTTACGAAAGAGTTTGAACGAAAAAGTATTGTAATTTCTCTACCGAAACTTTTGCGGTCTCGTGAGAGTCTGAAAAAGTATTTCAAATCGCAAAGTCACAGAAAAACGAAAATACCACTGTCAAGTTTTTCATGTCCGAGAAAAGTACAGGCTTAAAGGAGTTCGGAAATACAGTAAGTGATATTTACCAAGAGCATTGAAGTTAAAAGAATTAAGGAATATTAGTACAATAACTAAGTGTGGTGTTTCTTATAAGTAGGATTTCGAAGTCTGGGGGTTGAATCAAAAAACATACAGTTGCTTTAGGAAACAAAAACAAAAAAGCGTCTCAAAACTATCACTGGGGGAAAATCATTCAAAAACGAACTCTTGAAACACCATTTTACTTAAGTTCAAATAATTAATGGTATAAAATATGGTAAAATAATTTTCTGGTAATTGCACTCCTAAACTTTATTTCTGGAATATAAAATGGGCAAATGGCACGAGTGGAATCCTAGTATTTAATTAAGTAGAAACTAGTGTATCCGTGCGAGAAGTCTCACATGTTCAGCCCCATCATTTTCCCTATGTTTTCATTTCCATACTAAGAGGGTAAATTGTGTACAAAACATGCTTATTTGTTCAAAAAATGTATAAAGATAACTTCCAATGTACTTGCAGAATATCAAATGAAAAAAAGTAATGCAATTGATATTTGAAAATTTTTTAATTTGCATTTCGTTTTTCCCGACAGTCAAAAACATTAGAAAAGCTTTTCTTTACATTTGGTAAAGCTATGTAAAGTTATCTATACAAAAATACAGGATTGATCAAGTACAGCCGTACTCTTTGCAATTTTTGCAATTGCAATTGTAATTTTTTGCAATTGCAATTGTAATTTTTTGCAATTGCAATTGTAATTTTTGCAATTGCAATTGTAATTTTTGCAATTGCAATTGTAATTTTTGCAATTGCAAATTGTAATTTTTGCAATTGCAATTGTAATTCAACGAAGTTTCGAGAAGCGCCCGAACCAGCGCAAATGTAATAGAATTTCCAAAACGATCTCAGCCCGTAGATTACGGTGTGACAAACGTTTCTTTAAGGCCGTTGGCCTTAAATTTCAGGTTTTAAGGCCCTAGAATGCTTCGCTTTCGAGTTATATTATTTGGAACTATATTTCGTTTGCAGTACGAGTATAGCGAGCCAGAGTGTTTATGGGTTGCATTTGACACGAATATTTAGATGCGTTTTTTCAACAAATCCTTCATATTTTTCAAGTTGAACTGCGTTTCGATAAGTCTTCGTGAAATTTCACTTTCTTTAGATACCACATTTATACAGATGGATTGCCTTTGACGGCCGCAAAGTCAATACTGAAACTACAACACTGAAAGAATAGTTTAGCAACAGTTTTGTGAGGGAAGCGAGTCAGGATAAGCCGTATCTATTTGTTAGTGCAAAACGCGCTGGCTGGACTCAAGGATATTTTGTGTTATTCGTGGACGGCAAAGGTTGGAACCTGGCTGTCGACTTGGATATGCGAGCGAAGAGTAAAGAAGGCATCTATTTTTCTCAAGTCCCTTAACACATACGGAGATTTCAATTATCACCCAGTACACAGCACATTCTACTGGTATTCCACTTATTCCTTTACTTCAACCGATTGTGAATATAGATGGGGTGTCCCGGGAGGAAACGTCGAAACTTCGAAAATAAGCTCTTAAGACAATTCTAAGCATATTTTATCTAATAAACTACGTGGATAAATAAATATATTTGTTCAAAAAGAAAAATTAAGCAAGAAATAAAAAAACACACCCAATTTACACAATTCGACTTCTTTTTTATTTCTCCCTTAATTTTTCTATCTGAGCAAATATATTAATTTCTTTTGTCTCAATTTTTCAAACCAACTTTTGAGTACTTATTGCGGCTTAACCATTCGGAATATCCACATAGTTTATTAGACAAAACATGCTTAGAATTGTCTTAAGAGCTTATTTTCGAAATTTAGACGTTTCCTCTCCGGACTCTCTCTCTGTCTCTCTCTCTCTCTCTCTCTCTCTCTCTCTCTCTCTCTCTATATATATATATATATATATATATATATATATATATACATGTGTGTGTGTGTGTGTGTGTGTGTGTGTATGGGAGTCGCCGGGGCCCGGAAGACGGCCACCAAGGCGGCAAGGCAGCTGAAGCGGCGCTGGGCAAGGCGGGTGGGAGGACGCTGGGGAAGGAAGATCGGAGGAAGAGGCGGCGAGACCTCGGGATTTCAGAAGTTTCAACTGGTTTCGAAATAAATTAATAGTTAACGAACTAAACATCGTTTCAATGCATTTTTTGCACTTCAAATCGGCAATCGCATGCGCCACTGACAATGCAAAATTCGCAATTATACTCCGATTTAAACTCAGTGGCACTTCATGGTCACAAGCTGGTCGGGAGGAGGACAACAAAACCCTTCAACGGGAGCTTTGGCACTGCAGCTCGCGATTTGGATGACAATGACTACCTCTTCTTCTAGCTCCTCCAGTGACCTTGAAGTGCCCCTACGTTTAAATCGGAGGTCAGCTGATGTTAAGGAGTGTGCGGGGCGTGAGTGTACGGCACAGGCACGGGGTGCTCTCTGGTGTGCACGTGGACTGGACTGCGCCCGACGCCTCAGCAGCGCAGCGCCTCGTTGCCAGGCAAGGTCAGCCCACCGCCCGGCGAATGACGGCTAAAAATACGCTAATGCTCTTTTATGGGGGCCGCTCACGCACCGACTGGCTCCAAAGAGAGCGTTATTGACGGTATCAACTGCACAAGGCAAAAGGGCGGCCAACTTCATTCCAAATGCCCTCTAATCCTCGCTCTCTGGAGAATAACCAATAAAGAAATGTTAAATAGGTCATGTAGAACATACGGATAATAAATAATTAAATTCATTATTATAATTATTGTTATAATAATAATAATAATTATTATTATTAATAAATTTGGCAGAAAGCACACTCAGGAAGTTCAGAGGGAGAAATCGCGATGTAAAAAACCCTCAAACAACCAATTACGTTGAAGTAAAATGATGGTCGCCGAAGGAGAAGTAATGGTACACGAACTTTTTTATTGCAATGCACGAAGGTAGACACTTTTAGAGCGACATGTTAAACACGAGATAATATCATTATCGTTATAAGAAACTAAACCATCAGCTACATAAATTGTGTTTGATAAGCGCGCATGCGCGTATGTGAAGACGTGCTATAATAAGAAAAAGCACGAGTCGCTTGCCTCTTCCTTACCCTCATCTCTTCAACTACCTCAACAATTATTCCACGGGACGGATTAAACCACGAATCGCGCCATGTACCTCCCACTGATTTCGTGCACCCACGCACCGACCGCAAGCGCTTCCGGATGCGCTGATGAGCAAAGCGGCGCGTGCGGAGCAGGGGGGGGGGGCGGGGCGGGGTGGGGGGGCAGGGCTGGGAGAGCATGGCTGGGGGGGTGGGGCTGGGGGGTGGGGCTGGGGGGGTGGGGCTGGGGGGTGGGGCTGGGGGGTGGGGCTGGGGGGTGGGGCCTGGGGGTGGGGCTGGGGGGTGGGGCTGGGGGGGGGCGGGGCTGGGATGGTGGGAGGGGGCGGGGATGGGGTGGCGGGGCGGGTCTGGGGGGCGGGGCGGGGCGGGGCTGGAGGGGCGAGGCGGGTCTCGGGGGACGGAGCGGGGGGCGAAGCGAGGCTGAGAGATGGGCGCGGCTGGGGGGGGGGCGGAGCGGGGCGGGGCATGGGGTTCTGGGCGCGGGGGACGAGGGAGGCGGGGCGGGGATGAGTGGACGGCACAGAGCGGTGCAGGGCACGGGGTGCCGCGGGCGGGGGCGGAGGGGGGCGGGGCACGGAGCGCACACGCGGGTGCCCACGGGTCGCACACTCAGCTGCACGTGCCGCACCGCTCCGCGCCGCTAATGCAATAAGTTAGCGCCGCCGGCGCAGCGAACGCCCAGAGGGGGGGGAGGGGCCGGCGCACGAGGCTCGTCCTGCCACACCCGCACCAGGGGGAGGGGGAGGGGGGGGCGTTTCTGCGCGCTACCTACCGCGCCACGTGCGCGGAAGGGCGCAGAGACGCAAGAATCAGTGTGACATGCTTGCACAGCACTTGGAGGATCATTTTATCTTCTGGGGAAGTATACAATCGTCTTTTTTTGTTTGTTTGTGTTGTTGTTGTTGTTGTAATATTCATTTGTTGATCATCTTGCTTTTTCTTATCGGGCAAATGGACAAATTGTACTCAATTCAAGATTATTATTATTATTATTATTATTATTATTATTATTATTATTATTATAAATACCTGCACTTGTGTTATGTAAGCCATACAGATATTTTGTTCGTCCTTACATATACTACAATCGTCTTTTCTTGTTGTTGTAATGTTCATTTGTAGATAGTCTTGCTTTCTCTTATAGGGCAATTGGTTAAATTGTACGTAATTAATGCTTATTATTATAAATATGTGCACTTGTGTTATGTAAGTCACACATATTTTCTGCGTCCTTACACCCACAGCAATATTATTAGTCATTTTCTCATAAATTAAACTTATCACGAGCTATATAATTTCAGATACAAGTCTTCAACAAGTAATGTTCTCTTCTCCATTTTACTCATATGCCATTGGACTCAATGAAACTGTGTACTTAAACTTAGACCCATCTCAGACATTTATTCACAAATGCAATTGAATTACCTCAGAAACGAATGACATGTGCACTAATGACGTCATGTAAAGATGATGTAAAGTTTTTCAACACTCAATTATGCTTGCTTCGCAAACTACTTTGCAATACGCTAAATACCGTTAAATTTCTGAGAGTTTCAGATAAATTCACTACTTCTGAAAATATTATTTATTCCATAGAACCTAAAGGCACATGCATCATACAGGTTTCTTCCGCGGTAATATTATTGTATTATTATGTTATTTGAAGGCAATAGAAATGTTAATATCATTACGTTCGTCAGTAAACGTAGTAAGGCAAAAGTCACATCTTTTGCTCAACATGACACTGATGTTTCTAAAAGAATGGCAATAACGAATTATGAGATTCTCTTTACTAAACGTTGTGATACATAATGTTTTAAGTACGATTTATTCATATCATTTATTTCTAGTCAATTCTGATCACTTTTCAAAAAAACGTAAACTAGTCATACAGTTATTGAAAATTGTTGGAGAAACCCAGAGCGCCAGAAATTATCTGACCACTTACATAAACGTAATGATGATAAAAAAGAACGAAGTTAGCGCAAAATATTTTGTGTGCCACAGTTTCCAGAAGTTCTTATCATTCAGCATTTAAGTACGGTTGAGAATAACAAGCACAGTCATCTGCGTTTATGATTAAAACCCTGGCAAAACAGCACAAACATCAGAACGTAAGCATTTCTCCATCTGTTTTCATCGACAGAAAGTTGATAACCGCGTCAAGAACAATTTCCAAGCAAAAGTCTTAACTTAAATTGATGTCGGCGACGTCGCAGTAAGCTTCAAGACACGACGCGACGCGACGCAACGCACCACAAAGATTCGTTTATGCGTGACCTCTTGCGAGAGCGAAAGACGTCGGCCGTTAACGAGTTGGGAAAAGTTATTATTATTCCTCGCGAACGGAGCAACAAAAAGCAGAGGCGGGGTGGGAGCGGGGGGGGGGGGGAGGCAACCCGCCGAGACCTGACCTCCGGGAGCCGAGGCGCTGCTACGCTGTCACTGAGCCCGGAGTGCGGACGGGGACGCGGGAGCGAGGGTGAGGGCGGGCGCGGGAGTGAGGGCGGGCGCGGGGGTGAGGGCAGGCGCGGGGGTGAGGGCGGGCGCGGGGGTGAGGGGGCGGGCGCGGGGGTGAGGGCGGGCGCGGGGGTGAGGGCGGGCGCGGGGGTGAGGGCGGGCGCAGGGGTGAGGGCGGGCGCGGGGGTGAGGGCGGGCGCGGGTGAAGGCGGGGGCGGGGGTGAGAGCGGGGGCGGGGGTGAGGGCGGGCGCGGGGGTGAGGGCGGGCGCGGCGGTAAGGGCGGGCGCGGGGGTGAGGGCAGGCGCGGGGGTGAGGGCGGGCGCGGGGGTGAGGGGGCGGGCGCGGGGGTGAGGGGGCGGGCGCGGGGGTGAGGGGGCGGGCGCGGGGGTGAGGGCGGGCGCGGGGGTGAGGGCGGGCGCGGGGGTGAGGGCGGGCGCAGGGGTGAGGGCGGGCGCGGGGGTGAGGGCGGGCGCGGGGGTGAGGGCGGGCGCGGTGGTAAGGGCGGGCGCGGTGGTAAGGGCGGGCGCGGGGGTGAGGGCGGGTGCGGGGGTGAGGGCGGGCGCGGTGGTAAGGGCGGGCGCGGGGGTGAGGGCGGGTGCGGGGGTGAGGGCGGGCGCGGTGGTAAGGGCGGGCGCGGGGGTGAGGGGCAGGCGCGGGGGGTGAGGGCGGGCGCGGGGGTGAGGGGGCGGGCGCGGGGGTGAGGGCGGGCGCGGGGGTGAGGGCGGGCGCGGGGGTGAGGGCGGGCGCAGGGGTGAGGGCGGGCGCGGGGTGAGGGCGGGCGCGGGGGTGAGGGCGGGCGCGGTGGTAAGGGCGGGCGCGGTGGTAAGGGCGGGTGCGGGGGTGAGGGCGGGTGCGGGGGTGAGGGCGGGCGCGGTGGTAAGGGCGGGCGCGGGGGTGAGGGCGGGTGCGGAGGTGAGGGCGGGCGCGGTGGCGGGGCATGGGCGGGGGTGTGGGCGCGGGCGGGAGGTGGGAAGGTGGAGTCGGCGCGCGTCTGGGAGTTCCGCCGTGGCAGGGCGGCCCTCTCAGGGCCCGGACCCGCATCGCAGGCAGGCTGGCAGGCGCAGAACTCCTCGGAGTGCGCAGGAGGAGCACGGGGCAAGTGCGAGAAGAAGGACGTGGCAGAATACGAGTGCGAGGGCGGCGGTGGAGTGGACCGCGACGGCCGTTGATTGTTGATTAGTGTTTCCGGACGCCAACTGCTAGGGGGCTCACTAGCGTCAACGGCGAAGGATCATTAGTCCCGTAAGTGTAATTTATTTTTATCAGGAGGAGGAGGAGGTGGTGGTGGTGGTGATCTTCCCCCGCTGGACAATGAGATGCGGCGCCCATCTCAGCCCCGGCTTGCGGTGGTTTCACTAACCAGGTATCTCCCACCAGCGGGGCACTCTCCCAGCCGGAACAAGTTCTTAGTTCCTGACCGCTCTCCTGTCATGTGTGCATGTAGTGTCATTATGTGGTGCTTGTGTGTGTGTATGCAAGAGATGATAGGACAAGGAAGAGGAAGGACAGATTGCGGGCGGTCCCTGTGGCTCGTTTCTTCGGGTACTGTTCCGGGATTCGCCTGGTGTTGATCGAAGAAACCACACAAAACTACTGATCAGTGCAGCCGACCGCTAGAATTCTTCTCCAGACAGCGACTGAACTCCACCTAGCTAGAAGAGAGTGCCGACTATCCTGCCAGCGTCGGGACTTCGGGTACTGTTTCCGGGATTCGCCTGGTGTTGATCGAAGAAACCACACAAAACTACTGATCAGTGCAGCCGACCGCTAGAATTCTTCTCCAGACAGCGACTGAACTCCACCTAGCTAGAAGAGAGTGCCGACTATCCTGCCAGCGTCGGGACTCGAACCTAGGACCTCCCAGTCAGAGTCACTGCAGTGACATCAGTTTATGCTCTTCGCTACTTCTGCCGGTACCAAGACGGGGAGATAAGAAGGGGTGAGGGTGAAGTTTTGGGAGCATGGGGGCGAGCGCAGAGCTATGATGAGGGAGAGGGCAGGGAAAGGATAAAAGCAGGGGTAAGGAGAGGAAGAGGGCAGAGGACGGACAAGGGCAGAACGAGAAGGGCACGGAGAGGGCGGAGCAAGGTAAGTATAAAGTCGAAGGTAGAGGGAGAACGAGGGCATGCAGAAGGCGAGGGCAGGGAGATGGCGAGCGAAAGAGCGACGGTGAAGGTTAGGAAGGAGTTAAAGGAGGAGAGCGACTGCAAGCGTGAGGGCGAGAGTGGGGCGAGGGCAGAGTTTGGGTGAGGGATGCAAGAAGGACGAAGAAACAAGGAGCAGTTGCCGCACGAAGAGATCTGGAGAGCTTCGCACTGCCAGAGAAGAGCAAATATCCACTAGGAGGGTGAAAGACGTAATGGTATTAGTGGGGGGGAATAGGGCAAAGACTAGCGCAAAACGAAGCACAAAGGATTATACGTACGTTACATCCATAACGTCAAAAATGGATTATAGAAAATGCAAAGAAAAGAGACGAAAATACGACGAGCACGCAAGTTCTTGTAAAAATAAATTGGGAATTGAAATTTAGTAATTAGATGGCGAGATCGGTAATGATCAAGAGGATGGTATCTTCAACATCCGACAGGAGCTGCGAACTCCAGAGAGGTGCGTGCGTACGCTGGAAGAATATGGAAGCGCGGAGGGCGGGGGGCTAATACCCAAGTGCAGCAGCATCAAAGGAGACTCGCGAGAGGGGTGCCGCCGCGCAGGAAGAGCGCGGGGGCCACAAGAGGGCTGAGGGTGCAAGAGGCGGCGCCAGTGCGTGGCCCTGTTTTAATTATAAGCAATCTGGGAGCGGCGCGCGGCGACACAGGAACGCAGCGGCGGCGTCGAGTGGCCTCGCGCTAACTCCGCAGCGCGGCCAGGAAAACCGGGGCAGGGAGAGGTTGGGCGGGGAGGAGCAGGGAGACACGTGGTGCGGCCTGGCTAGGAGGGGGGCGGGGGCAGGGTGAGGCATGGTGTGGCGTGGCTAGGCGGGGGGGGGAGCAGGGAGAGGCGTGGCGTGGCGGGTGGAGCAGGGAGAGGCGTGGCGTGGCGGGTGGAGCAGGGAGAGGCGTGGTGTGGCGGGTGGAGCAGGGAGAGGCGTGGCGTGGCGGGTGGAGCAGGGAGAGGCGTGGCGTGGCGGGTGGAGCAGGGAGAGGCGTGGCGTGGCGGGTGGAGCAGGGAGAGGCGTGGCGTGGCGGCTGGAGCAGGGAGAGGCGTGGCGTGGCGGGTGGAGGAGGGAGAGGCGTGGCGGGTGGAGCAGGGAGAGGCGTGGCGTGGCGGCTGGAGCAGGGAGAGGCGTGGCGTGGCGGGTGGAGGAGGGAGAGGCGTGGCGGGTGGAGCAGGGAGAGGCGTGGCGTGGCGGCTGGAGCAGGGAGAGGCGTGGCGTGGCGGGTGGAGGAGGGAGAGGCGTGGCGGGTGGAGCAGGGAGAGGCGTGGCGTGGCGGCTGGAGCAGGGAGAGGCGTGGCGTGGCGGGTGGAGGAGGGAGAGGCGTGGCGGGGTGGAGTAGGAAGAGGCGCAGCGGAGCGGAATGGAATGGAGCAGGGAGAGGCATTGTGTGGTGTAGCGGGGCGTGGTGGAGAGGGAGGGGGCTAGCATGGAATCGGGAGGGGCGGAGAAGGGGGAGGTGGGGAGCCACGGAACAGAACAGAGGAGGGGTGGAGCAGGGAGAGAAGGGACGGAGCACGGAGGGGCGGGGGGAGCAGGCAGAGGAGGGGAGGAGCAGTGAGAAGCGGGACGGGAAGCGTGGACTAAAGCCAGGTAGATGGTGGCCAGGGAGGGAGTGAGGGTGAGGTGCAGGATGCAATGCGGCGATGCCAACAGAACAGAATGCGAGCGTGTGGTGTGGTAAAACGGGCTCAAGCGACGCAGAGGACAAAAGGAGGACAAAAAAGTGTTGCATTAGTTAAAATATATTTTACAAAGATACATGCACGTGCAATTCCTCTAGAATCGTATCCCTCTTGTTAGCGACCAGGAAATTTCGTGACTTTGTACTTGCTTTTACCGGATGATTACGAAATGCTGAGACGATATTAAATGCGTTAAAAATGCGCGGGATTTGATTAGACAATCCTACCGCAATCCTTGCCCCACTGCTGATCGGATTACGTAACACATACTACTTCCCAACAAAAGGACATAAAGCAGCGTTATCACGATATGCAATGCTCAGCATTCACAAATATGACACGCTTTGCCGTTCAGGTAATAAGTGCAACGTAATCCTGGGAAGCACAAAAATAGTAGTGATTATTATGCGTTTTCTCCAGAACAGCACTGTAATCAACAACGTGTAATTAATAATTTTATAACTAGCTCGTAAAAGCTTGCTATGTAATCTACGTACGAATCCGAAGATACAGCAAAATTCCTTTTCATTCTCATCACTCATCTGAAACACACCAAACTACAGGATATACAGTCAACTCCGGTTATTGTGAAGTCGGATATTGTGAACCCTCGGTTTAGTGAACTTAAGTCACTTTCTCGTTTCACATACATTACAATTAAGCATAATATTCTGTTATATGAATATGAACCTCGGTTATAGTAAACGTAGGAAATACGTACTGGAAATTAATTATCTTATGTTATTAGGTAATTAAAAGCATTGCTGGAGAGTGGAATAGTGTTCCAACAGTGCAAGAAGCATTGAACGGTGTCATTATCCCATTACGATACTTAGAGACACGGGACAATGCAGAAGCAAGTATGGAGAAAGCACGAACTAAGGGAGGACCTAATGAGAAAGATGTTCGAGAAGGATCTAATGAAAAATATACGAAGCAAATAATTGAACATAATTGATTTTTAATACAAATAAAGATATTGAGATTTTCAGTTCATGCTGCTAATAAATTTGCGATATATTAATAAAATCAACCATTGTGAAGGAATTTACATTAAGAATAGCATCGGATATAGTGCACCTCTAATATAATCAACCAAACATGTTAGTCCCCAGAAGCTCACTATAGTCGACTGTAATTAAATTTTACGTTCTTATCAACAACCAACTCTCTCAGTCTGAATCAGTGAAAAACTACTGATTGACAGTGCTGATTGACTATTCACTGATGGTGTCAGTTATAACCCTGCCACTGACAATCAGTGAACTGGTCTGAACAAATCAGTGAAAATGGGGTCCACTGTTTGAACCAGTGAATTGTGACAACTAATTGAACGTGACGACTAAACGATCAGTGAGTGATAGTGGCGCGGCACTTTTACCACTGACAACCAGTGAAATGCTGGGGGGTCATTATGAAAAGTTTCGCATTTTTCACTGATTGTCAGCGAAACCACCCATTTCGACTGAAGGTATCAGTGACTTCGTCTCTCACTGATTGAATCAGCGCCAATTTCACTGACTCAGATTCAGAGAGAAGTTGTTCTTTGTGGAAGCACTAGGACGCAACCGTCGTCCACGGTCCGTCTCTCGTCTCCACCAGCTTAACCCAATCCCAGCGCCAGCCGCCGCGCCGCCGCCTCGGGGCCGGAGCCGAGTCCGCGAGGGCTGACGAGGGCCGCCGCCGCAGACAAGCCTCTGGGTAATTGACCAAATAAAGCGAACCCAGGCCACGCCGCCACGGCTGCCGCCCCGCCATGACGCCGTTTGTCAGCGTTCCACGAGAGAAGACACGGCTAATGAAATTAGACGCACGTTTCACGTTAATTATGCAGCGGGATCTATTTGCCCGTCCTCAAAGAGGGTCTCGTCCGCGCGCGCGCTCCCGCCTCCGCCACGCCCCCCCCCCCCCCCCGCTCGCGGCGCAGCGTTCAAAAGGACACAATGAACCTGATATCTGCGGAACCGGCGCACTTCCTCCGATACCCACCGCCTCGGCCTCCCAACTCTAGCTCTTCCTCCGTCTACTTCCCCTCCCTCGTCCTCTCTGTCCCTCTCTCTCTGACTGTCTCTCCTCTATGACTGTGTCTCTCTCTCTCTAATTGTGTGTGTTTCTCTCTCTCTGGATCTCTCTCCCTCTGTCTGTGTGTCTCTCTCTGTCTGTGTGTCTCTCTCTGTCTGTGTGTCTATCTCTGTGTCTCTAGATTACGAAACACATCTTCAAAATACTATTTTAATGTCTTTCCTGTCTTTACTTTGCATCGTACATCGATAGACATTATCCTAGCATTATCTCTGCGTCTCTGTCTCTCTCTGCGGCCGCAGCTTCCACTCCAGCATCCGCACCCGCCCGCCGCCAGCGCCCCGGGGGAGGATTGCGCGAACGAAGGCAGCGGCGGCGCAGGAATTTCCGAGGGGCTCATCGGGGAAACGCACGCAAATTGAAACGCGCGGATGAAGCCGTCGCGCGGAGGTAAGCGCGGAATCAGCGCGGCGTCTGCGCTTCGAAACCGCTCCGCCGCCGCCGGCCCCGCGTGATTTACCGGCGCCGACGCACCGCTTGTGAAGTCTAAAGGCTGCTCCACAACAGCCCGAGAACGCGAACGGCAACGCGAACGGGAACGTAAAGAAAATTGAAAGGCGGACATCTCAGGCAGGTGTTCACAACACGACGGGAACGCGAAGCTTGACGGGAACGGGAACGCGAAAGATGGTTAACATTTATCTCGGCCCGGGAACGGGAAGCCTCTCGACCAATGAGAGTAGAGCAAATGGAGGCGAAGCTCTCCAGCTGATCGAGCGCGCGGTCTGCGCGAGGAACTGGTCTGGGGCGGTGTTGAGGTTACAGCGTGGATTTGATGAGGTTAGGGCTTGAGGCGGATTTAGTTAGTCGTTCTTGAATTGCTTTAGTTCTTTTTACTGATTTCAGTACTTTTCGTTTTCTATTCATATTAATAAATAGAATTAAATTTTCCCACAAAATAAATTTTCATGTTTCGTTTAAGTACATAGGAGTTGTTTTGTTTATTGATAACAATTTCATTAGTTGTATTTTCCGTGAGTTTTTAGTAGTTTTTTGCATTTTTTCATTCTGATGAATTATTTTTAATTAATATTCTTTCGTTAAATATATTCATTATTCATACTAGCACACGCAAAAAACCGACAGCTGGCAAAGTAAAGAGTGAACAGAGTAGCGAAGCTAGAAGTGCGTTGGTTTCGGCAATTGTTTCCCGAAGTACTCGTTTTGCCGCTACAGGTTCATAGCGCTATTCCTCTTCCCGTTGGCGTTTATTGTAAAGAGCACGTACGTCGTGTTCCCGTTCCCGTCCTGGCCTTCGCGTTGCCGTTCCCGTTCGCGGGCTATTGTAGAGCCGCCTTCAGGCTTCCGCGGCTGGAGTTGAGTTCTCAGCCGCCCGAGTGACGCCGCGCGCCAGGCTGTGGAGCCGACGTTTCGACCATCTCTTTCGAGGTCTGGTCTGCAGACCAGCCCTGATGAAGACCTCGAAAAAGATGATCGAAACGTCGGCTACATAGCCTGGTACGCGGCGTCACCCGGACAACCGAGATCGCACTGGTTCTGTCTTCCGAACAGGACAGGGGTGTCCAACTTCCAAGGAGTCACGGGCCACACCTAAAACTGGCAACAGCTTCATCCTCTGATTAAATACTCTTCTTCATTAAGTATACTGACTAAATTGCACCTTTATAAAACAATGATTCGGCCTATACTTTCGTATGCGTGTCCAATTGGGGATCAGCATCTAAAACGAACATAAATAAAATACAAAATTTTCAGAATACCTGCCTAAGAACTACTGTTAAAGCCCCTTGGGTTATTTCTAATCTACAAATTCATTCTGATTTAAGTATACATCCAATTAAAAACTTTTTTCTACAAATTTCAACAAAATTCTACGGCAAAATTAATAAAATTCCATCTGCACTTCATTTTGAACTTGGTAAACACAAACCCCATCGCAACGGACTAAAACGTAAATTGACCCAAACAATTCTTCGACCCCCCTCCCCCCATAATCTCCTTTCAAATTCGATTTTTAACACATAAAATAGATTGTTCTCGATGCGTGAGCTTTCTTTACAGATACTCAATTCTGTTTGTAATACTCAATCAGTTCATCCTCCTGCTGCCAAAGGCTTAACTGACAAAAGGAATGTAATTATTCAATAAAAAATACGGTTGCGGACCACATTTCCATTAGATCCGCATCTGACTTCCCCGCATCGTTGATCTCGGCACTTTGCCCGGCTACTCTGATACGTGGGGGTGGGGGTGGAAGACGCGTGATGTCAGGCCGCAGTGAAACGCACTGGCATGATTTTGAATTTCTGAAATCACTGGACAAAAATCCATAATCCGATTAGGCCAAATTATTATACAATATTTTAGCACAACAGCCGGCGCGCAGCGTAAAATTTACGTCACTATGCACTAGTCCCGAATAGAGCGTTACAAAACTGAATGTAGCGTGCAAACTAAACAGTGGCTGCAGGCATGCATCACTAAAGATACCTGCAAGGAATACCAAGGACGCAGACGTCTTTGACAACTGAGTTGACAGCAAAACAAAAAAATCTGCTATTGTCGTAAAATTTACGACAGCGCGCCCGCTGGAAGGTTCAAGGATGTTGATCCCGGCAGGGCGCGTACGCTGGGCGCCCAATATTCTCGTCCGCCTTTGGACTAATAACCTTTCGCGGGCCACAACAAATGGCACCGCGTGCAGCCAGTTGGACAGCCCTGGAACAGGGGCTTTCGTGTGATGCCACTCTTCAGAGACATGTTCCTATCGCGGTGGATCGAGGAAACGCGAGATGAGCGTCGGAAGTACGCGTTATTACAGATGGATACGCGCTTCACAATAAATAATGAAGATAGAAGTCCACTTTACGAAAATAACACAAAACAGTAAACATGAATAGATTACGATACACACCTTCAAAATACTATTTTAATCTCTTTTCTCTCTCTCTCCACTGTGCATCGTGCATCGATAGACACTATCTTAGCGATATTCACTACGAATTCAGCGACTCACCAAAATGCCCATTCATCAGAGAGACACACACACACACACGCACACACATTTTTGTTACATACACAGAACATCTATGTTACAAGTCCATAGACACACCACAGCATTATCTTTTTACTAAATTCACGAATGTAACAGCTTTAATTGATATATCTGTCATAAACATCTTACAACTTAATTTACTTGCCTCAAAAGTACCAGAAACTACTGGTATTCGTTTGTTTTCATTAGAAGAATCACAGTGGACATTTCTATGACAGTTACGAGTACTTCCCCTTAAAAGAACCAATACAAATGGTGCAAAATGGTCTACTGTGAAATCGGTTATTCTTCTTTCCATAATAAAAGACATTTTCTAAGAACACCGACAGGTATGAATTCCACCTTATCCCAATCTGCATGTCGTTTTCAAGGCTTTTTCTTTCAAACACAAACATGTAATGCATCCTAAACTCCACATCTTCTTTGAAGGTGAAAACAAAGTTCAACCTCTTTTTCTTTTCACATGCTTCTGTATTCTTTTAGGTTTCCACTCTAGGTTCCCCATCCATCTTCGAATAGATCAACAACAGAGAAAGCTGTTTTCTGGCTTTCGTTTTTTCCTCGAGGGACAGACAATAACGAATCACAGAAACCTAAAAAACGAAAATAAACTCCACGAGAAAAAATACAGTGCTTAAAAGTTTGAAAATCATTAAAATTCCTAATACATTTCCTTTCGTAACGTGAAAATGGATTTATATTTGAAAATAGTTTATTCAAGGCAAACTAGGAATTAAAAATGTTCTGAATAGTTGAAAAGTAATAAATAAAATAAAAATGGTAGCATACAATGTAAAAGAAGTACTCCACACTTCAAATTACACTCAGATTCCATCAAAATAATGTATTTGCTGTGTTCTAAAATGAAAGGCCAAATCGTCCATCAGAAACGGTTCGTTGAACATTTAAGGACACTGCGAAGGCAAACCAGTAGTTCGAATTATACAAGCTTTTCTATTTCGCAGACTCAGCATTTTAATTTTGTTGACGTCTTGTAAATTGATCATGTCCTTCGCAGCACGAGTTACAAATCATGGTCCCGTTATTTAACTAGTGGTGCTAAAACAGCACGTACTTTCTGGCCCGTATTTTCAAGCAAAATTACTCAAAAGTATGCAAGTTTTCGAAAAATTGCACATGACCTTATTTAAAAATCTAGCTTTGAGGAACAGATTTCATAAAGAAAAAAATATCTATATTAATATTTTAGTAGAAGGAAGACGCCGAAAAAATTTTGAACTTTTGCAATTTTAAAAAATTAGGGTTTTCAACGAACATGTGACCTGTACCATTCTCTTAAACGTTCTTAATACTATCCAACAAAAAAATCAAAAACGACGGACCCATTTTTCTGAAGTGTCCCAGGGGCTTCGTGTTAAGTATCCCCCAAAATTACAATTTCGGTTTCGAATTCAACGGGCCGTGACATCAGCCAGATCGATACGGGAACATCAATTTAGCAACTGGATTTATCCACCACCTATTCGTTACCAGAACTCTGAAATAACAACTTTTCTACCGAAAATTTGCAGTTTTTTCGCGCACCATTACATAACTTTCTCTGTACTCCATACAAACGAAACAAAAACAAAGGTGCTTCGTAACTGTGTCGGAGAAAATATTATGTCCATTTGAGTTAAGTTGTTTAAACCAACCACGAAAGAAATAGAATCATATGAAAAATGAAGTTGAAAGCCATCCAATGTTTCTTGCAGTCAATACACGTAAAATCTGAGGCCACCCGACCACGGTCGACCAGCGCGTTAAATTTATCTCCTTCTGCCACCGCATCTATGCACTTGATCTAGGGTATTTTTGCCGGGAATTGCACGAGATTTTTCTTCTTTCGCCTCAGCGATGTGCAGTCTATTTTCTGTTTTAATCCCATTCCGACACCCCATTCCCCACTATCTTTTGCACTCCATTTCCATATCCTGACATTCATGATCGTCGTACATCTCTCGAAATAGCGAGCGCTCTCTTATTTTATGCATGCCACTAATACCACACCAGTAAACACTGAACCCGCTCTGCCACAAGTTTCATTTCACGCGTTTAAATAACAAAATCCTTTCGCCGTTTAATCCAAGGAATATTATTACCGAATTTCGTGACCCATCTTTCTGCGGAATACTGAGCCTAAGAAAGCAATTACCGATACTTCTACGTGAGATAATATGATGACAACGTGAATCAAGCCGTGTAATGTGGCGAGGTATTCCAACATAATTATTTAGAGGTGAGTTTATTTGTACCTGGAATATACAACATTCATTTAGTTTATGTAGATAGATTGCCTTAAAGCTGATCGATGTTGTAATTGCTTTTGTTTATCTTACATTTACATGAACTCCTGAAGAAGATGAAAAGAAATCATCGAAACGAAGAGAGAGGTGAAAGACAATTGAAATTAAAGGAATATTTTAATAAAATGGTTTAAACTAAATTATGATTTTGTGGTTAATATGTTCGTGTTTTAATAGTTTTAAGAACGCCTAAAATTTTCAGGACAAAAAACCTATAAAAAATCTCAATGACAGTCTGTTAGATAATTGAATACCAACATAAGTCTCAACCTCCATAGTCTAAAATAATATCAGTTCTATGAAAGTATTTAAAATATAACAGACAACCGTTAATCGAACATTTCATTAAGGGAAAATATCCGTCTTCATAACTGTAGTTTGAGGAAGATGCCAAAACAATTTTGATTGTTTGTAAATTCCCAAAAATAAGAAGTAAAAATCAGTATCGCGCCCAAGCGCCGATTGGAGAAACGTCCTCCACAGTATCCAACAAAACTATTTACTCAAAACAGATGGAGCCACTTTTTAGATAAGTTTGAAAATGTCTCACGGGCTGCATGTAAAGTACCCTCAAAATTAAAATATCGGTTTGGAGAAAATTGGCTGAACGATGAAGCTGCAAGCGTTGCTCACACACGGACGGACAGACCGACAGTTTTCCCGTCTTTCCATTTTTCGGTATCAGGACCCACAAAACTTTGATTCTGGCTACACCATGTGTTAGAGGTTGTTTCTTTTCTAAATTTAACAATTGGATTTATCAACTTTTTCGTTACCTTGGCCGTGTAATAACACATTTTCTACCGTAAATTCCCAGTTTCTTCGCATAGTATTACATAACTTTGTCTGTACTGCGTAAGCGGTAGCCAGAAAGTAAAAACAGGCAAGAGAGCAAAGGAAAATGCACAGAACCACGCCACCCAAATACAAGATGCCCGCATCCCCGAGCAATCGCCTCCCACCTCCCCTCGGAGTGGCCCCGCCATGCATCACGCGGCAGTCGTCCCCGGCGGGGCGCCCGGCTCCCAGATCCCGTCCCGGGGCTAAGCCTAACCCTAATAGCGGCGCCCGTGTCGAACAGGCCCAATCCCCGTGTGGGGCCGGAGCCCGCAGGCCCAGCGCGCCGCGAAGAGAGCAGTTACCGTCGCCGACCGCTGGCCCCGCCACACCGCCCCGCCCCGCACCACGCCTCACCGCGCCGCGCCGCGCCGCGCCGCGCCGCGACGCACCGCACCGCACCGCCCCGTACCGTACCATACCGTACCGGACCGTACCGGACCGTACCGGACCGTACCGGACCGTACCGGACCGTACCGGACCGTACCGGACCATACCGGACCGTACCGGACCGTACCGGACCGTACCGGACCGCACCGCACCGCACCGCACCGCACCGCACCGCACCGCATCTCAATATTTTTTGCTACTAGTTTATCTGAGATAGCGATAGTAGTATTGAAAATGTAATGATAATGAAATCACATTATTAATCAATATTTTATGTAATTCGACGAACGTAGAAGGGTATTACAAATGCTAGATAATAAACTGGATTAGGTAACAACAGAATTCTATCCTGAAAGTAGATTACCTAATAACACATTTTTACAGGGCACTATTCACTCCAATATTTAGGAATCTGTTTGCAATTTCCTTAAAGTATAATTATGTATTCCAAATGTAATGCTCGAGCAATAGAGCACTACAGTTTACATAACCACCACACCAACATCCAGAAAATTCCTTTTCCTCAAATCTACACCGAGCATGCCATTAAATAAGCGACTCCTATTCTCAGTTTCCTACGAAATCACCACTACTACTATCCTACTACCAAAGTCCAGAAAACGCACTGCAATCCATCACAGACCTAGCCAAACCGACCGACTCACAACTTTAAAAGAATGCCCCACAATACGACAGCAAGAGATCACTATCCTCTTTAATCACCTCATCACAATTCCACGCACCCGCCTACAACTCGGCACGAGAATTAATGCAGTTGGGAACTTTCGCCCGGGCGACGCTTCCTGCAGAGTTCTCCGAGCGGCCGTTCCCGCTGCAGAAGCGCTCCGGCGACCTCGCGGCGAATGCAGGCGACGTCATTGGCCGACCGCTTCCTTGCAACGCGGCGCAACGCCGCGCCGTGCCTCCTTCCCATTAGTGCTGCTACATTATTAAGAACTTTTTAGAATTTCATTGACATAACTTGATATAATACTAGCCAATGCCCAAAGTGGCAATTGTAGTAGTTAGCTAATTTTAAGACGGTTCATAAGTAGTATTTTTAAGATAGGCCCGCTCCCAGCTGCATAAGCCTCAACGGCTGCAGCTATTACTATGTATCCCATTACTTGAATAAATTCCCGCCCCCTCCAGGGTAACTGGAAGGGGAAAATTGAAGAAGAAGAAGAAGAAGAAGAACCAAAGAAAGAAAAAAACGCGACATCAGGGTCACATCCAGCCGATCGTTTCGGGAGGGGATCATAGATTTTTTGTTAAATAATACACACATTTGTTATGTAGTGTATATTATTTTTGTAGTGTACATATTATACTATACATTATTATTTTTAAATAATTACATAATTCCAACATACATATTTAAATAAATTTTGCTAAATAAAGGAAGGTTAGAAACGAAAATGCTAGGCTTGTGTGTGTGTGTGTGGGATCCCTGGATCCGCCACTGTGCGACATCGATGTTACGAAACATAAATGTTCAAATTTAAAACATCGATTTGTAGGTGCAGTGGTGTCCCCTTACATTAAAGACAATCATATCAATTAATATTTTTAAACAAGTTCTTTGGCGTACAGAATGCACCAAAGACATAACGTTTCGCGACACTTATGGTGTCAGGTCATCAGGTGTTTTGTAATAACATTTACGTAGTCTTAAACAAATAAAACGGTTTTTTCGTAGAACATTTAAATTTGGAATAACAATGTGAACAAAGCAAGAATTAAAATTAAGACTGCACTTGAAATTTTAAAAACAATATCAAAGAAAAACACGAATTGTATGATTGCAAGAACCATTTGATATTTTTACTATTTGAGATTTTGTTTCGGTAAAATATGCACAGATATAATTTTCACTCATTTATGATAGATTTTGAGAGGTATACAAAATTAGTGACTTTCGAGTCAAAAGAGAGAAATAGTTTGGCATTGGAAGTATTGCTTCATTCCTCACAACAAACACAAAACAGCGAAAACATTTAATACGAATAATTGGTATTTATAAATAAACTCAGAAAGAAATTACATAATTTTATTGCTTTTGTTGTGTCTGTACAACAAACTAATCAAATACCGATTAAAATATATGGTCAATCAAACGTAGGTGAACGCAACATTTCGATAATAAAAAAAATCATTTCTGAACATTTTGTATGCAACATTGTAAGTCACCTACTGAATCCTCATTCTGTGGAAGAATTTTTGATGACAGGTACGTCATCAATCACATGGCTCAAAAGACGACCAGGTATTAGTAGAAATGTTTGGGCAAACCAATTTGTCGAATGAAACAAGACAGAACTTGTCTATCTCCGTAGAGGAATTCTTATAAGGAATATTTCTTTAAATAGGACGTTTGAAGTGCTTTTTTATTACATTCTAGCAAATGAATAAACTGTTTACACGTGAACACTCTACAATTGGCGGAATGGGAAAATAATAAATACCGCACTCCCTACACAAGTTAACCAACGTTTTGAAAATGAATGCGAATCTTTTTTTACACGTTCCTCACCCACCTCGCCTCCAATATGATTTGGCAGAAATGGGAGTGAAAATAATCGTTCTCGTGACAGAACAAAGTAGGGACTATACCTCTCTCTCAACGCGCCTGGTCGAATCTTTCCAGAGAGAAATGCCGCCGCCAGCAGACAGCCGCGCCACGGTCAAGGGAAGAGTGGGGGGGCAAGGCTCAGGGCAGTCGATATTCCAAGGTGACACGGGAATTCTGTCGCAACGGCGGTGTCGCGTCGCATCAGATCGCGCCGCGTCGCGTCGCGTCACTCGGAGAAACACTGCCGACCTCACTGCGACGGAGAGGAAAATGAGGGGAAGGAACACTTCCAAAGAACCTATCAGAAATAAAAAGTTTCACTGACGAAATGGACTCGTTCAAAGGAGTGAATAACTCCAATTTAAACATAGCGACACTTCAAGGTCACGAGCTGGAAGGAACGGAAGACTATGTCATTCAATAGGGAGCTCCAATACCAAAAATGTTCAGTCGTAACGAAACTCCCAATTGGATGACAATGTCTCTTGTTCCTTCCAGCTCGTGACCTTGAAGTGTTACTCTGTTTAAATCGGAGAATACAAAACATTTAAAATCAGGGGTGCACTGACAACGGATCGCGACCGACCTCTTTCCGACAACTCTTTCGGGGTGTTTGTTGAACAGAATTTTGAGATTTTACTACCTGTTAAAATACACAATAATTCTGGGACTCGAGAACTGGCGAGTGCTTCTTTCTGTACATTATACAAAAGAAAAAAGTACATGGGTTAATGAATGAAACAAAATCAATGAAAAGAATTCACGTAACACAAGCGTGATCTCTCTTCAAATTTAAAAATTTGACATTCGAATCTGAATACACGCAGTGGTGACGTGTAGACGCTTCAACAGAACGTGAGTATTGTAAAGAAAGGAAAACCGAAAGAAGAGCTTGGGCAGAACATTCACAAAAGATAGACTTTAATAATGCTTCTTCGTAAATTATGGCCAGGAAACATGCTAACAAAGGAACAGCAAATTTGTCGGGGCGATGATGTGCTTGAGGCCAAGGAAATCCTGAGGGTTAAGAACAGAACGAAACGTGCAAGAGACATGAAAGAGATATGAAGGATAGATTTGAGCAAATTAGAACCGCATCGGGTTGCTGCGCTTATTTCATCCTGTCTTGCAAATTGAACTGAACATTTGTATAGTAAGCGCTTTCTGCAGCGTAATAAGTAAACCCTCATTAACACGAGTTCCAAGGGACTGGAATAATCGGAGTTCGTGATATAAAAATTATCCCAGTATTATAAATGCCTGTATTATCGTAATCCAGTGTTGTCAAGGTCGATGTCCGTTGCACGAATGCCACGACGAAATCGCCCCTTCACTCGTTCGCCATCCCGCCACCAGACACAACGCCATCCCTATTGTAAAACGGCGGGTTACTAATAGTTTCCTTTCCCGACGCTAGTTGCGCAGTCGCTCGTGGCATAATACGGAGCCACGACGCGTGCCACTGCCACCAGTAGAAGACCTTGACACCACTGGCGTAATCCCTTGCCGGGACAGAAGTTTTGTTCGTGTTACGGCGAAATTCGTGTTAAGCCAGTTTGTGCAACTGAATTAGCCGATCTACGAAAATGTAGAGCTGCAGTCACAGGGTTCGCATGCCAATTTCACGCAAGCTAATAAGGCACTATGTAATTGAAGAGATTTCGAATCCTCGTAAGGACAAAACCATCGTATCATCTCAGATACGAGAATATCGAAGTTTCAAAATCAAAAATAAATTCTCAAAAATGTCGTGATAAAAAAATGAACATCAATTCCAAAAATAAAAAGCTGGCACAACGTATATCTACAGATCAAAACATTTAAGTGAAATGCAACTTAACGTCAAAGGTGCCAAGAAACACAACTGGGCACCACACGGTAATTAATAGCAAGGAGTGAGAATATAAATTAAACGCCAATAAAATTTCAAGTAGCGAAAATGAGACAAATGCTGGTGAAACGAGCGATGGATGAGAGAAGAGAACAAGCGGAGAGAAAGGATACATAAATAGAATAAGACATAAAAGGAGGCAGGTGGAATTCTGAAGAGAAAATATCAAGATAAAAATGTTGAAGAGCGTTTTCAGAAAACGTTTTTACAAAAACACATTTAGAGTAAAATCATTTCTTTAATTCAACAAGGAGTAAAATTTAATTTACCAAATTATTAATCTTCGCAATTATCGGGCTACAAAGTTTAGAAGAAATGACTACACTACTGAGAGTCCTGATGTCAGTAATGGAAAACATAAATTATAAAAATTCAAAATGTGAAGATACAAAGTGTTGTTTAAACGTACTTGTTCCGTTATGGGTGCTCTTCGCTGATGTAGGCCCTTTCTTTTTCGTTGTACTAGAAACATATGTCATTACGTGCTGTTTTACATATTTCATAGACTTTTTTAGGACAACTGAGATATTACACTATACTAATAATTTATTTGCAGTGTTTACAAAATGCGGCGGCAAGTTCAGTTATCTTGTGATCTGAATTTCATCAATCATAGCTTTTTCATTTGCAACCGTTTATTAGTATTGAATCCTATTTTGTACTGGAATGTGAAGTCCACAATATCTCCTGTGGTATAGGTACAAGATACTAGAGAAACGCAGGAACATCTTTTTTCATTTAAAGAGTGCCCGGAGAGCGTGATCACAAGAATTAATTTCATGTTTCTCAGATTCTCGACAACGCTTCATTCTTTCGCAGTTTTAAATATCTTAACATCCTGTGGACCGAAATTGGATAAACCGAACGCAACTTTAACCGAACGCCAGGATTATATAAAAAAATACACCCTTCTTGTTCTAAAAGTACAGAAAATGCAGAAATAGCAATATCACTTAGGTATTACCATAGATAACGATATTTTCTGTACAATTATTTATAACTTTCATTTATTTATTTTTTCAATAAAAACAGTACTGGGCAATAATTTACTTGTTTTACAAAACATTTTATTTTAACATGACTTAGCTAATGAGGACAGTATTCCGGTCTTGAAGAGCCCGGTTAAGAGGAAGTTTCGAATTCGCCCCCTTTCGTTGGAAGGGCGGCCAGCGAGAGGAGGCAACAAACAAGAGTGATGATCGCACAGCCACCCGCCCGGAGCGCACGTCGGGGCGGCGAGCGGGCTGCCAGGGGGGATGGCGCTGGCGGGGGCGGGGGCGGGAGCGTGGGCGGCAGCTGTGGGCGACAGTGAGTGGCGCGGGGGGGGGGGAGAATGCGGGGTGGAGGAGGGATGGGGCGCGGCATGGAATGTGAAGCCACGGGACGGGATGGGTGGCGGGGTGAGGCTGGACGGGGAGAAGCAGGGCGGGGCGGGGCGTAAAGGAGACACACGGACTGGAGCGAGACGGGGTGCGAAGGGGCGTTAAGGAGCGTAAAGGAGCGAGGCGGGACAGGCATGAGCTGGACGGGGCGTAGGGAGCGGGACGGAAGAGGGCGAGACGGGGCGGGACAGGACGGAGCGAGGGTGGACGGGGCTGGGCGTTAAGGAGCGGCGGGGAATGGTGCGCGACGGGGCGTCGCGGGGCAAGACGGGGCGGGGCTGGGCGGGACGGGTTGGAGCGGAATAGGGCGGGACGGGGCGAGGCGGAACGGAGCGGGACGGGGCGGGGCGTTTCGGGACTGGGCGGAACAGGGCGGGACGAGGCGGGGCGGGACTGGGCGGAACGGGGCGGGGCGGGGCGGGGCGGGACCGGGCGGTGCGGGGAGGGACTGGGCGGGACGGGGCGTGACGGGCGGGACGGGGCGGGACGTGGCGGGGCGAGGCGAGGAAGCGGCCGCTGGCCAAGGGAATTGCGTAAGAGCGACGTGGCGTGGCGCGGAGCGGCGGGGCGCGGCGCTCCAGTCCGCAGTCCGCGATCGATGCCCGAGGCTGCTTCAAAGAGCGCCCACCGCGGACTGCGCCCTAATTACGGCGCGAATGCGCACGCGGAAATGCAAGTGGTTCGCTCACGCACAAGCGTCGCTCTAGTGAAACCAGGAACGTGTCGTCTCTCCAAAAGAGAATACAACTGATCAAAGCAATTTCTGAATAGCCATGAATGTCAGAATAACCCACCGTTTATCGCTGTTCTCCTCTTCGTACGAGCTCAATAGCTTTTCAAGGAATGGTCACAAAAACAGAATATGAAAGTACATTTCACCTACGTCGAACACAGTGATTGCTCTGGACCTGTTTACCGCAAACGTGGCTAAGGCAGACTTGGCTAACGGTTACGGTTGCATGTGTTTTACTTCTGTAGGTATGTCACAATGTCGTATCTTACCTGGCTTTCCAATGATTAGGTATCAATACATTTATTTATGTGATCTATGAATTCACTTATTGTTGAAACTAGTAGTACGAGTTCCCTTGATTAAACAATCCAGTGACAATCACACTTCGCTGATTAGATGTATGCATTTGTATTACGATTTCAGACTCGTTACGAAAGCCATCACCAGGAAAATAATATCACATTTTTATAACAATCATTTCACCACATAAGTAACTATAAAATGTAAACGTATACGTTTAATAGCCCCTTTATGTATGCACCACATTCGTTTTCTGCAAGCAACGTCAGATGACAACCGACCTTCACAATGACACGAATTATCACGGCTCATCAACTCTTATCGCCTCCACAAGAGGCGAATGTCTGGGAGCGACTGTCCCGGAACTCGCTTGTCCCGTTTCCTTTGCATCAGTGCGGCCGCCTCTCCGAATGGGAAGGGAAGGTGTGCTGTTCTCACACTGTTACGTATGAAAGCAGGTAGAAAACTTGAGATGCACATAACGCAGCTGTCTGCAATAAACATGAAGTTGATTTTACGAGTAGACAATAAGACAACGCACTTAACAGACCTTGGGATGTCTCGCATACCCAACTATACGTAAATTAAAAGCTTTTTTCGGGGAGGGGGGGGGGGTCACAGCACCAAACGATGCATCCAAAGCAAATGCATACATCTGCCATCATGGAATAACATACATTGTTTAGTTGTATGTGCGAAAAATGGAGCCTACTGTTTCAGCAAACTAGTTCTCGTTTACCTATTATTCCTACAAATTTATGAACTGATTCAGGAAGATCGTAAAAATATCACTGAGACCTATTACTCCACAAGTTTGTTGACCTTAAGGCATTGAAAATAAAATGGCAATTGAAATTTTAATTTGGAAAATAATTACTAACAAGCCTCGTAACTAAAGATTTGCTCAACGAAATTAATTAACACACTCTTCAGATGCCACGACGAACACCAATCTCCATTCAAAACTGTTCCTGCTATTCACGCCCACAACGTTCTATTTAGAGTGATTATTGCTGTCAATTGCGATATTCTTTAGGTGTTTCATTTCGTAATTTACAACACTCGTGGCGGCACAAAAAAAGTGAGTTCAGTTTGAATAATGAAACATTCCATTGAACTACTTTTTGAGAACATTTACATTATACTTGCAACAGATAATTCGTGATACAAAGTATTGTAATTTTATTGAATTGTCCAAAGTATAAATTACCGCAACCGAGAATTAATTTCGGGCTTTCCTGGTTTACGCCCACGTGCTCTAGTTCTGTCGCTGTGTGAAGGAAAATTCAATGATTGAAAATGCAGTGTGGCAAAAATTCAAATGATGTCACAGCAGTGTTTCTGACCAGGAGGTCCTAGGTTCGAGTCCCGATGGTGACAGGGTTTTCGTCACTAGCTCGTCAGCTATGACGAATTCAGTCGCTGTATGGAGAAGAATTCGAGCGGCCGGCTGATCTGATCGGTAGTTTTCCGTGGTTTCTCCGATCAACACCAGGCGAATACCAGACCAGTACCCTAACAAACGGGCCACGGACCGCGCGCGATCTTTCCTTCCCATTCTTGACTTAACTTCTCATATTACACACACACTTACACTAACATGCACTACACTACCACACATACTGGGAGGCCGGTCGGGAGCTTCGCGCTTGTCCCGGCTGGGGCGGTGCCCCGCTGGTGGGAGATAACTGGTTTGGGAAAATCCCGCTACCAGACAGTAGGTCGGCACCGGAACTCACCATCTCACCAGCGAGGGAAGACCACCGCCACCTCCCAAGCAAAAACCTGCGCTACACTTACAGGAATAATGACCCCACTAGTTGACGCGCCCGGAATCTCTGGTAGTTAAATCAATCAACCCACATCCCCTAATCACGGATCTACGTTTCAAAATCGTCCTTGGGCCCATATATTGCCCCCGAAATTTTGGTAACAATCATATATTGTCATTTCAGAAAATTCGTCACTATGGCTGACAAAGAGGGACAACATTCCTTGTTTCCCACAAAACCGCGGTCTGTTTACCTGCTCGCGGTTCTCTTCAAATTAACGAAACGAATTTACGGGCCACCGGCGTAATTACGAACGGCGTAAATTTGTCGCGGAGTGAAGTGGAATTGCCCAGCAACGGCAACACGCTGCGCACGTCACAGAGTTGGCCCCGGATTGTTCGTCACTGCAGCTGCGGCTGCTAATTTTCTCCCTTGGGAACGTACGAATGGCCGGGCAGATAGATCATTGGCCACGGCCAAGGTCGAATCTCCGACAAGAACTTCCGCTTCCGGCACACGAGCGCGAGGGCGTGACTGGTAACGACTGCTACAGGCCTGAAACCCCACACACGCTCACAAAGATGCCGATTTATGTTTTACTGTTCCTCTTTTCTCATAATTAGGGAGGGATTTTTATCCCCTAAAAAATATTGAAATATGCACTTTAATATGCATTTATGACCTAATAATTCTGAAACATGCACTTTAATATTCAATTAAAATTAACAATATTTTATTTTTTGTATAAACCTTTCTTGATAAAATACAGCAGAAGCATGCTTGGAAAACAATTGTGCGAACATGACATAACCTAGCTTATTTCACGATAGAAATAATTCAAGTAAATATGCACCTTAGTCAAGAACCTATTTTGCAGGTCTTTTACTTTTTCTGTCTGGTAAAAAAATGTATCAAGAAGAATTCTACATTTGCACAACTATTTTATCATTTATTGAAAATAAAAAAAATTGACAAGCTTTTCTAATAAAATGAATTCTATGAATAGATTCTATGAAAACACGAAACATTTTCTCTAATTTAACGAAATATGCAAAATATGCTCCCATAATTACACGATTATGCCCCAACAGGAAAAAAATTGTCAAATATGCAGTAACAAATTAATCTACATCCAAGAGCTTTGCCAATGAAATTATAATATTTGCTTATTTTATCTATTAGAATTCTTACTGCTGTTTTGTTATTGAGCTTTATGACACAGATTTTGGAGTACTAACTACTAATTCCAATTTAAATGCGTTGTTTCCGAAGAAACGTTAGAAAGCACGTTTTCACCGTATTCATTCCCCTTCATGTAACACGTACCAAGACACGAAGGGAGCAAATGATGTATTAGATTCTTATTAATATTGTTATTTCGTTTGGTATTTAGTTATTATGAAATAAAATGTATAAAAACATAAATAAAGGATATTTCCTTCACATTCCATAACAAAAGTAATAACTACTGACGCGAAAATCGAAGTTGATAAAAGCGGTACGGAGTGCCGCACGCGCCTGCTGGTGGGAAATGATGGGACGCTTTCGCCGGAGGGTTAATCGGACCATAGTGACTGAAATCCGCCACCGTGTGGCCCGGCACCGAAGGAGGTCCGGGTGTGACCCGCTGCAGCGGCAGCGGCCGTGGCCCTGGGCCACGCTGCGCGCTGCAAGTGCAGCGGTGCAAGTGCAGAGTGCAAGTGCAGGGTACAAGTGCAGCGGTGCAAGTGCAAGGTGTAAGTGCAGCGGTGCAAGTGCAGAGTGCAAGTGCAGGGTACAAGTGCAGCGGTGCAAGTGCAGCGGTGCATGTGCAGGGTACAAGAGCAGCGGTGCAAGTGCAGGGTGCAACTGCAGCGGTGCAAGTGCAGCGGTGCAAGTGCAGCGGTGCACGTACAGCGGTGCAAGTGCAGGGTGCAAGTGCAGCGGTGCAAGTGCAGGATGCAAGTGCAGGGTGCAACTGCAGCGGTGCAAGTGCAGCGGTGCACGTGCAGCGGTGCACGTGCAGCGGTGCAAGTGCAGGGTGCGAGTGCAGCGGTGCAAGTGCAGCGGTGCAGTGCGGCGCCGCTGCAGAAGAGCGCCCCGCCCCGCGCTATACCGACCCCCCCTCCCCCCGCCCAGCGCAGGCAGAGGCCCGGCGGCCCGCACAGTGGCCCATGGGGCGATTCTGGACGACGGCATTCTCAAATGAGTAGAACGAATGGTTATGTATATAATGAAACAAGAATGGATGATGCGTGAATGGAAATAAATAAAAAGAACATTTTACAAAGACATCGTCAAGAAAATTTTACTTCGGGTTAAGAAAATAAAATAAAAAAACTCGTTTAAGTTAGGTATGCCAAAATTCTACATTACAAACTAGAAAATTAGATTTAAGCCAAAATTAAGATAGTTTTAGTTAATTTTAGTTACAAGAAGAAAAATCCCCTCCTTCTCAGCTGCTTAAGCTGCAAGGCAGCAGCACACTTTGGAACCACTTAGAAAAATAAATTCCCGCCTCCTCAGGGGTACTGTGGAGGGGAAAAGGAAAAAAAAAATTCTCAAAAGCGCACTCGTGCATAAAACTCACGAGTGGTAATACAGTGAACTCGCGATTTTCCGCCGGCGTATTATCCGCGGTATACTTTAAAATCTTTTTTATGTTTTTCCGATGGTAAATGAAAAATGAAATAATACTAAACAGGTATAAAAGAAAGTGTATTCCACCATGTATTTGGAAGAGCAGTATGACCCAGTCTCAAATTAACAAGCGATGTTTTAACGCGAAGAATCAAAAAGTGTTGAGTGATTTAAAAAAACTAAAAATAGAAGCACTTGTTAGTTTCCCCATACACATTTTTGTTGGGAGTTTTTCCGTTTCCCTTGCCTCTCTTTCCATTATTTTTTTAAGATGAATGAAGAACACAAAAAAAATGCTGCACGTAGTGAAACGGAGCCACCGAAGAAGAAATCATGAACACATTGCTTTTCCAATGAAGAAACATACTCATAACCGTAACCATGATCAATAATTCCTTTGACATTCACAGATAACTCCTATTAAAATAACGTTTAGTAATGAAGAGCCATAAATTGGAGTGCAGTAAAATACCAACTATCCACGATAGTGTTTAAGTGTTCGATAAGCGCAGGGGATATTTCCAAAGGCTTAGAGGTCATCCACAAATTACGTAACGCTAAAGGGGCAGGGAAGGGGGTCTGAGGAAGCGTTACGCTGCGTTACATAGAGATAGGGACGTGCGTTACAAGGGGGGGGTATTGAAAATAAAAGAAATTTGCGTTACGTAATTTATGGACGGCCCCAAATGATAATGTTCTCGGAGACGTATTACCTATTTTGAAGCTAAATCTCGTATATATTATGCGGATACTCGTAATTTATGGACGGCCCCTTAACGCTCTTTTAACACTTATTTTACACAAAAGAGAAAAATGCGTAATCACGTCAGTTTCAACACTAATTACCACCTGTTCTCGCTTTCCTTGTCGAGTAATCAAAAGGCCCCAGCTTCCTCGTTTCCTTCACGACGTCTGTCCGCCTACAACGCCGCACCAGGCCACTGCGGGCCAGCTGAGCAGCGGCGGCGGCGGCGGCGGCGGTGCCCGGTCCGGGGATCAATCCCAGGGCTGGCGAGGCGAGGCGAGGCGGCCCGCAGCGCTGGCCCGCAGCGGCCCCCCGCCCCCGCCCACGCCCACGCCTTCGCCTTCGCCCCCGCCGCTGCAGCTGGCGCGTTAAAGCGGGCGTCCTTTAAAGAGGTCGCTCGGCCAGCGCCCGGGCTCCGGCCAAGACGCGGCTAGCCCAGTCAGTCATCATGAACATTCTGAGCAAAAGTACTACAGTTTTCAAATACTACCTCGAGCTACCAAAACAGAATTTTGTATATCTCTTATTCCGTATTCAATTTGGTACTGAACAGTACCAAACAGTACAGTATTTTGTATATTGGAATTTTGTATATTTCTTATTCTGTATTCAATTTGGTACTGAATTTACTGATTTCCAATGAAATTTAATTAATCTTAGATGTGATAACTAAAAGATGGATTCTACTGAACAATAAATTCTTTAAGTCTTTACAGAAATTTCCCTGTTTAGCACCGGTAACCGCCTCATACTTGTTTGGCTGATAGGTTATTTCATGTTTCCGGGAGTGTCAACTATCCCGTAAGTGTAGGCCATTAACATTGACCCATAATTTAAAGGGTTCTTCCCCAGCTGGACGGAGAAATCTGATGCTTGGGTTCATTTAGATTTCTTCTCTAAAGAAAAGAAAATACATCCACAGCATTAGTCGAGTTGATCACAATTTGAAATGTTGTCCCCTTCTAAGCTCCATTTAATTTATTATTCCAAATGAACTCGTGAACAAAATTTGCCATAAATAACATTTTCTATATAATTCTATTTGACAAATTTTCATTAGGAGTTCATCTTACACTCGATTCAATATCTGCTAGTCTGTTTTCTCTAAGTATACGTTCATAACATGCATTAAATATGCTGTGTATCAACTGAAGACTGCCTGAAACTTAAAAAAAGGTCAAGTAAGTCTCAGTTCTTGTTCCTTCTTCTTCTTGTCAGTTTACTTCTCGAGCTGCCAGCCATGTTTCCACTCTTCAAATTACCGCCCTTGCCAGCTGCGCCCTCTGGGGACAGTGACTGGCCTTGTCTGCTGCTGGAACGGCTGGACTAAGGCTGCTCGACCGGACAAAATCGTTCCTGCTGGTGCAAACATGCAGTCGGTAAATTGCAGTTCTGGTAATTAAATTATACGAGATTTAGATTCAAAATAGGTAATATGTCTCCGAGAACGACTAAATTATCATTTGGGGCCGTCCATAAATTACGTAACGCAAATTTCGAGCTATTTTCAATATCCCTTTGTAATGCACTTCCCTATCTCAATGTAACGCAGCGTAACGCTGCCTCAGACCCTCTCCCTCCTCCTTTAGCTGTTACTGAAATTTATGGATGATCCCTTTGGTTTTTGGAATACAATTCCTACATACAACTAGAGGTGTTTGTGTGCGTTGTCTTATTGTTACAAAGCACACACTTTCTCGCATTATATTTAACTGTTCACATTTCAAAAATAGAGTTCGCCGAATATGGGACCATCACAATTTTGCTTTACTATATTCTGACAAAAAGATCATTTAAACAAACAATTTGCAAGGTTTTTTTTGTTGAGAAAATAACTGTTTAAAATTCCTTATATTTCACTCAAAATTACCTTAAATTACTTAAATGACCTTATTTCAAGATTCGTCTTTGAAGATCAGATTTCTCTTGTTGTAGTTATAAGTAAAATATTTGAACTTTTGCAATTTTCGAAAAAATCAGGTATTTCAACGAAAATGAGACGTACGATATTCTTTTAAACGTTCTACATGCAATCTGAGGACAAAGCTTAATACAAAATGTTTGAGTCATTTTCGAGAAAACGTTCAAAATGTAAATGAGGCTTCATGTAAAGTACCCAAAAATCAAAATATCTATTTCAAACTCGCAGGTCCTCGAGTTCCTTCAGATCGACTGGGGGACATCGAATTTGGGAAAAAATCAGCTTGAACGGTACAGGCCGATGACGGTTTGTCGTTGACTTTAGACAGACGTTTTGCGTCAATCGATTGTTCCATATTAGGGGCCATAAAATGTGGATTCTGACCACACAACATGATAGAGAAGTAATTTACTACGTGTAGGAACAATATTTAATCACTTTTTCGCTACAAGGGACCGGCAATTTCTTTCGAAAAATCGCAGATTGCCGGCGCACGATTACAATACTTTACTCCCTAACTTAGTAAGTTAAGAACGTAAAAAGAACGTGATACTTTCAGAAAAGAATTTTGAGCTGTTGAACGTGCGAAGATGTGACGTTCAATAGTGTTCCGTTACAACCTATCTTTAATAGATATGACTGCTCAATGGTCAACACATGGCACACAATATCCATTACTCCTTTTGACATTCTCGTACGAGAAACGCCACATACTTTTACTCGCGTAACTAATGGGCCGATACCGCACCACACATAAATGGATAAAAACAGCAAACGCTGTTCATTTCCCAGGCCCAGCTCATAAAGATAACGGCCTACATAAACAAGAGATCCGTAATGGCTCTCTAAGGAGCTAAAACTCTTATCCGCAGACATATGTCACAGAAAAAAGGCCATCAAGAATCGAATGAACTATCGATTTTTTCTTCATTTGCGACCAGTGGGCCTAATGCAACAGTGCTAAATGCCGAAGAGTTGTTCATACAGATAACAAATTGTGACAGATATGAAACCTCTAAACAAGATTGATTACGTTGAATGTAGTTTAAATCAAGAGTATCAATACAGTTATTTTTAACTTCTTCGACTAAATATATATATTTTTAAATACAAAAAGTGATATTATTAAGCAAAACTGTAAGAATATATCACATTGAGAACAACACGTAACTGAATAAAGCAACAAGATCTTTTTTCCTATCGTTATGACTGATTATACAGGTAGGCATTGGCACAATGATTTAAGCCAATTCTTGCGATGTAATGTCAAAGTCATAAAGATCGTAAATTCGTATGTTGTAAACAGGAAAAATATTTTTTTTAAATAGTGTTTATAAAAAACATTACGGACGTATCAAAGTCCTTAAATACATTAAGCAATTTCCCTTTAAAACTAAATATCAAAATTTTTTACACGTTATAAAAACGAATAATGAATTTTTTTACGCATTTTTGGGGACACAATCAATGGTTGTGAACTATGCTACTGCTCCCTTGAACCTCGCAGCAGGAAGCGCTGAAGCACAGTCTTGCAGTTAGAAAGCCAGAAAGGTCAACAGTCTTTGGTGACAAAGCTCATCTAAATTGGTTGGGAGGTTCACGAGGTTAATCGAGAACACCAGACAGACACAACACTGGCCTACACAAGCGGAGACCAGCCGCAACAGATATCCCAGCATACGTCATTCCCATCCCAGGAAATAGGTTGCAGGTGGGATGGTGAAGAAATACGAAGGTTATCTGGGGGCGAAGTCTAACAATAAGTTTAAGTTTTTTCTCTCCCAAACAAATCAAGTATACGTTTCTTTTACTCGTTTTTACGAATTGTTTCGAATTTGTTGTTAAAACGGAAGTCGCAACAGTAGAACTAAATGTATGTTTACAATCGCCAAAATATAAATATTCTATGAACGAATAACTTTACGTAGACATATAACAATAATGTTATGAAATACGACAAATAAACAATATATTTCAAAAAAGTAATTAATTTTTAAAGGCAAATAATTGTAATTTTGTTAACATTAATTTCAGTAGTAATTTGTACATACGTTAGACATAATTGTTTACTCTTTGCTCTATGCATTTTCTTATAACATACCACAAATTAACAGGCTCGATGTGACAATGAACAAATTTAACTTTTATAAATCAAATCTTTAAGGTATCTACTGAATGTGTAATATCTTAAACTTTATTTTAGATACAATGTCTAGAATTATATACTTAACATTTTGCCATAATTTTAGGCAGACCCGTGGAGAACATAAAAATAATAATTGTCGAAACGTAATGTGTTTCATGGAAATTTGGTACTACGTAACCATTAGTGTCACATCATGAACAGCCTGTGTGAAGTTATTGGTCGTTTATAAAATAATATTTATCGCCGAAATCGGAAACGTATTATCTCGTGAAACAATAAATTTAATTCAATCTTTTCGATTTGCCATTTTGTCTGTACACAGGTGCTGTGCACCCTGTCCATACGGCCTGAAGACATCATAAAAAACAAGTGATGTTACCAGTCAAAGCAAATTATTAAATCTCATCGACAATAAGCTCGACAATTTACTTACGAATATTCATGTAAATATCCAAAGCGCAAGCAGTCTTACATTCGATAAACACGGATAATAATTCGACAAAAATGAATTTGAACTTACAAACGCCCTAAACAATAACAATTCAAAATGACATTATTCATTTTATTTTTAAATTTTTTACGTCAAAAACAGTTAAAAACTGTTTAATTCAATAACCGACTTCAACGGAACTGATTCGATTTTTAAAATCGTCACTCTGCTGCTTTTCACCCAACATGTCCGTCCTTATACTGCGATTTCTCTAACTTTGCCCCTCAAGGCCACTCAAATCCCATCTTTGCGATGGAATATGTCACGGTATTTCGCATATTTCTCAGGTCGCTTCCGCTAGATTTCGCATGATCGCGACCGTATCAAGCAGTGCTTGCGATCATGTGACTTCTACCGGCGAAGACACCGAGAAAGACGCGAAATACCGTGACATATTCCATCACGAAGATGGGATTTGAGTGGCCTTGAGGGGACAAATTTATAAAAATCGCAGTATAACCCCCAACTAGCTAACGGTTGTGGCATTGGGAGAGCCAAGAAACAAAGCGAACTCGAAAGACCAGAAAGCGCACCAACGGACGACAACGAGACGTCCGCTTTTCAGAGAGAAATGTTCTACGAGAGAACCTTTCGGCGCGACAGACGTTCAAAGCGAGAATGAGAATATTGCAGAAGCACATTTCCTAAGGTGACGTTATTGCCTGGTGAAAGGGTCACAAGTCTGTCGGACGAAAGAGAACAGAGGTGGGCGGGCGGGCCGACTCTACACAATGCAGCTCCATCGATCGCGCAGATGAAATCTGCAGGAACACGCTGCACGGCATGGGGAACGCAGCCCGCGGCGAACCCTTGTCTTTGGAAATCGTTCGACTTCTTCAAAGGGAATTCCGACGTTTCTTTTCAGCTGCCAGAAGTGCCTCTGAAACGAACAGAGCGGAATGGGAAAAGAGGGGATGTATTCACACACGGCTTCGATCCATACGTCTACATCCCGTAACCACACTGTGAGCTAATATTATTGTGGTCGTAATGGCCACAATCACAAATGCGCTGACTGTGGGCAACGAAAGGTATGGGCGGGGACCTATTATAATAGTGGCGTGACAGAGGAACAAGAGCCACTGTGCTTCCCAAATCACCAACTAAATCATTCAGTACCAAGGAAACAAGTTTTCTAAGTCCGCAAGAACATTATAATAACTATTAGGGTTATTCATACTAATTACTTGTGGTTATTAATACTAATAGTTGTTAATAACATTAACAACTATTTAACTATAATGTAACAAAGACTTAATTTAACTGCAACGTAACACAGACAATTCAGACTTATGTTTATATTATATTACATGTTGACTTATTAACATATTTCAAATAACTCGTAGTTTATTTTATTTTATTTTTTTATAATTCGTACTTCATAAAGTGTTTGTAATCTACGAATTGAAGGTATTATGTAATATACAAAACGATTTTTTTAGAGTAAAATTGTCGCAAACAATTCTTACACTTAGTAACAGGCAGTCAAGAAAAGATGCATCTTTTGGAACATTTTCTGCTTTTGTCTTTCAGAAGTGTGCAATTTATTAAAAGGTCATCTTTCTAAGTCTCTTTTTTCGCGTTTTTAGTTCTCATTTCCACTGTTTACTCTCTCGAAGAAGAGGACGAAGAAGAAACAAAACAAAACAAAAAAAGCCGTCAACTTAATTACACGTCTGTATTCCATAAATTGCTCCTATAAAAAGCGCACGGAACTGGCCTTTCCAGGCATTGTACTGAAAAATCCTCAGAATTATTTCAATTTTGCAAAAGAATGCAAAACGCAATCTATTTTTAGTAGGCAATTATAGGGAAACAATATCGATTCACGATACTTTTCGGTGTCATAATCCACTTTTACTGAAGGCGAATCTTTTCTGTCTTCAACACAAAAGAAACCGCAACACTACGTGGAGTTTTTGAGTCACAACAACAAAACTTAGATTTAATTCATTTTGTCAACGAACACTAAAAAAAGTGCCGTATGAGGGAGAAGTATGATCTGCTCACGCACCTGAATTCGCTGACCAACTAACCAGTGATTGATTTGCCGAACAAAAACTCATTTGTTCATCAAACTTTCATAGTTAACTCACCCTCTCCGTGATCCTGTGATGCACTAGCAATAAAGGGCATGATAAATGTGTCTGCTTCTTCATCGTTAAACTTTCATCTCTCTGCACTCTGCTCTCCCCTCTCACGTTCTCAGACGTCACTCAGGTGTCAGATTGAAGCCTCCTTTGTTAACTTCGTCGAGGTTTGATAGACTGCGAAGGCCGACGGAATGAATACCCTCCTCTGCCATCGTTGTCGAGGAGCGGAGTCGAGCAGTCTTCTGCACTACTCCAGATTATTTTCCAAGAAAGATTCAGACTGAGGCAATGATTTGTGTATAGAATCATGGCAACAGAGCGCAATAAAAGGCGATTCGGGAACACAAAGTCAAATCTTAGAAATGAAAATAATAGGTAAAGACATCTGCTTATCCACCTTTATTTGTTTTCAACCAAAAACGGTTGCATCACCAATAGAGTGTTACAGGTAACTTTAAAGGGGTTCCGAATATGCCATGATTAGAACGACCTCTGTAGAATGAGTTTTAGTATTCGGGAACATTTAGGAGATAATCTTGAAAATCGAGATTTCTCAGCTAAGCGAAGAGTATGTTTAGATACTACGCTATTTTCGTCGGGGAACGGGTCAAAAAGATACTACACAAAACAAATAGTAATTGTAACTAAACTTCCTTCTTTGGGAGCGAAACGAACTTCCACTCAGGCTAGACATTTCTGATACTTCAGCGTCGACGATATTTATTCCTGGATTGAGGACGAAGTTTAACAATGTTCGATAGATTTGTGGTTAAGATTGTTGTAGATTGACAAGAGGATCAGCGTAAAGAACTGCAGGGGATATTTGAATCTATTACACACGTTAAAAAAAAAAAAAGAACATTGAAGAACACCCGGTACATTATACTCAGTCAAACATTTTAACCCGCACAGCCACGGCAACAGCAGAATCGTAATTAAATGAATCGTAGATCAGACGAACCTAGAGAAATAACAAAATAAAAAGAAATAACTTCAAAATATACGAATTGTCAGTGTTGCTTGCCGCGTTGATCCTCTTTGGTGATCGATTCGCTCGCACTCGCTTTGATTTTATTAAATAACTCTGTTATTCCAAAAGTAAGACGGTTAACAGCTCCGTCAGCAAATTTCATCCGTATAAATCTCAGTTGTTTCTTTCGGTAGCCCAAAGCGAAAGGATTCTCACACGCAATCTAACATTCATCACATTGGAAATAGGAAGTCTCCACTGTAAGGTGTTTCCAGAACACCCAAAACATTTAGAAATTGTGGGAATGCTAAAGAGTTGTTCTTTAGCATTCCCAAGGGGCCTTCTCAGCATTTGCTCAATGCATCAGGGAAACTGGACAAAAACCTGATCGAGATGGGGGTCATTGACCCGGAAGCTGAAGTACATTACTTGTTACAGGTGTGTTAAATATTTTTTTAAGAATGTATACAATACAAACGTAAACTATTTCATTATTAATCATTGTTTTGTTACAATAAACATTATTTTTGTTTTTGACGATCAGTATAGTCCCTAATTGTATAGAAACAGTTATGATTTTGTTCGCATAGCGCTCGGCCATTGTTGTCGCATTCGTGCGCGCACTGGAGCCAGCCTTGAGGCCTCTGGTGTCATGTTTTTGCAACTTTTAGTGCTAAGATATTCTTACGTTGCTAAACTATAGTAACTGAGCGCTCTCGAAGCGCATAAGCTCTGTCAACTTCGATGCGGACCAACCACTGTTTGTTTCACATCGGTCTCTCCCTTCGACTTAACCACAACCTTATAGCAGCTAAGCACGGTTCTAGATGAAGATTCGAACCGACCCAAGCCATGTGTACACCCTGGTCAGAAATGTACAATGACTTAGCGATCACGGCTAAACCAACATCTGGCATTCAAGAATTGAAAAACTTGCTTGTATGTTTCGTTTAGGATGTCTACGTTAATTCACAAAGTATTGCAAAATAAGCAAATTTGAGTCAACCAGAAATTGGCGTTTGATATACCAAACGCTGGGCTTTAATGGGTTAAACACCGCGATCATGCCGACAAACGGGAGGCGGGCATCTCGTAATTACATTACCAAATCAACAAGGTTTCTCCGTACGCGCGTGGGGGGGGGGATTACAGTGTCAAGAGGACAATGCCGCGTTTACTATGCGGTGCCATGAGGACAGAGAGGACGCGCGCAAACGAAAAGAAATAGCAATTCCAGCCTGGCGATATTGAGCGGCTCTTGCCTTCGATGGCACTCGGCTTACGACGGGCCGAGCGGGGGCTGAGGTGCGAGGTACTTCACCGCCCCCCCCCTTTACGGCACGCGATAAATACCTTTTTTCGGAGAACGCCGATTAGGTCGCGAACAGTAATATCAAGGGCTGGGATTCTGACGACATTGTCATCGTTTCATTGGTACACTCTAGACGTAGCTAACATGTAAATCTATGTATATCACGATGTATAGGTGATAGAAATTTATAGTTACTGGTCTCTTTTTGGATTTTTTCAATTTTTCGGTCATTTTTTTAAAATCTTTCTGTCATTATTGTCAGTTTTACGCATTTTGTTTCATTCGTGTTTTGGTTAGTGAATGTTTCATGAATTTACAATAACAGACTCATACAAAGTTTTTATTGTATTTTCAGTTCATGACGAAATTCACTACTGCAGTGGGCGCTGTTTTCCGAATCCTCAAAATTACACAGATCTTCGGAAGCTTCCTCGGCCTTCCGAAACTGACGGTTGGAAGATCGAACTAAGGATTATATTTCCTCCTCAAATAAAGACTTTATACTAAGTATAATTTTATATAAACAAACTTTATTTAAAATTATAAAACTCTACTAAACTAAAACTAAAACAAATAAACATTTTGCACACAAATGTTTTAGTATTTTTTAAAAACAGTTAGCTCATTTTCCCTTATTTTTAGGTAAGTCATTCTATAGGTCATTTTCAAAGACTTTTTAGGTCACCAGGAGCCGAGCCCTGGTGATGTATCACCACGCAACCCGATCGTCCTCGTTCCAACCGCGCGAGGCTCATCCGCTATCCTCCACGCCAGAGGCGGCTCAGCGCCGAGGTACTCGTGAACAGCGTGCAGCTTACTACGCCAATGCGGGTTCTCTCGTATGTTCAAGGATTTGAAATAAACCGGTACGTGGTGCCCACACAGCTTGTATATACACTAATAATTTTTAAATTTTCAGCAAGCTGGCACCCGGAACTCCCCCACTATTCCTGATAACAAATCAAGGAAATTCAAGTAATATTGCAAAGAGTAGGGTTGTACTTGCTCCATCGGTATTTACGCACTACTTTACTTTGCTTTGTTTTCTGAAGAGTAAAAACCCTTTTCTATGATGTTTGTGACTATCAAGAGAAAAGTTATCCACATCCGCAATGGACTTCCTTTTCCAATATAAAAGCAGGACAATTCCTACCCGTCAATGAACGACCATCGTGTCAAGACGTACGCCCTACGGCGGTATATGAAATCCAATATATTTCGATGATTCATTGTAAATTCACCGAGAGCAAATTTATAATTTTTGCACGTAGAATGTATATTTGAAAGAAAGAAAAATTACGTCTTTTATCAATTATGCATCTCGGCAAGTATATTTTTATGCGATTACAGATATAAAAACAAGTGTTTGGAGACTTTTAAGGAAACCTCTGTCGTTTTTCAGAATAACTTAAATGCAAACGGTATCACAAAACCATATCTGAGACTTAAAACTTACATCAACACAGTAATGGTGGCAAATTCGGCCACAATTTATTAGCAATATATAGAAGCAAATTATAATTGCCTTGCTGTGTTGCCGTTTCCACCAAGAAAAGAAAGTGTAATAGTGAAATAGAATTCATACGTACTTCGTACATATACAGTTTGTGGTCACGCAAATTTCGGATTTTCACGCAAGGAAAGCCACACTGCCTTAATTTTTCTTTAGTATAGGACCTAGTCGGTCACGTAGCAATCTCAGCAAACTGGACAGACTATACACATTCACAACAATCACAACTAAAGGCTATTACAACGTTCGGAATCCGTGTTCAAATGCTAGGTAACTACACACAACATTCTTTAGTATTTCGTAAATAATTATTGTTCCCAGCAATGATTACCAACACATGTATCATCAAAGTTAACGCGAAGCTCGACGGGATATACAGAATTCGTATCTTCTACCTCCTGCACTATCCGTATTTTGTGTTCCCGGGGGCGTGAACAACCATGGTCAATACTCCCGTGAGTGTAGTGCATGTTGAAACCAGCGAGGTGAAGGTGTTCCACCCTTTCTGAAGCGCGATAACCGGTGCCGACATACACGACCGTTATCTCTCCCGGCGAAGCACCGCCCCAGCCGAGCTCTATTCTCCCGACTGGTCTCCCGAGTAGTAGTGCAGTGCACGAGTACATAAGTGTGCATGTGTTTGTAAGAAGAGACGAGGGGGGCACGGATGGGGAAGGAAAGACCACGCGCTGTCAGTCCGTTGGCTGTGGCATTCGCCTGGCATCAATTCCTTCCCAACGGATCGAAGGCGAGCACCTGCCCCGTCGTCATGAACCGGCGATCGCATTGAACTGGAACTCCAGCCAAGCGTGCGCTTGCCCGGGGCCGGCCTGGCGTGCCTGTTCGTGCTTGGGCGAAAGTGTAAAAGGGTGTTCCCGCCAGCCGCAGAGGCAGTGACGGTGACGGTGGCGGTGGCGGTGACGGTGGCGGTGGCAGTGACGGTGATGGAGGCGGTGGCGGTAGCAGAGACGATGGTGGCGGTAGTGGCAGTGGTGGCTACGGCGGTGGGGGTGGGGGTGGCGGCGGTGGCATCAGCGACTGTGGCCGGGCCGGCTACTGTAGTAGTGGCGTTGGCGGTGGCAGCAGTGGTGGTAGTGGCGTTGGCGGAGGTGATGGAAACGGTGCGGTGGCGGTGGCGGTGCTGGTGGCGTCGGCAGTGGCAGTGACGGTGATGGAGGCATTGGCGATGGCGCTGGCGGTGGCAGCGGTGGTGGAGGCGGGGGCTGTGGTGGCTGTGGCGTTGGGGGTGAGGGTGGCGGATGCGGCGGCGGTGGTGGCGGCGGGGGCGGTGGCAGCGGCTGCGGTGGCGGCGGCGGCGGGGGCAGTGGCACTGGTGGTGGCGGTGGCAATGATGGTGGAGGCGGTGGCGGTGGCACTGGCGATGGCAATAGTGGTGGAGGCGGTGGCAATGGTGGCGGTGGCGGCGTGCTCTTCGCGCTCGCTTATCGCGCGGTGGCAGCGGCGGCGGCGGCAGTGGCACTGGTGGTGGCGGTGGCAATGATGGAGGCGGTGGCGGTGGCACTGGCGATGGCAATAGTGGTGGAGGCGGTGGCAATGGTGGCGGTGGCGGCGTGCTCTTCGCGCTCGCTTATCGCGCTGTGGCGGCGTCGCCGCGCCCGCTGCGAGAGCCGCGATAACGAGAGCGCTTCTCGCGAGGCGTCGGCGCAAATCACACGCGCCCGCGCGGCCGCGCACGCGTCGCAGGAGGGCAGATCGAATCGGCGGGCGAGTAGGTTGACGGGTGTAGGTAGGCCTTGGGGCCGGCGGCTGTGCGAGCGAATGAGTGGTCAGGAGCGCTTACAGGTGGTTTCGCAAGCGGTGGTAAGAGCGAGAGGATGGTTGAGTTAGTGTGCAGGTGGTTGCGGTCGAGTGGTTTGATTGATGACGAGTGAGTAGTCGGATTGAACGACGGGAGTTGATGGACGAGTGGATTGAACGACGAGAGAGTTGTTGGACGAGTGGATTGAACGACGAGAGAGTTGTTGGACGAGTGGATTGAACGACGAGAGAGTTGTTGGACGAGCGGATTGAACGACGAGAGAGTTGTTGGACGAGTGGATTGAACGACGAGAGAGTTGTTGGACGAGTGGATTGAACGACGAGAGAGTTGTTGGACGAGCGGATTGAACGACGAGAGAGTTGTTGGACGAGTGGATTGAACGACGAGAGAGTTGTTGGACGAGTGGATTGAACGACGAGAGAGTTGTTGGACGAGCGGATTGAACGACGAGAGTTGTTGGACGAATGGATTGAACGACGAGAGAGTTGTTGGACGAGTGGATTGAACGACGAGAGAGTTGTTGAACGAGTGGATTGAACGACGAGAGAGTTGTTGGACGAGTGGATTGAACGACGAGAGAGTTGTTGGACGAGTGGATTGAACGACGAGTGAATTGTTTGATGTGTGGATTGAACGACGAGTGCAGTGTTGGACGAACGGATTGAACGACAGAATTGTTGGACAACTGAATTGTTTGACGAGTGGATTGAACGAGAGTATTGTTGGGCAAACGGGCAGACTGAAAGATGAAAGGGGGGAAGTTGGAGGGGCGGGCGGTTGGAAAGGCGGGTGCACAATATGGTGGGTGTGCAGGTGGGTTTATGAATATGGTTATGGGTGGGTGGGTGGGTGGTGTGGTGTGACGGGGCTGGAGGTGGTGATAGATGAGGGGGCAGGGAAGGGCTCGAAATCGCGTTTAGGGGAGCAGCCGGCAGAAAACGAAGTGACGCCCTATATATCGAACGCAAATATATTTGTGCTTGTAGAGGGCGCGCCCCGTGCAGTAGCGAGCTGCAATACCGACGTGGAGGCGCAGCGAGAGAAATGGTGAAGGGTCTCTTGCGTTGATGTGGGAACAAACGGAAAGAAAAGACAAATAGGGTGATAGAGAATAAAACGCTGAGTTGAATCTAAATTCCCCCACTTAATCAGCAAAGAATGACATCACAACACTGAACTACAAACTTTTTTTTCTCAAATTAAACGGTCTATTTTATAACCATCACCATTATCCAATAGTAAGGGATAACGCCACTAGTTAGACCTATTTCAGGCATGCCATATACTGATCGTATGAATAATTTGCATCAACATTCAAACGGAGGCGACACTTTGGGTTCTCCGTAGATCTGGTTGTCGCCTGTCAGCGAAGTGCCAATCTTTGGACACATCTGAGACACGCAAATCTACACAAAGCGAAATGGGATGTTCAAAAGGACATCAATTAATATCTGAAAACCAGTATTTCAACAAATAGTATTCCGTGCTTCCCTAGCTAGACCTTTCTAAATGTCCTAGAGCTACGAGAGGCAAGTCAAATGAAGTCTCAAGTAGGCTATCAATCGGGCACGAAAGGCAGTCTGGAGGACAGGTGCTCAGTTATCAGAGGTCGTTACGTCTTTCTCTCCGACGACGTCGTTAGGTCGTTATTCCATTGTGTGCATCTTGCATTAACAAGAACCACTTAACTCCAGCAGTTTCCGTCCAAGAGACGTACAAATCGATACGTAGACGACGCGCCTATACACTGCATCACAGATAAAAATCAATGTTAAAAAAAAAAAAAGATTCCATCTAATTTTATACGATGAGATGGTTCCATCAATAAGTATCAGAACACTGAACTACAAACTTTTTTTCTCAAATTAAACGGTCTATTTTGTAATCATCACCATTACCCAATAGTAAGGGATAACGTCACTAGTTAGACATATTTGAGGTATGCCCTATACTGTTCGCATGAATAATATGCCTCTACATTCGGAGAGAGAACGTAAAAGACGTAAAATTAAAACTAAACGCAAACCGCGCGTAAAGTAAGTATAAACGGAGTTGTACGACGAGGCGCGAAGACACGAAATCGCGAAGTGGAAAGAAGGAAAGCAATGAACCCTGACCAGCCGCGAGCGCAACGGGCGTTGGAGGGAGTGGTGGCGGTTCGGACACGCGACGAACGGCGTTGCAGCGTCCCCGCAACAACTCCTCTCCTATACTGCGATTTGCGTAACTTTGTCCCTGACAAAAATCAGCTGTTGACGGTTTCATCCAATCGGGAGCTGTAACGTCACCATAGTGACGTCACTGTCGCCAAATGTAAGGTCCCGATTGGATGGCAGCGAAACAGCTGATTCCTGTCAGGGGCGAAGTTACGAAAATCGCAGTACAGCGGCGCACGAGCACGCGAGCCCTCGCGGAGACAGGGGGGGAAGGGATGGTGCTGGTAGTCGAGGCGGCGGCGGTGATGGTACTGATTTGATTCGTTCGTGATTCCGGGCGCGTCAACTACTTAGGTCATTAGTCCCGTAAGTGTAGAGCGTGTTTTTCTCTCTCGGGAGGTGGCGGTGATCTTTTCCCCGCTGGATGGCGAGATCTGGCGCCGACCTACCGTCAACTAGCGGGGTTTCCCCTTCAATCAGGTATCTCCCACCAGCGGGACACCGCCCCAGTCGGGACAAGCTGTAGGCTCCCGACCCGTTTCCCGGCATGTACGGTAGTGTAGTGCATGCGTGTACGGAAGTGTGTGTAAGAGGACAGGATAGGACACGAGGAAGGAAAGATCGCGCGCGGTCCGTGGCCCGTTAGTTAGGGTACTGCTCCGGCATTCGCCTGGTGTTGATCGGAGAAACCAGGAAAACTACCAATCAGAACAGTCGGCCGTTAGAATTCTCCTCCAGACAGCGTCTGAAGTCGACCTAACTGAGAAGCTAGTGTTGAAAATCCTGCCGTCGTCGGGAGTGGAACCTAGGACCTCCCGGTCAGAGGGACTGCAGTGACATCAGATGGTGGTAGTGACGGCGGGGTGAGCAGCAGCGGTGGAGGCAATTGCAGTATCGGCGACTGTATTGGTGGTAGAGCTGGTGGTAGATCTAGAGGTGGAGGTGGTGGTTGTGACAGTTGTGGCGGCGTCGGTGGTAGTAATGGGGACGGTGATAGTGGTGTAGTGATGGTGACAGCGGTAATGGTGGTGGAGGTAGTGATTGTGATGGTGGTGGTGGCAGTGGCGGTGGTGATGATGGTGGCAGGTGGGAGACGTGTGCGACGAAGGAGACGAAAGTGGTGGCAGTGGCAGGGGCGTAGGCGCTAGAGGTGGCGGGTGTCGGCGGCGACCGCAGCAGCGGAAGGCGGAAGTGGCGGGAGACGGCGCTGACGATCGCGCCGGAGGCAGCAGCAAAATCTATGATCGCTGTCACTTGCTTCCCCATCGACAGCTGCGATCGCCAGCCGCCTCACAGTGGCAGCTCGGGCAGAAGCCTGCAGCGCCTCCAAGACACTCCCATCTGCATCTCTCCAATACGTGATGCCCATTCTAATTTCCTTTCGTGATCGAGTCCTAAAATGTTTTCGAACATTTCCAGTTTATATATTTTTTTTCAATGTGAACAATAATACTTTTCGTAGCTTGGTACATGCAGCTTTGTCCTAAAAAGACCAAGGCCTCTTAAACCAAGACATCCTTAACCAACATCCAGCCTCTTAAACCCAAGACCAAGACACCAAGACAATAATACCAAAGACAATAATAAAAAATAAACACTGACTTAATAGTTTAAGAAAGAGTCAAATTCCAAGGCGGATTTTACAGCAGAGAAATCATATAAGGTATTCATTATCTTGTTAAATGCAAAATTACATAACGGTAAATTACGCTGTTCTAAGATAAACGTTGATGGTTTTGAAGCCTCAAATTGTACAGTATGAATTTGAATGCATGTAACTGATCAAAAACTAGTCAAAGTGTAATTTTGAAATGTTCAAATGACAAACAAGCAATAAACCTTCGAATTTCCTACTCTGGAATCTTTTACAAGTTTCCAAATTCTTTATCTCGTTCTTCTCTGAGGGTTCCTTATCTGTCATCTTTTCTCAAATTTCCGTACATTTACTGCATGCAAAATCAAGCAGAACCGCACGACATTGCGCATTTCAGTTTTCATAGTTATGTCAATTCCCTTAAGAATAATTGCCATCACTTATTGGGACCATTGACTAAATTGTCCTGATTCATTACAAGCACATGGTTTTCAAATACCTGATAACATAGAAAATTTCTCTGTGGCTGCAAACAGCTTGTTTAACATCGTCTGGTCTCTTTTAGACAGGCGATCTTCAGAGTGATCCTAAAACGTGAATTTTCTGAGGCGAAGTAAGTAACAAATTAAATTAACAAAATAGTTATCCGTGAAGTTTCAAAGCCGATTATTCAACTTTCATAACACCGCTGCTTCAATAAGTAGCCGTCCCCTTTTCACTTTGTATTACAGCTTTCGCTACAAAGCCCAACGCGTAAGCCCAACGTCTTTTTAGTTCACAAAAACGCCAACTTAGCCTCTGAGAGAACTGCTAGCAACAGCTGACTGCAACAGCGTTCAACCTTTCAACCTTTGGGAGACCGCAAGCTGATAGATTTTCATGTACAACATTAAGTCCCGGAACTCTCAAATCTAATTGAAAACATTCTTCTTACACAAACCTCAAACAGTTGATAATTTGGTACGTTCCTCATAATTGTAATAAAGTGATAATTAACGTACGACAAACAGAGAAAGCATTACAAATGTTTAATCATTACATATCTATTCTTACGCTAGTACATTTTGAAGCATATTAGTTTCTTTGGGAAAATGCGCTACATGAAAACTTAATCTATTAAAAATTATTCGCCTTAGTCTCCCGACACATCCACCACAAAACATGTCTGCAGCTTTGTGAGAAATGTCGAGAAAACAGAAAGTACATATTCCGAAATAACTCCGGGCCATCAGATGTAGGGAAGTGAAGCGGCCGTCAGATTCCAGGTAATGGTTGTCGATAAAAAAAACAAACTGACATGTGTGAGATCACGTGGAAACCGGCAGGATGTCACAACACGAGGCAGATGTGCGAGGTCAATAGAGAGACTGCAGGAAACAAGACTACGACAAAGAAATGAAATGCCGGAAGATAAACTCTGACAGATATTACAGACATTTAAACATAAGTAGACCGTTTACGCGACTCAAACGAATAAACATGAATACAAAAGGCGATATAAGAATTTCTCTTTCAAATGACATAACTGTTTACACATTTGAATTTTCTTTTTCAAAATTTCTCCCGTTTCAGCCTTCTGTGCGCGACAAAAATAATGTGGATCCATGCATCAAGCTACAATTCATTACATAAAAGCGATTACTTAAATGTGACGCGCTTTTAATCTCTTTCCAAGGATCATACATCAGGCCGACACAGTGTTCTAAATGTTAATCCCGTTTTCCCTTCAAATCCTGTATACAGGGCAACTCAGGCTCTGCAAACAGCTTACAGGGTGAAATGTAGAGCAGTGCATCTACCAAATAACGTTCAGAACCAAACTTTTGGGTACATACAAAATCTGAAGACCTATCCCGGGAAACATATTTACACTTTCATTTATCACAGCTACAACCGTTTTCGGTTTTCTTTGAGAGAGAGATTATCCCGTCAAAACACGAATAAAATAAAATAAAATAAACCTCTTACGTGTGTTCTTTAAAGGTTTTATCTAATTGTAAATGTTCCATTTTTCACTTTCCGGCAACATCGTCTGACGCATTAAAAAAAAATTGCACGTGCAAAAGCAAGAAACTCAACCGCTGGCAATTTATTATTAACTGGAGACATTATTAATGGTCACAAAATTTTCAGCTACATGCGAGCATGAGGAAATTCAACAGCATGGAGATAAAATACAGCCGAACGCCTTGAAAATATTTTAATGGATAGCATCTAAAAGTGAAACAAGAAGGATATATTTAACTACTATTTTTTCCTTAAATAGATCTTTCATGGAAATTTAATAAATATTAAATGACGCTGTGAAGTTTCTTTAAAACATTAAAGGAAGCTGTTGAGAAATTCAATGAACGAGGTTCTTAGAAACCTACTATTAGGCCTTTTCTATTTTACGTAAGTCGAAAAAACAATAATAATAATAATAATAATAATAATAATAATAATAATAATCCGGCATTATAATAACATTATTATTATTATTATTATTATTATTATTATTATTAATATGTATAACCCGACCAAGCAAAGTGAAGGACTGAAGAGGGAACGGCGCATCTGAGAACTAACAACGGCGACAGTTGCTTCGCGCTTCACCGCCGGAGCGGTGTAGTCTGGTGCATTCATACTCTGTTCCAAAGTAATGAAAAATTTTTGTATAACATGGTAAGTAATGCTAATTTATCAGCCCAATTAGTTTTGTCAAATAATTTCCCATAGAAACATTACTTTAACCACTCATTAATGATTTGAAACATTACCATTGCGTTGTCATTTATGGAAATCTGGAACACAAAAACATCCTGGATGTTTTTCATTAAATCGAATAATGTAATGTACTCATGTTATAGAATTTGTTGGGTAGCATAACTGGAATATGTTATTACTTTTAAGGACTCGAAATACTTTCGTTTTTTATATGGTAATCAGTAATTATCTATCAACAGATCTTCTATTTACCTCCTACGTCGGTATTTTTTTTTTGTTTTAAATGGACTGTCATAGATATTGTTGAACCTAAGATGAGGGCCATGTATACCCCTTCGGACTTTGGGCTATATGGTTGCTTCAGGTTTCAGTTGCATTGCAAGGTCGCCCCGCCGCCTTCAGCAGTCATCATTTTATTTCAAGAAATGAAATTCAAAATCTCAACTTGTTATGTCAAACCATTCCATAACTCTTCTACAGATCTTCTCTATCAACAGATCTTCTATTTTACCTCAGACTTGAAATATCGAAGCCAGTGTCGATGAATAAGATGTTATCTAGCCACAGTAGAAATTGTGAAAAAAAAACAATGCTTCCAAAATCTGTTAAGAGTCGATATTCAGTGTTCTATGAACGAATTCTTGACTGATCTTCTAGGACAACTTTTTCCAAGAAAAGCTTATCTTTGGTTAATATCTTAACTGCGGCACCATCAATAGATGATTACATTAGTGGCTCAAGCACTGAGAATGTGCGTAATGTGTGAGCCATAACTGTAAATGTATGAGAATGAGACATGAGTCTATACTTGGGTTTTTCGTTCAAGGACAAAAGGACGAAAAATGGAGAGGGAAGGCTTTCTCCAATAGGGCGTCACTACTGTGTTGTGGCGTGGAAGCTCCCTAGTGGAGAAAGCCCTTTCTCTCCACTTTTTGTTTTTCTCCACGAAAAACCCAAGTATAAACGTAGATAATGTTCTAGGCCTAGTTGTAGCTGAATCTAACGCTCCTTCTGGTCTACGCCAGAGGACAACGACCCCGAGCCAAGCAGTTCGCGCGCCTCTTATCACCTGCTCCGCAAATAGACGAAGCTCACGCGTCCAAGTCATAACAGACACAAACACGACTGATTTGGTACAAGCTTAGAATGCTCTAGGTACCGACAAAGCAGAATCTGTGTGAAACAAGAACAGAATGACACGTAAAACACGCAACACAAACTGACTACCATTATTAATATAATTATTTTTGTCAATCGATAAGTCATTGCAGGTCGTACACACAGTTGTACAAATACAGAACATCAAAATTCCAAAATTTATACAACAAAAAACATACTATTTTGTATTAAAAACTCTTAGATTTGCTTCCACAGCGTCACAAAAGTCTGTCAATTTCTCGAGAAAACGTTCCGTATCAAATGAAACTGCCTTGTTCCATTCAATTCATAATAATTAATGCCAATAAACGTAATTTTATGACAGCATCCATGCCTCTAACGAGTCGTTAAAAAGTAAATACGGCATCAAATTTGTGTAACTGTATTTTCCAGAAGAGGAAATTGATGTTTGACGAGATAATTCCATATCTGTACAGGCCACAACAATAAAGCAGACCATACAAGAAATCTCCCTACTTCTCCAGACTATCCTGCTAAACCGGTCTAACCACCTGGAAATAAATTCCTTGATATCGATTCCCTACAATACTACGAAGTGCTGTGGAGAAAGCCAGTTGGTGACAGCATCATACAAACGAACGAGCCCCGCGAGAAACTTCAACCATAAGAACTTAAGAGATGAAACGACAAGGAAAGTGGGAGAAAAAGCTGGATAACACACACGTAGAAAATACGTCAGTAAGAAACGAATGTGCAAATCGCGCTAAACGGGTTTCGGAAAACCTCTCCAAGGAACTAGATATTGTTGCGGCTCACACGAAGAGAACGGTAAAAAAACAACCGCTTCCCGCTGATTCTCGAGCGAGCCAGAACCCTGGACTAATTGTGACTTCCGCCGGCCGAGGCTTCCCGCCCCACTCCCGCCAGCGAGACACACAGCGCTGTCTTGAGCAGGAAGTGGGTTCCGGAAGTCGCTTGCACTCGCTTGACCTTCCAACTGGTCGCCTCATCCGGCGTTGGGGATGCCCACGGTGCAAGATGTATAGGTGTGTTCACTCCCAGGCTAAAACTGAAGCTAATGTGAGACTAGTTCTCACAGTTCTCGCGTATAAGCGCTACGATCTTTGAGTCTCATTTGGGCCAGGTCGTGATTGGTCGCGATCCACTCGACAGCTCTGTGGCCAGCTGATTTCTAATTTCAACTCAGTGATTTGTCGCTTCGCGGTGGAATTGGTAAAGTCTACAGCTAACAGTTACGAAAATGGGTAGGAAATGTTTTGTAAAACTGTGTAATAGCCACAGTTTAAGATGTCATCTTAAGATGTATATTTTAAGCCGTGACCCAAACCGATCGTGCGCACCGCACGGACAAGCGAGGAAGTGGCTTCAGAAAAAAAAAAAAACTGGCTTCAGAAAATTTGCCCCAAAGGCGGCTAGCTGACACACCTATATTTTTTTTACACAGTGGGGATGCCACACCGCGACGCCCCGCCACGTTTCGTCTTGTACTGCCCCGCCCCACGGGTCTCGCAGCGCTGGGCCCCGCTTCTCCAAGCTTAGCCTCGCTTACCACGTATCGCTTTTATCACACAACACTTCGCCCATCGTATCACGCTTCTCTCTGTCAAAGCACTTCAAACCCTGCATTATGTCGTTGCGCTCCGCCTCTCCTCGTTTCTCCTTGCTTCATCCCGGTATATGTTACTTCTCCCGCCCGTATTCAGCTTCCTCCAACCACTGCACCGTGTCCAGCCGCGTCACACCAGGCTTCATCCCGCAAGAAACTATGCGTCATTCCGGGAGACACTACGTTTCATCCCGAGAGACACTAGGCTTCACCTCGCGAGACACCACGCTTCACCCCGCGAGACACCACGCTTCACCCCACGAGACACCGTGCTTCAAACCGCGAGACCCCACGCTTCACCCCGCGAGACCTCACGCTTCATCTCGCGAGACACCACGCTTCACCTCGTGAGACACTTACCTTCCCACACCCCGCAACACCACGCTAGCCGTTCTACTCCAACAAAACGCTCCTTCCCGCCACATCACGATACGCCGCCCCGCCCCGCAGCCGCGCCGCTGTACGCAGAGCAGTTTCCCGCGCGCGACGCGGCGGCGACAACGCTTCACCCCGCGAGACCCCACGCTTCTCCTTCCATGCTTCAAACCACGCTTCTCCCGCAAAGCCCCACGCTTCACTTCGCGAGATACCACGCTTCACCCGGCGGGACACTTTCCTCCACCCTGCAACACCACGCTACCCGTTCTACTCCAACAAAACTCTCCTTCCCGCCACACCACGATACGCCGCCCCGCCCCGCAGCCGCGCCGCTGTGCGCAGAGCAGTTTCCCGCGCGCGGCGCGGCGGCGACCGACTGCGCGCGGGCGGGCGAGTCCTTGTGGCGGGATCGGAGGAGGGGGAGGGGGGAGCTGAGTGCTCGCATTTGCATTCGCGCGCTCTCCTCCAGTCGTTCGCGTTCGCCTCCGCACGCGCGCGCGAGGGAAACAAACACGCGGAAACCCGTACGCGGCGGCGCCGAACGCTACTCACGACGCAATAAAAAGTTCGCGAGATAAACGGCATTGCGCCGGCACGTGGGACTTTCCCCGCGCTCCGGCGGTGTTGTGGTGTCGCCCACCCACCGACGGAGGACCGGAGCGCCCTGCTTCGCAGCACTCGCCGCATTAACCGTTTTGTTCCTTTTCAGTGCAGTACACACACAAGTGGCGACGCCACACATTCAGTGCCGTGTTAACGCACGAACCCGAAATGCTCGCGTCCAGAGCCCCCGATATTTCTTTAAAAAAATATTTTAAACTGAATGTTTCAAAAATAAAGTAAAGAAAGTATAAAAATTAAGGATACAGGGGAAAAACATGCAATGTCACATTTTCATGGTTTTTGAACTGGCAATACGATTGTGTAGTACTAATGTGGTAGAACAAACCACAAAAACACACTTTGCTTTAACATGCGGAGTCATAGAGAAATGTTCGTAGGAAAATATTCATACAGCGCAATAACAAGCAATGTCCAAGTCGTAAATATAACAAGTAAAAATAAAATAAGCAATGTCTATGGTTGCCGGCAAAATAAGAACTATATGTTTTTCGTTTTATGCACTACGTTGTACGCAATACAAAGCGCTTGGATGTCATCAAAATCATATTTCCCATTCGCGGACACTCATATTTAGTGTGTGACAGAAATATGGTTTGCATAAATCAGAAATCACCAAGTGAAACGCCTGAGGACTGGGTAAAAGTGATTCGTGATGCTAGACAGAAGCCATCACCCTGTCATGTAATTGAAGTTGATAAACCACTTGTCAGAAAATGGACAATATTTCTGTCACTCCTGTATAAGAAGGCATGTTCTTTTTTCATCTTGACCCATAAGAGAAATCAAGGTTGAAAAGGATCATCCAAGAATAACTTTTCACAGAGACACTACAATTCCACTTGGAGGTCATCTGTTCTCATGGGACATAAAAAAAGCCGCGATTACTCTCCAATCATTGGTGTCTCAGAGTTTTTACTTCCAGAACAGTCATACAATGAGAACCTTCCAGTTTCAAAGGCGAAATTTATGGATATCCAGGCCCTTTCAAAGTTTTGTGGACCAAGAGCTAAGCAATTCTTCTTAGGGATAAACTATAATGATGCATAAACAGTAACAATTCGATGGACAGTATTTTTTCCTGTATTTTCTGACTCTGTATTGCTTGGTAAGACAAGGTTGTTACGCCTTGAATTACGAATTATGGGGTGATAGGACGATGAAGGCTGAAGGGGCAATCACAAATACGACCAAGCCTACGAGAACTCGAACCTGCAGCCTCCTCGGCGCAGACAACGGCTGCCCCAACCGTCTACGTCCCGGGGCCAGCTAATTATTATTATTATTATCATTATTATTATTATTATTGTTAACAACTTTAAACGGAACGACAATTCAAAAATTACGTAGATATGAAAAGGACAGCGGAAGACAGAATGCCATGGCGGCAGCGACAAGTTTTTGTTTCTGGCCTTTAGGATGATGATGATAATGATGATGATGATAATAATAATGATATTGTTATTTTTATTCACACTCCAATGCTCACACTCATTCGCACTGTCACTCCATTCTGACGCGTCCCACCCACACCATCCCGCCCCCGTTGCGGTCTTTCACGGTTCTCCGAAGGCAGCAACGTCGGACCGGTCCGCTGCTTCTGCATCCTCCCCCCCCCTCTCTCTCTCTCTCTCTCTGGTTTTCGCGGAATCTCTTGGCCCTCCGTGTCGTTTCTCCGCAATCCCGCTCCATTCCACCTCCTCCCCCCCCCCCGTCGCCCTTGACAACGCGGCTGGCAATATGAAGGAGGGTTGACAGTGGCCTTTGTCCGCACCGCCCTCCGTGCGGTCGCCTGCTGCTCGGCTTCACGAGCTCTGCACCCTTCCCCCCCCCCCGCCGCGCCGATACTCTCATTCGGGAGGCCCGAGTAGGTCAAGCGAGCACCGCCCGGCCCGGCCCGGAGGAAAAAGACCACGCGAACGGACGGGGCCGCAGAAAGAAATCTGGGCAGAGGTCAAGATCTCAATTCTATGACGCCCCGCTTTAGATGATGATGATCAATGAGTTTCTTTTTAGAGGATTGGTAAGAATTGTGTCATAAAGGTTAAAAAGAATCGTTAAATAGTTAGTTACGTAGTTAAAAACTACGTAATAGATAATCTTTTAAAGCGCGTAAGTATTACTGAAAACAATAAAGAATATTCTTAAAACCTTAAGATAAAGTTCCCATGTTTGAGACGTTTTAGCAATCTTCTCTCTCTGGACTGAACTTAATGCAGAGCATTACCAATAATATTTTTTTCCGAGTCACTTGCCAAAGTGTGTTGTTCAATTGTGGCATTCACGTAAATGTTTTCTAAATATTGACGACATTCAAGATCTTTTTCAAAAGTTATATGAATCATCATTGGGGAACAAAAATTTTAAAAAAATTCGAACGCAGGTCTTAGCATTATACTTCCTCTTCACTACTTGCTCGACAAGAAACACTCTCCCTTAAATCCTCACCATTCTAATCTCCACTCTTTCCCAAGAGTTAGGAGCCATAATCTCGCGATCGAGATACTCTAAAACAGGGCTTTCCAACTGACAGCCCGCCGGATCTTTTTGTGCGGTCCGCAACTGCTCAGAAAAAAAATATTTTACCAACCAAATACAATATAATTGCACAAATCATCTTATGTTTATTTATGGATACATTAATTTTCTCGTTGGATGCACATTAACGATTCAGTATGTAGAAGAAAAGTCGTATCTAACACTTAATTGTTACAGTATAATTTCAGAAGTTAGGGTAAAAATTATCTAAAATTACGGTGCAGTCCGCTGTTTAACTAGAATTTGATATGTGGCCCACAAGCCCCTTAGAGTTGGACAGCCCTGCTCTAAAGCAAGCTGGAATCCTAGCCGCCTTCTCCAACCACAGTTCCACCGAGACGACACCTGACGCAGCCGGGAGCTGCGGTGCGGTAACCAAACAGGTTGCTGCGCGGTGAGGCGGGCAGGGTGGACAAAAACAAAGCACAATCGGGGGGATGCGGAGGAACAGCACGGAGCGGGAGGGGATGAGGAGGCGAGACGACAAAGAACACAGCACGGAGAGAGGGAGGCAAGCGGAAAACGGGAGAAGCAGCAGGGGGGGGGGAGGTTAGGGAGATAAAACAGCAAGGGGGAGTATGCTAGCCGGGGCGGGGAGGAGAAAAGCGAGGCTGGTAGGAAGGGGAGCGGGGGAAGTGGAGGATAAGATGAACCAGATGTAGGAGCACGAAAGGCCAGAAGCAGAAGGATGCTGTGAGGGCCAGCACAGGACAGGACACAAGCAGGGGAGCGCATGGCCATGTATATGAATCCTCATTAGGGAGCAAATGTTAAAAATTTCGAACGCAGGTCTTAGCATTATGCTTCTTATTACACTATCTGCTCAATAAGAAACACGCTCCCGAAAATCCTCACCATTCTAATCTCCAGTCCTTTACCAAGAGTCAGGAGCCCTAACCTCGCGATCGAATCTCTACACCAGGACTTTCCAACTGGCGACCCGCGGGCCGTGCTATGCAGGCGCCAGCGCAGGTCATGTCGTATCAAGTCAGGTCAGTGCAGTTCAGAGCAGGAAAGGGGCAGGGCAGAACAAGGGGGACGTGGAGGGGTGGAGTAGGGGACAGCCAAACCGAGATGGGTCTGGGAAACCAGCACGGAGCGAGACAGAACGGGGGTGGGGGACATGGCGGGGCGGGTGAGCCGGGGCGTGCGGGAGCGGGGCGGGGCGGGAGGGCGGGGATGGGGCAGGAGCCGTGGCGGGACGGTGGCGGGGCGTGGCGGAGGGGGGCGGGGCGGAGGGGGCGGGGCGGAGAGGGGCGGGGCGGAGGGGGAGGGGGCGGGGCGGAGAGGGGTGGGGCGGAGGGGGAGGGGGCGGGGCGGGACGGAGCGGGGACGGAGGCGTCGAACCGGCACCGGGCGCGGTTCCGCCACCTCCGCCGCGCCGCGCCGCGCCGCTCCGCGCAGCGCCAGCCGCCAGCGCGACAAAAACCTGTTCTCCGAGGATGCTGGCCATCGATGGCCGCCGCTCTTTGTCTCTCGGCGGAACCGTGAAGTGCGGCCGCGGGCGAGCGCACCGCATCCGGCGCCCGCCTGGCTCCGGCCTCCCCGCGCCCGCCGGCGCCCGCGCTCGCGCTCGGCGCCACACTGCCATAATCGGGCTCTCGGGAACTCGCGCTCGGGATCTCGCGCTCGGGAACTCGCGCTCGGGATCTCGCTCTCGGGATCTCGCGCTCGGGATCTCGCGCTCGGGATCTCGCGCTCGGGATCTCGCGCTCGGGATCTCGCGCTCGGGAACTCGCGCTCGGGAACTCGCGCTCGGGAACTCGCGCTCGGGATCTCGCTCTCGGGAACGAGCTCTCGGGAACTCGCGCTCGGCAACTCACACTCGGGTAAACCCGTCCACTTCACCACGACATTGCCATACAGTAGAATACGTGAAGAATTTGATTTGATTTAGTCAAAGATCGGTAAAAACTATATGTGACCTATAGAAGTAAAGTACTATCTGAGCACGTTTTTTTTGAGATCCAGAATCTTTTCCCAACATTTTAAATATAAATAGTTGAATGATGAAAAATAAGGTTTTAAAAAAAGCGAGGTTACGAACATTTTGAAACCAAGACATTTTCGGTCCCTTTTACGAGTAAATCCTTTTAAATAGTTGTAAATCCTTTGGCGACGCAAATTTCCCTAAGCTGCTTTCACCATTTAGCGTATAAAGAAAGTATTACTCGAGCGACGAAACAGACGATTTGAATTTAGCTCAGACTTCGCGATATTTGACTTATAGTAAATCTAACACATGGGTCAACCGGCTGTATTTCCCCTCCGTAAGAAGGCGTACGAAGGGTATTTTCGCCCTTCGATTGGGTTTGAACCCGCAAAATCGGGCATAGCAAGTCGATAAGCTAATAGTCATGGCATCGAGCCACTGGATGGTTCACCCACGATCAAGCTGTCAATTACAAAGAATCTACATTACAAATGTTTAATCAATAAAATTTTTCCCGTGAATCCCACCTCCTTTATTTGGCAACGCAAGGCACGTCGCCTGCCCCACAGCGGACGTTGCGCGCGTGTGTTCCCGCGGCGGCGGCGGCGGCGGTGACGCAGCGACCGCCATCGAGTGAGCTCCGCCGAAATGCGGCCTTCGGCGGGACAAAGCCCGCCGTCGCCTCCGCCTCCACCGGCGACCGCGCGTCGTGGCTGGCCGCCGCCGCGGCCGCCGCCAAAGCCAAAACGTGCGCGTCTCGCGCTCTCAGGCTCGCCAACTCACTAACGCACACAAAGGCCGAAAGCCTGTAATACCTTCTGAAAGCCCCGGCTCCCGAGCCAATGGGATTGGTAGGCAGTAAGTGAACAGAATGGACGGTGCATCAAGAAAGACTGGGAGAGGGGGTAGGAGATAAGTTAATATTTGATTGGTAAACAAGAGGAAATGGTGGATCATGAATAGCCCAATCTAACATTTTACGAAGCAAAAAGGAGGAAATTCGGCTCGTTGCTGGAATTACGTCAGGGTCTACGCACGAGCGGAGTCGAATTACCAAACATATTGCTGTCATTCATTTCCAATGGGATCACTCACCGAGAGCCCGTTTTGCTCGAGTGCGTTGTTCGTAACACTACGAGGCATAATAGTGGTAATGTCACAACCTTAATCAACAAAAGCCTGAGGAGTAATCTGTTTTGGACAATCTACCAATAGAACTTTTTATCAGTGTCGAGCACTTGTCACTTACCATTGGAGTCTGAAGCTCTAACCTAATACGCTCTTGGCTTCCGCATGGGGGATGCACACTAGAACAAAGACAATACCAACATAAATAAGGAGATAAAAGATGCAACTCAGAGACATAAATAAACCAGGAAGCTTTTTTTGACGTGAAATTCTGTATTTCGGTCAATAGGAGAGGGAGTGTTTGGGAAAATAGCAATAAAATGTTCCATGTTTCAAAAACATGTAGGTTTCCTCCTCAAGACATTAATCTCTTGAAAGCTGTAGTCACGTAACTCACACACCTTACATGATTCAAGCACGCACGTACTCATGTTCCCTCAAGCCATGTTCATTTATTTTCGAACCCTTTTTACACGAGACATCTTTAAAATCGGTTCGATAAAGGGGGATGTCTTTAGGCAAGTCCACATGTAAGGGAAACATAAAGACGCCAACATCGCTTACTCTCTTTGCAACTGCACCACCAGAACGCATTAATTATAGCTACAAGGAAGAAAGAAGACCTTACACCATCACGCACGTGTCACATGAGCAGATGACGTCATACTGGTGCAACGCAAGACGCAAACAGCCTCGCGCGGTAATCGTAGTGTTCGAGCGAGCATAATTGCACTAGCACGAACATCAATAGCCATAAGAGCTGTTCAACATGTAAGTTTTGCAATTCGTTAGTATATTAGTGCTTGTATTTGTTTATATTGTGACGTCGTGGGTTGGACAATTCACAGGCAAGATGGCTTTGGTATATACACTGTTTATTTACATACAAGTACGCACATAGGTGCCGTACCATTTACGACAGGAGCGTTTGGTCCTTGTTAGCATCCGCTAACTACCAACGCATTGTCACATGAGCGTGGCGCGGATACCCGCAAGCTTGCGGCCTCCCGCGCACACTGGCGTCTCGCGAACGACTCGCGACAAAAGTTTGAGGAACAATGCTGAGCCCACCCGCGTTTATAGCCTCGCTGTGAGCGCGTCGGCACCCCCCGGTTGCGACTGCCCGGTCTGCGATGCATCTGGCGCAAGTTTCGGACACCATCCCTCCGGACCTGCACCCTGGGGTTTCGCTCCCGCTTCTTCCGGCTCTTTTGTGATGCGTACAAGATGTGTTCACTGCAAGTGTCCACGATACCCGCTGTCCACCACAGTGCCGCTGTTTCAGTAGCGGACGCTACAACATTTCTGCACTCCACACACCCAACCCTGCAGGCACCCGTCGTTTCACTTACCTGCGGATGTGATCGCGATACAGCCTATCCCAATTCAAAAGTTCTCTATTTTAAGTGGCACGCAAGAGGAGGTGGACAATCAGAAAGATTTGTAGACACTTATTACAGATGCACTTCACATAATGTATTATGGTACTAAAATTATTGGTAATAGATTAACACTGGCGTAATATTATCCCAAGAAGAGTAAGAAACGGAACTTAAAATGTATTAATGTAATTACCACAATTTCATAATGCAATATTAGAAATTATTATTGTACCACTAATACAGAAAATCACTAATATGTATCCGTATAATAAGAACAGAATCTTCAGGACGCACAGTAATGGAGATAAAGTAATCAACTTCACCTACAGAAAGAAAATTGGTCTGAAACATTCACACAGAGAAGTGCTCCCTACAACGAGTAGCTCGTTGGGGCAGTCGCTGTCCCGCGCGAAAAATTAACCGTTCCGCAAACAGAACGCCACGCGCCGAGGACTTGTGCTCTACGTCAGCATCATAAATTCCACGTAGGAGTAACAAAAGCAGTCGGCTACCAGAAGTCACTCGTTACCGACTTTTGACGAGAAAAAGAAATTTACAAACCCTCTGGGGGGGTTAGAGGCTCCATTTCTCCAAGAACCGAGCGCGTTGCGACGTGGCCCCACAAATATCCCACTTCGCGGTCCCGAACCGTATTTCCAGAGGGGGCGATAATCGAAAACTGTCCCGACGCGACGCCCGCGTAAAATACTATGAGTTGGCAGCCCCAGGGACTGCGGGGCGAGCGCCGCCAAGGGCAACGCGCTTGCGAGGACGGATGGCGGTCTGGGTGGAGGGGGGGCGGGGCGGGGGCGAGGGATGGGGTGAGAAGGATGAGGGAGCGCTGCGGACGCGGGGGCGTATGGGAAGGGTAAGCGACGGGGGCGACGAGGGCAATGGCAGCGACGGGGGTGACGAGGTCCACGGGGACGACGATGGCGACGGGGGCGATGAGGGCAACGGCAGCGACGAGGGCGACGGGGGTGACGAGGTCGACGGGGGCTAAGGGACGACGGGAGCGACGAGGGCGACGGGCCGACGGACGCGACGAGTTCGATGGGGACGACGGGGGCGACGGGGGCGACGAGGTCGACGGTGGAGACGGGGGCGACGGTGGCGACGGTACCGACGAGGGCGACAGGGACGATGGGGGCGACGGGGACGACGGGGGCGACGAGGGCGGGCGGCGGTAAGGGCGGGCGCGCGGGCAGCGCTGGTGGTGGTGGTGGCAAGGGTTGGCGACGGCGGCGTTCGCGGGCAGTGGCAAGTGCGGAACGAGGCGTCGGGGAGGAACGACGGCGGGCGGCGGAGATGGCGGGCAATGGCGAGAGCGGGATGGAGGTGACGGTGGGGCAGTGCCGTGTGAGACGTGTCGAGGGCGGACTGGGACGTGTCGAGGGTCGCTGCTAGGGGTGTGCGGGTGGTGAGGGCGGGGCAGTTTGAGGGAGAAGCGGCGTTGATGGGCGGAGCGGTTATAGAGAACTACTTAGATGTAGGCGGGAAATGAGTGAAGGTGGAAAAAAGGTGAGGGTAGGACTGCGCTGAGGGTGGGTATGCAGGAGGGCGGCGAGATGGCGAGAGTGGGCGTGGCAAGCGATGGTGCGGTCGGGCGGGAAGCGGCGGGGTCCGACAGCGGCGCGCGAAAATTTAGCACGCCCGCGCGCGTGGTATTGTTTTGTGGGCGAAGCGTGATTCACGGTCGTTGCGTGCCTGTCCACGGGGGCGCGCGCGCGCGTGCGCTTTCACAGGGCCGGAGGGCGGGGCGGAGGGAAAGGGCAGGCCACGCACCAACAGTCCGAAAAGCTCGCGCCCCCGCCACCAAGCACACGCTTCCATCCAGCGCCTTAACGACATCTTTCCCAAATTTGCAATAAGCTCTTGTAACGATCCTGGGGGACGGCGGTGACATCCGTTGAAATTAAGGGCAGGACAATGAAATAAAATAACGGAGTCAAGGGAAGGTGTCATAAAAAATAAACGTGTTATTGTTGTTTAGCTCGGAAATAAAATCTTTCATAACTTTGACTAGAATGAAAACGTTAATTCATATTCACAGGACACAAACCATTTCATGTGGAAATTGCGATTCATTATTATTGATCCATTTTCAGTGAGAAAGAAGGTTTAGCAACTAAAATATTTTTGGTAACACACAAGCTAACAATTTATCCGTTTAAAATCTTTAATTTAAAAGTAGTCATTTGGCTATTGTGTATAGCTTTAGAGATTGAGATGAATCGAAAAGGACGTCCTCAAACTCCATAATTTGTAGAATCTAGGAAAATAAAAAACAATGCCATCGGGCGGCATTGTTATTCTCAATCAATACAAAGGAATTTCCGGTGTCACACAAGAGGAACAGCTGATTTCTGTATGATGGCTCGAAACCGCAACCTCAGCCAATCTCTACATCGTCAATATCGTTAACTTTTCATCCCTATTAATTTTATTTCATCTTAATTTTGAAGTAAAGTTCATTAATTTACTTAGGATATTCCTTTGTTTTCATCTGAAAAACGACAACCTCAAAAGTATCAAATATCTACATTTGGAAAATCGTTTCACACCTCATGTCAGGGAGCATCATGAAGTGAGAAAACATAATAAAACTGTTTATAAAGGTTTTTTTCGTAACTACAACCGAAAGTGATCTTCAACATACAAATAAAAATTTCACGAAGAAGGAATGACACGAGCCGAGTCCAGCATTTTGAGACGAGTACGCCAAAGACATATCCGTACGAGTAACAAACAGTATTGTTCAGTAGCAATTTACGAAAATTTAGAAGTGTATACACTTGAAATCATTCACAACAGGGGAGAAGCCAGACAAGTTGATTCATGTCGGCCCCAGCGCACTTCGCAGCGCCCAGTTGTTTTAAAGCAGCGGTCCCCGATCTTTTTGCACTTAAGAGCACATACTATAATGCCAATGATGCGGCGGGCACCGTTAATTTTTTTCAAGGTATATTTATAGTTGGACATTGGTAATAATACACAAAATGTGCGCAACCAATGTTTAAGTAAAATATACAATTTAAAAATGAAAATCGTTCCCTATATTTTTATGTAAAATAAATTGGCAATATTTATTAACATTGATGACGCGACGATCGTTAGTGAATCTCTTACTTCACACATGTTCACATAAAGGAACATAGGTCTTTGCTGCCAAAATAAACGTTTGTGAAAACCTGTACAATCGCACAGCGCCGCGGCGGCTTTTACGAGCAGCGAGCACATCTAAAACGGTTCGCGGGCATAGGGTTGGGGACCGCTGTTTTAAACTATGGTTACATCGCGGTACACGTATGGCCAGGTCTATTTTCCCCTATACGTACCGCGAAGTACCACCTTACAACCCATAAACAATCAAGGCAAAACTCGTATTCATGCGTGAGTGCTTAAAAGTAATCTTTCCCAAACACGCAGGCCCTACGGCAACAAACGTCAAAGATCCACTGAACGAGCTCGAACTGCGCGAACAACGCCCGTCTTCTGTTCGCGACGCGCCGAGGGCCGATTCTGTGGCCCGAGGGAACGCGCGGGCTCCGTTTGCAGAACTGCGTCAACCGATCACAACGCGCACCAGATATTGCGTCTCCGCCGACGTCTTTACGGACGCTGTAAAGGCAATAACGTAGCAAGCAGTTGTGTAAACGAGCTGTGCTTGTAATCCTCGCCCGTCGCGTCGCGTCGGCGTTGCTTGAGACGGGAGGCTTCCACGCAAATGAGGACTCGTTTATTGCGTTCGACTCGTTTCACTTTGGCAGGGGAATTACGGCAAGTTCTGTGTGTATTCACGATGTGATGATTGATAGAGAATATGCATTCATTTTCGATTCGCGGACGTTATTTGTCATTGCAAAGATAATAAACTCCTATTTCGTCAGAACTTTCACGAGAGAACGACACTTTAGTAATACACACAATGCAGTGCGCATTTTTTCGGTCCAAGTGTTCGTAGGATCAATTACTTCTCCAGTGGCCGGATTTTCTAGAAATGGTCGAATATCATTTTTACATATAGCATATATTGTGTCAGTAATAACAAATCAAACTCTTCCTTTCTTTTTAACTGCTTTCCGGAATAGTCCTGCACATCACGGATCTAAAAGCTCATGCTACCACACTACACCGGCCTAAGGGTAACCTTAAGTAAGGTATCATAAGATCGAACTGTTGTGATAAAAACAAAAATTCCTTTTGATAAGGGAACTTGGACCATTTTAGTTTCTTCCCTTCTAAAAATAACGTCATGAATTCTCCTCGTAATGCCGAGATTATGAATCGAAGGATGATAAAACCAGCCCAAACTCCACCAGAAACATACGTATTTATATTGCAAACATTAACGAAGGACTAATAATGTAAACACTGTCAGAAAATTAATTTCGCAAAGCGTGGCTAGAAGAGCAGGTCGTGTTCGACGGGGCGAAGGAAGGCGGTTCGAATGCCGCTAATTACAAGCCGTGTTATGAAACGCAAAGGTCAATATTTGGCTTCGTGGCTGGCTGACGAGTGCTTAGAACTCAGGCCCTCGCCTTCCAAATCTTACGTTTCGGCTTCAATGGCCCTCAGTACGCCGCATCGCTCGAGCGCTGTTCCCAAACTCTCTCATGGGTAGGGGAGGAGAGGAAGAATGAAAGTTGGAGTGCTCTCTGCATCGAACTCGGTGATCCGGACGAGCTCTGATATTTTGTCTCAAAAAACATCATTCGTTATGTACATCTCTCATTATGAACGTATGTATACACAATTTATTCCCACGTGTACATCATTTACACGATGTCTAGATAGTCTTGTAATTGAAATTCGGTATAATAACATATTTACAATATAAACGTTTACAATAGTAATATACTCCCGAACACTGTACCTTTGCAAAACAAGATTATCTACTGAAATGTAAATACTACCTTTTAAATACTTTTTAAAGTACGGTACAGTAAAAGGAAATTGCTCTTTGAACATTTGAAAAGATCGTATGAAACATCTGAATACCGTTCAATTTTGAAATTTCTTCGAAGTAATGAATAACGGAGAGACACCTACTTTAATATGCATTTACTTCACACTGTATTAATGATCAAACGAGACTTCAAAAGCGTTTTAAACAGGACTACGTAAGTTATAAAAGAACACGCACACAACCGTCATAATATTTTACTTAGTACACCTGATGGGCATGTCCTTGGAACGTAAAGTCGCGCGAACACACGAACGGGCTTCTTATTGTTCTCAAGCAATTTCAAGATTACATGAATCCGTCGAACGACGCCATAAAAAAGCAAGAAAATAAAAATAATGCGTGGAAACAGGTCTTCCTGCCCCAGGGGAGCGGGTCCTAGCAGCCCGCATCAGCAGGGCAGCGGCGCGGCGCGGCGCGGCGCGGCGCGGCGCGGCGCGGCGCGGCATGCGTCTCCGGGCCTTTAAAACCAGACGGCAGCTGGGGGAGTTATTAGCCCCGACCGCCCGCCGCCAAGACGCAATGCCCCAGACACAGCCCCGCCCCGCCCCGCCACACCCCCTCGCGCATTCGGCTTCCTTCTGGGACGCTGAACCGACTGGGCAACGTAGACACGAAACTTAACCCTCCGGCGGGCGCGTCCCATCATTTCCCACCAGCAGGCGCGTGCGGCACTCCGTGCCGCATTTATCAACTTCGATTTTCGCGTCAGTAGTTTTTACTTTAGTTATTGAGTGTGAAGGAAATATTCTTTATCTATGTTTTTACACATTTTATTTCATAATAACTAACTAAATATTGTATCAAATAACAATATTAATAAGAATCTGATGCATCATTTGCTCCCACAGTGTTTTGGTACATGTTACACGAAGGGGAATGAATACGGTGAAAACGTGCTTTCTAACGTTTCTTCGGAAACAACGCATTTAAATTTGAATTAGTAGTTAGTACTCCAACATGTGTCATAAAGCTCAATAACAAAACAGCAGCAAGAATTCTAATGAATAAAATACGCAAATATTTTACTTACATGACAAAGCGCGTGCGGTACGGAGTGCCGCAACCGTTGCAGAGTTTGAATTACTAATGAATAACTGTCGTTTGGCAATGTCTAAAATCGTGATTTGAGTGTCATTCGGTTGAAAATATAATGAATGAAGAATAACTATGACCTCAATAGTGCGACACGAATTATTTACACGAAGCCAACAAAAATGTAAAAATGAGGCACTGAGTGCCACTACGCGCCCGCCGGAGGGTTAACAACAACAACAACAACAACAACAACAAAAACACCATATACAAACTAAAGTGAATCAAGCGAATATAAAATTATTACAACTAAAACCTCGTATTATCAACAGAAACTCATCACTACCATATAGCACAGCCACAATAATATACAAAATCATCTTAAGACCCCTCCTTTTATACGCGTGCCCAGCCCCATCTGGATTCACGCCGCATACACCAACATCCACAAAATACAAATTTTCCAAAATCAGTAAATACGGATCACTCACGCCCCTTGGTTAATCACCAACGACCAACTCCACAAAGAACTATCCATCGAACCCACAGTCAACCATATGAATTACCTCGCCTCCAACTTCTATATTCGGATTCGTAGAGCCATCAAACGTATATTGTCATTAACCGGGACACATGTGTAAAACAACCAAAGGCTACATCCATTTTCTATGTATATTACGAAGAAAACAAACAAACAAACAAACATTATATTAATATGTGTATTACGCAAAAATTCTCTGGTAATGATCTTCTCTCGGATAATAAAAGAACCATTCTCATTTTGTAGATTACGGCCTAAGATACGCATTTCAGATCCCCCAGGGCAGACCTGCACAACGCCTGCTCCCGCGGGCATTCTGCACTTGCGAGCCGATCGTCTGCCCGTGGCAGCGCCGAAAGTGCAAGTAGTGGGGAGTAGGAAGCTTTGCGGGGAGGGGAGAAGTCTGACGTAGCACGACGCGGAGCTTAGATTGAATGCCTGGGCGTCTAATAATAATCCATGCTTCAAAATTAATTGCCCATTTGTTTAAATGGATTATGTCTAGTATTTCCAGTTACCAGGGTCATAATTCACTGTATACGTTCTGTGCACTACTGTATATCCACCTTTGTATCCACCACTGTATGTATTTTCATTTTATAATTTTTTAAAGAAAATAACATGCTCATTGTGACTCTTCAGCATTATTTTAAAGCAATAGCTTTAAAATATATGCTTATATATAAGAAAAAAATATTATTTAATTCTATCTAACACAAAATTGCAATTTAATAATTGATTGTTCACCAGGAATGTTATATCTCCAAATCATAGAAAAATGAACAAAATCATGAGAGCAATCTTTCACATTAAGATTGACATAAAAATAGAATATGTGGCAATTTCAAGAAGGGTAATGTTTAACAGCACATTTGTGACCATTTTTCCCCATTATGAAACTGAATAAAAGAGATCAACGAGCAAACTTCTGTGACGATATGTTACGGACAATGATAAGATAATCATGGGTATTGTTAAATAGAATGCAAAGGGCTAATATTTTTATACTATCTCGTAAACGACTCTCCCTTGTCAGAAATTAGAACAGAAAATAATCATGATTTTTTAAGAGCAATATGTTTTGCTTTCATCATCAAACAAAAACAATTCAGTATCAAAATTTTGTGTTTAGCACAACACTAAATTTGTGATTACATCGTAGCAAAGCGAATTACATTATAAGCCCTACAAGCCATTATAATAATTGGTGTCGAAATCTAATATGTATAATTCGTTGTTGTTTCATATTTCGTCCTGTCATATACCGAGAACAAACCTTTGCAATATAATACATAAGACTATTACTTGACCTGTATATGACCGTCATTTTCTTGCCGATTGCTCTTTAAATTTACGCGCTATCTTTCGAATTGCGCATTCTGATTGGTGGTCCCCACTCCTAGATTGGGTCTCATCCCCACCCTTCATCGATTTTCTCATTTGCACCCGAGTTGCCCGGACGCAGCTCCTGAGGTCAGTGAAAGTGCAAAATGCTGTGCAGGTCTGCCTCAGAGTCACGAAAACCTGATGATGTTAAGACCCCCGCACACGTCGCCTCCGATGTTGTGCACAAACACAACGCCTATTGCAGAGTAATGTGTTGCGGGTAGCAGGTGCGCCTATTCTTTTCCTTAATCTGTGGTTAATTATTCGTTTCAATTCTGTTTGATGCACACCTGCGGGGGGGGGATCCCGTGTCCAGCAATAGTACCTTTAGGACCGTTTGCACCAACAATAAGAAAGGGTTTGCATGCGAGTAAATCTTGTTTACTTGGCAGAACATACTTGGAGCGTTTAACCAACTTATCAGAAGTAAATTACTTACACCAATAAATTCGACAATACCTTCTGTTTGCAAAATTCTGCCGAGTAAAAGGAGTAATTTTTGCATAATTTTTCAATAAGTGCGTAATACACATATTAATATAATGTTTTGTTTTTTTTCATAATATACGTAGAAAATAGGTGTAGCCTTTCGTTGTTTTACATACGTACCCCGGTTAATGACAATATATGTTTAATGGTTCTACGAATCCGAAAATCTCCCAACAGGTTACAGATCTTCTCTGGCTCGAGATAATCGCTTCTAGCGACATTTTAATTTCAATGTATCAGCAACATCATTGAGGTTCAACAAACTCAACTTAAAGCTGTTAGTCGTCAGATTTTCACATTGTTGTAAGAACCGCAATCTTTCTAGTTTTTTGTTGTGTTTTTTGCGGGGGGGGGGGTAATGAAACGAGCAGTGTTCTGTAAACAATGATTCCATTACATGTAGGACGTACAAACAAATAAAATACAAATTGAATGTAATGTTCCCCAAACCGTAATGTTATTTGCTTCTTCAATAGAAACATTTTACGTAAGCCTATTTGATGAAAAAGGGAAAGATTCCAAGACTTGACATTTTATAGTGGATCTCAATCTAGGATGGTTCATTTTCATGAACACGGCCCTCATCCCTCTTTAATAATGACAAGGGAGAGAAGTGTGAGACAAACCGCGTACTTTAGAGGGAAACGCATTGCACCGTCTGCTTCTTCGCAGCCGCAACCGGTCTCAAGTCGGACGGTGCTTTCGTAAACGCCTGGCGATTCGCGTGGCAGCGGGTGCGGCAGAGACAACGACGGAGGTGGCGAGGCGGCGGCGACGGCGGGGGCGATGGAGCAGGCTGCAGAGATGGCGACGGCGGCAGCGACGACCGCGGAGGCGATAGATGCTGCAGAGGTGACGACGGCGGCAGCGACGACCGCGGAGGCGATGGAGCAGGCTGGAGAGATGGCGACAGCGGCAGCGACGACCGCGGAGGCGATAGATGCTGCAGAGGTGACGACGGCGGCAGCGACGACCGTGGAGGCGATGGAGCAGGCTGCAGAGATGGCGACGGCAGCGACGACCGTGCAGACGGCAGAGACGACGACGGCAGCGACGACCGTGCAGGCGATGGAACAGGCTGCAGAGATAGCGACGCAGCGACGACCGTGCAGGCGATGGAGCAGGCTGCAGAGATAGCGACGCAGCGACGCCCGTGGAGGCGGCGGCGGAGGAGGAGGAGGGGACGGTGGCGTGGCCCGAGGTGCGGGTTTCCCAGCAAGTCGAACAAGGTCAACGTCAACTCACAGAACCAAGATGCGAGGCTTCTCGTTGGCGGCGTCGAACCCCGACACGCGACGCGGAACGCCCGCAGACAGTTCCCACGATGGCGCGGGCGTCACGAGCGGCGTGGGCGGGCCGCGAGCGACTGCCTCGCCTCGGGGAACTCATCGGTCCAGTTCTGAATGACGGCGCGCCCCGTGTAGCTGGTATGGCTTGCCGGAAACGCGAGTTGTAAGGCAAACCGGAATTTACAAGGACCATTACAGGTCCGAAAACCGACAAAACAACTCTCGTTGTGTCATTAATTAGTGGGTGGTGGAGAAACGTATTATACTAATTCGCCGGAAATTATTTTATTTTTGGAACGGTGAACATGATTACGTACAATCAGCGGATTACAATGTCCACTGGTTCAACATTGTAGTTCAAATTCTCTATTTCCACTATTCTCTACTATTTTTGACGCATTAACTCGAGAATAATTCTCGAATATATCGAACATAAAATACTAATGTACAGTACAGGCATTGCACATCGTCCCCTGACATTTATTCTCAGTTACTTACAGAGAAAGTGAAGACTCCATTGAATATAATTTTACTATATTCCAAAGCTGCAACACTTGTAAACTGACAATAAGAATAAAAATACTGGGATACGCAGAAACGAAGAAACTGAATTATTCAAATATTGCGTGAACAACTTCAGTTTTCTACATTGAATAATGTATCCTCATGCTTGTGGGTTCATAATCATAATCGTTGACACGTTCTTCATTTTCACACGACAATTTCAGGCAAAGACGAGTTAAACCAGAAGATCAAGAAATACTAGTATATATGTACGCCATATTCACTGACTTAATATCGTTAATTAGTAAAATCCTTTTAAACCAATGGATATAAATACGAAAATGGTAATATTTGTTTTATCATTTTCATCGCACTCAGAATAAAGCCAACCACAAATTTCCTGTTGTGGATGGCCTTTACCACAAACTGGACAATGAATTTCCTTTGGGATTGACAAAAGCAAACTATGGAGTAAAAACATTAGTTGCTACCATAAAATATAATGAATCTGCTAAGCTACTTCGTTGTAAAATGGTTTAGAAGAAACACTTTGGACATGCAGCGGTCAAAATATCCTTTATCTAGTAATGTACAATCTTCTAGGAAAGTTTCTGTGGCCAGAATCAGAGAATTCTGGATCACGTGGAAGAGCTCGCCTTAGATTTTCAGACAGTAGCCGATCTGATGAACAGAGGAGGTATGGTGCAAGATCATGGGGGTGCAGCGGATACAGCAGCGAGCAAGCGGGCGTGTGTGTGTGTGTGTGTGGAAGGGGAGGGGGTCGTAAGAGCAGATGTGTGTATGTGCATGTGTGTGGCAGGGGGCGTAATTTTGGCAGGCGGGTGTGATTGGGTGTGTGGGAGGTAGGTGAGTGTGTTTTGGGGAGGTGAGTGTGAGTGTGTACGTGGAGATGGCGTGTATGTGGAGGGGGTGCTCGCGTGTGTGTGTGTGTGTGTGTGCACGCGCGCGGGTGTGTGAAGGGGGAGTGTGTGTGTGTGAAGGTGGCGTATTTTGGCGGGCAGGTGTGATTGGGTGTGTGGGAGGAAGGTAAGTGTGCTTGTGTGGGGGTAGGTGTGCGAGTGTGTGTGTGTGTGTGTGTGTGTGTGTGTGTGTGTGTGAGGGGATGAGAGTGAGTGTGTGAGGAGGTGAGTGTGTATGTGTGTGGAGATGGCGTGTATGTGGAGTGTGTGTGTGTGTGTGTATGTGTGTGCGCGCGTGTGGAGGGGCGTGTTTGTATGTGTGTGTGTGAAGGGGCGTGTTTTGGCGGACGGGTGTGACTTGGGTGTGTGGGAGGTAGGTATGTTTGTTCGTGTGGGAGTAGGTGTGTGTTTGTGTGTGTGTGTGAGGGGGGGTTAGGTGTGTATGGAGGGAGGGAGGGAGGGAGGAGTGTGCAAGCGAAAGCCGCGCAGTCGCCGCCGCGTCGCCCCGAGGCGAGGGCGGGGCCGCCGAAGCCCCGGCGGGGCGCTGAACCGGTGCACCTGAGCGGCCCGCCTTGGCCAGACGCAGCCATCCCTGGACGAAGCCACTGGCTGACAGGGATCCCCAACGTTTTGACCGTTCGACTTGTCTTGTGGCATGATGCGCATTCCTAGTTCTTCATGCACCGCTCTTGAGCTTACAAATGTTTCTGATAACTCCTTTTCCATCCCTGTCATGAAAAATGAGCGCGAAGAAGAACAGGTGACAGACCTACGGACCTCGGAGCAGCAGCGTCAGCGCCAAACACTTGTATGATCTCGCTCTCTCCGTCTAACACTAGGACGGGCTTCCGAGCTACACTCGTACAATACAATACGAACACTGGTCTATAAGAGCGCATGAGCCACATATGATAATGAGAGGCCATCAAGAGACAATGAAAAAGGAAAATAATATACACTTTAACAAAACAATGATATATAATGAATTACTTTACGTTTGTACTGTATACATTAAAAAAATATTTAATATGCCTGTAACAAGTAATGTACTTCAGCTTCCGGGTCAATGACCCTCATCTCGATCAGGTTTTTGTCCAGTTTCCCTGATCCATTGAGCAAATGCTGAGAAGGCCCCTTGTTTTGCTCCTGGACGTAAATGTAGCTACACTATGCCCGCGTTTTATTGAGCACTCCTTTTGCCTTTGGTGGTAGGAGTAGAGCTGAGGCTGATTTACTATTTTGTTAGCAATGCAGAAAAATCGTATCCGCATTTCGTTTCCGTTGCAAGTATGTTTTCTATAACTCGGGAGAAAAATATCTAGTTTTTCAAATGTTGCTAATCTCGCGCGTTTTTAAATTGTATTATTATATCTTTTTATATTTTATTCGCCTTTCAACCATCGTATTTATAGTTAAAATGTTGGGAAGGGATTGTGGAACTTACAAAAACGTGCGCAAATAATCTTCTCCCCAATACGTGGTATACAATTTTCATAGTTTTTCGACCAAATAAATCAAATCAAATCTGCACGGTGGATGCAGAGACTGATAGGAACCACGGTGGCTACACCTGCACGGAAGTCTCAGTCGCCCGGAAGGAACGTCGTTTAGTATCTAAATGTGCGAACACTTCAAACAGGAACACATACATACTGCAACCCTCTTCTATACTTGGGTTTTTCTTTCTTGGCGCACTAAGGTCACGGAAGAAAAATGGACAGGGAAGGTTTTTTTCCAATAGGGAGCTCCCACGTCACAACACAGTAGTGCATAGCAGTTACCTTTTGGAGAAAGCCTTCCCTCTCCATTTTTCGTTCGTGACCTTGGTGCGCCAAGAAAGAAAAACCCAAGTATACACATTTCGCCCTGAACAAGGTCGCAGTATGACGGCCGTTCGAAACCATGTCTATTACATGGTGTCTCCCGACAAGCCAAAATTACCGCATGCCATGCTGCTGGTCCGCACGGTCATCTACCGTAACTGGCTGCGAAAGGAATTTGAATGAAGATTCTGTGAACTCTGTATCTACTTCGTGTTTCTTGCAATTAATAAGTGTATCTCGCAGCCGCATTCCTTTCAGTCGATTAATGAACGTGACCAGTATAACTCGATTTTAGAAACAACGCGACTAAAGGGTAATTTCAATGTAAAGTTTTGTTTTGGGATTCGAAAATACAAAACTTAAACAGGATAGATGTTTTTCGAAACATCTCGTAATGAAGTTAAATATTTCATAATATTATGTAGCTATTACAGGTTTGTGAATCACAGGATTTTTTTTTCAATATTTCTAATTCATTTCGTTTATATACAAAAAGAGGTCATTTATAAATGGAAGACTAGAGAGATTCATAACAATGAAGGACTCCTCCCAAAAGAGAAACGTTTGAAAATCCTACTCTCATCAGAAGCACAGAGGGAAAAGTAGTTTTTGTTTGTTTTTTTATTAAATGGAAGTACAACGCTAAATGAAAGTTTGAAGTGGAAGCTGTGTTTGAATGAGAAGTTTAATGTGCGAAATTTAATTTCGTAACTAAAACACGACACCACCCGAGAGTCGCACAGAACTGCAAGTTTTCAAAGGTCCATTGTTATCTTAGCTTCATACAAATATTCTATACACAAACACAATTTCACTAATAATGTTCAAAAACATTATTATTCGGAACAAATACAACAATATATCACGTTTGATATTGAACTTTTGCGTTAATTCGGCAAAAGCACTAACATACGCCTTATTTACACAGCATTAATTGAAGGGCTGACGCGTAAAAGACCACCAAAAATTATGTTTAAGATACTATAATGTTTGTTCACATTTCTTATTCATGCAGTGGAATGCACAAATAATTTAATTTATAGCTCTTCCTTGGTTCCCAGTCGTGGTAGTCGTACAACCAAGTGAGGTGTTTCGACGATCAAGGTTGCAAAGCGCATTTTTGGAAGATTAAGAATATGTACAACAGTGATTAATAGCTCAATCAATTCTTCTCAACAAGACGAATCATTTGGGTCTTTTTAGTGCGTATACTGCCGCCAACCTCTCCCAAAGATCCTAGAAAGGTTTGAGGACATTTCTGCGACACTTTGGAAACGATATCCCGATCTTATTAGTACACACATCCTAAATTCCAGTACAAAATCAATACACTTGTGTGTCTAAAACTGACACCCACACACACACACACACACGCACACGCACGCACACCCACACACACGCACGCACCCACGCACGTACGCGCGCGCGCGCGCGCACACACACACGCACACACAACAAAATAATAAAAGGAATACCCAAATTTTAAAAAAAATGCACTCTAACAAACGAAATGTATACACAAGCTCGCAATTACGTTGCAGTTCAATCCGAGTTTCACTTATTCCCAAAAAATCACTTCTACTCAAATGACTTTGCATATTACGTCATATATTTACATTACAAAATGTCTATTTGCTTACATCTCGAAAGCGTTCGCGTACGGGTTATAATGTTTTACACCAGACTACTTGAAATACAAAAGAGGCGTTAAATTCCCACCAAAATCAACATGTATTAACAAAACATTCTGAATATTCTTCAACGAAGCAACGAGAAATATCAGAATTCGAAAACAGCTATTTTTGGAATTAGAATTATACACTGGTAAATATACTAAATTTTCATTTTCCTAGACACACTCTTAGCAGATCTCTGTGTGTTTTATCCTCTCCCATTGCAAACAATCCAATAATGTCCTAGAAATTGCAGTACATGAAAATACACGATATTCCAAACACAATTTCATTAAACCAAAATTCTCAGAGCTAAATTAATTAATGCGTATTGATTTGGTCGAATAGATGTAATTACACAACACATAACCATAATCACGAATAAATAAAATAGAGCCGAAACAAGATTTCTAGGACAACCGTTCTGGTAATGTATCGAACGTTCTATAACACTGTGCACATCCCATCCTTTAGTAGTTAATAGTCTCAATTTTAAGATCCGAAACGTATTTTCAGAAAGAGTTTGTAATGTACAATTTTCATCACACATTGACATTCTTATGTATTATGACATGCTTATCTATTTTTATTATCACACATTGACAATCTTATTTATTACAATTGTATACACATTTTTGTAAATAATTTGTATAATTTATATTTCATGTATTCATGAAATTTTTCAGGTAGCTCTGATGATGATAGCTACGCTATTGAAAAGATCTTAAGCTTAAACAGATCTTTGATACGGGACACCTTTATTTACTTATTTTCATGAGCTACTTTGAAATTCAACACAATGTTTCATTATCTCTCTCCACCCATTGAAGTAAAAGCGTACGTCTGCCACACGCAATAAGTAGGCAATGTGAGAAGAAGCAATACGTGCCTCGCTTCGCTCGCTGTTATCCCCCTCTTCCGCCCTAACTCGAGGTCAGACGGCCGCGAAGTCTCTTTCCCTGAAGAAGAGATAATATTTTCACACCAAATTTACGATCCATAGTTGAGAGATTGCCAATAACGAAGTGTAAACACAGGCCAGACTCCCATCTCAACGAGAAATGGAGGCGAGATTGAAGTAGTGAAGATGTTTTTACGATCAAGTGCAAACCGAGTCCGAAGTCTTCGTATCTCTGCAGTATAAAGATCTCGCACTAAAGCTTACTAAGGTAACCCGCGGATACGATAACTTCGCAAACAAGTAACTTTGTGTAAACAACCATTACTTTTTGAGATTTCACTATAAAGGAGTCACATTCACGTAATATAACATAAGCAGCTCAGTTATATTTTCCACCTTTCAGTCGAGTGAATATTTACTGATGCCAGGCGCGCAAGCACCCAGGTTATTAGATTTGAAAGTTTATTGCACGTTATATCCAGGATAGTGGCGATAATCTTCCCCCGCTGAAATAAGAGATCCGGCGCCGACATACAGGATGTCCGTAGAGGAAACGTCGAAACTTCGAAAATAAGCTCTAAAGACAATTCAAAGCATATTTTGTCCTAATAAACTACGTGGATATTCCGAATGGTTCAGCCGCAATAAGCCCTCAAAAGTTGGTTTGAAGAAATGATTTCTAGGCAAAAATTTGCATTATGGAAGCATAAAAATACTCCAGAAACATGTAAATTGTTTGTTATTTACAAAAGAAAATTGTCTTAAGAGCTTCTTTGCGACGTTTCGACGTTTCCTCCCCGGACACTCTGTATATATCGGCTTGTTATGTCCCCCTTCCATGTACCTCCCCTGAAGGGGCACCGCCAGACCGCGATCATCTCTAAGCTCCAGACACTTGTGGATGTGGAAGTGCAAGTAAGTGTGTGTGTGGAGATAGCAATGAAGGATGAGAAAGGAAAACACGCACGCGGCCCGTGACCCGTTTGTAGGGTGCTGCTCCGGTCTTCGCTTGGTATTGATCGGAGAAACCGAAGAAAATGTCTCATCAGAGCAGCCGGCCGGTAGAATTCTTCAGTGCTTGAATTCGATCCGGCACTGTATTTTGTAATTCCGAAAACCCGTCACTGTTGAGACTCGAGCATTAGGTTGCTAACGCTTATGAAATAGCGCTGAAGTTCACATTCACCGTCATAATAGGAAAAAAAAAATCTTTTCATTTTCTGATATTTGTTCTTTGATCATTGACGTCACCTCCCACCGGAAGGCAACAAAAATGATGTGAGCAAAGTCAATTTTCCAGCGGACGTATTGTGCTCTATTCCAAGAAAATACCTTCCGAACGATGGTAAACAACCGGGTAGCGATATCTGCCGATAAAATAAACACTGTGAAGCAAGTTCTCAAAATAGGATCCTGTCACTTAACTTTAAAAGTTCAGAGACTGTTTGGATTTTCCTGTCATTAATCCTTCAAATCCTTTTATAGGCCCACGGGATATTCCTGAGTGTACGCGAATATTTTGAGAACCCGTTCTCTACCCTTTGTGTCGTGAAGCAGAGTCGCTCGCAGAGAGAAATGGAAGAGTTGGTAAGGACAGAGGGAAGGAGGGAAGGCGGGAGGGATGGAGGGAGGGAAGGAGGGAGGGAAGGAGGGATGGAGGGAGGGACGGGCGGAAGGAGGGAGTGACGGAAGGAGGGAGGGAGGGAAGGGAAGGAGGGCAGGGGGATGGGAAGGGGGAGGGAGGGGGGAAGGGAAGGAGGGAGAGGAGGGAAGGAGGGAGGGGGGAGGGGAGGGAGGAGAAGGAGAGAGGGAAGGGAGGGAAGGAGAGAGGGAGGGAGGCAGAGAGGGAGGGAGGGAGAGAGGGAGGGAGGGAGGGAGGGAGAGAGGGAGGGAGGGAAGACGGAGCGGTGGAAGGCCAGACAACCTCTCGGGCGGCGAACACGAGACAGCCGCGCGCGTGACTTGTTTCCAGACTTCGCTTCCAAAGAGCGCCACAAACTTCACCGGGCGCCGTACTTCTCGGCCCGGTAAACGGATCAACCTTGATCCGGTGAGCGCAGTTCCGCCCATGGCAACGGTTCATTTACATAACCCAATCCCGCCGACCGAACCGGGGAAGCGGCCCGGCGATAGGCCAGGCGAAGGTGGGCCCAACACTTCGCACGCGTTTCTGCAAATTCACAAGCAGCTGCCCGGCGTGATCGGCACACCTTGCCGAGGAGAACTTGCGAATGTTGTTCAAATTGCTGCCTGCGCTTTGCAGCAGTCTGTAATTCTCTTTGTATGTTCTCTGCCAGGTTCGAGTTTACCGTACATCGAGAAACTTCTTGCCATTGAGTGAAACTGTATCTTCGCCACAGCTGTGGCTCTGGAAGCGGAAACTAACTAGTCTCCTCTTTTATTATTTCAACAAGTTCATAACAGGAGTACTGTATACTGTTGCTTTTATTCTCATAGCAACCAAACGACTCTCTAAGTAAAGAGAAATTGATAAAATAGCGCTATGTTTGCAAAGATAGCGTAAAGAAAGCGCCTGATATATTATTCTGGTATAGTATGAGATTCGAAGGGTTTAACGAGGACTTCACTAAAAATGGCCGTCTTACTATAACATTGAAGGAGTAACATCAAAAATAAGAACTTATAAGAAAAGAAAGAAGAGACTATGTCTTGTAAACACTAATGCTAATTCTACATCTTATTAGCAATATGGATCGATATCGGCAGCACATTATCTCCAGAATGACACCCGCGCAATGGTGTGAAATGCTATAAACCATTCAGAGCACTAATTAGTTATATGGAATTATCTATAATTTATAGAAATGCATTTTGTTCTACAGTTAGATTTCCCAAAATTACCCTGTTTCTTATAGCCATGGGATCGCTGTCCACATTAACACTAGTTAAGAAAAAATGGCCTGCTGAAATAATGGATCTAAGAGACAAGAATGTATTAAGAGCAGAAACGAGGCATGCAAATTGTTCCACCTCAGGATCTGAAGTTAACCTTAAAGAAGGAATCTATGTGGTATAACAGATTAAGAATTTAATGACAAACGAACGCTTTGAGAGTGAGGTCTTATGAGAAAAGACTGGCTTGAAGAGCAATCAAGAATGTAATAAATGTTTCTTCGAAAACAGAAAACACCAACATTCCAAGTATTTTGTGGAAAACATCCTGATACCTACGATGAATTAGATTGAAGTATGATCATCAAGCTTTATTTCCCTCACAGCGATTTCGCCTTTTTCCTGAAAACGTTTCAGAGAGAGATTTTAGTGAAGAACAATGAGCGCGTTTTCAAAGATATGGAAAGGTGATAAAAGCTTACTACTTCAGTTTTCTAAAGGATAATGTGGATGCATTACACATCGGCAACCCCCAGTGTTTACACTTGCGCAGCATTATGAAGCTAGTTGAGACTCTGAAATGCGTGTGTAGGGACTAGCGATGTATCAAAATTAATTTTATACGCTTATGAATATGCAATTTCTGGATTCGTTTTATTTTAGCGCAGATACATGTATGCCCTAAATTTCCTAAACATAACATCCTATGACAATTTGAAAGTAAGTAAATAGTTCAATACAAATTCTGTAAAACCTTTACGTGTTATGTATAAACTAACATCAGATTCGTAACCAAGAGGCAAAACACACAAAATTACGCATCTGCTCCAAAATCCTAGACAAAAAATTAAAATTTTCAACTGTGTAATTGATGGAACAAATATAATTTTTTGAACGAATTGCATTCGTTAACCGATGGTTCACTGTACCCATAACGAATGCATTCTTTGCACCCCAACAAGCGTTTCGTTTACAAGCACCGACTGGAAAATCGCATGATGCACCGGAGGAATCCTCCTCCGTGGCTGCCACTGGGGTGGCCGGCCACCCACGTCGACACCTGTCCGCAAAAAGGGACAACGAGCGATTGGCTCAGCGGGCGAATGGGCAGGCGTGTGTGTGCGCACTACGTGTGTGTGGGTACTGGAGGGGGGTGTAGTCCGGCCAGTGCACGGGAGGGTCTCAAGTCTCAAGTACACGAGGCGAGTTTACAAGCTACAAGACGCCTTTTTCACGAGCAGCTCGTAAATTAGTGCAGTGTACTCGATGCACTCGCTCCGAAAGTTGCTTGTAAAAACGCTCTGGAAAAAGTTGAACTGCCGGCGACTTTGCACGCCACTCGCCAGCATTTGAGTGATCTAGCTTGTAAACTAGCCAAGTGTACTCACAGTAGCTTGTGCACAAGTTGCTGGTAGCATTGGTTTTGAAGATGTCGGACGAGATGGTTCTAGCGGGAGTTGCAGTTGTAGCTAATGTCATTAAAGACGAGTTAATTAGACGACAAAACGCGAAACGAAAAGTGCATAAGAGAAACGTGTGGGTGAAACCGTGGATAGGAAGACGTACCAAGTTTAGTAAATTTCCAAAACAACCTAACCTAACCTTAATGACCTTAAATAACAGCAGACGACAACACGTGGTTTCCACACGCCAGCTAGTTGGCTATTGAGCAAGTGGGAAATTTTGTGTGTACTCGACTAGTAGCGTACTTGCAGACTCGCCTGCTTTTTACAAGCCGACGTGTTAGCTTGTAAATTCGCCTCGTGTACTTGAGCCTTAAGCGGATGAGCACACCGGCGGGCAAGCGGGCGAACAACCGGATGAGATGGGCGAGCAAGTGGATGACTGAGCAGATGGGCAAGCGAATGAGTGCACGGACGGGCAAGCGGATGAGCAGACGGGCGGGCAAGCAGGTGGGCAAACGAATGAAGAGACGACTGGGAAAAAAGTGGGTATGTGGGCAAGCAAGCGAATGCGCAGACAGCTAGCGGGCGGGCAAGTAGGCGGACAAACGAGTGGGCGAGCGGGTGGGTGGGCGAGCGGGCGGGAGGCAGGGAATGACAAAGGGAGGGAGGGAGGGAGGGCGGCCGGGCGAGCAAGCGGGCGAGCATGCAAGCGAGCAAGCAAGCAGGCGAGCGAGGAAGCAAGCAAGCAAGCGAGCAAGCAAGCGAACAAGCAAGCGAGCAAGCAGGCGAGCAAGCAAGCGAGCAAGCAAGCGAGCAAGCAGGCAGGCGAGCAAACAGGCGAGCAAGCAGGCGAGCAAGCAGACAGGCGAGCAAGCAAGCGAGCAAGCAGGCGAGCAAGCAGGCGAGCAAGCAGGCGAGCAAGCAGGCGAGCAAGCAAGCAGGCAAGACAGCAGTCGAGCAAGCAAGCAGGCGAGCAAGCGAGCAAGCAAGCGATCAAGCAGGCGGGCAAGCAGGCGGGCGAGCGGGTTCAGCGGATGAGCAGCCGGGAGGGCGCGCGGGTAGCCCCAGCTCTGCCCCGCGAAGCGTCGCGTCAGCGGTCGGGGAGGCGCCGCAGGAGAAGCGCGGGCGCCGCGCCGCGCGCCGTGACAATCCGATGAACCCCGGCGAGGCAGGCACGACGCCCGCTTTCCCCGCGGAGACAGCGTGACGCAACGCCACCCCAACCTTCTGTTCTATTCGCCGGTGGAAATCGAGTCCTTCAGGCGGCCTCACCATACATTTCCTGATACTTACCGGTTTTCTAGAGACAGAGACATTCGAATAGAATTTCTCAAGGTTTAAAGAAAAGCCTGTCTTGACCGTCATTTAATTATCAGTTTTCTTAATTCGTTGTGAATGTGTGAATTCGCCGTGTGTTCCTGTGAATGCCCAATGTTTTTAACGAGTAATATCTAATTTTATAATTTCCTCAAAACATATGACAACTTTTAATTCTTCTCTAAACTCTTTGATTCTGCCTGACTTTTCCCGATCAAAGAAATGACCGGACATTTCCCTATTTTCCAAAAAGTGCCCAACCTGTAAAGTATTTTTATTCAGGAGTGACATCTTGGCGAGCAAAAAGAGAGCTGATATTTAGTTTTCCTGTGCACTTGTGAAATGGCAAATTATGAACCAGTTTATTATACGCCATAACAGACTAATTGAGTTAGTATCTGCAATTAATAATAAATGATACTTGGTAGACCGTGAGATTCTAGGTTGGAGCCCAATTAATTACAGTTAATCCACTGTGCCAGAGCGCTCGGCAGTCTACGTATGTGATCTTTTTTTTTTTTTTTTTTTCTTTCTTTCTTTTTTTTCGGGGCGGCAATGGCTATGGTGTTTACTGTAGTGCATTTTATTTTGCGAAAAGTAGCTGTTTTCCTCTCTGGCGCCGAACTGTTGCCTGATCGTTTCCCTGATCGCTCGCCAGGTACCTCCGCCAACGGAGCAATGTCCCAGCCGGGACAACTTCTAAGGTCCCAACTGACATCCCACAAGTGTGGAAGTATAGTGCATGTATACTCCGATTACGACAGTACCTCTCTACAAGGACACGAGCAGGCAAGAAAGTGGGACTCTACATCCAGTCGCGAGCTTCGTTTTTGGTATTGAAGCTCCCGATTGGATGATAGTGACCATCTCTTTTCACCTCATGACGTTGGAAGGACTTTTTTTACTTAAGGTCACATCAACATCAAGGTCATAAGAGACCACTACTGGCTTTAACGTTATGTAACTGAAGATGACACGATATGGTGATGATAGGGGAGAAATAACGAAACAAATACATACAATACATGCCCGAGGCGGTACTTGAAACTTCGCGATCCTGGGTCCTAGTTCGCTACGACACTACTGCCTTCGCGATCTCGGCCACCAGGGATCGGCGGGAGAACCTCTTGATTTAATCCAAGTGTATTAAGTGTATAAGGGGAGAGATAGGGAAAGTTTAACGAAGGAACGGTAGCCCACTGCACGTGGTCCCTGCTTTAACGTACTGCTCCGGCACTCACCTGGTATTGGTAAGAGAAACCTCGCACCATTACCGATAAGAACAGCAGGCTGCCAAAATACTCCTCCAACAGCGACTGAACTGAATCTAGCTATACGGATAGTATCGAAAATTCGCCATCTGAAACGGGAACGAGCAAGAAAGGTAACTGTATCACTGCTAACAGCACACAGCTGTTTTTCAGCACTACCTGCTATTGATTCCAACATCCATGTCTTACGCGAGATCTGAACATGCAACGCTCGTGCACACTGGCTGCAACCACACACGTGTACGCTGTTTTGATCGTATTTTTAACCGTATCATGTTCAAAAAAACTTTACTTCTGCATTTCTCGAATGCGTTGCAACAAAATAATTTAAGAAATATGTTATACAACACGAGCCGCGGTGGCTGTGGTAGGGCCCTGGCTTCTTGCCCTTCGAATCCCGGCGTAGGCTGGTAAGAGTATCTTTATCTGGTGCTTTCCCTTCAGGGCGGCTCTGGGGTCAACTCAGCCTCCTTTCCAAGTGAGTGCCAGGATCTTTCCTGGGGGTAAAGGCAAGCAATTGCACTTTTTATAATATATTTTATACAACTCAAAGTAAGCTGTCGCAAGCAATTGCACTGTTTTTTAATATATATGTTATACAACTCAAAGTAAGATTACAATTATCGCAGAATCTGACTGTCTATGCATTATTCATAATTATGAAAATGTTAACTGCGTGACGGGACATTACACGCGGAGTCGCATGAATCCGTAATTCGACTTCGTGAGCACACATGCGTTCACGGGAATCCGCCCTCGCGGGCCGGCGTGGGAGCACCGTTTCGGGAAATATGCGAGCGGTTGCATTATGCGGAAGTATGACCGAAACCCACATCAAAATTTGGTGCGTGCGGCGATGACTGAGTGAAACACGCCCCATTAGCAATGCAAATCGCGTCGGGTAACGAAATCCGTGGCGCCGAGCAACAAGTGCCGCACCGCGACCAGCGCGTGCGACCAGCGCGTGCGACCAGCGCGTGCGACCAGCGTGTGCGACCAGCGCGTGCGACCAGCGCGTGCGACCAGCGTGGCGACCAGCGCGTGCGACGAACGCGTGAGCCTCGGCGACCACGCGGATTCGATGGTGTAAATGTTAGCGTACCGGACTGTTATACCCAAGTTCGCGGGTTCAAACCCGATCGATGGATTTTTAAGGGCAAAAAAATCCTTCGTACACCTTCCTTCGGAGGGGAAGTAAAGCCGGCTGTCCCATGTTAGTAGATTTACTTGCACGTAAAAGATCCTCAAGCCTAAATGACGCCTCTGAGCTAAATTCTAATCCCCTGTTTCGTCGCCCGAGATAATACCTTCTTTGTCCGCTAGTTGGTGAAAGGAGCTTAGTGAAATTTGCATGGTCAGACGGAAGAGCGGGCCTGATGGCCCGAGTCTCGCCACGTAAAATAAGGCATTAACTAACCACGCAGTGCGGACTCGGCGACGAAAAGATGTGCATGCGGGGTGGAATCGGAAAAGAAACAGAAGGATTCGTATGCGTACGAGATGACACGTAGCAATTGAGGTTCGTGGAGGTGCGGTAGAGAATGACAGAACACGTCGAGGCGAGTTCAAAGAGCCCAGTCAGTGGCAGAAAGTGGGAAAAGATCCGTCGTAGGACAAATTCTCGATTTTATTCATATGAAAAGTAAGCAATTGCTCCTTGGTCAAGCAGTTACTCATCAACGGAGAAATTGCTCAAAATGAGAGCATTTACTCACGTCTTTTATTCATACTGTTTGAAGCAATATAAGAGGGCTCTGCTACATTATGGAGAATGTACACTTCATCAATATCTATTGAGTTAGCAGGTTGAGTGTCAAGAGGAGTTGTATTTTTCGATTGAAAACAAAAATGGATTTTTCACTCGTATATTGTGCAAAGCTGTTAGCAGTGACGAACTTTTTAAGACCAATAGGGGGCAATTTTCATAAATATCCCTATTTACAAATAATTATTTTTCGCAATTACATACTTCGTTTATAGATAGTGGCCCCCGTTACATATGAGGAGAGTTAAAAAAAATCACTGCCTCACATCATACCGACAAAGATATCACACTTTGATGGAGGAGATGATTTATTATCGCACGACTGATACATCCATGATGGCTTCTTCTTAAATAACAAGGGCACCAAATTAAATTTTCTTCCATAATTACTTTACACAGTTTACATGACATGAACCTGTTTTCACTTCTCTCTCCTGAAACTTCACCTTTTCAACATTTACTCACCCAATTTTGTCACATGTATTCCTTCACTCATTAGTCCACGATGGCACTAATACACGCTAATTAGTTTTACAATTGTAAGATTCTCAGGCAACTCTATTACATTCCTGAACAACAAAAATACGGACTGCCGTCCAAGATAGTCGAGGACGCGAAGACTGAAGGGTCGCGTGTTCGAAACCCGCCTCGGGCATGGATGTTTGGGTGTTCGTGTTGTCCTTACGTGTTCTTCCTTCAGTTCTTCCCTACAGTTAAAAAAAATACAACTGCTACATGACCAATTTGCTAAAAAGGACCTTGCAAAATACAGACTAGCTAGACGTGTGATTTGGGGTTGTACTGCGGGAGATGGAACTCTGTCGGAAGAAGTTTCCATGGCGACGGCCCAAACAGGTACGAGGTGTCAGGCTCGGTCGACTCGCGTTGTGGATGGAATGTAAACATCACTGTTCGTGAGCCGCAATCAACTGTTTTGGATTTGAAAAAACATAAGTGATCGATAGACGGAAAACGATTATTAAGATTTCCTTTAAATGTATCTTAATAGACAGGACTTCAAGATATGCGATAGCTTGTGCATTTGGCGCTACTGCACCATGCGCAGGCTAGCTGCCAGTACCATCGAAAGATCTAAGTATGTAATGGGGATATAAACATCACTGTGCGTGAGTCGCCGCACTCAGTGTCTTGGATTGAAATAAAACATAAATGTTCGATAGACCGAAAATTATTATTCAGAATTCCGACAAACGTATCTTACCAGACAAGATTTTTTTTTAAATTTAAGGTCATTTAATCAACTACTCGGTCATTAGCGACCACTATTGGGTGTAACGTTATGGTACGAGGATGAAAACGATATGACGATGACAGGGGGTGAAAGGACGAAACATACAACCATGCCCGAGGCAGGACTCGAACCCGCGACCCCACAGTCCAAGATCATTACTGCACTACTGGCTTAACGATTTCGGCCACGGGACCGGCAGACAAGACTCTTGAATACATGCGGCAGCGTTTGGAATCACTGCACCATGAGCTAGCTAGCAGCCAATAACAAAGCAAAATCCCCCGAAGTATTGTAAAAAAAAAAAAAACATCCGCAAAACTTCGTTGTTTTCGATATGACTGAAATGGTCTTTCAATGCTCACATCAACCCGCACAAACGTGAAAATAAGAGAGCAGGTCTCGCCGAGTGGTTTGCTGGGGACTGAGCGAGCAGCGGTATGGGCGCGAGCGTGGCCGACCTCTCCGGAAGGAAGAAGGAAGGAAGGAAGAAGGAAGGAAGGAAGGAAGAAGGAAGGAAGGAAGGAAGACCGGGCGCGCGCGTTGGGCCGGAACGGGGAGCGGCCGTCGACCCCCTTCTCACCTTCGGGGGTTCCGGCCAAGCAGCCGCGACCACCGCTCGCGTGGAAACGCGAAGCCGCCGCCGGCGCTATGAACTATGCATGAGCGCCGGGGCGACGGACGAGGGCGGAAGGAGAAGGCGGCGGCAGCGGGAAACCGCGCCCAAGATTCGCTCATCAAATGAGCCGGTGCGCCCGTCCCAATTTGGGCTTTCGTCAAATAGGCGCGTAAGAGAAAGCGAGAAACAATAATTTACAACTGCTTATTCACTGGCCGAATGCTTCTGATCGAATCGTTATTCCAATAAAAAAAAGTTTTAAAACATGTAAAAAGTCACAGCATTACCAAGGCAGAAAATACTGAGTTCGTAAGCAATGAAATAAGAGAAACAAATATTTACAACTGTTAATTCACAGTCGAAGTAAAATAGGCGAATACTTCTGGTCGAATCGTTATTCCAATAAATAAAAGAAAGTCTTTAAACAGAAAAAGTAACAGCATTACCAAGGCAGAAAATACTGAGTTTGTAAGCAATGACATAAGCGAGAAACAATAATTTACAAGAACTGTATATTCACAGTCCAAGTAAAATAGCCGAATACGTCTGGTCGAATCGTTATTCCAATAAGAACAGTCTTTGAAACATGTAAAATGTCACAGCATTACCAAGGCAGAAAATAAAGAGTTCTTAAGCAATGAGACGTAAAAGGTTTAATCACGAGAGTGTCGCTTATATCCCCTCGCCATCAGTACTGCACGGTCTCCCTCAGTAGTTACGTCCACATTTGTGGCCTAAAACTGCCCTATTTCTCCGTGATGTAGCAGTGGTTCGTTTCCCTCTTGCGTGGCGGTCCACTCCAAGACAGAAAACAAGCTTAAAACATAACTCCCTTGAAGGAAGGACATCAGTCGCATGAAGGAAAAGCATTACATTTTACAAATCTGCGATTGAAGGGTTTACTCGCAGCTTCTGACCACGGGTATGCAATTCATAGCCGCTCCACGGCTCAAGTGGTTTTTTCTCAGTGGGTTTAGCCGTTATCACACTTACGGGTGAGTATAAACACGCTTTTTGACGGGAAATCTCTGTGAAATTATTGTAGCCATAGTTCATCTCGACCGTCTCAAGTCTCACATAGGTAGCTACATTCGTTACAGAGGCCAGTCATAATTTTCAAATAAGGATTACATATCATTTATACAATTGTGAATGAAAATAATTCACAGATGTTCGAGATGTACAATGAAAATAGTCTCTTCTGAAACACCAGTTGTTTCGGAAATCAGAAACGTCCATTGTGTTAAGAATTACATTTTGGCAATCCTGGCGGTAAAAATCATTGAACATAAAAGTAGAAAAACTGTTGGTTACGAAAGGTACTACTCAACTCTTCCAGATCACGTCGTAACAGCGTGCATGTTATGAATCGCGAGCTTAATAGTTCACGGAAGTCAATGAAGGTTAGTGACCTGAGCAATGCTTCAAGGCCGATGACTCCTTTCTCCAGGTTAAAACTCGCAATCGACGGCGGACAGAACTGTACTTCATTGAAAATCTCACAGCCCAGAAAACACACGGTAGCCCCAGCGCAGCTGATGTTGTTACTGTCCTGTGCGTTGGCTCGACAGCCCTCTCCGGGCTTTGTCCGACTAGCGGTATCCTCTCGGCCTTGGAATAAGGGGTTCGTGTGGTTAGCACGGAGATATCCCTTCACCGTACAGACTGGTCCTCGTGATCTTAGGGTGGGCTTTCTCATTGTCAAGCAGCAAGAGATACTGGGACATTTGTAAGGAAAGCGCGCAGATATAATTTGTCCAGGCTGGGAATCGAACCCGGGGTTGTGCCGTGGAAAGCGAGAACGCTAACAACGAGCCAGCGACGGAGGCCGCTATATTTTAAGCCTCAGCAATAAGTTACGAATATATAAAAAAAGGAACGAATTGAACTATTCAGTATAGGTTGAGAAGTAATGATCCTTGACATTTAGATAGAACACAACAAAAATTACCAGTTATTGCACGAAATATTTCATAAAATTTTATTTTGAAGTGTCAAGCACTTGGTCGTGGTTCGTCACACATTTTGTAATAGAGATCCTGTACATAATTAAAATGATTTATTCATCCAGAAGTGAATCGCGGTGCGTGTGAATCGCAAATTGTAAAGTTGTTTAAAGAAAAGAACAAGGAAGCAAATGGTACAAAGACCCGTCGCTTTCCAGTGTTCCGTTACGAAATGAGTATGCAACACGTCAACAACAAAAGCGTTAATGTATGATCAATATATGCGGGTTTAAGCTACTTATTTTGTTCCATGTGTTGTAAACTTATATTTTAATTAAACCACATATCCAATTTTATTCAGAATTTCCGACTTAATAATTTATTATTAACGCACATCAATTACGTGACAATGGTTCACGACGTACATCGATTGCGTGACAATGGTGCCAATTAATTAAAAACACTATCTTTCATCTTAATGAATAATACAAGAAATATAATTCTAGTAAAGAATATTAACCTTTGCCAGAACAGAAATGATTCCATTGTGAAATCTTTAATCTGTATTTTAAGCGCGTGGGAGGTGGGAGGTAAACACGTAAGATTAGTTGCAGAGAGTTACAGATGAGAGAAAAACCCACAGCGAAACGAGAAAGAAAAAAGTCCCGAGTGACAGTCGAAACGGTACTAAATGTACGCGTTACATTTGCCATTTCCAGAAAAGTATACGTTCTTTCGCCGTAAGAGTGTGTGGAGAGAGAGAAAGAGAGAGACAGACAGATAAAGAAAGAATACAGAAGGGGTGTGAAGAGAGAAGACGCAGTCCAAGAGAGATGTGCAAGAAAGAGAGAGAGCAAAGAGTACAAACAGCTGCACGTATCATTCTTTCCTCCGTGCGCGTGGCGTGCTGCACGTAGCACGCCCCCTCTCCGCCCCCTAGCGGCGGGAGCGGCGGCGCTGCGTCGACAGCCTCGAGCGACGCGATTTCGCAGATAAAACGCCCGCCCGCCTCGACAACAACGCACGCGGCGCGGCCGGCGACGCCGCACGCACTGGCGTGAAACGTTTCATTGATTAGTGAGCGTCAACTGCTAACATCATGAGCCCGCAGGTGTAGTGCACGTTTTCTTCGCGGGATGAGGCAGTGGTCATTAATAATAATAATAATAATAATAATAATAATAATAATAATAATAATAATAATAATAATAATAATAATGCCTTTATTCACATGGCGAGGCTCGGGCCATCAGGCCCGCTCTTCCGCCTAACCACATAGGGAGCGGATTTCTATGATTTTTGCATATTTTGTCCGTTGCTTCAGTGCATAGCTAAGTGAAATTTCTCGACGTTCGGTTAGAATATGATGCTATATAAATTAATATGTTAGTGCATATTTGGCCGATTTTTCCTATTAGTGCATATTCGCGTAATTATAGGCGCATATTTTGCATATTTCGTTAAAAAACAGACTAATCTATAAAACGTTTCATCTTTTCAAAAATCTTGTGTAATTGTGAGCGTTCATTGATTCGAAAGAGCCAGTCACAGTTTCGTTTTTGTGTTTTCTGTAGACGATAAAAATACTTGTGCAAATATGGGATATTTCCTGAGAAGATTGTTTTTTAACCAGTCAGAAGAAATTCAACAACACATACAATGTACTTCACTAAGGTGAATATTAACTTAGATTATTTATCTCGCGAAGTAGGGTAGATTGTATTACGTTTGCACAAAAAAATATATCTTTTTATTCCAAGCAAATTTTCATTTCATTCCAAGAATTTTATCAAGACTGGTTTGCAGAAGAAATGAAATATTGTTAATTTTTAGTGCATATTAAAGGGCATATTTCATAATTTTTAGGTCATAAATGCATATTTTTAAAAGCATATTTCAAGATTTTTAGGGCATAAAAATCCGCTCCCTAGTGATCATCCTCCGCTGGATGGCGAGATCCGGCCCGGACCCATGTTGCAGTGCGGGTATTTCCCCTACCAGGTATCTCCCAATAGAAGGGCACCGCTCTAAGCTCCCGAACGGTCTCCCGGCATGTGTGGTACGTCCCGTGCAGTGCATGTGAGTGTGTATGCGTACGAAAGGGGTTAAAACGGAACAAGGAAGAGGAACGCGCGATCCATGGCCCATTCGTTAAGAGTACTGCTCCGATATTCGCCTGGTACTGATCGGAGAAACCTTGGAAAACTACTAGCCGGCCGCTGGAATTCTCCCCCAAACAGCCTCTGAATTCGACCTAGCTCTCTAGCTAGCGATGAAAACCCCTGCCGCCTTCTGGATTCGAACCGTAAAATCTCCAGGCCAGAGGTATTGCAGTGACTTCAGTTGATGTCTTGAGCCACTTCAGCTGGTCGCTGCACCTGTGATTTTCAAGCAAGCTCACGACCCTTCGCCGCAGAGACGAGTTGAGTGCTAAAACGACACCAACATCAAACTTAGTGCTCAGCCATTCCCAGCTAGCACATGTTTCCCAGCATCGCAAATTTAAAAAAAAATTATCATGCACAATTCCAAAAAATAAAACAGCTCAAATTGGATGTACTACTTTTCATTACCTTTTTAAAAATATTCCTGTTTACTGTCGGAGCGCATTTTTATGATGTCCGAATGTCTCTGTAATAATATTTCTCTTTTATATAGAAGGAAACCATTTCGCAAAATATTTCATTTCGTTTTGCAGAGCCGCTTTTATGAAGACAAGTTTAAAATGTAAAGGAATACCGTAAGCCTAAATAATAATACACGAAAAATGTTCGTTCCGCGGAGTCATGAAAGCTGAGCGATCCGAAGCCCAAGAGGTAACTACAAAGAAAGACTTCCACGAAAGAAAATAGTCCATAATTCCAGAACATTTGATGATAACCACGAAAAACTTAATTCAGAATCAATATTATAAATCATCAATAAAATAAACACGCTAGTACGAAATAATGCGATATCTCGAAATGAATTAAGCAGATGTCAATGAGATCAAACTACTCAGACAATTCGTATTTGTTATGGGTAGCTTCCAAATAATTCATTTCAAATAAAATATCACCTTTACTATAAACCTTGTCCACAAATGTTTAAGGATAATTCCAATTTCTTAAACTGCTTAGGAGAAGACTGCTTAAGATTCTTAGGACAAGTTACTTAGAATAAAGTCGTCTTCACAAATATTTTTATTATCATTTGGAGGATTTAATTCGGACCGATCGATGGCATGGCCATCATCAAGTGTTACAAATTGTGTAGACCTTCTTTAATATTTCATTGCTTACATCTAATCCGCAGATCGACAGACACAAACATATGAAAGCTTCATATATTAATGATTACAATTGGCAAAGACTACCTTTTTTTAAATTATACAATTTAAAATTGAAACGCATGAAACAGCAAAATTTCATATTATAAATATTATTCAAGGTTTTGCGACACATCACTCCGTTATGCTAATTTTTGCATGGAGTTCATATATTTATACGTTTTTTAATAATTTTTTTAAAAAAAATTGTATTAAATATTTTTAAAAATTATGGAGGGCCCTAGAACGTTGGGGACCTTAGGCCCGGACCCTTTGGGATCTGGATGCAACCTATTAGATCCAGACGATCCGATCGTGTGATATTACATCAACAAATCCAAACAGACTTTGATTCCTAGCTATTTGTACAGGATATCTTCAGCTTCCTTCTCGGGTGGAAAAGTTTTACTATACCTCAAAATGTTCCTGGTGATAAAAGCAGTGGCAAAAAGGAAACTTATTTTTGTTACGATTAATGACATCGTTCGTATTCTAATAATTCAATACTTAAAGAGACAATAAACGAGTATGTAGTAGCATCATGAATCCGAAGTTTAAGCGTATTCCATACACGAAGGATACATACACTATTATCATTCTCTACAATAATACTTCTGTCCTAGCATTAAAACTGAAAAGAGTAAATAAACTACAGTAATGTATTTTCGGTAGTCAGAACTCGGGTTGAATTTCAAATCAATTTCATGCATTTTACGCCGTACGCAAGCAGTTACTTACCCGCAAGCAAAATTAACGTCGAAAGACATCTGGTTTGTTAAAAAAAGTTAGAATAGAAACAAAAAAATCCCTACCAGATGACACACAAGACATACACTTCAATGAAGTGCCTCTCGGACAAAACATTGTTTGCTTTTCGCGATGTGACTGCACGTACAAAGAATGAATCTCATGCCATCATACAGCAACCCTGACTTGGTCCGCGAGAAGATGATATGCTGAATGACATTCAAAACGAAGATATTCTTATGACTGATGATTTGAACTATAAATTAATCACTCAGTACAGGGAATTTCAGCAATTAATGTTAAATAAAATGAAAGATAATTAAAAAAATTAGAAACTCTACGGCCTTACCACTTGTATTCCATATCCTGACAAATATAAACGATTTTTTTTTCGAACAAAAAAGAGAGTGAATTACTAAGTACACTCTATGAAATGACAAACGCTTTTGGCTGTATTCTTTTGGTGTCCCCCCCCCAAAAAAAAAATTACACAAACGTATTCTTTTACCTCTCACGTCCTTTATATTTACAATATCAGCGATTTGTATGGATTATGACATTTTTGGGTCCATGTGTTTCAAATGATGTCTGACAAAAGGACTCGAAAACTCAAACTTTTTCAGTGAAAATGAGCTCCAAATTCTCCATTTCAAGAAACGCTCAAACGCCAGTTTTCCTCGAAAACGGCTCAGTTCTTTTCTTTACATCTTTTTTTACAGACAGTGTTAAATGCACTGAATAAAATGACCCTAACGTAATTTTGATGCATTCATTTTATTTTTCAAAAATTGCACAAACATTTTTTTAAATATATCTTACGTCATCAGAAATGTTCAAACAATATTCCTCTTACGAAGTCTCCAAATTTTTCAACAAAAAAATTGCATGTAGAATCAGGTTTTACTCTCCTGTAATATTCTTAGAAACATATTTCAATTCTACTTTTAGGGATTCCAAAAATTGAGAATGTGAAATATTGTCTTTTAGGCGCCAAAATAAGCAGGTGAGAAGACGCAGGGGGAAATCTGAAAAATAGCCCAAACTGAAGAGATAAGGAAACTATGAAACACGAGGAACTATGTGTCACGGTCCCACTCTCTAGCACCACTTGTTCGAACCTGAATTTCCTATTATTCGTTTGCATTCCAAATGAATCCAAGATAACAACAGTGAATTACGTATCAGCGCTACCTACAACCATTAAAGTTAGACCTTTCCAACATCCATGACCGATTTCCGTTAGTCTACCTTTGCCCTCGCGATTTCACACGTTATCGGTGAAACTTTTAATAATGTTTCCTTAAAATTAATCATTTTCCATCGTTAATTCAACTTGCAGAAGAACAGTCAACATGTCTGAGATAAATATGCATATACAAATTGTTTTCAAAGAGAAATATTGGTCCATCTCAGGGTCATACAAAATATAGTCCTCGTACAGAAATGAAAATTGTATGTTTAGAAGAGGGGTAGTATTTTGCTATCAAATGATTCCTACACACGATTACAGTTTCTCTAAAAGGTAAAAGGTTCTTCTATTTTATTTGGAGAAAACACAATTTCGTGCATATTCGACAATCTTGTGCACATTTACAATACTGTGTGTTCAATCACATCGCAGCAAGCATGGGCCCACATCAGACACCACAGTAAACTCTATTAATTTTTAAAATTCCGAGAAGAGAGATACACACCTTTCGACTTCAAAATTCAACTGACAGCAAGTGTACATTTCAATGATACAGTATTACACAATAGGATTAACATAATATTGATATTTGAAAAAAATTATTCTAACAGATTTCATTTCATCGTACCCGTAAATCCGAACCTGTCCGCACTAAACTAACAACATAATACGCCAAACCTTAAACATAATACGACGCATGCGCTGTAAAGCAAACGGTGGGAAATAATACGAGAAGCAATTTCAACTGGGCGCCATTTATGTCAACTCCTTTATCGTTTTCAATATACCCAGCGCCGTCGCTCGTAAACCACACATCGCAGTCGAAGTCCCAGGCAAGCCCTCGCAGGACCAGCGAAATCTTTGCGACAAAAGGCTGCGACCGCTCCACAGATTGGCATTTCGATAGAGCTCCTCATCAGAATGCTGGGATCTGTTAGATTGATTGATTGATTCGTGTTTCCGGGCGCGTCAACTACGCAGGTCATTAGTCCCATAAGTGTAGTGCGTGTTTTTTCCTCGGGATGTGGCGAGGATATTTTCCCCGCTGGATGGCGAGATCTGGCGCCGACCTACCGTCGACTAGCGGGGTTTCCCCTCAACCTGGTATCTCCCACCAGCGGGGCACCGCCCCAGCCGGGACAAGCTCTAAGCTCCGGACCGGTCTCCGGGCATGTGCGGTTGAGTAGTGCATGTTAGTGTGTGTGTGTAAGAGGAGAGGATAGGACAAGGAAGACGAAGGAAAGATCGCGCGCCGTCTGTGGCCCGTTTGTTAGGGTACTGCTCCGGCATTCGCCTGGTGTTGATCAAGAAACCACGGAAAACTACCTATCAGAACAGCCGGCCGCTAGAATTATCCTCCAGAAAGCGACAGAATTCGACCTACCTGACAAGCTAGTGTCGAAAACCCTGCCGCCGTCGGGACTCGAACCTAGGACCTCCCGGTCAGAGGGACTGCAGTGACATCATGTTGATGCACTGAGCCATCTCTCCCGGTAGATATTTTTAAGAAACGCAGTTGTTGTTCGTGACGCATCAAAGAAGTGGAGAACCTCCGAAACGGGTGGAAATGGTTATTTATGATACAAGTGGTAAAAGTGACCTTTCATTTTGCGAGTAGGAAAGGTTCCGAAAAAATTTAGTAATGTTTTGAAATTTAATAGGAAGTCACGAATATTTCGGTTTCATACATGAGACTTTCACAATACCCGTTTTCTATTATTATGCATGTATCTATTGCATGTGATATACTCTGCCGATGCATGAATATATATCGAGTTTCTGAGTCTACGATGAAACTTAATTTCAAGTTGGATAGCCTGTGTACGCTTTAATCATGGCTCACAGACGCGACTTCACCCGCTTCCTTTTGAGCAAGTCCCGTACTTCTTTATTCTTAGAATCCATCAAAGTAGATTTTGTTGCTCTTCGCTGAACTGTATCCGCTGCGAAATTCTGTTCGGATTGCAAGATATCCTGCCATATTCAAACACGGGTCGTACCCGTGACATATACGCAAATACATCACCTCTCCCGGTACCCTACTTCACAATCTGCTTCGAAGGATCTCCAGTCTATCCCTACAACAAATTCACTTGATTTTCCGAGATTAATTTACTGTTTCATTGTATTTTTAAGTATTTGCAAGATGCGACTCGAGGTAAAATATGATTATTTAACTTATATGCGGTTTCACTACAATTCCGGCACCTACCAAATATTACAGCCTTGCTCTTCGATCTATTTATTTCCATGTCGTTTGTTTCCGCTACTGTAATATGTAAGTCTCGTTGTGTAATGTCTTTATCCTCTAATTTGATAACCCAATAAATCATAACAATTCGTACACAGTCGTACATTTAAGGCTAAATTTGCCAGTAAATTATTCACTATTATGAAGAACTTGGGGGGGGGAAATAATCTCTTCCTATTGAATTCAGGATATAACGCTTCTGAGGCTAATATCTGTCTTACAATGTGAACCTTCTGTCTCCTAACACGAAGGAAGTCATGTATTCACGTCACCAATCTCGTGTCTATATTCTTTGGAACTTCTCCACAATTCGTTTAGGGAGCAACAACGGAGCCTACAATTTACAATTCGGGCACGCATGTAACTGATGCGTCATCTGCAAAGAGAGAAGGCCGCCTCGCAACCCAGGGTGTGACCTATTGCTGCGTAAGTTTGCATAGCTCCTCCATGGTCTCCCTCAGATTTCGGAAATATTGATGACGTTTATTATTTATAGCGTACATTTACAAGGTGGACCCAAAATGACTGATTTTTCAGCAGTGAGCGTGCGTTTGGAAAACAATGCATTGTTGAACATAAATTTGTTACAGCACACTAGTTTTTTTATTATTACATTGTATTATTATTGTTATTATTATTATTATTATTATTATTATTATTATTATTCCTCTACTTCACGACTGAAGATGTTATAGTCGGTTGAATATAAAATCTACTCCAGGTTGCAACCACCTACTTAAGGAGCAGATCTAAGGACTGTTGGTGCCTCTACATTACTTGACGCAAAATGTGAGCTGTTCCCATAACACACACAGTTTTTCTAAGCCCCTTGAAGGGGTACATGATCGTCACACTCAACGAAAGAACCGCGCCAGTATCATCGGCAAAATTTCTGCAAGAAAGACCATTCTACAAATTTAGGTGAGCAATTAAAACCTCTGCCCGTTCCAGAGCATACTCTTCGTTTTCGTGAAACGAACGCGATGACTTGGAAAATCCACCAAGCCCTGTGAACCCGCTTTCGTTTTCCTAACGAAAACCCAAGAGTTCGCAAGTTGCGTCATGACTGGAAACATCATCGCCGAGAATGATACGACGGATCCTCGACAAGTAAATTTCCTGGAAGCATATCGAAGTAAAAGAAATTGGTTGCATGTACATGAACGCACACTTTTCTTGAATACGTGGTTACGATCTCTGCAAACAAACCAAGGCCAAGTCTTGTCACATGATATTTTTGAGAGAGAAGTGTATTCTATATACGCCAATGAATTAGGAAATGTATTGCATGTTGTAAACGATGTAGTAGAACCACAGGCAGGGTCTTACAGAAAACGTCAGGAAGTGTACTGTGTGCACTAGGGAAAGTATTCTAGCGAAAAAAATCCCTTAAAAAGGAATTTAATTTTCTACCTTAATTGGGAGATATTTAAAAGAAGTCGTAATTTGAGAAACCGATTCTAACATACTTAGTAAGATTATATAATAGTAAGTCTCTGTAATCTTTTATTAACCTTTGTTCACTAATATGATTTTAATTAGACTTAATGCTGACATGGGGTTATTCACAACTGAAGGAAAAGGTGTTCTCTACTTAACGTACGCTTTTTGAGTTTTTCTATGTTTTCTAACACATACTACATCAAGATTGCTTTATCAATTTGATGAAGAATAATAATTGTTTTTCTACAGTAAATTTTTTCGAAATATTTCGAAGTTATACAGAAAGGCTTCCTGTGTAACTTGTGGACATTACGCACCATGAGATATTCTTCTAACATATTTTTCCAGAAAATATCACACAGTGTATTTTCTTCTCTGCTTTCTTGAAATGATAATTCATATCCACATAATTAAACAGTGTTGTGTACGTCATCTACTCGAAAAAGACTGATGTTTTAATGCTGTTTTTCAGGTCCAGTTTTAGCGTGAATAACGTGAGTTTCATTGTCTCTAATCGACAAGACAAAAAGCAACTCGCATCACTAAAACAATACGCAACGAGGGGTTACGCACCACACCAGAATCACAGTCATCAAACTAAAACGTTTCAGCAAAACAAAACAAACACGCCAGTAGTTGAACGTCTCTGATAAATAAGGACCTGTGCAACTAAGATTTCAGATGAGCTCGATGCAGCTAATTTCAGGGATACCAAATTATTAACGTTTGATTTTTCCGTAGGGTTAGTAGTTAGATAGACTTAAGAGGGTAAAGAATCAGTTCGTATTCATTTTAATTTCATAACAAATTTTAAACATCTGACAATACTCCGCGATTTATCAAGAATTAATCCAGTTTCGAGCACCAAAAATAACAATTTTCATTTCATCACCATCCTCTAACCGAACGTCGAAGAATACCATCTAGCGAAACAGCGGACACGGAATTGTCGGCTTCCCGCCCGCTTTCCACTCCATAAAGACTGGCGCATTTCCTCACTGGGCAGCGGCAACGCTCAACCATTACAGCCTTCCTCTTGGGCCGAAGGAAACCACTTCCCCGCGCAGCTCGGCGGGCGCGCCGCGGCGAGACGGAGCTCATCCACAAGGGGAAGTGCGGATTGCGACGCAACAACCGCCGACAACATTCCACTTGACCGCCGGGCCGCGCTAGCCAGAGAAGTCTACGGATACGACTTCGTCATCAAAAAGTAACATCGATGCTCAAAATTAAAACATCGACCCAAAACCATCGAGGTTTTTAAAACTGCTTTTATATATACATACATACTGTGTCTCCGGAGAGAAAATGTCGAAACTTCCAAAATAAGCTCTTAAGACAATTCTAAGCATATTTTGTCTCATAACGTGTATATTCCGAATGGTTGAGCCGTAATAAGCACTCAAAATTAAGTTTGAGAAATTGATTTATAGGCAAAAATAGAAACACTTCAGGCTTCAGGATTCGACATGTTTTTTATTTCTCCCTTAATTTTTCTATCCGAACCAATATGTTCATTTCATTTGTACATAATAAACAATTTACATGTTTCTGGAGTGTTTCTATGCTTCCATAATGCATATTTTTCCTAAAAATATTTTTTTTCAAACCAACGTTTGAGTGCTAATATAGCGGCTCAACTATTCGCAATATCCACGTAGTTTATTAGAGAAAATACGCTTAGAATTGTCTTAAGAGCTTATTTCCGAAGTTTGGACGTTTCCTCCCCGGACAACCTGTATATATAGTATACATGACATCTATGTGCACACAAACTATTTGAGCGGTTCGTTTCCCTTTCACTGTCGTTCACAGTGTCTCGTCCGTTTTCACAGTCTACTCTGCGGGACCGCCCCATTTTCGCCGTCCGGAACATACTGCGGTGAGCGTCGGACGATTGCTACAAGTCTGCAGAAAAAAAGGCGCGGGACGCGAGTGAGTAAAGAGAGAAGATCTCGAACACGTGCTAGAACTGCCTATAAATTTCCTTTCCCTAGCATAGTGCTCTATTTACTATCCCAGCCGTGTGTCTATCAGCCCATTTAACCTACCAGTCACGCGTCTAGAAGACCGTCTAGCTCCCAGCCCACTCTGCTATTTGCCCGTCCAGATGGCTAGCAGACAATCCGGGATTACGCGAGGTGAAAAGTTTCCGATTGTGGGAATATATCTGGATTCCGACGAAGACAATTCCACCTCATTTTACACACACTTTGGTACATTAAAAATTCTTTAGTCGTTTTAATTATTATTAGTTACCAAACAGTTAACATTTTACATCTGCAAGGAATTTCTTTCACGTAATCTAAATATAAAATTGGATGTTGGTATATATGAGGTAAACTCCGATGCCGTGCGACCGATCTCCATGAAAGTTAGTACTTCTACGTGTTTTTTCACCTAGAAGATTTACGTGCTGCTAATTCTGTTGTACCTCTACTACATGACGCTGTAGAACAAAACGAAATAATCACGTGAAATGCAACCTGCAACACTTCGGCAGCATTTTCTATATCGTTCAAAAACTCATTGGCATTAAAACCTAAATTTTTGAGGCTTTTGGCCTTAAAGAAACGTTTCTCAAGCGTAATCGATAGGATGAGACCTTCACGAGCATTCTATTACATTTTTGCTGGTCCGGCGCTTCTCGATGTTCCCTCGCCTGCTCAGAATCTGCAACTAAATGTGAGTGAGAGGGACAGAGAGACAGAAACAGAGGCACACACAGATTGAGACAGTGACAGAGAGAAACGGAGTGACAAAGAGAGAGAGAGAGAGAGAGAGGGGAATGAGAGAGACAAAGAAACGGAGATGGAAAGGGAAAGACGGAGATGAAGGGCAGAACAACGTCTGCCGGTTTCCACTAGTCAAATTACGGAGTTTTTGCACTCTCGAACGTTAAGTACTATCGATCTTCTGCTCATGCGCAGTGCAAGTTTCACATCATTTTAGTGCATTTGCGCATGCGCAGAAAACTGATACTGCTACACGTTCGAGGGTGCAAAAACTCTATTGCAAATTACAAGGCAATTAAAACTTTAAAGCCAAGTACAAATGAAAATTTAAAAAGTATGTAATTTTTTAAATTTATGTCGGTAAAATATGTAATTTTTAATTTAACTATGCAAATTTAAAATTCAAAAATATAAAATGTATATAAGTTCACATGGACTTCAAACTTTCAATTTCCTTCTTCTCAGAAATGCACATTCGTGGTTTTGGCATATGGGGCATGGGATGGGCTCACATGAACATTCACCGGATCTCCTCCTCCTCCTTATCCTCTCCTCTTACACACACACACACTAACATTCACTACACTACCACACATGCCGGGAGACCGGTCGGGACCTTACTGCTTGTCCCGGCTGGGGCGGTGTCCCACTGGTGGGAGATACCTGGTTGAGGGGAAACCCCGCTAGTCGACGGTAGGTCGGCGCCAGATCTCGCCATCCAGCGAGGACAAGATCATCGCCATCTCTTGAGAAAAAACACGCACTGCACTTACAGGACTAATGACCTGAGTAGTTGACGCGCCCGGAAACACGAATCAATCACTTGAACATTCATTCAGCGTCTCTTGCACAACTTCCTCTCTACGGAGTCGCTTTCCTGTCGCCCACTCACCTAGCGGTCGGCCCGCCCAACCACCACCATCACCTACTGGTCCGCCCGCCCGCCCGCCCGCCCACGGCTATCTAATCAACAGGTAAGCGTGGCCCCAAGGACGTCTAGCGGCGCCATCCGGCTCGACGCAAGCGCCGGCGGAGCAGAAGGCGCGGCGCCGCTTCACCCTTCCACAACGCCCCCCCCCTCCTCCCCCACTCGCCGATAAAGCGCCCCGCCTCCTCCCAGACCCAGCCTCAGCGCGCCCGGCTCGCGGAACGCCCTACTCGAAGGATGTCCCGGCCGAGATAACGCCGACGCCGACGCCACCCGCAGAAGAATGAAGCGGAGCGGAGCGCGGGATGGGGCAGAAGAAAAGGAAGCGGTGCCGATGACCGATTGCGGAGGGGACGGGTGGTGGGGTGGAAGGGGGCGGGGCGGGGTGTAAGCGTCAGATTGGAGATTCTTGGAAGCGAAAACGCACAGAAGGCACGTTCAGTTCACTACTCCATAGAAAACACGCACCTGCCGGGAAGGAGGTCGGAACCTAATACGTATTCTGGCTGCGTTCGCCTGTCTTTTCTGAATAGACGATCGTATAACTCCGTATACTCTTGGAAAGGAATTCAATGTTGCGATATATACCCACCGGAAACACAGGAAGAATGTTTTTCACTTTGGTAGCGTACACAGAAACGTGCAATATTGGTTCAGCAGAGTAAACTATTCGTTTTGTACGTTACGATTTCCGCTTCATATTTACATTATTCAATTATAAATATTTCGTATAACTGTTTCAAAATTAACTATTTCGAATTTACAACTCAAATACTACCAAGAAACTCCAAAAACCACGCGATAAACTGATGAACCACTGATGTCGGTGTAAGTTTCTGATATTAACATGAACCACTGATATTAACATATATGCAAATGTCATGCACCGTTGTTGTCCTCTGTCTCTTCGATGGAAATTATCATTCGAGTATGCATGATCATGTGAATATGTGTACATCTAATCACGAATATTAACATGTATTTAAAAGAGATTTGTGCGTGAAACATGGGAAAATATTAGTGGCATTGTTCTCACTACTTTCATATCGAAGTCAATCAATTAGTAGGTCAATGACAAAATTACAACACCTGTGGATCGACATATCGGGAGTTTTTCTTAAAACCGATGCATAAACTCCAAACAATTTTAGGGGAAACATTTTTTTGTTTCTTTTTTATTGTAAACGCACCCTCTGTACAAAAACAAATACATTACAAATTTCGTCCAAATCCACGAATTTAGCTTTATCTCAATGGAAACAACTTTGCAATGTCATTTTCACCGTCAGTCAGCGTGGTGGTAAGGGGCGATTTCAGATAGCTCCAAAGAGGGGAGAAGCTTAAGAAGAATTACTTACCACATATAATTTTAAAAACTTAACTTTTTTTGTAATTTAAGGTCGAATCTAGGTCCAAAGCACGAGTGAATGGAATTACATTCCAGGAATGGAATAATCTCCAACAGAGTTCCAAAATGCGCCAAATACTGAAACTAACTAAAAACTATGTTAAAATCAATGAGGTTATGTTACAGTACATACACGGTAAGAAAAATAGGATAGAAAAAGCGATAAAATTTGTGCGATACACCGCCCTGATTCGAGCTTTTTGTGTGTATAGTTAAACACTTTTGTTATTTAAGGTCGCATCTACCAGGTCATTAACGATCACTATTGGATGTAACGTTATGGTATGAGGATGAAACAATCTGGTGATGATAGGGGGTGAAAGGACAAACACACACAACCGTGGCCGAGGCGGGATTGGAACCCGCGACCCCACGGTCTAAGATCACTACGGCACTACTGCTTTAGCGATGTCGGCCATGAGGGTAGACAAAACTGAACTTTATTGTTTTACATGTACACACATAATGGAATAACCGTTTTGGAATGTGTTGTGATCAGTCTGAAACCGGTCTCCCGGCATGTGTGATAGTGAAGTGCATGTTAGTGTGTGTGTGTCTGTGTGAAGACAGGACAAGGAAGAGGAATGAAAGATCGTGCGGTCCGTGGCCCGTTTTTAGGGTACTTCTCGGGCATTCGCCTGATGTAGGGAGAAGACATGATCCCTAGCTTGTGGGGGGGGGGTACGGGTGGTTTTAAGTCCAGGGCGAGCCACGCAATCCCCGCCCAGCGGGCCGGCTGGCCACCGGCGGGCGGGTCGATGGGATTGGCCCCCGCGGCCACGGCCGTTTGTCTTGTCAAGGGATTTTCTTGATGCGGGGGGGGGGGGACGCACTAGGAAGTGATTGCGCGACAGCTCAGTGGCTACGACTGGCAGGTGCGACCCCCGCCTCCCGCCATCGCCACCACGCGGCTCAGCCCCAAAGCGAACGAATCGGGTGACTGCGAAAATGCCACATCCCAGCGATGGAGGGATATTCAAAAACATTATCCTCTCCATTCAATCAAATTTACTGTTCTAACAACTGTGATTAATCTATTTACAAGACGCGTCGGCTATACCTCACAGCCATTTTCAGACATCTGGTTTAAGAAATGAAAAGTTTATAGAAAATTATAACTGCAATAATCCATTTTCTATAAAATTTTCATTTCTTAAACCAGATGTCTGTGGCTGTGAGAACGTCATGTAAATAGATTAATCACAGTTGTACGAACAATAAATTTTAATGACTAAAATTTTAAACGAACAGTTTGTTTGAATTATAATAAAATTAAACAAGTACGAGTACCACCTTAAATTATGTTAAATTTGGCCAAGGTTTTCTGTTCACAGTGTTATGCATGATTCAATTTTTTTTTCGTATGTCACATCAGAATAAATCTTCCAAACACTAGACACCAATGAAATGGATAATTTTATCACATGTGTTATTACTCACTGCAAAGCTTGCTCCTCGTTAATGGAACAACATCAAATACAATATTCTTCAATCATTGAACACAAAAATAACTGAATCTCAATTCATAAAATAATATTTTGAATTCAAATGACTTAATACTCACAACAACCAACCATTACAAGAAGAGTAAAAAGTCAAGAACATAATCTCCTACTACATTTATAACTACAAAATACAGCAAATAAAAACAAAATTATTATGGCACATGTGCTGTAGTGACAGAGCATTCACTTTCTCTTTTTCTCTCCGAAATCAGTACCCTCACTCACTGACGGTTCTAGTGAATCAAATAAATTATTGGCTTTGACGTCGTACCTTATTGGTGTCTGCCGTATTGTCAATGATATTCATGCATCCTGTATCACAAAACAGGTACTTTTATGCAGTACGAGATTCGGCTTAAGCGGCGACCGATCATTCTGTACAGTTAGAGCAACAAAATGAGACGAAACTTCAGTTTACAACATCATTTACAGAATTCAAACACAATTTACACTATTTTCTGTGTATTTTGGATACAAAAGCATAAAGAATAACTTTTACGCGTATCGTGACATCAACAGCGTTGTTACAGGGATATGTGCCTGCAGTTTCGTCTTCCCCAAACAACACGAAAATATCGGTTAAGTCAGAATAGCAAGAGTCGCGTCATCGACTTAAAAATTGTTTCAGAATGGCTGTGCCTCAAAATTACGCCCAAGTGCCGTGAAAAAAAATTACGAATATATGAACACATTAAACATTGAGATTATATCGAACACTTGTATTACCACCCGACCAATCATACATTTGCCAGAAATTGTTATATTTTTGTAAGTTAATGAGAAATGTGGGTTTGTTTACTACTGCATAATAGTTCAATGCAAGGAAGAATTGCAGACAAACACATTGGTAATTTTTGATCAGCATTGCTTCATCAATACACGTGTGTTGCTAAACTCCTCGTGAATATATCATGTGCTGCGAGCCAAAAATATTTGAGAACCACTGCGTCAAGGAATGATTAATTGAATTATGCATAACACCTCTACGGAAGCGAATTAGAACCATGTAAGCCAACAGTAAGCACAAAGTCAAAAAACAATACCACATGTAGTGGACTGTACTTGGTGGCACTTGGTGGTACTTGGTTGTACTTGGTGTAACTTCCCATGTTACATAGTAAAGTCATGTAATATTTTAATGCGTAATATTTTCTCTTGGAGACACGCAAGACCTGATAGTATTCACTTCAGCGGAAGGCTGATAGTAGGGCTGTTTTCCAGTGGTAAGATCTCGAGCACGCAAATAGTGGCATGCAACATGCAAAATGCAAATATAATATATTCCGTTGAATAAATGACTATTTGTAATGTCGCAAAATAGTGCTGCCTTTTCAATGCACGGAATACATCAACACAAAGGATGAAATATGATGCATGAATCACAATAGACGGGCGCGTCTATTCCACAAAACACTCGTTTCAATTCCAGAGCAGGGATTTGTACTTGTAAAACGAATAAAAGTTATCACTTTTAGTTTTTGAACACGAAAATTACATTTTTACATGTAGTTTATAATGTGGAAGATTTAATGAACGTAATCCATTTGTAATATTCCTTCTCTTTCGACGCGTTTAAATTTTCGAAATGAAATACATGAATGCAATTGACAACAGACTTCCCATCCGAAAGATTAATAGGAAATATGTACAAGGTTGAAGATTTATACTGCGTTTCACATTCAACATCTTCGAATCATTTATTTTGTCCTTTTTTCTGTATATCTAGAAATCACTCTCTGTATATCGACGACGCATAGTAAAGGAAGAAAGGGACTACCTTCAACTCATGACGACATAGGGTGTGACGTTTTACCATAACGCAGACAACCAGCTGCATTATTTATTTACTTAAGAGAAAAACCGTTTAAAACTGTATGTGAAGAGCTATGGGGAGAAGAAAATTCGGTGCACGTTTTCATAATTCTGTGATCTCTATCCTAAGCCATAATCTATTCGAATATTGAATACAGAAAAAAAGCGTTTTTTCCCCAAGTTTCGTTGACAAAGAATTCGCTTCTATGTAATAAAATCCATTTTCAAAGGTAAATTAGCTATAAATTTGTGTTCTTGACCCTCATCATGTTCTTCAAGAAAGAATAATACTTTTTGCCGCGACAATATGGAGAAAGATAATTTGAATAATACATAATAATAATATATTGAAAGATATTTCCACTGAACTTTAGAAGACATGCACAAATTATGAAGTTACATTTATGTCCAGAAGCAAAACAAGGGGCCACTGCTTGTTGTACGATAAGTTCGTCCCCCCCCCCCACCTCCCCGTGGGAAGGCTGCGTGGGTGCACGCATGTGGTAAACAGTGCACGCGCACTGTCCGAATACGAGATCGCACGGGATAAAAAAGTCTCGTGCGGTTTCATTAACATAAAGGCAGTTATCGCGGAATCGCCCACGCCATCACTCCATTAGCCCAGTCAAATAGCTGACGTTTAATATGCGGCTATTATCCTGAGAGCTTTCGCTTAATGAGCGAGTTCTGTCTAAAACAGAGCGCAGTGCATCGCCCACTTTGAAAAATGCATCTAGCTCGTGGGCGACATTCGTAAAAGCAACAGACAGCTTCAGCACATTGTGAGGGATCTGCTGTAACAGGGAAATTTCACTTTATGGTTCCAAACTTCTTCCGTGCTCTTGACAGAATAGGTAATGAGACGTTGTGGTTCGTGAGGTCCATAGTACACGGTTAGAATCGCGAGGCTTGGATGCGGACAAACAGCATTAGCCTCAGCCAGTGGCAATGAAGTCCAGATTAACCGCCCCGAAAAATAGGACGTTCGCAAGCCATGACAGGGGACCAATGCGACGATTAATTCGATGGTCACGGGAAAAAACGTGTTAAGTTGAAATTATGATTCTCTTCCATTATTATGATTCTTTTCCATTCTCTTCCCTAATTATGATTATCATCCATAAAATATATTTACCCGATTTCCCACAACATTTCAACTTCTCAAGTTTTTCCCTGTTACCATCGAATTATAATTGCGATTTGGCGACAAACTAGCAATGTTGAACCATCTATCTTCAACAATTCACACAAATCCTTAAATATTAAAAGGGACATACGCCTTAGGCTGTGTACAAAACCCTAATGGGCCGCTCCAATTGCTTTCTACACCCAAGTACGATCAGGAAGTGGGTTTTTGTAATCTTAATTTCCATCTCGTACGCCTACAGACAGTGCAGCTTGTTTTACTCCCTGTACTACTTACGCAGTTCTTTGAGCCTTTCCCGGTTTTTGCAGGTTGCATGCTGAAGTTCAGGACTGAGATGCGATGACAGACAAGATTACATTTACCACGAAAATTTCATTCCGATTAAATTATTATTTAATAAATAAAAAAAGTCGGCTTTCAGGAATAGCTTAACATAAACTCAGAAAAATAGTTTACAAATTGAAACGTAATCTCCGGAAAATAGGCGGTTTGAAAAAAAATACATGTTTGCTTTTATGTGATCTATTTGTGATTTTGAAAGAATATTCATCATTCCCTCACGAACATACGGAAACACGGTTTTAAAAGGACTCCAACGTACTTTCGAGTTTTACACAATGCTAACGTGTGTTGGAGTTCACACTGTGTTGCTGATTGCATTTGCGCCAGGTGATTTCTTCGCAGCATAATCTACAAAATACTGCATTTTTCGTCTTTAAGCTGATCGTCGTCCGTGGAAAGATAATTCTCTACCGAGAATAACACAGTTGCTGTGTTTTGTTTCGATGCCATATATCGCCCAGTAGAGGCTCTTCTAGTTTCCTACACCAAAAGTAGCGTAGTTGTGTAAAGTTAAGTTTACTTTAAGTTATAATGTAAGCCATCAAAACACATGATGGAGTAATTTATTACCGAACTGTGTACTATCAAGCAATAAATAAATTATTATTTTTAAAAAAATCGCCCTAAACCCCCATCTTTCTACAACATTTCATATACGCAGGGCTTGATTTCTGGCGGCACAGCGTTCCGGTACCTCGGAAATATTAATTACATTATATTATAAATATTTAACTATTTTTATTAAATGATTAATTAATTTGGAGGCGCGTTCTGGGACCTAAAATGTTATAAATCAAGCACTGCATTTACGTTTAGAAAGGATATGGAGTCATCATTTTGCGAGTTCATAAGACACCCTAGTAATTCGTTAACCTTAACTCTAGCGTCGCTTCCTGCCGACTCGACGCCTCGCGTTCGCCTGACAAATGCGACCAGTCCTTTCCTTGGAAACGGCGCCGCCCCAATTCGCGACAAGAAGCTCCGCGCTGCAACGGCTGGCCACACGCGGCCGAACAAGGAAGCGCAGAGAAAACGCATGACGAAAGCGAGAGTGGGGGATCGCGAGACCGCGGCGGCGGCGGCGGCGGCGGCGGCGGCGGCGGCGGCGGCGGCGGCGTAAGCGGAGGTGGCGGCGGCGAAGGCGAGAATTTTCCCGCGAAAGTGGTTGCGCGGGTGCCTTTGCTCAAACGCTGGGGGCGCCACTGCGGAAGTTGTCGCGAAATGAGCACACGCCGGGCGCTCCTTTAGCTCTCGATTCACCGTCGCTATTACGAATGCTTAACCTTTCAGCGGGCGCGCGTAAAATCTTCACACCAGCAGGCGCGTCTCATAAATTTTACGTTATTCTACAACCTATGAATAAAACAAATAAATTGTAGAACATTGCAATTTTATGTCGCATTATAATATCTAATAATGCCGTTTACTACCTAAAAACATATCATTTGATAAACATTCGTATTTAGTAACAGAAAGCTCTTGTTCCGATACAGTATCGTGCTGATTCTCGGCTATGTTTTCAATACTCAGGTCGCTGACACTATCACTAGCCAGTACACGATCTTCCTCCCGATCAGACAGCTTGTGTAGAATTTTCTGAATTTCATTCACATGAATTCTTTCTCTAGACATTTTACACAAAATTTCGATTAGGCCAAATTATAATACAATATTTTAGAACAACACCAGGCGGCGCACAGCGTTAAGTGGTCACTGTACACTTACACCGAATTGAGCGTTACAAAAACTGAATATCGCGTGCAAACTAAACAGTGGATGCAGAAATGCATCACTAAAGACACCTGCAAGGAATGCCAAGAACGCAGAAGTCTTTGCCAACAATGAGTTCACAGCAAATACAAATTATCTGCTATTGTCCTAAAATTTACGACAGCGCGCCCGCTGGAAGGTTAAGCTGGGTGACGTTTTTCCTCTAGGGACAGTGAAACCTGTCTTAAACGGTCGCACAGGGTTCCGGAGAAAATGGTCGTCAACTCCCGTGTTCGCTTAATGGAGGTTATAAGAATATCGAAGGCGGGCATCAAGGCTATTTTGGGCAATTTTGTTCTCCGTGATGTGGTTAGTATGCATTATTTAAAAAAAAAAAAAAAAAAAAAAAAAAAAAAAAAAAAAAAAAAACACTAATTCCATAGAATCTACATAAAAAAGTTATTTTTTCGTGTATGCACTTTCAACATCTATTACAGAAGCTTATTCAATTCCTGGTACTTGAAATCTTGAACTTTATTCGCAATTGCACCTGAAGCTGCAGCTCTCACCCTAACGAAGTTTCAGAGCTTCCGTGAAAGTAATTTATCCAAAACTTAAATAAATATTAATCACTCCCCAAAAATTACTAACTCTAGCTCCATGTTCTCTGTAATCTGACATTGCCGGCCGACTCACAATAACGTCTACAATACTACAATAACGGCTATCGGTTTTTTCCGTTTTTTTTAATAACATTGTGGATCAAAATCGCAAAGTTGCCAGAAAAACTGTGATCATTTAACACAGGTTAATATACAAATGTGCGTGGTCGCCGGCTGTTCAGCCAGACAACCGCAATAAATAAGGGAATATTTACAAGCGTCTTTCAGGAAAATCAATCTTTTCCCAGAAAAAAATGGCCGTAAATAAGATGACCGCTAAGTTGAGCTAGCCGTTTCTTCAGGCCGGTATGGACGAACTCCGCAGAAAGGTCTCAGGTACAAAGCCAGGTAGTCAAAAAGAAATGGTCGAACTGCGCAGAAGTAGGGGATTAGCGTCCATTAGGGAAACTCGGCACGAAGTTCGCAGGTACAAAGGGGAAATGTTCAAACTGACCAGAAATGAGAGATATCAGGGAAACTTTCGATGTCTACATGGGGAAACAGGAAAGCAATACTATTTCATATTTCTATATAAAAGGACCATTTACATCATGGTCTTTTCGTAGGATCCTCTTCAGCGCATTGCTCACAGTTTGTCTTGGTATCTTGCTGTCGCCGTTGAGATTGTGGCCAATTTCATTTCGGAAAACAGATCACTTAAAAATATTTTTGCTTTGCAAGATTTGGATACGCATCGCCATCGCACTCCGTTAATCGTCGCCGTATCTCTATAAAATTGATTGTCATCTTGCACGACAAGTTTCTTGCCGCGCTAGCTGTAAATGAATTCCATTCCCTTCTATTCTTCTCGATGCTCACAGGAAGAGAACGAAAGACTTAGTGCCGGTCCTGCTTGCGGTGTTCGAACCATTTATCTTGTATGGAGATTTTCTGCGCAGTTCGGACTTCGAAAAGTGAAAGGACGTGGATGAATCGTCACTGTTTACCTGAAGAAGAGGATTATTTTCTGCGGAGTTAGACCATGCCCCTTCAGGCTTCTTTGTATTTGGTTAGCTACATGCATAAGTTTTTCTCAGAATTCAAAAGTCACACGCTTCTTCAGAATTCACATTTAGTTTAGTCAGTGATGAATGATTACACAATGACATCAAGTAATCAATATTGCGTTGGTGAAAGTATTTTATTTATTTGAAAGCGGTAAAATTAGTTAACAAATATTACTAACATTTAATGTCGATGTTAGTTTATATTGCACAGGAAAGTCAAACAAATTGTCTCATTTTTTCCTATAAGATGGATGCGGAACAAAACTATCGGACCTAGATGCTCTTTCAGTGGAGAGGAGAGAGGAAAGAGAGAGAGAATGTAGACACACCGGTCATCCATTGAAACCTTTATAACACACTCGTGAGTTTAAGAGATATTAAGTTCTTGTAAACTACAAAATAATCATTAAAATATGCAAAAGAATTATGAAAACGTATATAAACATAATCAGAATACGATAATAATATCCAGGATGTAGGTTACATATTCATTTTTCGACTTGGAATTTTTTCCCCCCAAAATCAATTAATAGAAATTCAATTAGGCATGTTTGTCAGACGACATGTTCAGATTCCCACACATTAGATATTGTCACTTTCATTACACATAGTAAAATGAATTAGACATTTCTGAATGCTAATTTACGATTCACAATTCACAAGTTTACAAGAAAATAGTGACTTAGGAACAAGAGTAGGATTATTTTACTCTCGAATACATGAGGGTTACGACAGATATTCCTAGATGTTACTATTAGTGGAAATACTGAAAAAGTTTAAATAATATCTAAGTGTTGACCTGTAAATTTACTTCGTGTTTTTTCATAGTATGCTAAAGGCGATTGAAAGAAATTCGTAAGGAAGGACGGTTAAAAAAACATGTCGTCGATTTATTTCTCGCAAATCGATTTCAAATTCATTCGAGACAATAATTCCAGTTTCGCCGAAGTTTCATTCCTAACATCAGTCTGAGTTCAAATTTACGACTTGTACCACACGTGCGCATTGGGTTTTTCGTAAGGAGCGCTAGAGGTACGTTTGTTGTCGATCACGAAATCTCCCCAGCGTTAAACGAGGTCGAGCACAATGAAGAATGCCACGAGGGAAAAAATTCATCTCCAATCCTTCTGCGGATCCCAAATTCTACGATTTCCAAAGACCCAACTTCTGTCATTCCTGCTCACACAAATGCATTACTGGAAGGGAACACAGACTCGTCTAAAGCACTTATACTACGTGTACTATACTGCGATTTTTCTAACCTTGCCCCTCAAGGCCCGTCTTCACGATGGAATATGTCACGATATTTCGCGTCTTTCTCGGTCGTGCCGCTAGGCATCGCATGATCGCGACCGTAACAAGCAGTGCTTGCGATCATGCGACTTCTAGCGGCACAACGGAGAAAGACGCGAAATGCCGTGTGATATTCCATCGTGGCCATAGGGGGTCGAGAGGCAGAGTTAGAAAAATCGCACTAAATGACAGATTCACAAGGTACTTGTAAATGTATTCTCTTATTCGGACGCTGCATACATTTTCTCTCCATAAATTTCTTTCCTTCTTTATATCCTTTTTAAAAAAAATTTTTGCCGAAGATTTTTCTCGCAGGGAGACGCTACCGCGAACTTTCTCTTTTCCGCACCTGGACTCGACTTCATCGACTGCCCTTGCAGTCCTCGGCCCCGCGGTTGACCCAACTTTTACAACCACTTAAAAAACCACTCTCGAGCAACGCCCACGCGCAAAATTAAATTCGTTTTCTTTTCTGGTGAAATCATAAGAATAAATAAGCAGAGCGACCAGTGCCCGGACTTTGAAATAAAAGGCGGGCCGCCCTACTGCCGTTCCCACGCAAGTCTCACGCTTCTGGCTTGATGGCCCCATCTCGATCAGGTTTTTATTTATTTATTTTTTTATTTATTTAGTTAGTTAGTTACGTCAAAAACAGTTAAAAACTGTGTGTGACGAGCTATGGGGAGAAGTGAAATTTGTGAACGTTTTCATAATTCTGTAATCTCTATCCTAAAACATATTGTAGTCGAATTTTGAATACAGAAAATGAGCGATTTTTTTCAGGTTTTGTTGACAAAATATTCGCTCCTATATAATACAATATATTTTTAAAAGTAAATTAGTTATAAAATCTGCCCTTAACCCTCATCATGTTCTTTATGAAAGAATAATACTTTTTGCCGCGATAATATGGAAAACGATAATTTGAATAACTATATTTCCCACTGAAATTCAGAAAACGTGCACAAATAATGAAGTTTCATTACATTTTCGTCCAGTTTCCCAGATCCTTTGAGAAAATGCTGAGATGATTCCTTGTTTTGCTCCTGGACGTAAATGTAACTTTAGCAGCAGAATTTTATAACTAATTTACTTTTAAAAATATATTTTATTATATAGGAGCGAATATTTTGTCAACATAACTTAGAAAAAAACAGCTTTTTTTCTGTATTCAAATTCGACTACAATATGGTTTAGGATAGAGATCACAGAATTATGAAAACGTGCAGAAATTTCACTTCTCCCCATAGCTCGCCACAAACAGTTTTTAACTGTTTTCGACGTAAATAAATAAATTGTCTTTTAAAAGATATCGTTTCGCTTGTAAAACAATAATTAACATAGCAACATTGAAAAACGCTCAAATCGCCGGTATGAAAACTAAAATACTCAGTTAAACACAAACGGGATCAACGAGATCTGTAAATGTTAAAATTCAATCGCAATTAAAAATAACTCATACGGCGTAAAACGATTTTACGGATGAATTTGAATACAAAATGGTGTTTGTAAAAAAATATTTTACTCTGCGGATTCAAACGTTGCACTGCAGCAGGGTTGTCCAATTGGCGGGCCGCGGTGTCATTCATGTGGCCCACGAAGGATAAAAGAGAAAAGTCCCTCTCATCCACGTTTTGCGAGAACACGGAGCACCTAGCGCACCCGCTCCGCAGGGCTATAATCAGCCTTCGACTCAGCATCAAGCAGTTCTCCAGCAAAATGACCATTTTAGAAATGGGCCCCTTGCATTGCTGATATGTATCCTACGGGAGTGGAGCACAGAATACATGGTTCCCCTGTCGTAAAAATGCAATTAAGCAAAGTTTTCCTACCGAAGACCGCGTGCAACGGCAAGACGACGAATCGAGATCGGAATAATTTTACGTAAAAGACACTGGTTACTTTATTACCTTCATTTTACGCACAAAATTGACAGTAGTTCGTTGCTTTCAATTTCAGGAAAAACACGATAACGAACTGTTAAGATTGTGACACGCTACACTGATTTCGACACGCACTATTACACAATTTAAGCAGAGAGCGAAAATCATGCGTTCACAGACGGACCTATTTCGTCACGCAAAAACAAAAAACGGGTAATGCGTCGGAATAATGTCATTTTTGTATTGTGTTCTGTAGCGGCGGGCGAGGATAAATAATTTAATGTGTGACAATTCCTTATAATCGTTGCTCTGGTTGTGTGAAAAAACCGAAGTGTACGTTTCAGTCCAGTTGCCGCTTTTATCTCGTATGCTTTGCCTTCTGTGTAGTTTTGTATCCGCCAACTCAAAGAGTCCCCAAGGTACCAGCCGCCCGGACTTGATTCACCGAGGGGACGTGTATGCCCGATGAATGATATAGATTCGAAGTGAACACGTTTTGACTATTCATGACCGTTTTGTAATTTCGGCTATTTCACAATTCTCGAACGTGCTTCTGTTTAGAATTCAATAGTGAGACGTGCATTGTTAAGGAAAGGATGAAGTAGTGGTTCGATCTCCTTGTACTATGGGAGTATATCTGGGCCAACTCGACGACCCAAATAAGACGGACACAGTTTAAGAAAGGAAAATGAGACGGTTGTTTTCCGAAGAAGGATCTCCGGGTTCCGTTTGTGAAAGAAACATTCCGCCGAAGAAAATCAGATTTCCTCTTGAATGCCTCCACTTTTGTTCAAAGTGACAGTTTATTTTAAAAGCGGATGCTTGTGGTTGCTGAAGTTTCGTAATTATTTTTTATAGCGACACATTACACACATACTGTTCGATATATATTTAGCGCATGGACAAGTTTAGCGTACTAAATTGCATTTAAGGAGAGAGCGAAAATCCTGCGTTCACAGACGGACCTATTTCGTCACGCGAAAACGAAAAAAGGGTGGCCAATTTTGCGAGTTCTGTTTCGAAAGCCATGCCCCACTGAAGGGCATTTCCGGCCATTGTGCATTTCCTGCAGCCAACGGCTCCTCTTCCTCCTCCTACGCCACCGCCGCACGGTGTGACCAGATGGCAAAATAGTGAACAAAACCTCAAAAATACAAGTTTATTTAGAGAACTTCTGACCATTTTACTCGAAAGAGAAATGTTTCGTACATCTGTTCTGAAAGTACGAAGCCTAATCCCTGTCCCTGCTGGGCGTTGTGGAAGCTGAAGTTGGAATAGCCGGTCATCGCTGTTGTGGCGTCAGAGGAGATATTATTAGGTTGTGGTTTCTAATATTCATTAAAACGTGCTCTAAAATATTTTTTACTATATTTCTCAATCATTGATGTCCTTGTTGGTGGTAAGTAAAACAAAAATTACGTTAATTTAATGTAGATTACAATAATGTGTATTGAAAGTAATAAGGTATAAAACATAACTAGCATAAAAGTTTTAACAGAATATAGCACATGAAAATTTATAGAGAAATTTAGCTTATTTAATATTCATTTAATTAAAGTAAAATTTGGCTGCGTGTCGCAGCAGATTCACGTTTTACGAAAAATTTCGTTTGAGCGTGTATATCTCGCAGCAGCAACCTGTATTGCTGAAATGAAACGAAGCATTCGGTTCGGAATTTTGTATTAGTATACATATTAATACAAGATGGAGATGTGTATTAGTATAATTGAAATTAGCGACCACGAAAACCCGTAGGTAGAAGTTGGTAATAGAATTCGATGCCATCGGAGGTTTTGGCCACGTTTCCGCCATCTGGCCACACCGTGCGCTGCGGGCGGGAATGCCCCGAGCTGAAATACGCACCGCGTTTATCTTACAAATTCTCTTTAAAACACCGCCTAACTGTTATAAGCGTGGCGAGTCGGTTCAGGGGGGGGGGCGGCCGGGTCCTTTGTTCGCCTTCGTTAATCCGGTCGTTTCCCAGGACGCAACGCCCCCGCCCCGCCTCCCCGCACGCGCTCGTCTCCTCCCCCGCGACCGAGCGGCCGCGTTAATCCAGAGGCTGGGCCGCTCCGCAGGGCCCTGCAACTCCAACTATGCGCCACTTTGTTTGTTTGCCTAACTGATCCCACCGGGAATTCAGCACCGGCTGAGATGCGTTGGCCTTGGCCGAACTGGGTCAGCGAGCAACTTCGTTCTTGAAAAGAGATGTGCGCTGATTGAAAATAATGTCTGCGATACAATTAAAAGCAACGATGAAAAGTGCATTGCGAGTATTAATATCAATTCACGAAACTTCCTTGTGCTCATATGAATACATCAGTAAATGGCCTACAACAAATTAATATATTTCATACAATCTGAGTTTCGTATCAATTGGATGCTGTCGTAATTAGAATAAGTAAAAATCAGTATTTTCACAGATTGAATTTATTTATTTTCGACTACATTGAGGTTGGTTTTAACAGCTGACGTACAATTACCGTGATCAATGCGTATTATTGTGCTTATTTGTACGCTTGACTTTTTTTCTTCAATAAAATATTGAAGTTGTTCTTAAAAAAATTAAAACTGTGATGGCCAAGCTTACTGTCATGACACTAAAATGTTAATGGCCATCTCAATACGTGTTCATTTCCCTGTGCATTTGGAAATTTGCAAGGCTGATGCAAATATATATGGTTAATCAACAGCTACAATTGGAAGTTGCAACGGAAACAGAATCGCGTAATTGATTTTGGAAGAATTTATTATTTTTGAACGTGTCGAATTCATAGGTCTCCGGAGACGTTATCTACGCAATTTCTGCAAAAAGAACACGCGTTATCAAAGTAAGGACAAAATTATGTTATTACATACTCATTCCTAGATGGTCTAATCCAGGGGTCCCCAACCCTATGCCCACGGGCACAATGGCGCCCGCAAACCGTTTTAGATGTGCCCGCTGATCATAAAAGCCGCCGCGGCGCTGTGCGATTGTAAAGGTGTTCACTTTTTGGAGAAGTATTTGATTTTTGGTTAAAAGTTTGTTTTGGCAGCAAAGAAACATGTGTGAAACATGTTGTCCTTTATGTAAACATGTGTGAAATAAGATATTCACTTACGATCGTCGCGTCATCAATGTTAATAAATATTGCCAATTTACTTTACATAAATATATAAGCAACGATTTTCATGTTTAAATTGTATATTTTTAATTAAACACTGGTTTTGCACATTTTGTGTATAATTGCCAATGTCCAACTATAAATATACCTTGAAATAATTAATGGTGCCCGCCGCCTCATTGGCATTGTAGTATGTGCACTTAAGTGCAAAAAGTTTGGGGACCGCAAGTCTAATCAGTGAAACCGCTGTACCTAAACACCGTGAAAACGCCAATAAATTACAAGACGTGTACATGCCCAAGCAGGAAGGTTGCACCATGGCGGAACATCACCAATAACTGAAGCTCGCAAGCGCATTGTGTGTTCCCAAGAGCGCATAACAGCCTGTTCAGAGCGCGCAGCCGATGCTTGAGAACGGCGTGTGACAATGTGCACATCAAGTTAGGAGCACAGACAAACGAGACAACAACCAAAACTAATCACTCCTGCAGAACATTACCAACGCGTATTTAGAACATTGTATCATCATCCCATTCTCAAAAACGAGTTTCTATTTCTGGACTTTTTATCACACACACACACACACACAAAACACGAATGAAACATTAATTCATGAAGATTACACTTGAGTCATTTCAAATTCTATTAGAATAAGAATTGCAGAAAATTTGGGCAAGAAAATAGGTTGTTTACTTACTTCCCAACGTTCCTTATTGCATTTTTGAGTAATTATAATTCCTAAATAGAATAATTTTGTTATAGGGTGAAATCTGTCCTTTTAATTTCGGAGAATCTAGATGATGTTATCGTAAATTAAACCATTAGAAATATATTCTAATTAAATTCCCTCATCGTTCACAAAAAATAATTTTATTGCTTTAAAAGGTTTCTACCTCATCAGGCGCAATGAAAAATGTTTTAAAAAGACATTAAAAAGTACCTTTAAATGTATTTTTAAAGTACTTTTCCTTAGTACGTAAGGAGGTCCCAAACGTATGTATGAAGCAATAAAAATACGAACAATCCCTGTGAATGAAGAGTATATTTATTTACATTTTAATGGTTTTAATACTGTCTTTTCGAAAACAAAAGGAACTGATTTCACCTAAAATCACAATAACAAGTGACCGTTACAAATCTATTAATATTACATTAACTTTAGGGGTCGTCCATAAGTTAAGTAACGCTAAGAAGGGGGAGGCGGTCTGGGGGAGCGTTACGCTGCGTTACATAGGGGTAGGGGGGCTATTGGTTTATTATTTCGTAACATTGATTTTTTTTACATTTTCAGCATTTTCTGAAATAATTCCGTTTTTGTAACTTGTACTAAAACATTAAAATATTAAGTAATTAATTTAAAAACAAAAATGAATTAAAGTTATAAGATGTAAAGTGTCACACATGGAGATATTTTTTTATCAATTTCTATTGAATCTATAAAATGGCGAAGACAATATTCAAAATGGATATGTAGTTTATTCTAAAATCCATTTAAATTGGGGCAGTAAACGTACGGCCATAACGGCGTGTGGGTGACTTATGATAAATAAAATTCTCACCTATGCCTCCTTTCACTTACAACTTGCCCTCACGAGCGGGGGGGATGTTGTCGCAAGCTTTCTGTAGTTATGTTAGGGGGAGCCAAACGCGCGTTACGGGTGCGTACCAGAGGGAAGAGGGGGTATTCAAAATACTCCAAATTTGGGTTACGTAATTTATGGACGACCCCTTACCACCAAGAAGTTAATGTTGAACAAAATCTTAACAAACCAACCAACCAATATTCAATATTTTTCAAATATCTTTATTTTTCTAAAATAATTATTTTCTAAATTCATTTTTTCGTTTTTTTTATTAAATAAAATTTCTGGCCCTCAAGAAAATGTGCGCAGGTAAATTTCTTTCCCCACACGTCATATACAGTTTTTACTGTTTTTTTTGACAAATAAATAAATAACCAGGTATAATGTAGTCGAGTCGCGGAATCTGAATATGGAAGTAATTTTTCAATGCTTACAAGTTTATATAATTTGGCTCACATCACGACTCAAAATTGATAGTGATGGTATTACACACATCTATACTTCGCATCAGCTTCCAAAGGAAATTATTCACTAGACTTCAGAATTTTCGCAAATCACGTAGTATCATCTTTAACACGATCCGCGACATTAATTTTTTTTGGCATTATTTTATCATTGATCATTTCAGTATCCCTAACCGTAATTCAAAATTTAATTGAATGTACATACTCCACAATCGATATACGCACTATACTGGGATTTTCGTAACTTTGTCCCAGACATAAATCAGCTGTTGACGGTTTCATCCAATCGGGAGCTTGAACGTCACCATAGTGACGTCAGTCGCGAAGTATAAGCTTCTGATTGGATTGCAGCGAAACAGCTGTTTCTTGTGAGGGACAAAGTAACGAAAATCGTAGTATAATAAACAAGTGCGTAGTTTCTTAGCTGACTGCGAGCCAAACCCGAAACACCCCGGGCGTCCGCTGACAAAGAAGGTCGCTGCGAGAGCAACGAACCGAGCGGCGCGGCGGCCCGCCCCCCTCTCCCCCCTCCCAGTCCCCGCAGCCTCGCGCCCTTCTGCGGGGCCGTCCGCCCGCCCGCGCTCAAGGCTGCAGGTAGCAACGAACTTGAACTCGGGCGGAGGCTGCGGCGGCGGGAGCATCGCCGCCGCCAACACAATGACTCACAGGAGCCGACGGGGATCGTTCACTGCACGCCAACGGCCCTGCTGGCGACGCGGCGGCGGGAGGGGCCGGCCTCGGCACGGGCGGGCGGGCGGGATGGACAGAGGGGCCGGGGGAGGGGGAAGAGCGGGACGGCGCGAGGCGGGTGCACTGAGGGGCGGGGGGCGGTGGTGCGTGGTCCATGGGGCGGGTGGCTGAAGGTGACACGTGGCGGGCGTTGCGGATGGGTCGTGCGGGGCGGTTGGGAGGCGGAATCGGGTTGGAGGGTTTCAGCGGGGCGGAAGGAGCGGGACGGGACGGGGCGGGCGGGACCGGACGTGGCAGGACGGGCGGGACGTGGCAGGACGGGCGGGGCGTGGCAGGACGGACGGGTCGGGACGGGTCGGGACGGGTCGGGACGGGTCGGGACGGGACGGGTCGGGACGGGACGGGTCGGGACGGGACGGGTCGGGACGGGTCGGGACGGGTCGGGACGGGACGGGTCGGGACGGGTCGGGACGGGTCGGGACGGGTCGGGACGGGTCGGGACGGGTCGGGACGGGTCGGGACGGGTCGGGACGGGTCGGGACGGGTCGGGACGGGTCGGGACGGGTCGGGACGGGTCGGGTCGGGACGGGTCGGGACGGGTCGGGACGGGTCGGGACGGGTCGGGACGGGTCGGGACGGGTCGGGACGGGTCGGGACGGGTCGGGACGGGTCGGGACGGGTCGGGACGGGTCGGGACGGGTCGGGACGGGTCGGGACGGGTCGGGACGGGTCGGGACGGGTCGGGACGGGTCGGGACGGGTCGGGACGGGTCGGGACGGGTCGGGACGGGTCGGGGCGAGACGGGGCGGGGGGAGACAGGGCGGGACGGGGAGAACGGGGCGGAACGAGATGTTTCGAACGCGCGGACGGCTGGATGGTTGGTTGGTAGGTCCTTTAGAGCCCGTCCCGGCCGCCGACGCTCCGCACAAAGACGCTGCATTTGCCTGTCGGACAGGCTGACGCGCATCGGCCGCCGGAGAGCGGTAATGACGGGCACTTGAGTTACGGGACACATGAAAGAGGCCTAATGGGCATGCAACAGCAGATAATGCGAGTACAAATAACAATGCAGGAATAACCAACTTCTAAGGGCAACAATAAGAAAATAATTCCCAGGACAAGCAGCGTGCAAAGAGGACAAAATTATGACCAATTCAATTGATTTTCAAGACTAAAATATTCAGAGAAAAGTCTCAGTACCGACTTAAACTTCTGACAACTGGGCTCTACGTTCTAGGGATGGATTGTCGAATGTGCGATCGAGTACTTAATACGTGATTAAGGTAAGGTAGAAGGAAACAAACTCTCGTAACTGAATATTCTACAAAGTCTACTCCAGGTTGACACCTGCTACCTAAGGAGCAGATCTAGGGAGTGTCGGTGCCTCTACAATACTTTGCGCAAAATGTGGGCTGATCCAAATAAAGCAATTTCTTGCACTTCCTAGTCTTTTGCATTACCTGGGAGTTTAGCCTAGTTATTACCCAAATCGCAGAGCTCCGATAACTATCGGTACGACCTGTGCGTTTATGCCCCTTATTCGGCTGACCTCGATTTCCAAACTCTAGTATTTAAGACGTTTCTCTGCCTCCTTGGTTAAGACGTTTTGATCGCACGGCACAGCAACGCCTACAAGTAGACACAATTTTTTTCCAAATCCCGGACAACACTGGTATTATTATACGCCAAGATCTAGAGATCGCCCAGTTCTAGAGATGAAAGAACAACTGCTGATCAGGTAAGTTAATTTTTGTAAATCCTCTTAAACTCATGACAGTCAAACGTGCCCATAACTGATCATTTCCATCGTAGACAGTTTTCCGTCATTAACATGTTCTGTTTTCGGCAAGGTACGAGCGTATTTAACACGGAAATGAATCCGTACAATGTAATCCGGAAGAAAGCGAGCGGGTACCTACGCTGCGAGAGCCACGTCCGCGGGGCGGCGTTAAAGCTGAGCGCGCAGGGCGTTTCGTCGACGCGTTGCGCAATGCTAGCGACTAGAGCAGAGTGCTTGGGCGCCGGCTGCATGATCAGCGGGGCCGCTGCCCGCCAACGAGAGGCTTCCTGCGAAGGCGAAGGGACCACGCGGGCGCCAGGAGCCAAGACAGTGGCGGAGCTTCGGCTCGAGTCAGCTGGGGCGAAGCTAATGGTGTCACCCTCCCCTACCATAAATTAAGTATAAAAATATCTATTGCTGCATTGATTGTACATTATTTTATTAAAAATACAAACGTATTTGCACATGATAGTTATTTATAATATAATAAAAAATTCTACGTAATTAAGAATAATTGCAATTAAATCGTATTCTATAATTATGATTTAAATGTGTACTTATTAAATTAATATAAAAATAATTTTTATGCAAACCATAAAAATTATATAATTCCAACAATAGAATTTTCAAACTACTAAAACTAACTATTAATATATAACATTCTTAAGCAAATAATTTAAATTATATAATTCCAACAACAAAGTAATTTAATTGGTATCACCCCTAGAACGGTGTCACCCGGGCGCCCCCCTCTGCCCGCTCCCCTAGCTACAGCATTGAGCCAAGATGAAGCGCAGGCAAGGGGCGATGGGCGACTGCGCAGGCAAGAGTTACGAGGGGGCGGGGCGGGGGGAGGAGTGCAAGGGCGATGCGATGCAGCAGGCGTAGTGAGGGTAAGGGGGGCGTTGGGGCGGGGCGGGGCGGGGAAGCCGCCAAGGTCCATTAGCGGCCGAGGGGGCTGGGGCGTTGCTCGGGAACGGGGCCCGGGAGTTCGGCCTTCCTCTCTGCAATACAAACTTTCACTGCATGACGTACACGACAGCCGTATCAATCACTCATGAACGGCGCGCTATTATCCACGTTATACAATCAAGGTAAGAGAATGGAAATGTATTAAAACGAAACGAAATACGAAAAAAAAAAGAAATGTAACGTGCTCAGATAGACGATTACGTACAAAAACCTCACACAATTATCTATTTTCAAGTAACCTACACTAAATCTTCTTTACAAAGGAATTAATAAATAATATTAATAATAATAAAAACCCTAATTCAATAATCCTTGAAACTTGAAATTGTGTCATCTTATAAACCTGCCGAATAGTTCGCACTGCGATGAATTTACCGCGAGCTGTAACCAAGTATGACGTCTACCAAGGTTGGTCGCACACACCTGGAAAAAAAACAAAAACGGATGATTTCCGAAACTTACGCCAATCAAAATAATAAAAATAATAATAATAATAATAGTTTATTTTCCAATAATGATGATGATGGTGATGATAATAATAATATTATTATTATTATTAATAATAATAACAATAATATTAATAATAATATTAATAATAATAATAATAATAATATTAATAATAATAATAATAATAATAATAATAATAATAATAATAATAATAATAATAATAATAATAATAATAATAAAACGGTTCTCAAAATTTCCCAAGATGATCAATGCTGCATTTGCCAGGAGCAAGTAGAAACCATTGATCATATTGTCTCAGCTTGTCCAATCCTAGCAAAGACCTAATACCTGAAAAGACATGACAGGGTGTGTAGCTACCTCCACTGGCAGATCTGTACCGCCCTCGAAGTTCCAAACACATGCCCCAAGTGGTACGAACACTCACCGAAACCGGTGACGTCTGTTGGATTGTGTACGATATTGTACGACCAACAAATTCAAACTGATCGCACGATAGCGGCAAACAAACCGGATATAGTTATCCGGGATTTGGCGAAAAAATCGTGTTTACTTATCGATGTTGCTGTACCTTGGGATCAAAACGTCGTTACCAAGGAGGCAGAGAAACGTCTTAAATACAAGAGTTTGGAAATCGAGATCAGCCGAATGTGGGGCGTAAAAGCACAAGTAGTCCCGATAGTTATCGGAGCTCTGGGATTCGTTCCGCAAGATTTGAGTAAGAACTTGTCTAAACTCCCTGGTAATTCAAAAGATTGGGAAGTGCAAGAAATTGCTTTATTTGGAACAGCCCACAAATTGTGCAAAGTATTGTAGAGGCACTGATAGTCACCGGATCTGCTCCTTAGGTAGCTGGTTGCAACCTGGAGTAAATCTTATATTCAGCCGACTCATAACATCTTTAGTCGTGATGTAATGGGAAAATAATAATAATAATGATAATAAGCCGGCCCCTGTAGCGCAAGGGGTTGCGGCAGCCTCGGCAGCGCCAAGAAGTCTTGAAGTTCGAATCCCGCGTAGGCATGGACGTATTTGTGAATATCCCTTTCACCCATCCGCACCATCATAAAACCTCATAGTTCTTAAATCAAGTTTAACAACCTTGTTTGAACAATGGTTACAGCCGAAAAGGCTGTTCCTCATGGCGAGTAAATAAGATTTTGCCTCGGAGAAAAACGTTTAGCGATGGTCAGAGATGGCCAATATTGGTATTGGAACATCACTTGCTTCTATATCCCAAATGGAAATTATGGGAACGTAACTACAATTCGCGCCACATTTCCGCAATAGTAATTGGTTCCAAAGTGCCCTAGACCGATTCATTTGTACAGAAAAGTAATGTCTACCGTTGGGCGATCAAAGTGATATCAGTTTATGATCGTTCGTAATTAGTTAAGGCGGAATGAGTGATACGCGTCAAGGCGCATCAAAAGGCCATTCGTCACAATCTGGAGCAAGGAAACGGAGGAGAGACGGGGCGAAGCGCTGCCACGGAGGGGCAGAGCAAACCGAGAGTGGAACGGGGCAGAGAAGAGGTGGGCGATTCGACGGATGGCGACGCGAGGATGAGGGTGAGGGTGAGGGTGAGGGCGAGGGCGAGGGCGAGGGCGAGAGCGTGGGTGAGGGCGAGAGCAAAGGCGAGGGTGAGGGCGTGGGTGAGAGTGCGGGCGAGGGCGAGAGCGTGGGCGAGGGCGAGGGCGAGGGCGAGGGCGAGGGCAAGGGCGAGGGCGAGGGCGAGGGCGAGGGCGAGGGCGAGGGCGAGGGCGAGGGCGAGGGCGAGGGCGAAGGTGAGGGTGAGGGTGAGTGCGAGGGTGAAGGGGTGGGTGAGGGCGAGGATGAGGACTACGGCGAGAGGTACTGCGGTATTGGTGCCGGCAGGCGATCCAGCGTCGGCGGCGGCGGGCAGGCGTTGACCGCGTCGCCGCCTGCGCCGCCGCTGTGCCGTTAGGCGGCGGCGCAAGCGGGGTTTCCCCTCGCCACCCGACGCGCGCCTCCCGCCACGGCCATTGCGACCCGCCGCGGAATGGCCGGCGACGCCAATTTCACACTTCTGGAGGTGGCTCCACTCTCTGAATCTGAATTAGTCAAATTGTCGCTGATTCAATCAGTGAGAGCCCAAGTCACTGATGTCTTCAGTCGAAATGTGCAGTTTCCCTGACAATCAGCGAATATGCGAACCATTTCATGATGACGCCAGTATTTCACTGGTCGTCAGTGGTAAAATTTCAATTCACTGATTGTCAGTGGAAGGGTTATAACTGACACCATCAGTGAATAGTCACTGTCAATCAGTAGTTTTTCACTGATTCAGACAGAGAGCACACATTCGGCATTCGCTGAGTAGCAAGCTACTGCTCGCCCGATCCCGAGCAGCGGATGTGTTCGGCGAATGTTCGCTCCCTTTGATGAGTCCAAAAGACCGACACGCGGTGGGTAGGGCGAGCGTCGAATGTTCGTCACTCGCCAAAAGCAAGCAACTCATCCACACTACTCTGGATTCGGTGAGCGGTTGCACGCTTTTCGCCGAATCGCGAATGTGTGGAGCCGCCTTGGGACACAGCCAGGCCCGGCGGATTTACATATGAGCCCGGGACGCGGAATTTCAGGAAAACGCGATTTCAGCGATGGAAAAAATGTCTCGTTCATTTCTCCTCGGTGAATAACGTACCAAATGAAATCGCGGCCTCAAATTAATAACGTGCCAACACGGTGTTTATGACATATTCGAACCTCTACCGTAAGATCAACATCTAATTAAAAGTTTTCACATCACTCTTGTAGAAAATCTACTATAAACATTTTTTGTGTTTCTTTCTTAGACATTCAAAACCTTCAAAATGCACCCCTGTCAAATTACTTCAAAGTCAGATATTGAAATTCTCAGTATTGAATCATGTCATTTAACATTTTTTTCTGCCTTTAAAGACAAGATGTTGAAATAAGGTCATGGTAAATTTTGCAAAAATATGAGTAGTATTCCTGTGATTTGACGTGACATATAGGGTACTAAATTTTTTTACGCAATTATTTTTCTCACGAAATTTCTCCATTTTTTTTCTTCAATTCCCTACCCCCCCCCCAGTTAGAAGGGATGGTTAAAATAATGGGTCGGGTCTCACTTTTGTTGAATTCCCTGAATTTCCTAAAATAGCCAAGTTAGAATTAATGCGAAAAAAGTATGTGTTGTAGCTAGAGCCACCAGTTTTCCTACGAGATGCGTCGCGTTAGTTGGACGACCACGCGACGGTACCTTCGCTGCACACGAAAGATTTCGGCACAGGGTAACGCACTCAATCCTTCAGGAGCAACCAGAAATTTCTGGTTGTTAACAAGCACCCCGAAGAAAAATAGGAGCTGATTGATTTCACTCCGCGACAGTTCTGTACGCGGCATTGTTGTCACTGGCTTATGTTTCTACGAACGGATTAAACTGCAACGGGAACTATCGCACACACCTAGCGCTTGTGATTTCCGTTACATTGTTCCAAGAACGGCCCAAAACAGGGGTAGTAAAGACGTGCTTGCCTCCGGAGCATACACACCCTCGCCCAATAAAAGACGAAACAGAGAAGTAAGGGAAAGCGGAAATGCAATCTAGTGGCCTCTAAGCCGGGAACAGGATACGCGATAAAACCGGAAGGGCAAAACTAGCTGTCTGAGACCCGTGCGAGATACGGGAAAAGACCGATTGCGCAAAGGCGGGTCAGACATTTACGTACCCACGTACTGCTAACGTAAGTGTGCCTTTGGATCCTGCATCACAACAGACAATGCAATACGAAGGATCGTACATATCACAGGGAGGAGAGCGCCAAGCAATCTACACCGGGGCCTGGATCCAGGGCCTGAACTCGCCCTTACAGTCAATACAGAAGATGCCGCTTACCTTTTATGAGCCTACGTCATTCAGTTTCACGAACCGTATTTAATGGGGAAACCACCGCAGTAGGTAGCCTCGTTTTGGCGAAGTAAACATCGAACGTGGATACTCTGGTGGGAAGTGAGTCAGCACGTACCGCTACAGCCTCGCTATTTGCCAACATCTCTAGCTGCCCTGATACAAGTGGAAAGGGAAGTGGCCCGAATCAGGTAATATGGGGACGATGCGAATCTAGGACTGTTGATTCGGATTCTTCATCAGAGATAACATACAAATGTATTTTGTCTTTGAAAGAGGAGAGGAAAGGAGAAAAAAATGAGAAAGAGGGAAAGAGGAGAGAGAGAGGGGGGAGAGGGAGTGAGAGAAAGAGAAGAAATTCGTAGAGGATGAGTGCAAATAGCAACTGCAATTCAGTACACTAAACGTGCCCGTGCGCTAAATATATATGAAACAGTATGTGTGTAATGTGTCGCTATAAATAATAATTACGAAACTTCAGCAACCACAAGCATCCGCTTTTAAAATAAACTGTCACATTGAACAAAAGGGGAGGCATTCAAGAGGAAATATGATTTTCTTTGGCGGAATGTTTCTTTCACAAACGGAACCCGCAGATCCTTCTTCGGAAAACAACCGTCCCATTTTCCTTTCTTAAACTGTGTCCGTCTTATTTGGGTCGTCGAGTTGACCCAGATATACTCCTATAGTACAAGGAGATCGAACCACTACTTCATCCTTTCCATAACAATGCACGTCTCACTATTGAATTCTAAACAGAAACACGTTCGAGAAATGTGAAATAGCCGAAAACATAAAAACGATCATGAATAATCAAAACGTGTTCATCATCGGGCATACACGTCTCCTCGGGGAATAAAGTCCGGGCGGCTGGTACCTTGGGGACTCTTTGAGTTTGCGAATACAAAACTCCAAAGAAGGCAAAGCAAATGAGATTAAAGGGGCAACTGGACTAAAACGTACACTTCGGTTTTTTCACACAACCAGATCAATGATAATGAGAAATTGTAACACAATGCAAAAATGGCATTATTCCGACGCATCACCCTTAGAGACAAACGAAGACGAACAACACAAGCTTTATTTAAATAAACCACAGATTGGGGAAAACAACTTCCTCAAATTGCCTAAACGCTGCAAAGGGAAACAACAAAATTCAAACTGAACCTATAAAAGGAAAAGAAGATAAAATGCAAATCCATCTGGCTGTGCACCTGTTATACGAGAGCCTGTAAAAAAGAGAGAAACACTGGGAGTTCGTTCACCCCGTGCGGCCGACAGTCAGCTTTTCCCCCCATCGATAACCCTGCGCGCATCCTAGTGTTCCTGCGGCCATCTCCTCCCTTCCCATCCCCGCCCCGCTCCACCCCACTCACGCCACAGCGCCACCCCGTCACACCCCTCGCCTCGGCTCGGCTCGGCCCGCCCATGCCTCTGCCCATCCCACCAGTGGTTCGCGCGCCGCCCCGCCCCGCCCACGCCATCCCCACACACACCTTCGTGCCACCCCGTCACACCCCTCGCCACGGCTCGGCTCGGCCCGACCCGGCCCGCCCATGCCTCTGCCCATGCCCACACACCTCCGCGCCACCCCGTCACACGCCCTCGCCCCGCCCATGCCTACGCCTACGCCTCTGCCCGTCCCACCCATGGCTCGCGCGCCACCCCGTCACACACCCTTGCCTCGGCTCGGCCCGCCCCGCCCCGCCTCTGCCCATCCCACCCCGTCCACACCCCCTCGCCTCGGCTCGGCCCGCCCCTCCCCGCCCACGCCTCCGCCATCCCACCTTGTGCTCGCACGCCGTGCCGCGCCCACGCCATCTCCTGCCACACCTTCACACTTCCGCGCCACCTCGTCACCGCACCCCTCACTCACACCGCTAGAGAAAACCCTCGCCGGCAGGTGGGAGGGCCGCCTCTCCCCCCACGCCAAGGCGCTTGGCTGGCCGTCGCGTCGCAACGCCGGTGGCACTAATCGACCGCCTTCTTCGCGCACGCATGCTGCCGGGGCGCACCGGCTGGCCGCACCGACGCGACGGCGCTCGGGGCGACTTCGGCCCCCGCGGGGGCGCAGAATCTGCCTTCGCTGCCCAACGCTCTGCATTGTGAGCTCCGCACGCCTGGGGCTTAACACGGGCCATCGTTACTCGTTTAATTGATCTGGCCACGGTAGATATTTAATGTACTTTATTCGCATAATTCTATTGTCTACTACGAAAGCACAGTTAATTTGACACATGTTAACGCCAAGATAAAATTGTTTCTCTGGAAATTCGAATTTATACGTATGTAAAAAGTTTCTGCACACGATAGAAGATCCAAGTTAATATAAAGAAATAATTGAATCTTTCAGAGATATTTGCGATTAATTCACAGAATACATAACTTCCAAAAGGAAAAAAAACTAAGTAGTCCTAACGTGGGTCTGTAGTAATAAACCCGGTTAAGGGAAGATAAAAATTAAACAATAATAATAATTATATTTCGGCTATCACATTCAACGTGAAGATCAAGCACGGATGTTTTGGAATTATCCAGACATTGCTTGCAAGAAAAGGTTCGGCCTCGCCCGAAAAGAGTGAGTGAATCGACGGGCTGAATCCGAATCTGAAGCCAAAATTGCGCCACCACTTCATAGTTTTTTTCTAATAGAGAAAAAACACCCTGTTGTTGTTTTTTCTAATCGAAGAAAAAAAACACCGTAAAATTGTATTTTTCTTTTTGGTTTTATTTTTGCTTTCGGAGATTGTTGTCAAACCCAAAGATTTGACACATGTTTCTCTACGTATATCGACGCGCTGAATCCAAATCTGAAGCCAGAAGTGAGCCACCGCCTTCCAGTATTTTTTAAATCGCCAAAAACTGGAGGGTAGTGGCCCAACTCTGGCTTTTCACTTTGCTTCAGCGCGTCGATATACATAGAGAAACTTGTGTCAACTTTTTGGAACTGACAACTTTTTTCGTGCGTGTCTCTGCGTTACCAGCCGACTATGTACACAACATACGACAGCCAGTCATCATTATTCCGTCACCGTTTCATAACTAACGCTTGAAGCATAATACATTCAAGGTTCCGTACATTTTGGATGCAGCTGTTCACTTCGACCGTGTAGGTGCGGTCCCACCAAATCGTTTATTGTTCATACTTGACCTTCCAAGCCTCGTGTCTAGCGTGACAGGCAGGCGGGACAAAGGGACGTACCAGGCGGAGTTAGCCGCTGCGGCATCGAGCGGCGAGGCAATAGCCATCCACACAGCACCTGCCTGCGCGGCGGCTCGCGCCCTTCCTCGTTTGAGCCCCGGCGCCGGCGAACATTCCATATCGACCTCCCTCCTCAAGGCGGGAGGAGCGTGCAATCTCGCGTGTGAGTGAACGATTCCTCCACGGCGCCCGTTATTGATTGCTGAAACTCGTGGAAGCATGCTGTGAATATTATTGACGAGTTTCATTCTTTCATCAAAAACCTAAATATTAATATACCGCTCAGTTAAATTCTTAATATTAAATCGTTAATTAGCGTACTAGTGATCAAATATTAATGTGAATCTCAAAAACTTGTAAGGGTCACACAAAACTCTTTCACACATACAATACATTTTAGAAATACAAAGATTTATATTTTTCTTGTCAACATTATAATCGAGACAGAGCGTAAAAGAGAAAATTATTTTTAAATTCCGCAAGTGGGAATTATTGCTAAGTTCTTAATGTAAGAATCACATAATAAATCCATTTATTAGTAACGTTTGTAACTTGTGAAAAAAAATTCTTTTTTTTTTCACTTCGACCTTCACAAAAATTCTGTGATGACGGGGTAAACGTTCTTAAGTCAATTTTTGGCGAAATTGAGTTAAGTACTGAAACTACAAGTTAATTATCCATATTTTATTGTAGTAAAACGACCGAATTCAAATGTTGATTCCTTATCAACAAAAAAGCGTTGGGAAATATAACTTAAGTCAAATTTCATTTCTTCATAGTCGGGTAAAACCACATTACTCGACATAGGAACGTCTTCAAATTTAAAGCAGTGGGTAAATATTCCTAAGTAAAGATAGGAACTTTTACCCAGCCGGAGATTTGCGTTTTTGAGGATGACCACAATGCAAAACTGCAGAGTTGGATCGCAGCTGATGACAGTGTGGATGTTGTGCTGATGTTTTGTCGTTCTGCGAGAGAGAAAACGTATTAATTTACTGCTCCTGCATCTCTGAAGCGTCTCTCTGAACCTCCTGCGCCTCTTAGACGTACTCCATTTCTCTTTAGCCGTATATTCTTCTTCCGTATATTCGCATTGATACAATCCCATTTTTTTTTAAGTTTCAAAATCAGCAACAGTTTGGCTCCTCTGAGAGGATTTCGGCTGTCGAGCAAAAACATCGCCCAGGCAGCACACATCTTCCGCTCGCGAGTGGCGAAAGGCAGCGTCGCGAAGTCAGCGGCGATCGCCCGCCCCCTGGTGCGGAGCGCCGGCAACAGCCGATCGCAGAGATCGATGGGCGCTCGTCTATTATTCAGGCGGGCGGGCGACGCGCTGCGCTGCGCTGCGCTGCGGCCGACCAAGGTGCACCGGCGTGGGGAAGAGGCGGGGCGATGAAGAGGCGGGCGGAGAAGAGGCGGGGCGACGGAGAGGCGCGGTGAGGAAGAGGCGGGGCGGGAAGAGGCGGGCGGGGAAGAGGAGGGGCGGGGAAGAGGAGGGGCGGGGAAGAGGCGGGGCGGGGCGGGGAAGAGGCGGGGAGGGGAAGAGGCGGGACGGGTAAGAGGCGGGCGGAGAAGAGGCGGGCGGAGAAGAGGCGGGGCGGAGAAGAGGCGGGCGGAGAAGAGGCGGGGCGGGGAAGAGGCGGGGCGGCGAAGAGGCGGGGCGGGGAAGTGGCGGGACGGGAAAGAGGCGGGCGGAGAAGAGGCGGGGCGGGGAAGTGGTGGGACGGGAAAGAGGCGGGCGGAGAAGAGGCGGGGCGGGGAAGAGGCGAGGAGAGGAAGAGGCGGGGCGGGGAAGATGCGAGGAGAGGAAGAGGCGGGGCGAGGAAGAAGCGGGGGCGGTGCCGGGCAGCGGGGAATACCTGAGAGCGGGTCGGAGGGAGGCGCGCGGCGAGGCGAAGCGAAGGGATAGGGGCGGGGTAGGATGAAGCGGGGCGAAAATGAACAGAAGGTGCGGAGCAGGGAGAAGGGGACTGAGGCGGAGCAGTAAAGCGAAGTGAAGCGGGGAAGAGCGGGAAAATGCTGATGAGAGCCTGACGAAGCGGGACACAAAGGGGGGCGACGGAGAGGGACCGAGCGGGGCGGAGAGTGACAGAGGGGTGCCAAGCAGACCGGGGCGGAGCGGAGTAGAGAGGTGTGGAGTGGAACAGAACGGAGCGGAGCGGGGCGGGGCGGAGCGGAGCTGAGCAGAGTGGGTCAGAGCGTGGCGGAGGGTAGAAGAACATAATGGGGTGGAGCGGAGCAGATCAGAGCAGGCGCAGCGGAGTGGAGCAGAGCAAAGCGGGATGGAGCGGGGCGGAGGGGAGCCGAATAGAATAGGGTGGATCAGAACGGAACGGAGAGGGGCGGGACGGAGCCGAGCAGAGCGGGGCAGAGCGTAGCGGGGGGAGCCGAACCTAACGGGGTGGAGCGGAGCTCAGCAGAGTGAGGCGGAACGAGGCAGAGCGGAGGAGAGCAGAGCAGAGCGGGATGGAGCGAGGCGGAGTGGAGCCAAGTAGAGTGGGGCAGAGCGTGGCGGAGAGGAGCCGAACTGAATGGCGTGGAGCGGAGCAGAGCAGAGCAGAGCGATGCGGCATGAGGCAGAGCGGGGCGGACAGGGCAGAGCGGAGGGGAGCAGAGCAGAGCGGAGCGGATCCGAGCAGACCGAGGCTGAGCGGACCACAACAACGGGGGACAGAGCGAGACGAAGCGCAGCAGAGCAAAGCGGGGCAGCGCGGAGCGGAGCGGAACGGAGCGAAGCGAGGGGAGGCGGTGCGAGGAAAAGCCGGGCGGAAAGGGGCAAACCCGGTCAGCGGGACCGCGCGGGCGGTAAGCGGGTCGATAAACCGCGTCGGGCCCGCGATACGCGCGGCGGTACCTCGAGTGGCCGCCACCCCCTCGCGGACGGTCGGCCAAACCGCGCGCCCGCCCCCGCAGCCCCGAGTGCAGCGGCGTGTTCGCCGGGGCAACGAGTCGGCGCGCGTGCCAAGCGTGTGGAGGGGGCCAATAATAGGAGCAATCGCCCAAAGAGGATGACAAGGCAGGAGGGGCTCGGGTGGTTATAATTAATGGATTGATTCGTGTTTCTGGGCGCGTCAACTACGGAGGTTAAGTCCCATAAGTGTAGTGCGTGTCTCCCCTCCCCGGGAGGTGGCGATGATCTTTTCCTCGCTAGATGGCGAGTTCCGGCGCCGACCTACCGTCGACTGGCGGGGTTGTCCCCTCAACCAGGTATCTCCCACCAGCGGGGCACCGCCCCAAGCCGGGACAAGCTATAAGCTCCAGACCGGTCTCCCGGCATGTGTGGTAGTGTAGTGCATGTTTGTGTGTGTATAAGGGGAGAGGATAGGACAAGGTAGTGGAAGGAAAGAGCAGCCGGCCGCTAGAGTTTTCCTCCAGACAGCGACTGAATTCGACCTAGCTGACAAGCTAGTGCCGAAAATCCTGCCGCCGTCGGGACTCGAACCTAGGACCTCCCGGTCAGAGGGACTGCAGTGACGTCAGGTTGAAGCACTGAGCCATCTCTGCCGGTACGGGTGGTTATGATAGTGATTTGGTGGGGATGGAAGTATTCGAAGATACATGGAGGGTGGAGCTGGAAAATAAAACGACTATTCAAGTTATGACATTAAAACCAATAGTGTTTAATTGTCGGCCCCGTGGCCAAGATCGCTAAGTCAGAAGTGCTGTAGTGATCTCGGACTGTTGGGTCGCGGGTTCCAGTCCCGCCTCTGGCATAATTGAGGCGGTCTACGTAAAAAGGGCACATAGGCCTATAGGCCCATTTTACGCAGAATGGCTTTTCTTGTTCGTCATGTTTTTTAGTACACGTATGTAGTAATGCGTATATCTTGAAAACTGAGGTTGGTATCCACGTTTGAAAATAGCTGTGCAGAGTACATGAAAAGCGGGTAGTTGCAACTGTGAAGGCATTATTGTTTTTAGTTTTGTACGAAATGATTATTATCATTATTAGTATTAGAAGATGAGTGATAATAGAGACATAAATGTGGGAGGAGTTGGTGGTGGTCTTACATCAAAAAGAAAAAAGGAAAGTTAATTTTAAACTCAAGAATAAGAAGCATGAAGAAATTAAAGTCAAACGTGCCCATGGAGAGGGATATGTTTCTTCATCGGCAAACGCATAATTTGGTATCCGAATGTTTTACAAGGAAATGTTGTGAAAAATTACCATTGGAGAATCAGATTGAATTGTTTGATTCATTTCATAATGGACAAGAGAAAAGTCTCCAAGACGCCATGTTAGGCAAACGTATGGAGCATACAGGAAAACAAAAAACCAATAGTATAAACCCAAAGAGACAAAGAGGAAATACATGGATTCATAATGTGTTTGTATGTGGCGCCAAAATACAGGTATGTCGCAATTGTATTGTGAATTTGTTTGAATTTGTATTGTGAAATTTCTATAAAGCGCCTTCGGGTTATCCAAAACAAGTTGTTGCTGAATGAATCTTTGAAGAGAAAAGAGGGATACACTCCAACCGACCTAGAAATATAGCAGATCAAATAATTGAACTTATGGGGAAACATTTGGCAAGTATACCCCATGATGAGTCATTACTGCAAAGCAAAAATCAATCTACTTTATTTTGACAATACATTGCTTACCATAAAAGGGTTGTATGATATGTTTAAAGAATATTACGAAGCACAATGTAATAGCACATTAAATATGAACTATAAACCTTACTATGAATACTTCAAAACAAAGTTTTCATATGCTATACGTAAACTAGAAACTGATGTTTGTGATTTTTGTGAAGAGAGCAAGAAGAAGTTAAAAAATAATCCTAACGATCCATGTCGCAGCAATTTCTGCGTAAAAAGAGCACAAAACCACCGGCATTAAAATTATTATTTTAAAGCAAGGCACGACTTGTGCCTTTAATTTTAATGCGTATAACATGTGTTGAATAGCTACTCTTTATATTTTAGTTATTATCTCGTTATCAAAAACCATAAACTTTATAAACACAAACAAAACTTTCACCTCCGTTTATCTCAAAACAGCTTTTTTGCATATGAGCCCTTTTTTACGTAGACCGCCTCAACTGTATGTGTTCGTCCTTTCACTTCCTATCATCACCATATCGTTTCATCCTCATACCATATCGTTATATCCAATAGTGGTCGCTAATGTCCTAGTAGTTGATGCGACCTTAAATAACAAAAGTGTTTAATTATGCACACAAAAAGCTCCAACCAGGCGGTGTATCTCACAAACTTCATCCCTTTTTCTATCCGATTTTTCTCACCGCTTCTCCTTACTGCCCAATCATACACTGTCTCATCTATCTTAGGGGGCGATATACATCGATCGCTATGACGATGTCCAATAAACCGCGTATGTGGAGTAACAATCTCATTGATTTTAACGTAACTTTCAGTTATTTTCAATATTTGGTGCATTTTGGAACTCTGTAGGAGATAATTTCATTCGTGGAAGTTCTTTGCTTCGCGAGTCGGGGATTTATCGACAATTTCCAAAGCACTCGTGGTATTATCTACAATAGCAATGGCTCTCGTGCCGGCAACGGAAGAGATAACGAGAGGAGAGTCTTGGAGGTAGTTGTGGTAGTGGCAGTTGCAGCGGCGGCGGTCATGGTGGGAAGAAAATGTAATGGGGTTGTGGTGTTGCGAGGCGAATGTGATGCTGACGGTGATAGGGAGATGGTGAGGTGAAGATGTTGGTGGTGACTGACATAGTGGCAGCAGTGCTGATGGAAGAGGAAGAAGTGAAGATTGGTGAAGGTGATAGCACTAATGTAATGCGCATGTGAAACAATACCAAACAACAGGGGGGGACATGCAGGTGACAGTGAGAGTGAGCGTGTCGAAAGAGGACTGCAGATTCCCCACATTCGTAGCGGTGCGGCGTTGCGCTCGCGTTGAAATATCTTGTAAAATGTGCGCGCGAGTGGCAGGACGCCCTGAGCGCTAAGCGACCGTCCGGCGCGGTTGCCAACTATCGACGGCCCAAAATATGAACAAGAAGGAGCGCCATTTGTAACGTACCGAAAACCACTCGCCTCTTTTTATATCGCGGTATACATTAAAGCAACTCCCGCTAACCCACAGTCTTTCATTCGAGCTGTCGAGGGAATCGGCCAAAAATTTAAAACCTCTCCTTTACGACTTCGAGAATATATTTCTAAATCTATAAATTCGCGTATTAAGCTAGTGGCGCTAGAGGATGCCACAGAAGGGCACATGAACGGACGTTCTGCCGAAAACCAATTTGTCGATATCGAGGACCCAGAAAACGTGGATGACTACATAACGATTCGAGGAAGTAATTTACTACATACAGAAAGAAGTATTATCTACTGTTTTGGTATTCGGAACCTACTATAGGGATTTTTCTGCCGAACAATGGTAGTTTTCGTTGGAGCATTACACAACTTTCTCTCTGCTACGTAAGCAGTACGCGAGAAAGTAAAAATAAATTGTTTCGACTCGGGAATCCCACTGATGAATAGAACGAAATTCAGAGCGCTAGAGAGGAATTCAATAAATCAACATTGCCCTACATATGAACGAAGAACCGTGTTTACTACGTACAGTGGAACAATTCCAATAACATTCCTATCATGATGTATTGCACTCAAAGGTGCATATTAACAGATAAACTTGTTTCATTTAACGGTATTTGGGTTAAACCTGCAAACAGAGGATATGTTTGAGAAATTTATGGATTACGTTGATCATTAAATATTACGTAAAATAGTAAATCAAATAATTGGCAAATACAAATCACAGTATTGGTGTTTGCTCGAAATATGACTGCAAGTACCCATGTGTTTAAAAAAGCAACTTGTTTTAGATACTGACAATGCCTATGTTATCAACAAATGTTTATTTTATATCCAAAAAGAGGAACCCAGGAAATAGGTATGAAGATCTGCAGTGTGTCAACTCCGGTGTGTAGAAGAAAACTGTCTCTGTCTGGAAAGAAAGATTTGAGCAATTACAACCAATTCATAAACAAATATTTTAGAAATAGAATGAGCGGCAAAACTCAAACGTGAAGCTTCAAAAAGAAATAGAGTGAGCTGCCAGTGCCCGTGTGTTCATCAGCTAAAGTGCAATTTATTCAACTTTGCCCTGGCAGATATCAGCCGTTAACGGTTTCATCCAATTGGAAACTCATACGTCGCTACAGTGACGTCATTATGGTGACGTTCAAGCTCCCGATTAGATGACACCGTCAACAGCTGATATCTGCCAGGGACAGAGTTAAATAAATCGCAGTATAGTCGTAGTTAAATCCTCTGTAGTCCACCTGTCGGAATTAGGTATCATTCACCCTGCCTCGGACTAATGGAGGGAGATATATCCAAGAAGGATCCGGAAGAACATCTCGAAAAACATTTTGGTTACGGGGTTTGAACCATTCAAAATGTTTCACGCATTCAAGCGTTTTGGGAAAATTTAAGGTATAACCAGAAGCTCATTTGATTTATTTCTCGATTGGATCCATTTTTAGCCAGATCCTAATAAATATTCCGGAAGAATTCCAGTAATGACGTTTTTGAGGGACTAGAGGCACCGTCAGAAATATCAAATAATGTGAATTACTATATTGCCTTTCCGGCATAATCTAAACGGTTGCGACTTGGTTCATAAGATTGACGATTATTAAACCTAAGTTTGCAATTAAATGAGGACGGACGAGGTAAGAAAACTGTATTATGCATAAAATTCACTCACAACCTGCGTAGCACAAATAAAAATGTTCAACACGAAAATACCCGCCGGAGGCGCAACTCTAAGCTAGCTGTTAATATTTAAAAACAACGGCCCCGAGTTATAATTAAGTCTCGCCACGTAAGCCAACAGGGGAATTATTCTGCCATCAGGTTTGAAGCTCCTCATCACCAAAGAATGTCCGAGCTCCCGCGTGCGAGACCCATAACGCGCAACGGGACGGGGACGGGGTGGGTGTGGTGCGAGGGGGTGGGGGCGTGCTATGTGGGACGGGGGTTGGGCGCGAGGGACGGGGGAAGGGGGAGAGGGAGGGAGAGCAGGGGCCGAGTGGTTGGGAGCGCGGAGTGCGGGGTAGTGGCGCGGGAGGGGGGCGTTGCGGGGCGCGGAGGCTAAGGTCTTATGTTGCAGGGGCAAGGCGAGAGGTCGGGAGCAGGGGCCGGGGGTTGGGCGCGGGGGCGGGCGCGAGGGGAGTCGGGTGCGTGGGCGGTCGCGGTGGACGGGAGAGGGGTGCGAGATCCAGAGGAGAGGCCCGGGGGCGGGGAGAGAGCGAGGCGGGGGGGGGGCGTGGTACGGGCCGCAAGGGTGAGGCGTGGGGGCGGGGCGCGGGGTACGGGACGGGGCGCGCGGCGGGGCGGGAAGAGGCGCGGGGCAGGCCGCGAGGGTGAGGCGTGGGGCGGGGCGGGGGTAGGGCGCGGGGCGGGGAGGGGCGGGGGCGTGGCAGGCGTTGACAGGGTAATTCCCCGGCCGCGCGGCGCGGGGCTATCGGCGCGCAGCCTCCAGGGCCACCTTTCCGCCGCGCGAGCGTGCTGTCGGCCGAGCGCCACTAATTACGGGCGGCGGCCAGCAGGGAAATTTTCCAGCCCGCCCGTGTCGGGGCGTCGAGGGCGGCCCGCGCGGGGCGGGGCGGGGCGGGGCTGACAAGGGATCCGAGAGGACGTGTGTGGCTCGTGGGACGGGGCTTGAGAGGCAGGCGGCGTACCTGCGCGCCGCCGGCTCGAGAGGGACATCGGTATGCGGCGGCGCGGATGGACACCCGAGGTCGAGGTCGGGGCGGGGGCGGGGGGGCGGCGCAGCTGGGGATTCGCGAGTGGCGGAGGCACGGAAGCCAGGAGAGGACGAGAGGAGAGGAGAGCGTTCTGGATCGGACCGCACGCCCACCCCCGCGGGCGTCCGCTCGAGTGAAGGTGGGAGTCACCACAGAAGACGACGATGATCATGCTCAGTTACGAGGAGCAAGTGATAGCAAAAAGGGCCAAAGGACAGAAAAGTGGGAGACTCAAAGGAAAAGAGATCTCAGTGATAGAGAGAGGAGAGAGAAAGGGGGAGAGAGAGAGGGGGGAAGGGAGGGAGAGAGCGGGAGGGAGAGAGGGAAGGAGAAAGGAGAGAGAGCGGCAAGGAGATTGGGATCAGATTTGGGTGAGGGCATACTCTAATCTTTACTCTATGGTGAAAGTAAGAGTACGGAAGACCCAGAGAGACAGAATCAGGGAGGGAGGGGAAGAATGTGAGAAAGGCGCGAAAAGAGGGGCAAGAGTGAATCGGAATACACGAGTTCAGTCAACGAGGATGAATGAGTTTGGAAGACACAGAAGTCCAGGTGGGAAGAGTCAAGAGTGAGATTAAAGAAGCGAGCCGGAGAAAGGGACAAGAAGACAGAAGAGGATTATAATAACGATAACACCCTGAACGTCGCAATTCAAGCATATTAAGAAAGAAGCGTATTGCGGCGGGGCCAGCGGAAAAAGAATCAACGCAGGAAACAGAAGCAGCGGTGGGAGGGTGGAGTAGGGCGGCCTGGCGCGCAGAGTGGAGCAGTGGGCGGCGGGAGGGGGGCCCGGGGCCGCCTCGGCGGGACAGATAGATCGATAGCCTCGCGCGCGTTCCGACATGGCACGGCCCCGCGCGCGGATTCCGCCGTCGGCTCCAGCGGCGGCGCGCGCCGCCCCGGGGCCCCGTCCATCTGTCTCCGCGGAAGCCCGGCCATTCCGGCCCCGCCCCGCCCCCCTTCACACACGCACACGACATGAGGACTGGGGGACGTTCTCTCGAGAAATACCGGGAATCATGTCCGCAAGAACGCTTTTGACCTACTTTATTATACTGCGATTTTTTTTTAACTTTGCCCCTGACAGGAATCAGCTGTTTCGCTGCCACCCAATCCGCAGCTTATATGTCGCTACAGAGATGTCACTATGGTGACGTTCAAGCTCCCGATTGAATGAAACCGTCAACAGCTGATTCGTGTCAGGTGCAAAGTTACGAAAATCGCAGTATACACGAATGATTCACTACTATAACTGTGATTTTGTTAACTCTGCCCCTGACAGCAATCAGCTGTTGACGGTTTCATCCAATCGGGAGCTTGAACGTCACCATAGTGACGTCTCTGAAGCAATATATAAGTTCCCGATTGGATGGCAACGAAACAGCTGATTCCTGTCAGGGGCAGAGTTAAGAAAATCACGGTATATAATGCGATTTCTCTAACTTTGCCCCTCAAGGCCTCTCAAATCCCATCTTCGCAATGGAATATATCACGGCATTTCGCGTCTGCTTGATACGGTAACGATCATGCGTAATCTAGCGGAACGACTGAGAAAGATGTGAAATGCCGTGACATCTTCCATTGCGAAGATAGGATTTGAGAGGCCTTGAGGGGCAAAGTTAGAAAAATCGCAGTATAGCTGAAGTGCTCTGTATTGTCCAGATATTTATTAATCACAATACTCTATTAGACAGGAAAAGGAACGAATTCTTGTGTACTGTACTCCCATCTTAACATTTTTCATCTGCCTTGGCATGTACTGTCACGCCCCTTCTCACCCTGGCTCTTCTCACCAAGCCTCTTCTCACCCTGGAGAACTCAGAATAAATGTTACAAACTTCTAAGTCTTGTTGGAGAACCGACGATGATCACTTGCATGAAATTTTCCACCACATGTTTATTTGCAACAACCAACACACACAAGTGACATTTCTTTCGCGCTATCATTATTAAAATGCTTCAAAAAAGATTGTTTAAAAGGTTTCAAAATCCAAAGATTGATTAGTTCTATTATAAATCATTCATGGACTTTTACGAGACAATCATGAACACGACACAACACATCTTGAAGATTATCGAAGGTTCTGTTCAGATTATTAAAACAATAAAAGAATCGTGTGACAGAACAAAAAGCAACAAACAGAGAGAATGCTCGATAAATTTACAGTGGATTCAACGGACGAAAATATACGAACCATTAAGTTTTCCAACGAACTCTTTTAAAACAAACATACTAAAATCAAGATTTTAATGCATGCAAATTTATCTTCCTGTATTTTATTGGCGAAGTTCCAATACCTCTGAAGAAAAATCAATCCAAATCCACCTTCCTTTCATCAATTATACATATCCCACATTTCCCTTCTGCGCATGCAAGGCCACTCCGCTGGAGCAGGGAAAGCACTGCGGGTAACTCGAGTTGACAAACAGGTAACACGCGCCGGAAGGACAAAACTTGAAGCTTCCGCAAGGGAACAAAATAAATCGCCGTTCATCGCCATTAACCACGAAAACAGCTCGCCGTGTCCAACATGGAAATAAATTTCGCCGCCGTCAACAAATCAATAGACACGCGAGCCCGGGCCTCCTAGGGGGCGGCAGCGAGAGACCCCGGCCGCTGCGCCGACACCTTGGGGTGAGGGCGGGGCGAGCCGACGAGGGTGAGGGACGAGGGTGGGGGATGAGGGGGGACGAGGGCTGGGGCGAGGGCGGGGTCGGGGGGGGGGCAGGGGCGGGGGGCAAGGGTGGGGGACGAGGGTGGAGGGCGGGTGCGGGGGCGAGGGCGGGGGCGGGGGCGAGGGCGAGGGCGAGGGCGAGGGCGAGGGCGAGGGCGGGGGCAAGGGTGGGGGACAAGGGCGGGGGACGAGGGTGGAGGGCGGGGGCGGTGGAGAGGGCTGTGGCGGGGGCGGGGGGCGGGGTTACAGTTCGGCGGAAAAGCGCCGGCGGTCCCACCGGACGAGGGGTCATTGTATTTCCTCGCGCCGATTCATCTTCCTTGACAAACGCCTGGCGGCGGCGGGAGGGGAAGGGGGCGGGGACGCTGATGGAAGCGACGATGAGGCCGGGCGGCGAGCGGTGGCGGAAGCGATGGCGAGGAGGAGGCGGAAGGGGTAGGAGCGTGGCGAGGACTGGAGTGGAGGCGTGCAGGGCGAGGGGAGCGGGTGGAAGCGGCGGACAAGAAGGGAAGAGGGAGGCGGGGTGGAGAGGGACAAGTTAAGACGGAGCGGGTACAACTGGGCGGCGATGGCAAAGTAGGGCGAGAGCGAGAACAGGGCGGGGATTCGGCAGGACGGGGTAAAGCGGGAAAAGGCGGGTCGGTCGGCAGAGTAGGCGGGAGGGCGACGGTGGCAGTGTGCACGGCAGGGCAGAGGAGTGGCAGGTGGCAGGGTGGGAACGGGCGGTGACAGCAGGCGAGGCGAGGCGAGGCGAGGCGAGGCGAGGCGAGGCGGGTTGAGAGGCGAGGCTGAGCGAATGGAATGGCGAGGCGAGAGGTGAGGCAAAGGGGTGGCTCGCAGGCCAGGCGAAAGACGAGGCGTGGCGAGGCGCAACAGGGTAGGATGCGGCGGGGAGTAGGGGCAGGGCGGGGCGAGGCGGGGCGAGGCGGGGCGGGGCGGAGCGACGCGAGAGCGACGAGTGTGGGCGGGGCTGGTCGAGGCGGGGAGTGCGCGGCGGGGGCGGGGGCGGGGCGGCGACCGGTGCGCAGCGCGGGAGGAAGGAGGCGGGAGGGGAGGGGAGGGGACCCCACCGGCGCCCGTCTTTTTGCGCGGGCCGTATTTTTGGTGCGAGGTCAATGCATTAGCGCCGCGCGGCCTGCGCTCGCGGCTGCGCTTCCTCGGCGCCGCACGTGCGCCGCCGCCGCCGCCGCCGCCGCTCGCTTCTGCGCATGCGCGGGGCCCGCAATAAAACAGCCTCCGCAAACAAAGCAACCGTTTAAACACCAGCGCCCCTCGTTTCGGTCACGAAATAATGTTTGCACGCACGGTAGTCGTATTGGGCAAGTCAATCGTAGGCCGTAATATTTACAGGAATGAAATATCGACTTAAAATACAATTTCTTCCAATTTTCAACCACGAACTGAAACAGAACGCGTTCGTAATCTTTCACGTGTTAAAAAAAACGTTTCATAGATACAGTCAAAATACGTGCTTCTGCGAGAGATGATTTAAGACAATTACCGGTATTTCTGTAGTCGCGTTTGTATTTTGAATAGTAGCAACTAATCCTTGCTAGGCAAACAACGAAATCTCATATCTTTGAACATATCAATATTTTCGTATTCCCTGGCCACTTCGATTCGGTGCCCCCTCTCACAAATGATGATGGTTACTACGTCTAGCGAACTGTTACCTTTAGCTAATTTAATAGATAAACAAGGGTCATTTCAGGAGGATTTAATATTACGAACGAATTTTCAAGAAATTCCACAGACTATCAACTGTTTCTTGCTCCATGTCTAGAGCAAGATTCAATACAATGTCCTTCACAAAAGAGAATGGAACACAACGGAGATGATTTCTTGCGAGAGCGAAAAATTAAAATTAATTAACTAAATATCAGATATCTCGAAGTCGGATGTGTTTCTTTTATATGATAAGACTAAAAAATTATTTTTTTAATAGTTGTTTTTTCTGGACGGCGAGTTAAGTTAAAACTGACGGTTTGTGTGTAAATAATTAATTTACTTCCCAAATGAATCTATCTATTCAATTACTAATTGTCCTTATCTTCAAGAAGAAGAAATATCATGAACATATATTTACAAGTAGAGTTCCTTAAATCGTTAGAATATCTGAAAACGAATCTTACATTTTCGCAATGGAATAATACTAATGTGTAAAGAATTAATTGGGTATGATCGCAATACTTCATCTACTATGCGATGATACTTCTCAAGTAGAATGTTAGGTAAATAAAAAATATTATCATTATTGTTTAAAATCATTAAATCAATTGAGTTAATTTTAACATAAACCCAACAATGTTAACGATATTTATCAACATAATTAAAAATATTGTTAGAACCTATTTTTTCACTACATACCCGCACAAATTTTAGAACAATTTTCTACTTCGCAGTCATTGTGTTAAAAGTAATTTCCATCATACAAATATATTTTTGTAGCAGATTTAAAATTTCAAACGAAAGGAAAAGTTGCGTAATGAAGAATGAAATGGATTAACAAAGCTGTTTATTACATCAGTAAACACGTTAACGTGATTTCGAAAAATGTTTATAACGTCGCCAAGACTACTTCAAAGACTAAAAATAGGTTTCGCTTTTTTGCTGAATACATCTAGGTCGATTTATATTTTATTAGAAAATCTCCTTCATGATGGACACATTTTTACAAAACCTACGGCGTTGCAAAACTGCGAAGGACCACTAGGAGTTCAGATCTCTTACGCGGAACACATGTCGCGGGCCTTTGGTGGATTCCGGCACCAATGAAATATCGCTTCCGATGGAACAGTGAAGGAAGGCACGGGAGGCCGACTATTTCTGTCCCACAATATTTAGGCGCCGCGAAACGTGCCAAGAATCGAAAGCAATAGCATACGCGTAGCAGCAAACACAAGCGACAGTAAGATATTAATTACCGCAGAAGTTCCCAGACAGACGCTCTTCAGGGGCTCAGCGTCGACGAAACACGCCAGAAGAGGAACTGTACACGACCACGTTTCTTCCAAGTTTGACGAAGACGACGATTTCCGCAAATTTACACAGGCAAGGAAAAATAAACCATTACTATACACAGAGATAAAATTTATCAAAATATTCTAATTCATAAATTCTCAATTACATAAATGGATCAGTCTACTTTGTTTATCCAGCCACGCATCGACGATCAGACACCAACGACACCGCTAAACCTTGATCCCTACAGAAGTGAATTGTTATGACTGGGTAGGATGATTACTATGGATACAAAAGCGACTGCCAGACTACAATAGTATTACTGAGCAGTATTTCGCGATACAGCGTTGGTGTAACCACGAAACGAGGAATATTATAGACGTAAACGTAAAAAAAGAAAAAGGGAAGAGCAAACAAATAAGAAAAATAAATTCCTTTTCAACAAAGAGGGATTTGGACAACACAGTTCCCTCTTTCTTCATTTCACCTTTAACCTCTACGCGTAAATCGAATCGGATCTTTCGAAAAGAGATCTCCAATCAACGATCACCAATCAAGTGAGGCAATCACGTTTTTGGCTTCGTTACAAATGAAAATGTCACATATCCGCTGTTCGTTAATATAATTTAAGCCGTGTTTCGCCACATTGTATCTCCGAAGAAGTGGCGTTTCCCAACAACGTGAACAGGTGATGGACTTGTGGCCTTTTCGAATAACTGACAAAATTCCATGTTCTCCTCCAGGTTCCATGGAGCCTACTTTATTGGAATCGTAATTAAGATTCACATGATTCGGGAGCGGATTTCTATGATTTTGCATATTTTTGTCCGTTGGTTCAGGAAATAGCTAAGTGAAATTTCTCGACGTTCGGTTAGAATATGATGCTATATAAATATGTTAGTGCATATTTGACTGATTTTTCCTTTTAGTGCATATTCGTGTAATTACAAGCGCATATTTTGCATATTTCGTTAAATAACAGACTAAATTATAAAACGTTTCATCTTTTCAAAGAATCCTATGTAATTGTGAGCGTTCATTGATTCGTAAGAGCCAGTCACAGTTTATTTTCGGTAGACGATAAAATACTTGTGCAAATGTGGGATATTTCTTGAGAACATATTTTTTAAAGCAGTCAGAAGAAATGCTTACACAAGGCATACAATGTACTTCACTACGGTCAATATTTATTTCGATTATTCCTCTGGCAATGTAGGGTAGATTGTATTACTTTGTACAAAAATATATCTTTTTATTTCAAGAAAATTTTCATTTGATTCCAAGACTTTTATCAAGACAGGTTTGAGGACGAAATAAATTGTTAATTTTAAGTGCGTATTAAAGGGCATATTTCAGAATTTTTCGGTCATAAATGCATATTTTTAAGAGCATATTTCAAGTTTTTTAGGGCATATCAATCCGCTCCCTATGCATGATAATATGGTATACGTGGCGGTTTGTTCTTGAGTTCGGCGTTTCCGTCGCTGAGAAAAACCCGCAGCACAGGAGGCGCAGCAGCTGCCTCTCCCGCCCAATAAAGGAAGAGAAACTCTGCTGCCACAACGGCCACACGTTCCGTCCGTATCTCCCTTCCCATTCTCGAAGCAATTGTTTCGTGCAAGGGTTGCTCGGTTGAAGGAGGGGCCTTTTAAACCACCAAGGGCGAAGGGAATATAGAAAAATACGCAGAAACCCTCCCGACAACACCTTCTGTTGATCACCAATTCCATGATGATTAGTACGAGATCGAACCTGTTTCTCCTACAGTGGAGGAAGTACGACCTAGCCATTACTCATGCCGTCCTATGAATTACAGGCATTACGAATTGAACGATGATTTAGAATATTTACTATTATGTATATGGTTATCTCTGGCGTTTGTTTCGTGCAAAGCTTGCTCGGTCGGAGGAGGGGCCTTTTAAACCACCAAGGGCGAAGGAAATGTGTGGAAACGCCCAGAAACCCTCCCGACAACACCTTCAGTTGATCACTAATTCCATGATGATTAGTACGAGATCGAACCTGTTTCTCCTACAGTGGAGGAAGTACGACCTAGCCATTACTCATACTATGAATTACTGGCATTACGAATTGAACGATGATTTAGAATATTTACTATTATGTATATGGTTATCTCTGGCGTTTGTTTTGTGCAAAGCTTGCTCGGTCGGAGGAGGGGCCTTTTAAACCACCAAGGGCGAAGGAAATGTGTGGAAACGCCCAGAAACCCTCCCGAAAACACCTTCTGTTGATCACCAATTCCATGATGATTGGTACGAGATCGAACCTGTTCCTCCGACAGTGGAGAGAGTGCGACCTAGACATTACTCATACACGCCCTATGATTTACTGTGTCATTACGAATTGAATGATGATTTAGATCTTACGAAATAATATTTACTATTACGTACATGGTTATAATATGGGATACGTGGGTTTGCCTCAGTATACTACTTCCAAGATTCACGTAAAACACCCACACCTTATACGAGATTTGTTTGGCGCAAAACAGAGATGTTAGGGTCGGCCCCGAGCAACAAGTCTAATAAAGGGAAATTTTGTTCCTACATCGACCGTTCAGAATGTTTGTTTCTCGTTCATCTCTGTGAACATTACCACTCCTGCCAATCAAGGAAGGGTTATGAGGCTTCGGGATAAAATAGACACCGCGTTTACTCCACGTGGAGCGATACACCGAATCGCAGATACCGCGTTGGCGACCAACTGATTCTTCGCTTTCTTATACACCAAACATTCTTTAGATAATGGAATGACTTCAAGGATTATATAGGTCACGAGATAATTGCCTACAACTACGACACAGTCCAGAAAATCACCCAAGCCTCACGCGAGATAGGTTTACTACAATTTCAGGGGATGCTAATGACGGCCTTTTCCATTCAGCCCAATGAAGAAAGAGAAACATAGTCGCTACGTGTCGACCACTCATTTAGTCTGTACCTCTCTTGCGTTCACCTCCAAGAACTTTTCCACTCCGACCGACAGCGCAAGGACGGGTTACTGGGCTCCGGGACGGGTCGGGAGGGACGCGTCGGGAGGGACGCGTCGGGAGGGACGCGTCGGGAGGGACGCGTCGGGAGGGACGCGTCGGGAGGGACGCGTCGGGAGGGACGCGTCGGGAGGGACGCGTCGGGAGGGACGCGTCGGGAGGGACGCGTCGGGAGGGACGCGTCGGGAGGGACGGGTCGGGAGGGACGGGTCGGGAGGGACGGGTCGGGAGGGACGGGTCGGGCGGGACGGGTCGGGAGGGACGGTAACGGACGGGACGGGGGCCTATAAAAACACGTGGAGCGTAGCGTGGAATCGCGTCACGAAAGGGCAACAGCGTGCTGCGCGGAGAGCGACGCGGCCCGGGGGCGGGGCCGGGCGCGCGCGATGCGTGAGAGAGTGAGCGACCTCAGGAGGCGGCGGCGGCAGGGGGGTGCTGAGGCCATCAATGCCATAACGACGAAAATAATGCCGTGCCTGCCTTTTACGACGGGAAGCCCTCCCCGCTCGCCCGCGGCGGGTGCCACACCGCGCAGAGGGAGGCACGCGCAAACCCACAGGGCACAACAACTGACTACAATGCAACATTGCGTCCCGGCGATTGCAAGAGAGATACTTTTATCGTTATGTTTTATTTTCTCCACTTTCACGCTGGCTATTTTATACAAATTCGGTGCCAGCAAACACAACAATTCATACAATTTTATATTCATTATTTTTGTTGTTGTTATTATTATTATATCTCTAATTCACGACTAAAATGTTGTAACTCGGTTGAAAATAAAATCTACACGGGGTTGCAACCAGCTTCCTGAGGAGCAGCTCTAGGAAGACACTGTCGGCTCGACGCCTCCACAATACTTTGTGTTAAATGTGGGCTATTTCCAAGTAAGCAATATTCAAATAGTTCCACGACTAAGAAATATTCATGACATGTCAGCCGCCAACAATGAATCTTGCCACCAACTTTCGCACTGCTTTGTCTGTTATTCAAATGCGCGTAATTTTTCATAACCATCAGTTCATAACGATTCAGCAAACCCAGAAGGTCAGGAACAGCAAATGCCACTGACGAACCCGGCATGTAAAGCACATTGCCTTAAACTCTCATTAAAGGCATGATCCCGCGGCATCCTACAAGTAGCGCATGCTCCGATCAAATACTCGCTAACAAATTCAGTGTCATGTCAATATTTGGAGCTATGATTGCGAAAGTGGCAAATAAACAGTCAATAGATTTCCAGACTAACTATTTACAAGACACAGACTCTTACGGTACACGTCAATATTACACTTTTTCGAAATAAAACATATACGTCGTACTCGTCGAAGGCAACATAATTTTTAAAAAAGAATAACATTCTGAACCTCCAGCTATCATGAAATCTGATGAAAGTGTGGGAATGTTCTGCAACAGTAATTTCATAAATAACTAAGCAAATAGGATTTTTTTTTTGAAAATATTTCGTCTTTGTGATGTGACTATCATTCTCCAATCAAGAATAAGCTATCAATTAAGACTACGACCTTTTTATTTTTAAACGAAAAATATTATTCATTCACAGATACTTGACGTTGCCAAGTTCCTTGACATCAGAGAATAAAACTATTATTTCAATTAGTCACTAAATTTGAAAAATAACTCGTTACGTGTGGGTGTAACAGAGTGGATGGGAATCAGACAGTCCACTTCTCAAATATCTCATTTAATTTTCCTTTTCACAACGAAAAATCCAAATTGTGGTCGTCGAACACGATTACTAAGAACCAACTGACCAAGAAAGAAAGAAGCGGCAAAAGTTGGCTCAGGGCATCGACTGATGTTACCGCAGTGCTTCAGACCAGGAGGTCCTAGGGTTCGAGTCCGGACGGTTGCAGGATTTTCGACACAAGCTTGTCAGCTAGGTCGAATTCAGCCACCGCCTGGAGGAGAACAAGCGGCTAGCTGCTCTGATCGGTAGTTTTCCGTGGTTTCTCCATTTAACACCAAACGAATGCTGGGGCAGTACCCTAACAAACAGGCCACGGATCGCGCGCGATCTTTCCTACCCCTTCCTTTTCCTATCCTCATTCCTTACACACTCGCCTGCACTACACTACCACACCTGTTGGGAGACCAGCCAGGAGCGTAGATCAGGTCCCGGCTGGAGGGGTGCCACACTGTTAGGAGATACCTGGTTAGGGAAAATTCCGTACATGCCGACGTACAGTAGGTCGGCGCCGGATTTCGGCATGCAGAGCCACCATACTCCCCAACAGAACTTGGACTACACTAACGGGACACACTACCTCAGCCGTTGACGCGCCCGGAATCACAAATCAAGAACGACAGAAAGAAAGAAAAAGAACGAAAGGGGGGGGTGAAGATTTAAAACATCTTTGACCCCCAACAACAGGCGTTGGCGTCACTGTGCGACGGCAGGGTGTCTGTTGCGGGGCACCGCAGAGAGCGCAGCACCGGGCGGGGCGTGCTGCGCGCCGCCCTGCGCCAACCGGGCGGCAACTATCCCCTGCGCGCGCAGCAGGCATGCAGCTGGGCCCAGGCTGCACCGCGCGAATAGTTGTGCGTTTCTTTCGCGAGCGACGGGACATTCTTTGGGGCCTGGTTTTTACGGGCGCGCCGAGAGGAACGAATAAAGGCGCTGCTAAAGATACTACAGGCGCCGCGCTCTTCAAATAAGACAATCAAGGCCCTAAAAAAGTTTCCTCGATGAGAAAAGGGATAAAGAAAAAAAAGTTTAAGATCTGTCTTCGCTGTACCATCTGCAAAGTACCATATAGACGGAAATTTTCGGAGCGCAAACCACTACATTTATCTTACTTCTCAACCATGCTGTTTTAAATTCCGTGCCTCGTCGCCAGAGGGCTTAAAAGTATCTGAGCTCAATAATGGGGACCACAGAAAATTACTCCAGGTGTGTATGTAATGAAAGCCCCTTCATCAAAGTACTGCCCTAAACATCTTAATTACGTAATATTAGTAAGCATTAACTCAATATAAATAATAAAAATAGAAAGTGATTTTGTTGCTTTCATACCGTGATTTCGAAAAGTGTTATTATAAGAGTGCCTTACAAGAAGTGTAATTATAAAAGAGTCTTCTAAGAGGAAATATTTGATACGCATTCCATTAATTGATTGGTGATTCAGGCATGTCAACTACTATGGTTATTGGGAGTCATCCACAAATTACATAACGCTAAAGGGGGAGGGAGGGGGTCTGAGGCAGCGTTACATAGGGATACGCGGTTGCGTTACAACAGGGAAGGGGGTGCTGATAATACTCGAAATTTACGTTACGTAATTTATTGACGGCCCCTTCGTCCTGTACGTGTAGTGCATGTTTTATCGCGAGAGGTAGCGGTGACCTTCCCAGCTGGACCCGGCGCCGACCTACGCAAAATCCGGCTTGCGGGGTTTTCCCCAACCAGGTATCTCTAAGCAGTGGGCACCGCCCCAGCCGGAACAAGCTCTAGGCTCCCTAATGTTCTCCAGCCTTATGTAGTAATGTAGTGCATGAAAGTGTGTGTGTGTAAGTAAGGGGTGAGGATAGAAGGAAGACAACGGATCCTGACCCCTTGTTAAGGTACCGCTCCTGCATTCGCCTGGTTTTGCTCGAGGAAACCACGAAAAAACACCGATCAGAGCAGCCGACCGCTTGAATTCTCCTCCTGACATCGACTGAATTCGACCTTGACGCGTAGCCAGTGTCGAAAATCCTGCCACGGTTCGAACTCGAAACCTCGGGCCTTCCGGTCAGAGGTAGTACAATGGCACATGAATTTCGAACTTACAAGATGTTAATTTAAATGAAACTTATATATAAGGCGGCAACGAATAATAGATTCAATGTTCCTGAGTAAATCATTCAAACGAAATCTCATAAGACATTATAATCTTCCTCCGATAACATCTTCGGCCAATCCATCCTCATATATTATCTTATTTACCTTTCCTAGGATCAAAGGAACTCGTAAAAGAAAACGAGATTTAATTCATTGAAAGATTTCAAATCCGTTCACAATACACAACACACGCACCCGTATTATAATTCATGCATTTTTAAACTATAAACGATTTTGTATATTATTTCTTAGAACACTGGAAAACTAATATTTACAGAGAAGCACTAAAGATTTTGATTAACGAGATGCCCAATAGTGACAGTTCCACAGATGTTAATGATCAGTAATATGCACGGAATGACCCATGGAGCAGAAATTTCCAATTTCCTTCTAGAACTAATGTTAATGTGTCCTGCATGTGTGCATGAAACAAGACCTTTTGAAGATCTATGATCATCTTTTCTTGGAACGTGTTTGTTAAACTAATGATGATATAAAAGTGAGTTTAAAGTACCACAAGCGAATCATGTACGTACAGGACACATTATAAGTCGAAAATCCAATAAAGTAGCAATGAAAACACTGACAACACACAAACAAAAACTCAGATTTAAGTGCACATGAATGACAGTTGCTTGAAACATCGAATCGCAGGAGTGTGTGTGATTAATACTTGTTAAAACAATAAGCTTTCTTAACTTCAGCTCTTTGATAATATTTTGGACCTTGAAATCGGTCTCACAAGGTATACATACCTTGCATAATGTATACAAAATTGGACAGTAGCAACGAAAACCACCATAAAAATTAAACCACCATACTTATACGATATAAAGACAGCCATACACCAGCTAGCCTGGCTAGCGAGGCTATCATGGGCGAGCGTAGCCTAAAGAAGAGGGTGCCACTAAATTCTGGGGTTCCCTATCCACTGAGCTTTTGTTTAATCTGTATAAGATATTTAACTTGAACAATAATTTTTTTATATTTGGGCGGTTGTAGGAAGAAGGATCAACTCCGAATTGGCCGAATTTTTTGGGAGTTTCGTACATTTTTCAACATTTTAAGTTGTTTCCAGCCGTTTCGTATACCTTTGGGTAGTTTCGTTTGTATTTCAACATTTTAAGTGTTTCTAGCCGTTTCTGAATTTTTAGAGGTTTTTAATGGGGAAGGGGGGATCGTGTCTACAGTGGCACCCTTACAAGGGAAGATTCGAATTTTTCTTTTTAGGTTTTTGTCTCGAATTCATTAGTTCAATTAAAATAAATTTTAATTAATGAAAAAGAGACAGTCAACTAATTAATGAAAGCACAGCGCACGTCTAGACTCATACAACTACGTACAATTGCGATATGTTCCAAAAGTAAAATCCTAGGTAATATTGAAAAACACATTCGATACCAATATATTACATACTGACTAACGTGTCCATCGGTTTGTCATCAGTCATCACTGCCGAATTAAAAATGTATTTGTACGTTCTACACATAATTTTTATCAGGACGTTTACACATTTATTTCAATGAAGTGCTTTATTACATAATACTGTGGGGCCCTCTTCAAAGTTTTGAGGGAGGCCGTGGCCGTTCCCCTACTTCCGTGCGGGCGCCTATTTTCACTATTAAAATTCTCTTCTCTTGGTATTCATTTTAAAGTTTTAGATAATCAATTGGGAGATCAAATCAGTACAGAATTGTCCTTTAAAATTCATTTGCTCTCTAGAATCCGCTTCCATGAGAGGCTGACCTCATACATCATTGGGGCGCTACCCTTAACTGTTGGGCACCACGCTTTGCATATTTGAACACGGTGGACTAAATATTTAGACTTAAAATTATGTCAAGGTTAGAACCTCTACATACTTGTTATGTATTTACAAATGTTACGGTCGTTTTATCATTTATGTATACTATTTATTGGTTACTTGTAAAAACATTTTTTCTTATCTACAGATCGTATATACCTGATGAGGTGAACAAATCTGTTCGTGAAACTTTATACTTGGAAAATAACGTAAAAAAACGAAAATAATGTTGTAAAAATTAACTTTAAAGGACAATTCTCAACTGATTTGGATTTCCGACTGATTGTCGAAAAACGTAAGATACAAAAATAAGAGAATTTTGCAACAGACAATCACTACATCATTATAATACTCTAACACTATAATATTCTTATAAAATCACTATAATATTCCATTCTCAGGTAGGACTCCTTATCCACAATCTGTCTAGTGTTTTCTCCGTCTAGTGTCTGAACAGTGTTAGTGGTAACTCCATTAAACGTGTTCTGTGTTATCTAGATCATTGTATCCCAGCTTGCCTAATTACTGAGCGTAGTGCGTCCATCGATTATTGAAGTTCGTTCCCTTCATTTACGAACGTCCAAAGCAACGCCACATCACGGGAAATAATCAACGCGGCCAGAAACTCGACGACGTCGACCATTCTGGCCAACTATCTTTGTGGAATCATACTCTGCAGACCACCAACTACGGGTCACCCCCCCACACTTCTAAACGGTTCTGGATACCAAACTGCTAACCATGCAAAATATAAACTCAACACCAACCCAAGAGAGCCACCTGGTTCGAAGAGACCCCGCGAAGGGTCAGGCGAACAACACTAAGTACTCCAGGAACACAATACCAAAATGGAGTTTTCGCTCAACAATGCGGAATCATGGGGCACGTAATATGACGTAGAGATATTGTTTGCAATAATTTTAGTTTTCTAGAAATTGAATCGTTTTAGCATTTTCAAAAGGAACCATACATTTTTCTCACTAACAACATCAGTAGATCATAAAAAAGGAATGTATTGATGTAACATATGTTAATGTTTTGATATTAATTACATCAAAATTTATACTTTCTCACACGTGATTTTAAATTAAACGTACAGTATTCACAAGGGTCCTGCACGTGGAAGCGAGGTCGTGGGCGGGCGCCCAGCTCGAAGTGCTCCGGCCTGCAGCTGCAGCGAGCGCCGTCTGGTGGCATCCGCAGCCGTCCGGTCCGCGCGGCCTTCGCCGGCCCGCCGCTCCGCCCCTGCCCGCGGCCCCGGACACCTGTTTCTCCAAAAGCGGCCGCGCCAGGCTCGCCTCGCGCACGTGCTCTCGCCCCCCTCCCCCACCCTCACCCTTCCCCCTGCTTTCGGCGCGTTCACGCTCGCGAGCATCTCTTTCGTCCGCCCCCCGCCCTGCCCGCGGGGGACGAGCCCGCGTGGAGTGACGGGCGCCTGACAACAAAGCCCGCCCTGCCCGCCGCACCCTGCGGCGCCCGTGACGAAGGCCGCAGGGGAAGGCGACGCGACGGGGTGGGGGGTGGGGGTGGGGCGCGCGAGGTGAGACGCAGCGGATTCGGTGCGAGAGAGAGAGAGAGAGAGAGAGAGAGAGAGAGAGAGAGAGAGAGAGAGAGAGAGCAGTATCGACTTGGGACCGGTGGCGTATACTGCGATTTTCGTAACTGTGCCCCTGACAGGAATCAGTTGTTGACGGTTTCATCCGATCGGGAGCTAAAATGTCACCATAGTGACGTCACTGTCGCGAAATATAAGGCCCCGATTGGATGACAGCGAAACAGCTGATTCCTGTCAGGGGCAAAGTTACGAAAATCGCAGTATAGTTTCAGCTGGTGTCATCCGGGGAAAACTTATGGTATCACTCCTGCCATAAATTAAATATAAAAATATCTATTATTGAATAGTTTATACGTTATTTAATAAAAAACTGGTATATTTTCAAAGGCATGTAGAGGCCGTCCATAAATTACGTAACGCAAATTTCGAGTATTTTCAATACCACCCTCCCCCTCGTAACGCATTTCACTATCTCTTTGTAAACCATCGTAAGGCTGCCTCAGACCCCCTCCCTCCCCTTTTAGCGTTACGTAATACATGGACGACCCCTTATTTACAATGTAATAAAAACTATGTATGATCCATGTAAACTTTATAATGTATTAAAAACATTCACAATAATTAAATTATAATTTTTAAATAAATAATCAAAAATGTTTTTTATAAAATCATTTCCCAAGATTTCAGGATAGCAAACGTGTCTATTATTTCATGTTATCCATTTATGATTTAAATGTATAACTATCAAATTAATATTATTAAACTATTACATTTATATATAATTTTTAAATAAATCATTAAAATGACATCATTCCATTTACAACATTTTCTAATTGGTATCGTCCCTAAAATGGTGTCAGCTGGGGCGGACCGCCCCTCCAGCACCCTCCTAACAACGCCACTACTTGGGACTGCAATGAATTAAATTGCCACGGAGCAGAAAAAAAGAGAATGAAACGATCAAAGACGAATATGAGAATCAAAAGCAAGCTTAGAAGAATAGGTTAGGAAGGTGGCGATATTAATGAAAGTGAGAGACTGGAAATTTCTATATGTTGAGAGAAGCATACGACGAAATGGGATTCAGTGGAACTGCGGAAATGGAGCAGTAAAAAAAAACAAACAAAACGAACAGGGTAAGAGAAACATATGACAATAATGACAAGATTGCCGTGCAGCAAGAAAAAATCCGACAGACCTAAATGACCTATTTGATTCCAAAGAAATCTCGTTTTCAAATCCGATTAAAATGAAAATGAGACTACCATGAGAAACACTCCTCACATCACGGAAGTCACTATCACAATGCAATCGTCCACGCTAAGAGTTGAAGCACTGTCACGGGTTCCTCTGGTGTACATTCTGACGGGCCATAATAATTAACGTTTTCGTTGATACCACATTAATGTCTGCTTCATCATGATTTTTAATTTATTTTTCAATTATCCTTTACCGTACGGTTTCTGAACAACGTACGCAGTAGAAACGACACACCTTTGTAATTGCTCCGGAAGGAGTTTAAGGAAAAAGAACGAGTATTACAACTCCCTGATAATATTCAGTTTTAAATTGCGATCTAAAGCCAGGTTAAACTGAAATTTTAACATTATTTGTTCACAATTCTACAATAAAAGAGTGTTCCATGCCTCAGGGACATAATTAGATTTTAATGACATTGGGTATGAAACCTGCTTTTTTTTTACCACTCAAGGTCATTTAAAAATCTACAAAATCTTAAATATATTTTATTTTATTTTATTTTATTTTATTTTATTTACACAACGTTTAATGGAATCTAAGACAATCATACAAATACAAAGCTCATTCCCGTCACTTTAACACTAATAACTAAAAAGTCGAAAAGGGGCTGTGAATAGTAAAATACGTTGCTCGCCCACGATTTTAACACACTGTATTAAATTCAGGGGTTCACCAACCGCTACCCATAATTATGAACTTAACTAGCCTCGCAGTGGGGTCATCTTGGTTTCTTGGATCTTGCTTGTACTCTTAATCTACACTTCAAAGCAAACTTGACAAGACGATGCAAACAAAATGTGGTATTTCCATAGAAACCGTTACAATGATTTTCAATTTCACAGATAATAGCCCAGAGTTCGTGACGAAATTGTAACCAAACGTACAAACTAGAAATGAAATAACGTAGTGTTTTCAGAAATCCTTAAAACGGTTCAACATGCTTGGGAGTACAATCTTTAAAGGTTCTACTACCGAAGTGGGAACAAAGAGTCATATATTTACAGTAGCTCCCGCAGGTTTTATCATCGTTTACGACGCGCAGTCGCATACAAGCGAGCCAGCCATACAAGCGAGCCAGGCGCATGCAAGGTAGCAAAGGGTGAAGGTACGAAGGAGGAAACAATGAAGTGAGGCAGAACGCAACGCACAGAAACGAGAACAAAGAAAGGCGCGGCTCTCATAAAAAAAAAATGCTGTAAAAAATTAGTGCTAATGAGCGTGCGACAAAGCAAACCCAGGTAAGTGGAGAACGTACGTCCCAGAGCAGGCGGGGCAAGCGAAGCGCGCGGGCGGAAGAGCAGGAGCGCGTGAATGCAGAGGAAGGGCGGGGGCGGCGACAAAGGGCGCGAACGCAAACCAGAACGCGGGCGAGAGCGAGGGCGGGACCGGGACAGCTGGCTCAGAGCAGTGGCGTAGCTTCAATTCACCTGGGGTGTCACCAGGGGCGAAGCCAATGGTGTCACCCCCCCCCATAAATTAAGGATAAAAATATCTATTGCTGCATTAATTGTATATTATTTTATTAAAAATACAAATATATTTGCACATGATAGTTATTTATAGTATATTAAAAATTCTATGTAATTAAGAATAATTGCAATTAAATCATAAGCTATGCTTATGATTTAAATGTATACTTATTAAATTAATATAAATAATTTTTAACTAAATCATAAAAATTATAAAATTCCAACAATAAAAACTACTAAAACTAAGAAAACTATTAATATAAACAATTTTTAAGTAAATTATTTAAATTAAATAATTCCATCTATAAAATAATATAATTGGTTGACACCCCACGAATGGTGTCACCCGGGGAATTCCCCCCCCACCCTGTCACCACCCCTAGCTACGCCACTGGCTCAGCACATCAACGGATGTCACTACAGGGCCTGTGACTGGGAGGTCCTAACGGTGGTAGGATTTTTCGACCGGTCTGTTGCTGGGAGGTCCTGATGGTGACCGACCGGTCTGTCGATGTCTGGAGAAGAATTGTAGCGCGCTGGTTGCTCTGATCGGTAGTTTTCCGTGGTTTCTCCGATCAACACCAGGCAAATGCCGGAGCAGTACCGTAACAAACGGGCCACGGACCGTACGTGATATTTCTTTCCCCTTTCTTGTCCTATCATCACCCCTTACACACACACACATGCACTACGCTATCATAACCTCGATAGTTGAAGCGCCCGGAATCACTAACGATCAATCAACCAAGCGAGGGCGGTCGCGGAAGCTCGTGTGAGAGCGAGTGCGAGAGGAGAGCGTAGGCGCACGCGAAGTCGCAGTTGACGGCAAAGACGAAGGCAGCGGCGAGGGAGGGCGCAAGTGATAGTGAGCGTGAGAGAGCGAGAGCGATGGACCCGTCGCGAGCGCCGAATGGCTTGAACACATTGGGGGTGACGAGGATAGGAGCGAAGGCGATGGCGACAGTCAAGGAGACGGAGACGGCGAGCGCAAGAGCGGTGGTGAAGGACAGGGCGAGGGCGAGAGCGAAGGCGCGTGGCATGGCAGCGCCCAGAGCGCGCTCTACGACAGAATTAAGAGCGAGGAGTGGCGAAGATGAGGGCAAGGCGCGCGGGCTACGAGTAGAGCGAGGGGGAGGGGTGGCCCGGACAGAGACGATGGTGGGGTTGAACAGGGCCGTTTTTGTTGGTGATACGCGAGATATGAAAAGAAGAAGAGATATAGGCGTTTCCATGTAACGCGGAACTATGTATTGATTATGTTCAAAAAGAGACTAAAACATGTTGTAACGAGTTATATGATGTATCAAGATGATCAGAATATTAAAGATTATCGACAGTCAAATATCGACTTTTTACTTGAAGAATATTGATAACAGTTTTAACAGCATTGGTGGCTCTTGGTCCTCGGTTAATTTGAGGGCTCCCTTTTTTTACTTTCACCGATCCCCATCCACCAATTTTTATGCTGAAATATCAAGAAAATCCTATCAATTTGCATTGTATTATGTCGTTTTGTTTAATACTTAGAGAGTATTTCTTGGTGTTTAAATTTAACATTATCCAAACAAAAAATCTAACCATGTATGTAAAATAAGTAAGAATTACACTGAAAAATACCACAAATTAAATAATGAAAGGTTTTGTTAAAAAATTTAAACTTCTCATCACTCAGTGACAGTCTCGCATCAACCAGCAACATTCCGTAAATAAATATTATCCAACGATAAATACAATCACGTATTCATAATATATCCATAATAAATACAAAACGTATCCATGCATCTTCTCACTCCATTATGTCATTCTTTTAGTACAGTTCAATCATATATCACCACATAATATACGGGTTATTTAGTTTTTTTGATTAATGTAGTATTAATTTTTTTAAAGAACAATCGGGGCTCTGGGCGTTGACAGGGCATTGGGGTTGAAGAGGGGGGTGGCGAGGGCGAGGGCGAGGGCGAGCGCGGAGGATGGCGACGGAAGGAGCGAGGACGACGGCGAGGGCGACGGCGAGGGCGACGACGGGGGCGGAGTTGCGTGCCGCCACCCGCAGGGGGTGAGAGTGAGGGAGGGAGAGGGGGAGTAGCGCGGGCGGGAGCGGGGGCGGGGGCGGGGGTAGCCCAGCCGCTTCGCGAGGATTAGTCGACACGGAAACAAAAGGGCGCGCGGCGAGGGGGCGGGGGCGGGCATCGACGCGAGAGCGCACTCGCGCGCCGCAAGCACGCGTAGGCACGCACGCCTCCCCCACCCACACACACACCAATGGACGTCCATCTGACGAACGGAGGTTTCATTACACGTATCGATATTTGTTCATTACAAGTATCCGATATTGACAGTACGGCATGGTCATATAGTGTGTAGCGTGGTAGTACAGGATAATATCGTAGTATACATTTCCAACCATTACTGATAAAAAACTTGCTAACATACAGTACATTAATTGTCAATACTGATCGTTATTTTGACTCTATTCTTTGTACTATTCTCACACAATCAAGAAGTGCGTAGAATTATTTCGTGTGATGTGAGAAAAATTAAAGATTACGAACCATTAAGGCGACAATAAATTCAAATTACAAAGTAAATTGCAAAGCATAAATTCCATTTTTCCGCGTTTCATACATCCTTTTTCGACAACAAAATAATCGATGCTAATAATCAACGACGTATCGTCTTGTCTCTGATATTTGCTACTGAGGCAGCCAACGTTGAGCTGAGCACCCTGAGCTGAACAACAGCTGAGGTTTGTTTACTATTCCCTCGAACGAACAGACAATTCATAGATTTTGAGCATACGACGAAGTGATCTCTAGAAAAATCTGATAAAATTCCTAAGATCTATTGTTAGTAAGTCCGTACGTCTGAATGAATATCTCGAGTCAGAGGTTTGGAGAAAAAAAGAAAAAGAAAAAAGAAAGAAAAGAAAAGTACGCGGGGACTTGTGCGTCCGGATGTAAGCTCTGTGCCGTCTCCTTATGCGCGAGTAATTGCAGATCCACCGGACACCCAACTTGAGGATTCGTGGGCACTAGACCACATCCAACACTCAACCGAAACCGATGGCAGTCCCTCTTCGTACTTCAAATTTTAACTAGCTCTCAAACACAACAGAGCGCTTGGCAACATGAGCCGCTTGTTTGAAAATTCAGGACTGTTCCATTATAATTCTGTTCTCTCACGGTTGGATAAAGTTTCGTTTGACATTGAAACGTTATACAGAAATTTCCGCTAACAAAAAAGGCGTTTCATTTTGTCGAATAACCAGCAAAAATGCATCGGCATCGCTTAAAAGTACTTAAATGCATATTTTTATAGCCAAAAGAAGCATATTTTCAAATTTCATCTGCATTTCACTCTCGTTAAAAAAAATAGAAAAAAATAAAAAAACAAAAACACAATGCTCATAAACGACATCATTCAGTATTGGAGAGGCTATCAAATTCTAGATGCAGGGTCACATACCTCGTGTGCTCGCAGTTTGAAATCCTGTACGTGGGCGTATCTACAGCCTGGGGGTCGGAACCCAACCCATTGACCGTCGCCGCTCGACACGAAACAGCACATTTTATTTACGTCGAGTATCTACGTTATTATCAGCAATGCAGATAACATCGCAAAAAATAGTAGCGCCATGTGACAGCTCACGCGAAGGTGGTTGAGAAATGCAATTAAAATTTTTCAGGAATAAAAGCCGCTCGATGGAGCCTGCGATAAATAGTGGTTCTCTCGTACAGCCTTCAGAAATTTTTCACCCGGTGAAAACGTGACCGTATTAGTCAATCTCAATGTGGTAATTGCGTGAAAGAAATTAATGAATCATTATGATATAGTTCTTACAACTCATTTGAACACGTCTACAAAGAACCCATTAAAGCAAATAAAAACAACCCTAACTAGTCGATGAAGATACAATTGCCTCTTTCTAGATCTGCTCTTTTCGAGAACTAGCTCCATATGGAAGCTTTTTTTTTTAAGATGTACTATTCGTGCATTAACAGGTTTTCGTTGTTCTACAATTCCTAATCAAAATTCAATAGTTAATAACAATTCTATATAATATTAGCAAATTAGGGTGCATGCGAAAAATTTCCTTCAACTTTTATACCACCACAAACAAGAAAAAACGACCACAAAATTTCGTAGGAACAAATTGTTTCGTAACTGCAAAATATACATTTTGATAACAACCATAAATAATGTCTTTTTACGAAAAATAACACTTTGCCGTTTCTTCTTTGTACAATATACTAATGAATTATAAATGAGTGCCATGAACATCAAAATATAGGGCTTTCCTTTTTGGTAAAGTAAAAGTACATGGAATTGATAAATCGATACTCCATCGAGTAGTTAAAAATCAAAGGTTACGGAAACGAAAAGAAAATAAGCCAAAATTAAAAATGCGTTTGGAAGGAATTATCCACGAGATTATCGTGACAACACACTGAAAACAATCCTTGAAAGTATGCCTCTTAGTTCAGCTATTGTTGTCGACCAACACGTATGGAGGCGTATATCTCACGTCCGATAATTAGCTTCCTGCATGAAGCCCCCCAAAATACCACCAGTGTCTGTGGAGAAAAGCGACGCCCGCAACAGCGACAGAGCGACGGCAACAGAGAGACGGACGGCATCAACAGCAACAGAGAGACGGACGGCGTCAACATCAACAGAGAGACGGACGGCATCAACATCAACAGAGAGACGGACGGCATCAACATCAACAGAGAGACGGACGGCATCAACATCAACAGAGAGACGGACGGCATCAACATCAACAGAGAGACGGACGGCATCATCATCAACGGAGCAACAGAGAGACGGACGGCGCACGGTGGTCTGAACGGGGTCGATACGCGAGCATAGGATATTAAGTTAAATAACTATTTAATTAGAGACTTTAAAACTGTTTTGGGGATGCGAAACTAAAGAAGCATGTTCTAGGAACAAAATAATAATACCCTATTTAATTTTTATTGTTTATTTATTTATTTATTTATATTACTAACAATTCTGGTCTATCTTATATTAATAAAGGTGAATAAAAGCTTTATTTACTTGTTCATAAACAAAGCAAAGGATCGTATAAGCACCTTGTCAGTTTACTAGGTTAACTAGTGGTGCTACAACAGCACATACTTCCTCGCATCATTTTTATTTTTTTATTTTTTTCGAAAATTCAGCAAGCTCAATGAAAGTGAGGTCTGTGCCATTTTTTGTAGAATTACTATCATTGAAAAGAAACTTAAAAACAAGATTTTGAGAATATTGTTTAATAAATTGCATAAATTTTAAGCGCAAATTAGCAAAACTTACTTTAAAAAAGTGCATGACCTATTTTAAAGAGCTCATTTCTTAGAAAAGACTTTGTTTAAGGGAAATATATTCATCTTCAATTCAGAATTTTTTAAGTGTTAAAATTTTGATATTTTCGACAACACAGAGTTCGTCGAAAATGAGACTAGCCCCCAAGGCTATATAGTAGATGGTTCACTAATGCATATCAATATTTTGAAAAAATACCCACTGCCCATTACCCATTACTACCCAGAATGATTCTGTTCGCATAGCGCTCGCCCATATAGTCGCGCATATAGTCGCTTGTTGCGTGTTCGTGCCGGCACAGGAGCCGTTGCAGACCTCTGGTAGCAACGTTTTTTTAGTACTTTTGGTGTTATTTAATTGTTATGTTGCTAAATTATACTACTAGAGTTCTCCTAAAGCGCCAAACGGCTCCTAAAGCGCCACGCAAGTGTGATTAGTTGTATTTTTATAAATACCAATAAAAAATGGCGCGTTCTTTCCAACTCGCCATTGAAAATATAAACGCTTGCCGTATTAAAATAGGCCATTGGGGCGGATGATTCAAACAAAACACTATTTATACACCTCCACTTAATGAAATATATTAAGTTCACGGAGTGATTGTTAGTTGTTATTTCTTATTGCTCCTGAACATCACTTAGCTCATGGAAATGGATTTTTCTCGCCCACAACATGTACACTTTAAACGTTCTAAAAATAGAAAGAGACCACTTGGGGCAGATGATGGATACGAAACACTACTTAGAAATGTTTATTCAATAACATATTTTAATTTCACGCAAGTGTGATTAGTTGTATTTTTGTAAATACCAATCAAAAATGGCGCGTTCTTTCCAACTCGCCATTGAGAATATAAACGCTTGCCGTATTGAAATAGGCCATTGGGGGCGGATGATTCAAACAAAAGACTATTTATCCACCTCCACTTAATGAAGTATTACTCGTTCACTTTACATTTGCAGACGGCAGAATTAGGAACTAATGTTGTTTTGAAAGTTCAGGCCCGAACACACAACCGAGAATACACGAATGGCCTCGGTATCAATCAGCATCTGACCAATCAGCCGAAGGCAGCACAAGCGCTACGGACACAGCTGACGAATTATGCCTTTCTGACAGTAAACTGAAGTCGCGCCCTTAAATGATTAGGGTAATATAAATAAAATAGATCACACCACACACTATTCACAACATTACGTACAATATTTTTATTCCTTCTTTACACTTATCTACTGCTTAACGGTTATGTTCTTGCCCAGCCGGGGTTCTGTGTGCTGCTCACCGCCATCTATATCATATTTAACGGTCAGTATATACTGCAGACGCGCGTTTCTCATTCAGTCGGCGGTGAACTCATGTAAACAGATCGCAGCGCTCCGTCTGCAAATGTAAAGTGAACGAGTAATATATTAATTTCACGGAGTGATTGTTAATTGTTAGTAGGTATTTCTTCCGATTATCACGTAGCTCACGGAAATGGCAGGTTCTTTCTGTTTCTTTCACCGTGTTTACTTGGAGCGATCGCCTTTGGAAATATTCGGTCCGAGGCGGATGTTGTCAACGAAGAATTGTTAAAAAATGTTTACTTAATAAAAAGCATTGATTTTACAGATGTATGATTATTTGTTTTTTAATTTTATCGCTTGTTAAAGATTACTTAATGCAAGTTTCAATTCTGCAAATCGCCATTTTATATCTATGAATTTTCTGATAAACAATTGAATATGACATAAAGAATCATAAATATCATTTATAATAATATTAAAAGTTATATGCAATGAATTATAATTGCAAATGTTAAGCAGATAACACGTTTTCTACGAATAAACCTGCTAGGTGTTGAGTCGCCTGGAAAGGTACTCTCTTTTCAAACCATCTTTGTAACTTTAAACGGTCACCATTTTGAAAGGGGCGGGCAGGGGCGGCTGATCTCAACGGGAAAACGATTAATAATGTTCATTTTATAACATATATCAATATTGAGGATGTGTTTTTTGGTGTTTTTTTGTAATCTCTATTGAAAGTTTACGTAGTTTAAACAATATTAAGTTTTTGCATACTTTCATTCAATATGGCGTAATTACGTGAAAAAGAAAAAGAAGTGACATTTCAAAACGTGTAATGTATTTAGAAAGGTGTTTGTAATCACATATAATTTACGGAATTTGAAAAGTTAATTAGGAAAGAAGTTATTGGCAATGAAATGTGGGAATATTTTCACTGCAAAAGTGAATGAATTTTTCCTCGGCTGAGTCGCTGGACTTTGAGGATGTCTTATGGATGCAGTAATTGTTATAAAGTAATAATTCTTTTATTTTCTAGTAATTTGAAGTATTTGGAATTCATATCGATCAATAAAAAATTGTTTTTCACAAATTTTCTTTTTTTGCTTATGCGCGCGTTTCGGCCCTGTTCAGACCACCGTGCGGCGTCGGCGGAGCGTAAAGGCAGCCGTGTGACACCGCGACGCCAGCCTCTGAATTATCGGCATTCAGATTCAGACGTGCGCCCTTCCCAACGCCCCTACGAATAAATAACACGTATGTCCCATTGCTTCATTATTCCAAGTACCTAGAAGTTTAACCTGGATATTCAATCAATAGCCCACAAAACAGGTGAAATATTATTTAACCCGTCGCCTCTGTACAAAAATTCCTAAGGCATAAGTCGAAACGGAAGAAACCAAATTTTAAAATAAAAAAAATATATATAAAAAAAGGAAATATCGTCAACGATCCGCCGCCTCCGCATAAGCTTCCGGGTCCCGCGGAGGCGGACAGGGTGGCTGAAGAGAGAAGCTGCCCACGGACATACTAGGCTTGACGACCAACCCTCGCTGCAATTGTACATCTGCCACATATCTACTAGTCGCGCGACTTTTCTTGACGTCTCCCAGCGCGGAGTGCGGGGTGAGGGGGGCTACTGCCTACGTCGCATCAGAAGGGTGTTGCCAACTCTAACTTTATTAATACTATTCGCGCCTCTTTGGCTCTTAAAACAAGAGGATATTATATAAGATAAAACAGAAAGAATAAAATTATTAATGGCAACCACAAGAGAAAATAATTAAATAATGATAATATTGCTTATTAATGAGATATGATATTAGTGTACGTACTAACTTAATTTTTATCTTCTGAATTCTTTGAATCATTGCTTGAATTCGAAAGCAGGGTAGACAGGGCTGATAATCTTGTCGTGCCGTTCTGTGTGAGACCAAGGTTTTGAGTCGTGCTGGGTTGAGCACTAGCGAGCTCAGACGTCAAGAAAAGTCGCGCGACTAGTACATCTTACTTCTTGGTTCGCACATAATATGTTCGTTCAAGCCCCGGTATCTCGTGGAAGACTGGCTTCAAGAGACCCATTCACAGGCAACTCAAGCTAGACGAGCTTGTGCCACGCCATCGGTTATAAAACTGTAGTAGCTGTTATGTATTTTATTATTCACATAATGGAAGATATACAACAGGCGCGGTGTGGGCGTGTGAAGCTAGGTTTGTCTGTAAATGGGCTCGCCAGCAAGACAGGCCTTTTCTTTTCCTGATAAGCACTCCCCTTTTTCTAACATTTTAACGTTCACACTTCTCTCTCTTCACAATATTAATGTGCGTTGTTCAATTTGCATATTTCGGAATCGAAATCCATCAAAAAGATGGCCATATATTCATTCAGGTTCACCGCCAACAACCTTTCGGAAATTCGCGAGTTCGGTATCAGATGTGCGCACTTCGTTAATGGAACTCCAATAATTGCGTTTTTTCTTCTTTTTTAAAACCTGAAAATTAAGGAAATCGTTATACGACATTTAGGGAAAAGGCTCTTCGAGACATATGTCAACAACGTAAATGGTTCAAGACAAATTCAATTGTATTTTTTAATCGTTTATTCAATTAAATTTATAATTTTATTCTCCGTGTAGTATACTTTATTTACCAGTACAATATCGTATGAAAATACACGTGAATCGACATAAGGGCCCAGAAACGTGGTCATGCGTTTCGGGTTGCGGGAGAGCGAGAGTGAGGGGGCAGAGGGAGAGAGGGGGCAGAGAGCGAGGGGGAGTGAGCGAGCGAGGGAGAGAGAGAGCGAGGGGGAGAGAGAGCGAGGGGGAGTGAGAGAACGAGGGGGAGTGAGAGAGCGAGGGAGAGTGAGAGAGCGAGGGGGAGTGAGAGAGCGAGGGGGAGTGAGAGAGCGAGGGGGAGTGAGAGAGCGAGGGGAAGAGAGAGAGCGAGGGGAAGAGAGAGAGCGAGGGGAAGAGAGAGAGAGCGAGGGGAGAGAGAGAGAGAGAGAGAGAGAGAGAGAGAGAGAGAGAGAGAGAGAGAGAGAGAGAGAGAGTTCCTTCTCGTCCTCCTCCGCCAGCGCCCTTTGTGCGAGCGGCCATTGACGCACGAAACAATGGCACACCGCCGCAATTGGCCACGCGTCTCCGTCCGCTGGCGCTCGTCTCGGCGCTTTGCGGGGGCGGCAGGCGAAAGCACCGGCGCTCCCCCTCCTCATGCAGAGCCCCACGCGCTCACAGGCTGTGGACGGCAAGAAAAGTACTTAATCCTTCCCGAATACATACAATTCCACAAAATCGCCAATTCTCGGTTGTTGTCGTTGTTTGGTTTTGATTTCCCTTTTATTTCACGCTCTCATTTCACCCTGAAATCCTTTGAAATATGTACTTCTAAAACTCCTTAAGCTTCGAGTTATTTTACACACATACCCAACCCAGTTAAGAATACCGAGTATGGAACACTGTATAAAACAGTTCTGAGGTTGAACACTTTTCGAATTCACGATGAACTTTCCTTGAATCGTATCAAATAAATGAGAATACATGGTTCAAAATATTCATGAGTTGAAAATGATATTGATATCGTTTACAAAATTAGAATCATTCTATCCTGTAGAGTACAGACTGATATATCTAACTAGCACTCATAAAAACTACTTCTCACAAGAACTATCCAATGACATGCAATAAGATAAGCAATGCATCATCCTCACAAAATAAAAAATAAAAGTCAAGCTCGAGCAGATCGAAGTTGCAGTTCCTTGCAGTGCTTGTGATACCTCCCATTCGTCACAAACCTACGACACAACTTCGAAAATGACGAACAAATGATGAACCACAATTGATCGTTCTGATTTCTCCACTACAGAAACATACACATTTTTTTAAGTGGATAGTTTCACAACTCGAAATTTACAAATTAAAACACGATAAAATGTTAGCACTTTGATTTATATTGACCAAAATTAGAGTTGTCGTAACTTACAGCCATTAGAATACAACACTCTCACAAGAATGGTAAGGGAGAGAAAAATAGTTGATCAAGATCAAAATGCATTATCAATACAATTATTATTACCGCACAAATTACACAGGGAACACTTCATTTAGCTCAGTAATTATTTTTGAATTTAAATCTAATCGTATTTACTGTGTTTGAACCATAATAATAAGTTAATTATACCGAATGAACAATTTCCTGACTGAATCAGGTGTAAAACGCACGAGCTTTCATGATGCGCTTGTAATGTGGAAAACAATGATACCACAACAAACAGGGAGAAGGTGTACTAGATACAAGGACAAGCTCAAGAGTTGAACTCAACCACGAAAAATGAACCTAAGAATGAACATTGAAAATAAATAAAATACATTTAAAATATTGCGTAATGGGAATAAATTAATAGGGTCTTGGCGAATTTTCGGCAGAAAAACTCATATTACAAAGCCCTGGTAACGAAAAAGTGGATAAATCCAGTTGCTAAGTATAGAAAAAAAATCCTCTATCACGTGGTATAGACAGAATTTAACACATGATGGTAAAATGTGTGATCCTGTCTGACCGTCCGTCTGTGAACAATGCTAGCGGCTAAACGGTTTAGCCAAGTTTCTCCAAAACTGATATTCTCGAATCGATCCGGCTGATGTCGCGGCCCATTGAAATTCAAACCGAAATTTTAATTTTGGGGGTTACTCTACATGCAGCCCCTGGGACATTTAATCAAAAAGAATGAGCAATTATTCATAAATTTTGTGATTGGATAGTGTGAAGGACGTTTAAGAGAATGCTGGAGATCTCCTATTAGTGGAAAACTAAGTTTTCGAAAATTGCAGAAGTTCAAACATTTTTCGCAGTGTTCCTACAACTAAAATAGTAAAAGTAGAGATTTTTCCCACTAATGAAATATGTACCTTAAGGATAGATTTTGAAAGGTCAGGTACATTTTTTCGGAAATTGAAGTACTTTTCGCGTAATTTTGTGAAATAATATGGGCGAATAAGTTCGTGCTGTTTTAGCACCTCCAGTTTTCCTGGCCATTGCCGTTTCAGGTCATAGAGGCCCTCTGGTGTATACTGACTGCATTGCAGTAAGATGCATACTACAATTTCTCCGCACACCAAGGACACATCCTCCGTTTCAACGGCTCCATATCGTATGTCAGCACGGACTGGAATGTCAAGCTCCAAGGTCAGGACGCATCTTCCAGATGGACTCCCGAGTCGCGATGCGCACTCCGACGCTGACACTGTCAACTGGCCGAAGCGGCCAATGCCCTGGCGATCACCTCCCCCCCACCCCCTGTTCCCACTCTCGCCGATCCACCCGCCGCCTGTGTAAAACAGGGCGAGACTGCTCGGCAGCGCTCGGGGCGGAAGGCCTCCCAGGCCACGCGTGACATGCAATTACAATTCAGCGCGCTGCAAATAAGCGCAAGCTATGGAGGCTGATGGAAATGGCAGTGGCGCAGCTGGGGGGGGCGCGCCCCGGGTGACATTTTTTTTTTCTAGGGTTGCCACCAATTAAATTATTTTATAGTTCGAATTATAAAATTTAAATCATTTACTTAAAAATTATACATTAATAGTTTTCTTAGTTATAGAAAATTGTATTGTTGGAATTATATAATTTGTATGGTTCTGTTAAAAATTATTTATATTAATTCAATAAGTATACATTAAATCATAAGCATAAATTGTGATTTAATTGTAATTATTTTGCAAATTATTCTTAATTACATAGAATTTTTAATATATTATAAATAACTACCGTGTGCAAATATATTTGTATTTTTAACAAAATAATGTAAAATCAGTGCAGCAATAGATATTTGTATACTTAATTTATGGGGGGTGACACCATTAGCTTCGCCCCAGATGACACCAACTGAAGCTACGCTACTGGGAAATGGCGATAGTTATATACGGATGTGACATCTCGGGGCGTGCCAGATGTAGAGATTTAAATCTGATTGTTTTCAGAATGCGCAAAGCAATGCAGATTCATCCAGATTACTGTTTTCGTTCTCCAGGTCTGAAAACGTGTTTCAGAATGCTGAGCGCGAGTAATGATTCTCCCTTCGCCACAAAACTTTTTTTAAATTATCCGTTTATGTTTTTCTTTCTTTTAAATTTTCTGTTTGAATACCATTAAGTGCTCGAAGAAGCTAGTCTACAAGCAGGGATGTCCAAGTACCTTGTACTACAGATCAACCTCTTCAAGCTAGTAGATCTAAATCTTACACTAACAGCTAGGTCGAATTAAGTCACTGTCTGAAGGAGAATTCTAGCGGCCGGCTGCTCTCATTGGTAGTTTTCCGTGGTTTCTCCGATCAACACCAGGCGAATGTCGGAGCAGTACCCTCACAAACGGGCCACGGACCGCGCGCGATCTTTTCTTCCTCTTCCTTGTCCTATCACCACCCCTTATACACACACACACTTACACTAACATGCACTACACTACCACACTTGCCGAGAGACCTATGGTGGGGAGCTTAGAGCTTGTGGGGGCTAGTGCGGTGACCCGCTGGTGGGAGATACCTGGTTGGAGGAGAAAGCCCTCTAGTCAACGGTAGGTCGGCGCCGGATCTCGTCATCCAGCGGGGAAAGATCACCGCCACCTCCAGATGAAAAAACGCGCACTACACTTACGGGACTAATGTTCTTTGTAGTTGACGCGCCCGGAATCACGAACAATTAATCAATCAATCACGTCACGTGAATCATTATTCAGGATAGTTTTTATCTCATAATATTTATTGTCTCATAATGGTCATATTTATTAAAAGACTACAGAATTCAATTGACCTGCACTCAGGGAACTAACTACGCAATTATTACTGCACAATATTATTTTTTGTAAAATATTATATGCGACTTAAAAAGGCAATGCAATATAATACATTCTATTCTACTTATGGTTCTGAGGTTTGGAAAAAAATACAAAATATGAGATGTGCCTATTGAAGGAATCAGCACAGACAACTTGATTAATCCATATCGTCTAAATTTATTTCATAACTGCCCAGTATCAGTTTTCCGGTTTCGAGCTGAATCAGATAATATCTGATAATCCATGAGATGTATTATATTTCACGAGAATGAAACAGACCCGTATGTTATCATACAGGTTGCGAATCAATGGATTAATGTATGTGCTAGATATTAACAATTCGACGAAATTGGGAACACGTGTAAGTTGCAATTGCTACACGAAGTTTGACTTCTCGATAAAACGAGATGAAGGCAATATTCGCGTGAGAATGTATATCAATGCAGACAATTTCTTTATGTTTTACCACACCAAGAATTTATTTAGAAAATAGCATATCTTTATTACACAAGCGTAACTGTGACGTTATGTTTTTAATTTTATTAGCACACGCCAATATTCCAAGATTGCCTCCTTCTCTTCTGCCTCCCAAAATCTACCGGATTTCTCCGAAAACTGTGGATAGAAATCGTGCTCCTGCAGAATGTGATAAGGAGTTAAAACAGCACAACAAAAACCGCAGTATTATCGCTTAGCCATTTCCTCACGTTTCTGTATGGTAGGCATATCACGTAATCGCCAACTTCTCTTTATCTCAGCCTTCAAATAAAGAATTAACTCCCGTAAGCACTTTCCAACTTCAGATCCAACACCGTTCCTCTTGGCCTTGGGTTTATCGGAACGACCTTCCTATTATTTATGCTCCTAATGCATTTCTCCTTGTCAGCCTCAGCGTGCAAGTGCTTCGCCGTTTGGGCGGCGCCCACGTGGGTCCAACACTGAGAGAAGGACGCTGGAAACGATTTTCGGAGCTGTCAGCCAGACGCTGATGCTGAGCGTCCCCTATTTAATATTAATAAAGAACCCTAAATACTGTATTGATAATCTTACAAGTGGTCCGTTGAGCGAAACACGTTTTGTATTAATTTTAAATTGATTTCCTATGATTGAATTCGGCGGATTGTTGAAGCTGGCCTGTGATTGCTTGGAAGCTAAAATGCTTCTAGCGTCTGCCGCGAGGTTGCGACGAGCAATGACGCATGCGCAGATGACGAGGTTCCCCTCTCCACTCTTCGTCCCTGGCCCAGAGAAACCCGACTGCTTTACGCTAACATCCACTGCGGAAAGAGGCTAATTTCAGCAAGTTACTCGTTCGTGCACGAGAGCGCAGCACACTTCAGGCGGTCAGTAAATTATCACTCTCTCTCGGGAGTCCCCGCGTGCTCATGGGCACAAACTTTAGAAATAGGGCCTGTCAACTATTTCTTAATTAATATCCAAGAAATTGAATTATTCCTTAAATAGATTACATATTATTTAAGTCAGGAATGTATAAATTAGCAAGTCGTATCATTGCCATTCGCGTATAAGAATTAGAGCTGAGTCATTGTATAATTTGCTTTCAAGATATCGGTAGTCCTGACTGCTGTGAAGATTTTGTGGGAAGCACCTACACCGTTGTAAACAACCGAGATCGTGGACGTAGTTCCAGTGTATCTGCCGTGTGTTGCATTCGCCTATTATAGATAAAGTAGTTGATAGTGACATTTTGTGTGTTATTGTTGGGCATCCCCAGACGTGCGAGTCACGCAACGCCACTGGTGTCATCCCAACCGTTCGCAACGGAAACGCGACAGCATTGCCGCATGCTGGGCGCCGAAAAGCTTCTGGAATGTGCTCACACAGTGCGCGTGCCCTCCAGAGCGCTCGCCAAAATGCGCGAGACGCAGCCGTCGATACACGGGCGTAATGGCTGCGGCACTCACGCTCCGCTTCCAACGAAATGCCACTTCGTCAGGCGAACTCCACTCTCGACGTTTCCTTGACGTGCCGCCAGTGGAAAACGAAGCGAGGGGAGGGGGGGAGACAACACACATGCGTCTGTCACGACAGGATAAATTCCAGCCCTTACGAAGGCCGCGAAAAGATAGCTGAAACTTTGGCTGACCGGCTCAAGGCGTCTTAAGTCAGCGGATCAGTCTTAAGTTAATACTCGCGCAAGATTACTTCGAGACGAGATTGCCTAAGCGACAAAAATAATATTTAATGCGCTCTAAATTTTCACCGACAGGTCCATCAGCTTTGTTTATCATGTACTATACATAATCAACCTGCGTCTCTATATTATTTTGGTCTTCGATCATAAAAATTCAGCGAGAGATGCAAAAGCTATGAAGGAGGAGGGAAATCATAAAGTTCTCGCTAAAAATGGTATCACTCCTTAAGCTCAGTCGCGTGAGTATGGGGGGGGGCGTGACAACGCACTTTATATATATATATATATATATATATATATATATATATATATATATATATATATATATATATACCACGACAGGATACATTTTAGCCCGGAAGAAGTGAAAATCGGAACGTTAGGTGACAAACGGACGTTGTGACGTCAGCACAAGAGTAAAGCTCAGGCGAGATCATTTTGCGATGACATTTCACAGGCGATGAAATTATTATGCGATGCATTACACATGCGATGGACAACTATGAAATTATATAACTTAGTTGGCCCACCCATTCTCCATTTCAGTTCACTCCCAGATATAAAACGCAGCTGATTTTCAGACCTTTCGCAGACCTACGAGAATTGCCTGTTAGTTAACAATGATTAGAAAATCGAATTTGCAAGGAATGTGAATTATTTAATAATCTGACAGCAACATATTCGGAAAACATCTCTAATAAAGAGCCATTTGCTCGCACACAATATGACAAAAAAAAGGCCTACACATTATTTTGTAGTTTCACACAAAGTGTAAATGCTGGTATAATTTCTGTTTAAATAAACACTAGAAAAATAAAAAAGTAGGGCACAAACAGAAGCAATACACTATTTACCTACTTGTAAGTTGATAAGTTGACGTGTCTTAATTTTCAGAAAAGTATTTGCTTACGGGTGGTGTTCACCGCTGGAATGAAAATTTATGCCAGTTCTAGCTTATCCATCCAAAGAAAGAACTGCCCTCGAACGCATATCAAACAGGTGAGCAACGTTCATAAAATTTCAATCGTTTACGCTTGCAAAAATTTTAAGTACAAATATTTACTTACGCCGCGAACCGGAATGAAACACAAAACTTTTATAGTTTATACTTGCACTTTTAGCGTAGAAATAACACAGCGAGTGGCGAAGACCTGCTTTCAGTCTTTCCATAAACCCTAAAATATCCACACATCTATAAACTTTCACAAAAATCACTGAATTTTAAAACAAAAGAACCATGATAATACAATATTTAATTAGATGCGTAGATGGTACGAATAAATATATATATTGACCATAAAGGTTCAATCAATATTGACTTCAGGAATTAAAACTTCAAATACATTTATTTTTGGCTCAACGTTTCACACGTTTAGTACGTGCCTTCTCAAGAATTCCTGAAGTCAATATTGATTAATCATTTATGATGAAAATATATATTTATTCGTACCATCTACGCATCTAATTATATACCAGGATCAACAGGAAGAATCTACATAAATTTCAATACAATATTTAGAAAAGAAATATATTAATTTATATCAAATCTACTCGACCACGTAAGGAATACAAGGAACCTTTACAGATGTTACATCCAGCCATTGTCCTTCAAGAATTGATATGAGCATTTCTAAAATTAGTAGTGTCGAAATTAATATATCTTTTATTATATAACAATCGGTAAAACGACATTGATAACAAACCTACACACGTACATACAGTAAGTAGTACTCACGTGACACTCTCATACAATTTTATACGAATTTACTTCCGCGCAGATCGTGCGTCCCTACGATTTACTTATTATTCATAGGAAGACGTGATTCTTTCCTTTTCATTTAGATCAACTTACATTACGATAAAGAGTAAGTAAGTAAGAGTAAGTACACCACGTTTATGGGAAAACAAGTTTTTTTTAAGTTTAAAATATTAAGTTAAATACGATTTCCAATATCGAATATATTAATCAAGAATCGATATTGCCATTATCGATTATAGAGGATCGATAACTCAGTCGTATCAAGAGGCTCCGCCGGGAACAATCCCGAATACCGTGCTGAATTGAAGACCACGGGGTAATTAAATGCCACTTCACGAAAGTTTTGAGAAAGGTATAGACATTGGGTTCTACACGTTGGGATAGAGAACATTAATTTGTGAATTAAACTGCCATCTTGGGGCGAATCATTACAATAAAATCCCAATATCTAGACACATCTATGGGGGGCGACAAAGTACACTAACATCTCCATTTCATCAGAAATGTGGCATAGCATGTCAGGATCTTCAATTAACCACGCTTCCGCCCTGGCGCAAGGGCGGGTCCAGCCGATCTTTTTCTTTAAATTTCTTTAGATTTTTTTAAAAATTGCTTTTATAGGGGGAATCATAGGTTTTTGTTAAATAATAAACATATTTTTTATTTTGTATATTATTTTTGTAGTGTATATATGATATTATACACTATTACTGTTTAATGAATTACATAATTTTAATATAAATAAATGTTTAAATCAATTGTGCCATATAAAGCAAGGTAACACACGAAAACCCTCGATCCGCCCCTGCCCTGGCGGAGGCGGGCGACCAGCGCTGCATCACGGAAGCGCGAGGTCCTTGCCCCCGGCGCTGGACCGGGCGCGCACGGCGTGAGCGGCGGCCCTCGAGTGCGCCGGCGACGCGAGGCGAGGCGCGGCGCGCCGCCTCCGCGGCTATCGACTCGCGATCACGCCGTGACGTCACAGCGCCGCAGCGGAGCGCGCCGCGCCGCGCCGCGCCGCGCCTGCCTGCCGGCCGGCCGAGGCCGCGCAGGGCGCCCTCTGGCCCCGGCGGTCCGGCGAGGGGAGCCCAGCGAGCCCGCACTGACTGGCACGGGACGAAATAGTGGGGACCGCCGCCGTGGCCCTCTCTAGCACTTTACTTCGGAATAGCCTCAGCGGCATGCCCTACGAGTTAATTACGGATTTTGGTGTGGCATCTGAGACATGCCCTACGAGTTGTAGGACGTGTTACATTACATACTGCTACGAACTAAACTTCGGCTTTTCTCTCTTGGCTCACGGCGGTATGTTAATGAAATGCAATATCTCACGGTTGTTCGCGTCGTTCTCCGTTGTGCCGCCAGGAATCGCGTGATCGCCAGCACTCCTCGATGGAGTCGCGATTATGCGACTTCTAGCGGCACAACGGAGAACGACGCGAAATACCGTGAGATATTGCATTTTATTGACACACCCACGTGCGCCAAGAAAAAACAACAGAAAAAAAGAAACAAAGAAAGAAAGAAAGAAAAACAAACAAACAAAACAAAACAAAAAAAAAAAAAACAACGAAGTATACGCTCCCGCGAACACCGTCTGTCGCCTCCACCACCGTCTTCACCGCCGCCGACTTTCTGGGAGAGGGGGCTCGCGGCATGAACTGGTGTCTCTGCAAAGCTTCTGACCGGAAGATTCTAGGTTCTAGTCCCGACGACAGCTCTCTGGAGGAGAATTCTGGCGGTCGTCTGCACTGATCGATACTTGTACGTGGTTTCTCCGATCAACACCAGGTGAATGCCGAAGCAGTACCCTAACAGCCACGGAACCGGGACTCCGCCCTCGTCGTCTCCACCGCAGATATCGCCTCCACCACCCCCGCCGCACCAATCGCATCTGCCGCCTCCTCCGCAGCAATTGCCTCCACCACTCCCGCCGCACCAATCACCTCCACCACCCCCGCCGCACCAATCGCCTCTGCCGCCTCCACCACCCCCGCCGCACCAATCGCCTCTGCCGCCTCCACCGCACCAATCGTCTCTGCTGCCCCCGCCGCTCCAATCGCCTCTGCCGCCCCCACAGCACCAATCGCCTCCACTACCCCGCCGCACCAATCGTCTCTGCCGCCTCCACATCACCAATCGCATCTGCCGCCTCCACCGCACCAATCGCCTCCACCACCCCCGCCGCACCAATCGCCTCTGCCGCCTCCACCGCACCAATCGCCTCTGCCGCCCCCGCCGCACCAATTGCCTCTGCCGCCCCGCCGCCTTCCCCGCACCAATCGCCTCCACCACCCTCGCCGCACCAATTGCCTCTGCCACCTCCACCGCACCAATCGCCTCTGCCGCCTCCACCACAGCACCAATCGCCTCTGCCGCTCCGGCCGCCTCCACCGCACTAAACGCCTCCGCCGCCCCCGTCACCACCACCGCCTCCGCCGCCCTGCACCACGCTGGAGGGGTGTGGAGATGGGGGGGGGGGGGGCGAGGACGCGTCACACAGACAGGGGAGGCGTTGCTGCGCGGCGCGGCGAGCAGCTGTTGTAGGGGGAGCGAGGCTTCCGACCTGTTTGATTTGCCTCCCGCGCCGCGGTGGCTGCAGCCCTCATCTGGCTGCGCCGCGGCGACCACTCGCGCTCAAGGTCGCCTTTGTCGCCTTCCACACAGCGCCGCGCACCAGGCGCCGATGCTGTGCCCTCAAGCTTCTTTTGACAGCAATTTCTCCTCTCCCAACCCTCCCTTTCCCTAAATCTCTCATCTTACGAATCCTTGTTAAGATTTTAAATACATGAACAAGAAGAATGATTTTTTTTTAATTCTAAATAAGACGACATATCAGTGTATAAATAGTATGTGGTAGCACTACACGTATATTACACCCTTTTTCATTCCTAACGAAGTTTCAGTGTTATAATAATCAGACAATAATACTCCTAAAATACGAGTAATGAAAGGTTAAGAACAGCTGCATTGTATATGTGCATCCCATGTTTTATTGAGAACTGCTTAGAATAACGAGATCTAAAGACTTTTGGAAAGTTTGCGGGAAAGGCGAAAATCCTGAAAAATCAGAATTTACAATGAAATAGTTTTCCTAATCAAAGCGATTCGAGGATATGAATGAAGTATCATTTACCTTATTTAAAATGATAACATGTCATGGTACAAAAAACATTTGAAGACTAATATTTCAAGAACTCGAAAAAAATGTAGATTTCATTTAAGGATCAGTTTAGAAAGTAATTTCCGTCTGATTAGAACAATGGCAAATTTCGTAGACACGCGACTTTTGTTATAGGCACTAGGAAACTACGTTAGATTACATTTCGATAAAACCGCCATTCAACTTATGCTATTAAACTAGGTTTAAAATTCATTCTGTAAAAAATGTCTCCCCAAGGAACGAAGCTACTCTATAACAGCAGCAAGAGTATTGTCACATGCCAGACCTGCCATAAAAGCTAGTTTCAGGAAATGTGGTCCGGTTTTGGGCAGGGCATTGAAGTGGCCACCGGCAGGGCGTAGGGATAAAGTCCCGTAGGATTTTCGACAATAGCTGTAAAGATATACAGTTGGTAACAGTCTTGTTTGTACATTCCATAATTTGCTCCAGAAACATTAATTTTAAATGGAAAGTTAATACTTATGAAAAATATATTACAAGATAATTGAATAATTCCAGTTAAATAAAATGTAACTTTGTACACCAAGAAGAAATGGCCTTGAATTTGAAATTCACCAGCACATTTAGTCGCTCGGGAACTAGTCACTAGGAAGGTTTCCAAGCAACAAAATGTGCTGGTGAACTTCAAATTCAAGGCTGTTTCGTCTAGCTGTACAAAGTTACAATTTATTTAACTGGAATTATTCAATTAACTTGTAATATATTTTTCATTAGAATTAATATTCCACTCAAAATTAACGATTTTCGAGCAAATTACGGACTGCATAAACAAGAACCGTAGGTCTGTAGTAACTGTAGGTATATATAGGTAGTAACTGTAGGTCGAATTCAGCCATTCTCTAGAGAGAGGAGCATTCTAGCACTCTGCAGCTCTGATCGGCAGTTTTCATTGGTTTCTCCGCTCAAAACCAGGCGAAGGTCGGAACACTACCGTAAAAGAAAGAAGATAGCGTGCGATCTTTCCTTCATCTTTATTGCACTATCCTTTCCCCTCCCTCCCCCCCTCTCTCTCTCTCTCACACACACACACACACACACTTACAGACACTATCATACATGAAGGGAACTTGCGTAGTATCCTCGCTGTGACGGTGCCCCGCCGCGGGAGATATCTTGAGAGGGAAACCCCGTATGCCAATGTATAGGTCGGCACCCGATCACATTATCCAACGGGGGAGGAACGCCGCTTCCTGCCGGGATAAAACATTCACTTCACTAACGGTACTAATACCCAAAGCAGTTGAATGCCCAGAAACATAAATCAATTGGAGAAACGGTGCAACATTAAGGTCCGATTAAATTAAGAAGGTGATTGACAGTTCTGTGTGACGTCAGGACGCCTTTCCCGTTTCCATGGCAGCTGCCAACCAGAGAGACAAAACGTGACGGGTCAGGTCGCTCAGTTGCCTCTGCCGAACACGGGGAACATTTGAGCATCGCAAGCGACTTCCCTGCCGCCACGCCGCTCGCGTTTCTGCCTATGCTGCGCGCGCAATGTGTACTGTGTTGTGATGAGTTGCGTTGCGGTTAGGCTTTTGTTGTATTTTTTACACTTTTACACGTATTTTTTGAAGTGTTTGTTTTCGTGTTCCGGTAACACGTGCTCAGTGGTTTGCGGCCTGGCAACGTCGCTCCCCTCCACTCACAAACGTCACTCACCTTCTTAATTTAATCGGACCTTAGCGTCATTTAAACTCCGATTTAAAGAGAGTGGCTTCTTATAGATCGTCAGCTCAACGCGGTTATCCAATAGCGAGCTCCAATGCCAAGTATTTAAATCGTAACGAAGCTCCCGTATGGATAACCGTGCTCAGCTGATAACGTCAGAAGTCAGTCTATTTAAATCGGAGAATACCAGAGAAAACGGCAGTCGCTCCCAACATAAATGTCCTAAACGTCTGTGGGTAGCCTTGCGGTGTGCAGGAAGTGTTCTAGAGAACCAAGAGAAGTCAGTATGTCCACCGAGATACTTGTTCTGGATGCCTCAACTAAGTGTTCCAAACATTTGCTACCGGAAGTGTTACACCGTATCGTCCAACTTCCTAACCTCCGTAACTGTTCTCACATCATATTAAACCTTCGACTCTGTTTCTCAAATACATTGGACTCTGCAGTCACATTTGACCCCAAACGTTTTACACAATAATTTACAAGAGTTTGATGCAGGAATGTTATTTGGAATTATTGAGAAAACGATGTTATTTATTTGCTGTATTTACTATACTGTACTAAATAACAAAGAAACAAACTCAGAAATCTCAAAAGATTACAACATATGTAAAATCGGACGTAAATACCATATATAAAGGGAAAAGTTCATGCGTATAATTTTCAGAACGTTGCGAAACATTATTTGTCCCTGGGGTCAAAAAAAGGCATCAGTCCAAAGGTAACCGAGATATTTTATGGCAAAGTTAATTTTCAACTGAACTAACAAAACGAATCAACGCATCACAACCGTAGCTTTCCTATCTTCACTCACTACTTACCTACTGCGCACTTTGCCAAAAGATGATAGTCGCATTTCCGGGCTAGACTCTCGCATTTGAGCAACCATAAGTTACTTTCAGAATTGCCCTTGTATATGTAAATAAATTCAAGCCATCTGTTAAGACTCGTTGAACATTTTTACCAATATCTTGCTAATTGTTTCGATAGGGTTTTACATTAGGTTGAAAATATTTTCGATGAGGCTTTAGCGCTGTAGTCGTCCTAAAATTTAGTCGTAAGAGGGCTACACATCAACAACTGCGTCTCCGAATACTAGAAGCTCCTCGAGTCTCGATTAGATTAGAACAAAACTTCTTTCCAAGAAACGGCAATTTAAATATTGAATGTGAAAGATTCGATCAAATAATACACCGCAAAAACAGGGTTCAAATGTTTGTGATTGACTTCAGATGTTAAGCAAGGGGCATTACACCCCCCTCAAGCATTTATCAAAATAATCCACCAAAAATTTGTCAATATAACTTCCCAATCTATTACGGCGGCATTCGTTATCACGTACATTTCTCTTATGCGTACGTATTTCTGGAAGAATTTACAAACGAATATACACTGCTCAATGTGGAGACAAAATACTGTAAAAGGATCACGCACAATCTCAATACAAATCGTGTTTGTACTTTCTTGTAGGAGTTGTTCTTCTGATGAGTGCACTGATTTGAAATAAAACAATATTTACCAATTTCTCATCTTTGACTTGCCAGTAGCAAGTAGTTAACGATTCATTGAGTTGTTTTTGTTGCACCGTCGAGGAAACCGTGGAGAACGTTCTTCAATCGGATTAAGGACGTTTCGGTTTCTTCAAAGTATGCTTTAGTGTCGAAGAACATTGCCTGGATCCTGCAGCCAAGAGAGGAATTTCCAGATTTTCCCATGACCTTCGCGAACATTGCACTCCGAGGTGGTGAATTGAGTACCCCGGAAGGAACGAAGTGTTGAATGACGTTCTGATTATGCTAACTGGGTGTACAATAATGTCTCAACGGGCGCAACACAACTATTCCCCAAAAAATGCATAAACGCTGAGATTGTTATTACGCGGTAAATTCCTGAAAACAGTGCTTCACGAATATTGCTGTCGAAGCGTTCTTTACAATAGGCGTAGGTATTCCTCTATTATCACAATAAAAATGTGTTTACTGTAGCTCAGTAGATCTCCAACAGCCTAGATTCACTGAGTTAATATCTAACGCATCCCGGAATGAATATTTTTAAGGATATCGATTTGAGATCAGTCCGGCTGCTGTGTTTTCGTTGTTTCATGGAAGTCATAATTAAGGGGTACACGCTCATTTATGTTCAAAAGAAATTTAAAATTAAAAATAGTTACGAAGGCCATTCTGGTGGTGTTAAACGCTTTCTTGTAGGACATTTCTTACAGACCTCTGTGCAGTTCAATTACGTTACAATGTGTGACCTTCACTTCAGCTTCAACAAAGACTATGTACTTTCATATGTACAATTTACGAAGGATAAATACAAATCACTTTCGTGAATAAGCGATCCACATGGTTGTATCCCTACACGTATGACATTGCTTCTTTTTATACAAATGGTTCATACACAATGTTTTAGTTTGACACAATGTAATAGTTATACATCTCCATTTATAAATTATATTCTTGATTTTACAAGACTAGAGATGTACTTTCCAATAGTACAGGATATGATAGGTTGATGACTCTTTCTGGACATCACTAAAATCTACTATTATGCACTAATAGTACGAGACATACAAATTGCAAAGCACTAACAGCACTTGCATAACACACATATAGCCGAATAACTATTTTTAATTCGAAATCCCCAATCAATAACAAATAGTAATTGTGTTTTCTTTGAATGTACATACATGTTACACCATTTTAGATGATGGAGGCACCTCACTTTCTTGATAGAACAATTAATGATTCAACGAAAACAAATCATAAATGTGTAAACAGGACAATAATTCGTTACAGTATAAATGCCTGGTTTATCTGCTTATGATGTTGAGTACATTTTCAAAAGGTCAATTGACCTTAAATGTCAAATCCAAAACAATGGTTTACATTCATTTTATGATTGCCTGGGCACGACTCAATACAAATCTTGCATAAACACATACGTCCGCAACAGTTGTAGCGGTAAAACAAATTATGGAGTACACTTCAAAGAGCATTACATCTCAGAAGCAAAATATGCAATATCTAAAACAAAATGTTTGATTCTATATTTTTACGCGTAATGTGTACGCGCACTTGGATGGTATCAAATTATTGCAGAATGTAAACAAACGTGATTGAGATGCTGAGATGCAACCAGAAAAGAATATAACTTTTGTGAAAAATCACTTCATTCAAGTAATTATTTATAAAATTACTAAGACATCAACTTTTCCGCATTTGCAAACCGCGAAAGAAGTTAAAATAACATAATTTTGTTTTCAACAATCTTGGAACAAAGTTTGATGCTGAAAAATTCACAGCTGTGAGAAAGTGTTACAATGCGGAACAGCTGACCGCTTCCTCACAAATCGATTCTCGAGGGAACTTGTAAAATCGAACTCGCACACGGTGTTGTATAATGGCACAGGCAGATATGTTTTCGATTTTCAAGTCCAGGCTTCACTATCACAAAATTAATGCAACGTTCGCACGGAACGGTCAATACCCGAGTAGATGTGTCCCAGGACACCACTGTCATTACGCCACTCAACCATGTCAGGATGCCTGGAGAACCCCCTTACATTTTCCTGCACTCCCTGACAGGTCACGCACGTCAACACCGAATCGATATAATGCAGGGCACATCTCCAGAAACGTAATTTGCACACGTCAATGTTCATGCAGACGCTGCAATTGACAATGTCACCTCCGTGCAAAAGACGTACAACGAAATAAACAAACTCAAATAGTTGACGCGTAGTTCATTGCAGGCGATAATTAGGCTTGATGTTCTGACTACGGAGAGAACAGACGGGAATAATTTCTTTTACGACGCTCCCGCAGCCAGCTGTTAACACATGGCGACCTCCCAGCTGATTGGGAGAACCACAACAAAGCGCTAGGAAACTCGTTCGCCTTAACAAATCAGAAGAGCACAAGAGCTTACGTTTCACACCACAAAATAGTTTCGATAACATATAGGAATCATTTAAGAAGAATGACATGGGCATTCTACAATATTTCGAAGGAGAATATTGACAAAAAACGAAAAACACGCATACACGGCAGTTCCACAAGGCGCTCCGAACGACACCATAATATGAACGTCACATATTGAAAAGGCAGACAACTTACAGAATCAGACAAAAGACATGCCACTGTGCGTATTTACATGAAACTCCACTTCGTACACAGGTTACAACGCTCACAAATGCCGAATAAACTGGCATGTAAACAGGCAAGATGGCTGATTCCATGTTGTCAAAACACAAAGAAACAAAGAGACGGCGTAGAAACATGTAGCTACTGACCTCCACAAACGAATCTCCGCGAAAATCTTCAACTCTTCTACCGTCAGAAGTGCGTTGTCAAAGAGAATGACAGGGAACACTTCAGAACAGCTTGAAATCCGCAGCAACGTCACACGCAGCTCACCACACACCTAACCATCACAACGCTCTGCTTCGATTTATTTTGCACCGACGTCTGCGGGCTGGAGGTCTACTGCGCAGCCGTTCTGCGCATGACGCGATACCCGCGGCGGCGGAGCAGGATCTAGCTCCGTCCGCGGGCGAGGCGAGGATCCAGTGCGAAGCGTTGGAGGCCTAGCTGGAGCGAGGAGCACCTGTCAAGTTCACCTCTTTCATTTATATTTCTTATTTACGAAATCAAACACAATTCTTCCATAAAAGCAGAGCAGATACGTCTACGTCTTATTCTGCATTCCTGGCTTATACATCGTCTGTAAGGCCGTACCTACAAACTACATTCAACATCAATTTATCGAATGCAATGTTTACATCAACTAAATGTAAACAAAAGCCCATGCGCCCGAACATGTGACATTCAAGAAGCTATTCCGGTACACGATAACACACGCCTTATCAGCAGAAGAGGGTGATAACTGAAAAAGATTAATTCCTTCAGGGGAGAAACAAAGCCTTATGATTAAAACATTTACGAGCAAATTTGTAAGAATAACTAGTGGTTCTGCATAGTGGCACACTCTTGAACGTACATATATATCCTATTCCCTTGAGTACATATATCTTATCCTATTTCCTATCTATCTGGCCCTAAACAGGGAAGAGAGTGAACCTTACCAAGGCCTCTTGCAATACCTACTACTCCTCTGGGGATATTCCTAATGAAGAACAGCATCGCCCAGAATATCCTTTCTCAAGCATGTTTCTATTCACTTCGGGACTATACGAAGCATCATAAAGGAAAGCAATATTAATTTAAGAATGATATTTAATTTATTAATAATCATTTCGACTGTATAAATCTAAACAACTTGGAACAAGTATTGTATCTCAACTTCTGGGTCATTGATCCCTCATTTCGATCTGATATTTCGTTCAATTTCCCCGCTCCTTTGCGCGAATGCTAATATAGCTTTTCTTTTGCTTCTGGACATAAACCTAACTTCACTGTATGCTCACGTTCTCTAGTGATCAGTGTTCTCGCCCCAGAAAGTCGAGTCCTTCACGAAGGGCACAATGACAGATAGTAGCCCGAATCTGCAGCTGTTTTTCCTTTGCAAATACTTTTTATGACATGGGAGAGAATATTTTCTTATCACTCCTGGCCCAAAACGCGTATTTTCATCAGCATTAAAAATAAAACTTGTAAAGGGGTTAGGGTAGGGATCCCAGAATTTAAGATAACGTGCACAGACTACTCTTCGCCCCATAGTAGTATGTCACACACAGTTTTTAACCGTTTTGTCATTAAATAAATAAATAACGCATTGGTCTATCGAAGTCGTGTATCACTTCAAATTTGTCTTTGGTATCCTGCAGCCCCATCAAGGTGCTTATGCCATTGTTCTGGGTACGAGGAGCCAGTTCCACACGCATCTCGCACACAGTTACTGCCCGGGCGAAGAAATATTAAGGTTTATTTTTCCTTTATTATAGAACTGTCAAAAATACAGTAACCACTTGCAATACATAATGGCCTCGAACCATCACCCACCCCCACGTAAACAACTTTAACGGTCACATGAGTCTTTAACCCCTGTTAACACGCAACCCTACAGGTTTGTTACGTGCTCTTGTACCTACCTGTATGTTAAGAAATTCAACATCCTTAGCGACGGGTTTTAACATCCTTACAACTATCGATTCATCGCAAGTCAAACGTTTATTAAGAAAAAAAAACATGGCGATGTACAAATCAAATCAGATTCAAACCATTCAGAATAAATGTGGCTCACATTAGTTTTGGGGATAATTATTGTTAATTGTAATATTAATAGTACAATTAAACATTCATATTAGGTAAATTAACCACATTTTCCTCATATTCCGCTAAATGAAACTCTTCTCTGGTATTTACCGATGCTCCGAAGGTGTCATCTCTGGAAGGCGACGTGCCAACTTCCACAGAGAACGTCATTTGTTTAGGTATATTCAAGTTCAGGAGAATTTTTTGCATCCATCTTTAATCGAACTACAGTAAACGAATATTGTTTAAATACAATTATCGCAAGCAACACCTCACAACATCGTAGTAACATGCTGCACCAACAGAATTCATTTGTTTATTAATCCAGTAATATGAATTTTCCAATAAATCGTGAGATATTATGGTGACCGATAAAATGCTGCTCATACCACGAAATGTTACTCTCGGCTTCGCTACGCTCCGCCTCGATTTTTAATTTTTGTCCTCTGCAGTAATGACACTCATAACTCTTATACGTACTATGTTAAAAGCTACAAACATTCAAGCCGTACGCGGGTTTCGAACTCCCAGCCTTAGTGCTCATGGGTTTGGCTTCACCTTCTGCCCGTGACACACGAGACCGAAACTCATGAGCATCACTGTACTACTCGTACACTTTTTACAGTTGCGTAACATAATTTAATAAAACTATTACTCGTTCACTTTACATTTGCAGACGGCAGAATTAGGAACTAATGTTGTTTTGAAAGTGAAGGTCCGAACACACAACCGAGAATACACGAATGGTCCCGATGTCAATCAGCTGTCTCCGAAGGCAGCACAAGCGCTACGGACACAGCTGACGAATTATGCCTTTCTGACAGTAAGCTGGAGTGTATATATAATTGTATGTACACTTATATAATTAAGGTAATATACAATAAAATAGATCACACCACACGCTATTCATAACATTCACGTACAATATTTTTATTTCTTCTTTGCACTTATCTACTGCTTAATGGTTATGTTCTTGCCCCGCCGGGGTTCTGTGTGCTGCTCACCGCCATCTATAGCATATTAAACGGTCAGTACATACTGCAGACGCGCGTTTCTCATTCAGTCGGCGGTGACCTCATGTAAACAGATCGCAGCGCTTCATCTGCAAATGTAAAGTGAACGAGTAATAATAATATTGACTTTCTAATGCATAAGCGAACTTCAATGGGCTTTGCAACGTCAATGACTTTGACACAATTCGTTTGCATAGCAACAAAGTGAAAACGTTTCTTTACCACTGAAATATATCAACATCACATTCAACAACAAACAATATTCTAAAAATTAACTAAGACTACCAAACATTTTCTAGAACATAATATTTACTGTATACATCAATTAGCACAAAGGTTTACTTTAATTTCAATATTTATATTAAGGAAAGTTTATTTTATCCAAAAATACGGACATTCATTTCGCATTTTCTCACATTTTCGGTCCCATAATAGTAGAATTAAAATATGACCATTCCACAAAATTGTTGTGAGATGATTTAGCTGTATGAAAAGGAGTTGTCTTGAAATTATTTTGTCTTGAAAATATTTAGTTTTCTCACCAAATGTTCTACCATTTGTAATGAGTTTTACAAAAATCACGACTGAGATGGGTTAATTCGGAGAGAAATTGTGGTATAAATAGTATTTCATAACCATTACCTACTAAAGGTGAGAAAGTATATTGTTATAGTTTAGATGAGTTTTTCATGAAACATATATTTGCAAAGTTAAATAAAAACATGCATTTGCATGGAAATCGTGTCTTTATCATTACACAGGTTCAACTATACTTGAAAGAGTGTTATTAAATCACATTTGTCAAATGCAAGGCACCATAAAATGGAATGGAGGCGAAAGGTACAAGAGATAGATGTCCAGAGAAAATAAAATGAAACAATGAAGCTAATGAACTAATTCATTACTATCTTTTCTAATAAGAGTGAAGATGAAAGCTGGAGAGGTACTGTTAAAAAATAAACATCTCCTTAGAGAATCGGCACTGAATCGAACGGGTCCAAAAGATTCTCCATCAGGTCTAAGTGATCAGTGAAAGACAAATCGTTAACCCGTGCATGTCTTTTATGAGTTCAGTAGTAAAAGACACAAATGAAAGCGTTTACGTTTTACAAAATGGAGTTTTTTTAGGCCCGCTGAGCATCGTTTACGTTTTACAGGGCCATTTGATAAAGCAACTCTCCACTCGTTTCCTTAAAAGGTCTTGACCCTCTAGTCCGTGTAGAGAAAGGCGATTTTTTGTCGTGTTGGAAGGAATGGAGAAATGAAAACCAATACCCACACGTCGGTGAAGGGTTAGGAAATCAGGACACGTAATCCTGTGGAATATCGAAATTAGTTTATTGTCGAGGATCCTTTGAGTCACGGTCACACGTAAATTGTCTTTACATCCCGAATGCAGCTTAGATTAGGTTTATTTCAAATGAGCATCTTGACGTTTGAAACTATGAATTCGCAACTGAAGTTTTGTGGTGTGTTTACGTCCTGAGTTCCAGTTCCGACATTACTTTATTGTCAACACATTTCCTAAGAATAATCTATGAGATGGATATCAAATATCGTATGGTATATTTAGTTGAAAACATTCATCACTTTCATACAACATGCAGTGTCTGCTGGTACACACGAGAATAAGTTACTAGCTTATTCATCGTCAATTAGCAATAACATTTTTACATTATTATTTTTCCTTGTTCCACTTTAATATATATGAAGACATTTCCCCAAATCAACCTGGATCGTGGACGCCTGCCACTTGTGGAGAACCCTATTGTAACCTTCTCGGCCGATGTAGCGGTCGCCACAGTCGACTCCAAGCTGAATAGTGGGGTTGGAAGCCGTGGTGACTCTAAATAATTTCTTGTACTGAAGATGACAGAATTAGTATGAACGATTATGAACGATTACGAACGAGTATGAAGTTATGTCGATGAATGTAGTACAAACAGCTGCTGCGGTATTCGCAACGCTTGGAGGAAAACGTGTTCAAATCTTGTGTTTGCAATTCTACCTTAGATTGTGTCGTAGCAGACCATCGTAAACCACCCTTTATATCAATATTCATTTATATTTTTATTAATTAATTGAAAAAGCTCGCAAACATAAGTTATAAAACTGGATGAATGTCAGAGTCCCTAATGGTATAATGATAATTGTAACATCAGATATTTCACACGAAATGCCCAGACATTTGAACCTGTCACAATGCTCCTTGGAAGCTCACCTCTTCGGCAGCATAATAATAATAATAATAATAATAATAATAATAATAATAATAATAATAATAATAATAATAATAATAAGGTGCGAGTGAGCCTAGCCACAGCAACACTAGTGGCAGGTGAATGTTTCCCCCCCGCGTGGGAGAAGTGCAAAAGTCATCACAATAATAATAATAATAATAGATGTTAAAGAAACCGTGGAGTGACAAACCACTTCATGGACAATATTTGAAACGAATGGACAAGGTGCAGATCAATAAAGATCAATCATTTATGTGGCTTAAAAGGGGACGAATGAAGCCCGAATCGGAAGCACTTGTAATAGCTGCCCAAGATCAGGCCTTGAGAACACGACATTATGATAAAGCGGTTCTCAAAATTTTCCAAAACGATAAATGCCGCATTTGCCAGGAACACGTCGAAACAATTGATCATATTGTCTCAGCTTGTCCAATCCTAGCGAAGACCGAATACTTGAAAAGACACGACAGGGTGTGTAGCTACCTCCACTGGCAGATCTGTACCGCCCTCGAAGTTCCGAACACATGCCCCAAGTGGTACGAACACTCACCGAAACAGGTGACATCTGTTGGATTGTGTACGATATTGTACGACCAACAAATTCAAACTGATCGCATGATAGCAGCAAACAAACCGGATATAGTCATCCGCGATTTCGAGAACGAATCGTGTTTTCTTGTTGATGTTGCTGTACCTTGCGATCAAAACGTCGTTACCAAGGAGGCAGAGAAACGTCTTAAATACAAGAGTTTGGAAATCGAGATCAGCCGAATGTGGGGCGTAAAAGCACAAGTAGTCCCGATAGTTATCGGAGCTCTGGGATTTGTTCCGCAAAATTTGTGTAAAAACTTGTCTAAACTCCCAGGTAATTCAAAAGACTGGGAAGTGCAAGAAATCGCTTTATTTGGAACAGCCCACATTTTGCGCAAAATATTGTAGAAGCACCGACAGTCCCTAGATCTGCTCCTCAGGTAGCTGGTTGCAACCTGGAGTAGATTTTATAGCCGACACATAACATCTTTAGTCGTGATACAGAGGAAAAATATAATAATAATAATAATAATAATAATAATAATAATAATAAACCCGGCGGCATTCCATTCTCATCACATCTTCAGTCCAATTAATGAAATTGGAAATGATTATCACGGTCGGCAGTCTCGTCACCACAATTTGGAGTGAAGGTTTTTCGGAGAAACAAACATCCAATTCGAAACGTTTCAAGAAAACAACCATGCTACTAATTTCAAGATACAAATATACTACAGTGTGCCAGGATCGTCTCTCCACACCGGGCCAAATCAGGGGCTGTCATTAAGAATTGCATTTATGTTCGTAGCCACCACATCGCTGTGAAACAAATGAAGGGGACAACATTTCCAGCCTCGGTTATGACTGCGGTGAGTACGCAATTTACCTTTCAATTTGTAGATGCAATTCAATCTATCGACACAATTTCTGTTGCTAGCACTCTCACCAGCCACTGGTTACTGGCCCTCTATATTATCGTATTGTATTAGCATTATAAAGACCTTTTTCGTTCAAAGAAATCTTTCTTAAAATGGTATTTTACGTAAAGATTAAGAGGTACATAGTCGCCAATGATCCTTATGATAATGTCACACATTCAGCTAATCACAGCGAGCGAAACGAGGGCTGGAGGGTGGGGTGGAAGTAAACAGCGCAGCCGACCACCGTTGTTTTTGCACATTTGTCAAATACTCACGACACCACAATAAAGTAATTCCCAAAAATTAACATTGATTCTCTTCAAACATTACAATGCTAATATACAAAAGTAACGTATGTAATGAAGTTTTTTTGAATCCGTGTAGAGTGGAATACTCGCTATTATTATTCCATTCCACTTTTCAGGAAGATTATCGGTTGCGTGTAACTCGACGCCAGCAGTGTCGCTAACTCTGCAGCAATTCTGACTGGGGGTCCTGAGGTTCGAGCCTCAACGATGGCGGCTTTTCGATGCTAACTAGATAGTTAAATAGAATCTATCTGGAGGAGAATTCTAGCGGCCGGCTGATCTGAATGGTAGTGAATGCTGGGGCAGCATCTTAACAAACAAGTCATGGACCGCGCGCGATCTTTCCTTCCTCTTACGTGTCTTAACCTCTCCCCTTAATTACACGCACACTTTCTGCACTACAGTACCACACAAGTCAGGAGACCGCTCTGGAGTTTGGAGTTTGGTTCGGCTAGGGGAAGTGCCCCTATGGGGGAAAACACCGGGAGGAGACATATCAAAACCTCCCTAAACAAAACATTAACTACACTAACGGGACTAACGACTTTAGAAGTTGAAGTGTTCGGAAACAACAATTAAGCAGAAAAAACACGAAAAAAGATTTGTTCATGTCTAATGGATTTGTAATACAATTAGTGTTCTAAACCAACGTCATTGGTCTTCTAAACCAACGACAAAATACGGTCAGTAATAATGATAATGGTTCCATCCTATTTCGTAGAGAATACTTGATCAATATGCGTTTGTTAATGTTCTCGCCAGCAGAGGGGGGAGCAATGACCCTCCGAAGTTACCATATCAACGAAGTCGTTAACATTATTGATGGTGGAAACAGCAGTATTTCTCAGTATAATGTGAATTAAACTATCTCAATTCCATGCGGCAGAGAGAATTATTATCATGTACCATTAAGGCAGTGTTGTAATGAGACAATGATTTCCGCCGGACGACTATTAATCACGGAAGTACGAGGATTAGTTTGCCCAACCAACACTCTTGTAGAAATTTGAACAGCACACCTCAACAAGATTTGAAACGAAATGTTCTTGGTGCCATAATAGCTGGACACTCCGAAATGATTTGTAAAATTCGTAATGGACATGTACGAATCGAAAGGTCTTCTAAATATTACACAGCAGGTTCCGACATGAGTGTAGTTACATCAGAGAGACGAGGTCGTATGACTAGACAGAAGACGAAAGATTTAAGCTCCTGGTTGCAATGAGCAAAATGTGACTAGCAATCCATGTCCCGTCGTTATCTACAGGAGACTAAAAAGGTCCCTAAATATTTTCAGTGCAATACGTGAGTTGCGAGAAACAGTTTTCTTATTTGCTGCACTTAAACCTTATACCAAGAATGTTACAGTCTTGAGAAACTCAGGTAATGGAATCCGCCTTTGAAGTGGCAAAGTCATTTAAAACATTTTATTTGAAAATGAAACTGTTTAACACCGCATGAGTCAGGAAAACTAGTAATGTTAAAAAGGCACGTACGTTCTTGCTCGTACTTTCACGCAGAATTACGAGAAAAGTTCCAAAATGTTCGAAAAATTGTAAGAAGAGGAAAAAATGTAAATTTTCGCAATTTTCGAAAACTCAGAGTTTTCAACGAAAATGAGACCTTTACAGTCTCCTACACTTTCTTCACACTATCCAACAAGAAAATTTAATCAAAAAATCAAAAACGTTGGAACAATTTTTTTGAACATTTTGAAAATGTCCCAGGGGCTTCATGTAAAGTACCCCCCCAAAATTAGAATATCGGTTTCAAATTCAAGGGGCAGCGACATCAACCAGATCGATTGATGAATATCAATTCTGAAGAAAATTGCCTGCACGGTTTAGCCGCTAGCGTTGTTCACTTATGGATGGGCGGACCGGACGTTTTGCCGTCATTCGATTTTTTGGTATCAAGGACCCTGATGATCAAAGATTCTGGGTACACCAAGGTTTACGGGATTATTTTTTCTAAATTTAGCAACTGGATATGGCCAGTTTTGTGTTACCAGGGTTCTCTAATAAGAGCTTTTCTGCTAAAAATTGGCCACTGGAATGATTGTACCATTGGAAATTTGTACCGCTTTATTGATTGCTCCCAAACTTCGCAAGGATACTATTGAGCGATCAAGAATAAAATATAGCAAAGTTGCAGATCAAATTGTGTTTTTACAAGAAAAAAAAATACAAAATTGCTTTGGAGTGTACTCAGCCTATGGTAGCATTCTTAAAATGAAAATACCAAACAAGTGAACCGGAAGCAGAAAACTAACTCTCTGGGTGTTGTACATGTAGAAGTACATGTACTTGTATCTACGAGTAAGAGCATAATGAGAAATAGAAGAATTAATTATTGAAGAATATTTTTTAAAAATTATGTGAAACAACTATTGAAAATGTATAATACACATGTGTGTGGTTGTTTATTGTACATTCAATCATGTGTAGTGTATTGTTTTTATTTGAGAATGTTAATTTTTACCAGTTTTTATCTTCACACACACGATATTTTCACGTATAAAGGCAAGTTCGAAATTAATCTTAATTCCATTTAGGCTTCCATGTATTAAAAGTATTATAGATATGAAATTAATGGAGAAAGTCATGAATCAACAACATGTAAACATTTTCGTCGATGCTAAACATATGATTCTCTGGGTTACCATTTTAATGGATGTGTGTGTATTGTATTCATATTCCAATTAAACTATACAAGAAGCATAGACGTGAATAACGGCCATTTTATTATTTTTGTACAGATGCCTAAATTATTTTAGTTAGAAAGTTAGTAAAGTAGATAAGAGGTTTGGGAGGACACATAGTGGAAGACCGGACAGTTTATGTCAAGGCAGGGCAGATCAAGACAGGACAGGACCAAGCAGGATAGGTCAAGGCAAGACAGGGCAGAGCAAGGCAGGGTAAGGCATGGCAGGGCAGAGAGAGGCGGAGCAATGTAGGATAAGGCAACGCCGCCTAGATACTAGGCCTCCACTCTCGGGTTTCCCAAAGCCAATATGGGGGCTAGAAGAGGCGATCTTGTTCGAGTTGAGACGATACATTCGTGTACATTGCGCACGTGCAGCATTCGAGTTGGAGATATGTAGATGTAGTCTGCTGTTTATAATAATGAGAATCGTGAATACGAGCTGTGTCTCCAAATATCGAGGTAATTATGATCAAATGTGTAAATTGTAAATTGCTAAATACAGTATTTACTTACAAGTTTGTGAATTGCATTTTCGATCGTGGGAAATTGAGAAGAATTCAGTATTCTCTAGTAATAATGAACTAAAAATTCAGTCATCATTTAAATCATCCTAGACTGTCTCGCGGGGTTATGCCTTCTTTGTTCCCTAATTGTCCTGCTTACTTGAACTTACTCGCCCACGAACTCGTTACAGAGAAAGTCCTCAAGGATAGAATTTGCGTTTAGAAAATAACTATCTGCTTGCAGCTATTAAAGAAAGTGCAAAAGGACACATTGCAAGATTAAATAAATATCTTACAGTACTTTTGAGGAGTTAAGAAGCAAATTGGAGTTGCTAATTTTGGAAGATCATTGGACGAGCATTAAGAAGGGAGATAGTATTATTTTTGACCATATTAATTGTAATTCTGTCCCTAAAAATATCAATTCAGCAGTGGTGGATAAGGAAATGAAACTAAGTATTATTGTGAGAAAAAGTTTTAAAACTTGGAGGCACTTCAAAATCAGAGAATGTTTGTAACATAAGTGAAATTAGTGGTGTTTCAGAGGTGGAGGTTTGGGAGGTGGAACAGCCATCGCTGTTGAAAAGAATGTTCCGCACACCAGAAAAAACAACCCTCAACTAGAAAATCTCGAAGCAACAATAGTCGAAATCCCCAGGACTGCTGCCAGGGGCACTGCCCCAGGACCAATCAACGTCATCTCGCTTTATAGAAGTCACGTCAACCATTACTCACTGAAGATCTAATAGAATAAAAAATATCGGTGAAAAGATCCTAATAGGGTGCGATTTTAACGCTAAAAGAATAGAACAGGGATGTTGCATAAATTCACCAGCTGGCAAATTTACGGTTTTGTTCCAAAACTTTTTAAAACAAAACACAACACTGATAATTCAACTACCAAATGGACCAACATTTAAAAAAAAATCACCAACCAATAGAAATTCTGGATTATTTTGTGCACTCATCCTCGCTGTATCCAACAGTTCCAAAACCATTAAAAGAATTGTCTTTAGATCATTTGCCAATTTTGATAACGATTCAACTTGGAGCTTTCCCGAAGCCCCTTCAGAAAAAATTCTTAACTAAAACTGAGTTAAAAAAATTTAGAGATAAAATTGCTCATTAAATGTATGCACCCAAGAAATAGATGATACCGTAAATCACTTTGAACATCAAGTTCGAAAAGCATTTAATCAAAATTCAAACCAAAAAACACCAATTATAATAATAAACAATTAACACAATTTATTATTTCTCTCATTCAAAAAAGACTAAAAGCACGAAGGAAATCTTATGCAACCAGGCAGCCAGTAGAATCTACTGGGAAGATAAAGCAATTTATCAAATAAGAGCAATTACAAGACTACCTCCTTTTTGCGAACAAGAATGGGAAAATTTTATCAAAAAAGCAAACATCAAAGACAGAAGGAATATGTGGTAAATCCGGAAAGCTCTCCGGAAACCAAAAACGCAAATAACGTGTTTAAATAGTAACATCAACATCATTAAAACTTACGATCCAACTAAAAAAAGCAGAGATATTTGCCGACCCACTAGAAAAAAGATTTTCACCAGCTCCAACAAATTATTTCAAATTAAAAAACGGAGAATATGTACCAATTTCGGACGAATTACCTTCTACTTACGAAGAACGCTTGTCTCAACCTTTAAATAATCAAATCTCAGTAAATAAAGAATTTATAGAAATTACATGCAATCAAATTAAAAATCAAATCAAACTTTTAAACCCTAATAAACCAAGCGGACCAGATAGCATAACAGGAAACATGATTAAAAATCTACCAACCAGTGCCAACAATACGCTTAAATCAATAATGAAAGCTTGTATAAAACTAGCTATTTTCCGCAAATGTTGAAAAAATGATATTATCGTGATCAATAAACGAAACAAAACATTTATAGATACAGATAATTATAGACCTATCAGTTTGTTGTCACATCTCAAAATTATTTGAAGGATTAATTTTACCACACACAACCTCAAAATTAATGCAAGCCAACGCTATCCATACTACGCAATTTGGATTTCGTGAAGGCCACTCGTCAGCAATACAAACATTCCGACTAGACATGGACCTTACCCTACCATTGTTCCATTCCCGCAATAATCTTCGATTTTTGATACGCATTCCATAAAGTCAACCACCATAACCTAATCCAAAAAATTCCTTCCAACATATATCTGTCGCATACTATTTAGTTGTTTATAAAATAGACCCTTTCAAATCAAATACCAGTTCTCTAAATCATCTACAAAATAATCCATACCATACCAGCTGTAAATGTACAGCTGGCCCTCCCCCTCTTAAAATATTATTTCTCTGTATTAATGTAGATTGAGTGGTTAGGCGGAAGAGCAGGCCCTATGGCCTGAGCCTCGCCATTAATAAAGGCATTTTTATTATTATTATTATTATTATTATTATTATTATACCAGGTCCGCAAGGAGCTGTACTCTCCACACTCCTCTTGAGCCATTATATCCATGATCTTCCAAATTCTCCGCACATTGTACAATACTTATTCGCTGACGATGTGGCCTTCACAACCAAATTCGCACGAACTTCTGCGGCAGTAAACAGAATTCAAGACGCAACGGACGACCTAAGCAACTAGTGTAAACTTAATAGATTTTAAAGCAGGGAACATTTTGGGTACTGTATGTAATAATCATTTACTGCATCAAGTGCTCGTACATTCATGATATCAAGCCTACTTTCAGATCTGAAACTGGTGGTACACATAGTACCGGTAAATAAAATGTGTGCACAAGACTTGCAAAATATTTTTAACAAAATTATATTTGGGATCAGAACAGATAGAATTTCATGTATTGTTCTTAGTAGCCCATAATAACAGTAAGAGGTGGACTAACTGGGGGCGTATAGATAGAATTCATGCCTAATAATTGTGAAAAAATGAATATTTGAACAACGCGGTTTGATATTGACAGATTAAAACATATCTTAAATAAAATTTTAAGATATATTTTGGCATGAGTATGAAGTTTTGAGAAGTTAGCCAGTGTTTTTGAGGAACAGTGAACGCAAGTATGGCGGCCTGTAGTTATCCGACTTGCGCGTTGCACAATTTTTTTGTGTCGAAAAAAACTCAGCTATTAGAGAAAGAGTACACAGTTAATTCTTGTTGTATGTTTTTTTAAACATTTGTTGCGTCTAAGTGACGCGTCTCTAAGCCTTTGGGCGTTGAGCGCAAGACGGAGAAGTTGTTCGTTAGCTAGCCAATGTGTAAAGGAGTTGTATGTCACGCTGCCGATGTGGCGTCTCAAAAAAGCCATATTGAAGTCAGAGTATCATTTTTAATGCCCTCTTGTACTACGATCTCATAGCAAATTTTATGGTCTAATCGTAGAAAATTCTTTTTCATTCTCGAATATGACTACGAATATGTCGGCATCTCAAAGTAAGATTGAAAAATGTACAATTTGTCACTAGGTCATGTACGACAGGTACACACGGAAAGAGAACAATATCACAAAATGTAAATATGTTTTAGGGCATTCTTATTATAGACACATCTTAGGTATTTCAGTGTTTTACAAGTAATAAAGTGAATAAAATCTTATATTTATTGAATTGGTTTTAAAATAACTTGAAAAAACATAGGTTTTCAATAGCTTTTTGGGATATTAAAAGTATTCAAATAATAAACGCAACGTTAAGCTGGTGATCATTAACACTGATTATTTGATATTTTCCTTAGGTATAGTTTATTATGGCTAAACTTTTTCAAAGATTGAACAAAAGAAACCTTGAATGGCCCGTTTTCTTTTGATAAATCGCTACGCCCTCCCGTTACTGATGGTCGTGCAAAAGGCAAGGTTCCGGGAGTTTCACAAGGATGGCGAGCAGCGTCAAACAAATCACCTTCGAACTCAGACGATATTTGTGGGATTGAAACTGAAATGTAGTTAGTGTTGGAAAATGCTACAGCAATGATGTTTACTACACTGTAAACATCAACGCTAAATCTCGTTGAAATGTTTTAACGTGATATTTTAGTTTCGTTTTAGTAGTAATAACTCGTTTTACCGAATACGTATCTTTATTATATTTTATGTTGCTACAATAATTGAATTTTAAAGTATTTATTTTAAAGCCTTTAAGAATTCACGAAATTTCATTGAAATGTTCACCAACCAAAATAATGTTTTTAATATAATTATTCATATTGTTTAAAATATGTATTAACAATGCAAACGATTACAATTTGGCAATGAAATTTTATTGCGGAAAGAATATCTGTCATCTATCGAATAAGGTAACTGAACCTTGACCATTTTTTTAATATGTATTAAGCATTTGCAGTGATATTTTACATTACAATTGAGGCTCCCTTGTGATTTTCTGTAGGTTAACGTTAGAATTTAAAAATATCTGCAATTTTACTGAATTTATAAAGAATAAATATTTTAAAATTCTCAATGATACTTCAGACGTCCGCTAGCAATATTTAATTGTTTAACACAAAGTCTTGTTTTGCATGTACTTTCTCTAGAGGAAGAGAGAATGTAACCCGATTTCATTCCAGTAATGCATAGATTGAGCACAAGTATTTGCATTCGAATATTATAGAATAAAACTAGTGGTATGGAGGTATTCTCGCCATAAAGTGGAAACTACGTAAGAGGACCAGGACCTCCCTAGAGACACTCCCAACTCTGAAGTTCTGAATTGATTTTACCAATCAATTCAGAACTAGGCCAAATCAATCATCAAGACACTTACTTAGTGTACGATTTAAAACCAAATTACATTGACACAGCGTCCATGGAACGACGTGCCTGTTGCTAAACGGTAGTCAGGGACGATCACATAGGGTGCCATAACAGCACCGGTTGGAGACGAAAAGTTGCTTGCAAGGCTACGGCGTTCACAGAGCACACATAGTCACACACATAGAATCTCTAGCACTTTATCATTTGTAAATGGTAATTTTAAGTCTTATGTTAAATTCTTACAAGTCAAATTTTCATTGCCTGTTTATGTATCCTGTGGGTTACATCTCAGTATTAACAATGATTACATCTTTTCTAAATTTATTTAAATTATTAAATTTATTTAAATTATTATAAATGGTAGTTTTAATTATTATGTTAAATTCTTACATGTCAAATTTGCATTGTTTATCCTAAGGGCTACTTCTCAATATTAACAATTATCACTGTCCTTTCTACATTTTCTGCTTGCATAAAGAGTTGTTATACAATACCAGCTTTAAAAAGAGAATTTGTTAATTAGTAGATTAGACTGACACACAGGCTAGCGACCGGGTAGTGGACTTCCTAATACCTCTAGGTAGACGCTTTCGGCCATGTACACTTTGAATTACACAATAAATATATGTACTGTTTATAGGCTAGGGTAGGGATCCCAGAATTAAAAAAAAAACTGTGTGACGGACTATGGGGAGAAATGTATTCTATATACGTTTTTTTAAACTTTTTACGTTAAATAAATAAAAAATAAATTTTTCATGATTATAAGCTTTATTATTTTACTCACAAGCTGATCGAGCGAGAAGTTACCATCAAATTCGGAGTCATCAGAGGAATCTCAACGGAAATAAGTCATTGATTCGACGCCAATGGCAATTATGCCGTATTCATGCTTAGTTTATCTGCTAATGAAGTGGCTTGTGGTAGTGTCGTGTGGGGTTAAGCAGTAGCGTAGCTTCAGTTGGTGGCACCTGGGACGAAGCTAATGGTGTAACCCCCCCCCATAAATTAAGTATAAAAATATCTATTGCTGCTTTGATTATACATTATTTTATTAAAAATATAAATATATTTGCACATCATAGATATTTTTAATACTTTATAAATAACTATGTAATTAGGAATAATGGCAATTAAATCATAATGTATGCTTATGATTTAAATGTATACTTATTAAATTAATATATATAATTTCTAAATAAACAATAAAAAATATATAATTCCAACAATAAAATTTTCAAACTAATAAAGCTAACAAAACTAACTATTAATATATAAAACTTTCAAGTAAATTATTTAAAGTATGTAATTCTATTTATGAAATATTTTAATTGGTGTAGTGTCACCCGGGAATAGAATAGTGTCACCCGGGGCGCGGCACCCCCCCCCTTGACACCCACCCAGCTACGCCGCTGGGTCGCAGCATGGAATGCGACATCGACAACGAAACATCCGATGTTTCTAACCATAGATGGTCAAAATTCAAGCATCGATGTTAATGAAACATCGACCCAAAATAATCGATGTTAATAAAAATCGATGTTTTTAAAACGAGATTAGTAACCATTGAAGTTCACGTGGGGGATATAATTTAAAATGGTCTCCATTATTCATTTTTAATTGACATTTATCCGAAACAACAAATTTTAAAAAATAATCACGATAATTAACAAATATTATCTGATTCAATAATTCAAATATTAAGTTGTCTCCCTTATTGACGAAAACGTATTTTATTTATTTTTCACCTTTGGTCTGAACAATATTCAATTCATGGATATCTGAAAATTATTTTAGAAATTTGTTCTGATGGTACTTCTGTTCATTTAAAAAAATATCGCGCAGTTAAAAACCTCGAACACACAATATCGATGTTAAAAAGCATCGGCTTCCAAATATCGATGTTAAATACGTCGATAATTTTATTACAACATGGACATCCATATCGCATCCCTAGTCACAGCGAACTGTCGCTGTCGTTGGCGTTGGAGGCGTCGGCGGAGTGATAGCGGCGGTGATGATGGGTAGTAACAAATACTATAAAGACAATACCGGACAGTTCCCCATTCTTCCACGCAACCGATGGAAACAAGTTCTCACTAGCGATCCTAGTGTCAGAACCTGATAATGTAGCGCCAAATAGAAATGCCAATGTGATTCTTACGGAAGAAACAAATATTTTTAAATCTACCTAACGAAATAAGACTTATTTTTACCTACTCTCGCTGTGATTTAATTATATTGAAGGGCTCAAATTACGGAAAATTATAATGTACAATGTGTTATAATGGACATGAGAACATTGAACATTTAATGAACATTATTTTCACGAATAAAGAGTTGTTACAAATGCAAGATTTTTCATGCCATAACACTTCCACTGATGCATTTGACCTTTTTCCCACTTACTTCCTTTAAAAAGCACTGTATCAATACATTGATACCTCTGCTTTCATACTGATTATTACACCACTTACATAAAATATTCTGGAAGTGAATATTAATGATTTGCATTAATTGTTTTTTACGTCAAGTTTACTTTGACGTAAATAATTTCAAAAGTGTTTATTAAAAACATATTCAGTCTTAGAAAACTAATAGCGAATTCATTTGGATAGAAAAGCGTGGCATTCACGTACTGTTTAATCAGAATATGCGAGTTTCTTAATTTATACTTTTCATCCAAATTCTGTTAAGCATTTCTACAACCATCATATGGCACGGTTCTACACAACCAGCCACATACATTGGACTCAGCGTTTTTCTGTACTAAACTTGTAGGACTATCTTCAGTGTTATCCATTTCTGCAATGTTCGTTACACATGATTCAATTGGGAATGGCAATGTGCAAGTAGTCTCCCAATTAAGTTATGTTATAGTTTTTAATGCATTTTATTACAAAGGGAAGTCAAATTGTATTAAATTAGCTTCATTCATGTTCAAGATTCTTGCAATTTTTACTTTTTATCACGAGGAAATGTGAAGAACGAACGCGAGTTCTCCTGTATTTTATCATAAAACAGCCAAAAACTACAGAACTTTTTCCTGCCATAAGAAGAATGATGTAAAGAATAGTGTTGTAAAATATGTTTTCCATAAATCGACCAGAAAGACAATAAAATGAAAAGAAAGCAAGCAGACAACTAACACCAACAGAGCACTGATGCACGCTCCATCTGGTGGCAGAACCTGGTACATCCTAAGCTCAGTGTTTCTCGATATATCGCGAAGTGTCCTGTATTGTCTTTATAGTATTTGATAGTAATGATGCGACATCGACAACAAAATAGCGATGTTGGGAAATAAAAATATTGAAATTAACAATACATCATCTAAAAACCATCGATATTTTAAAATTGGTTTTGTAACCTCTAACATTAACTCTGTGCGCAGGAAAATTAAATTTGACTGTGCCCGTGTGTATTAATTTATAATTAAAATTTAAGTCGAAACAAAGTTAAAACTCTCCGTATGCGAAATACGTGGAAACACGCAGACAATACTTGTATCAGGGCATCAGGACCATCTAGAGCAAGGGATAGCGGTCTGCTCCACGAAGGTAGTACAAACTACAGCTAAATTTTTCTAGCGAGGCCGCTGGGATTCGCGAGTAGAGGGGGAACCTGAAAGTGGTGGGGAGGGAGCCAGGAGGCGACTTTCGCGCGTCTGCCCATTCCAAAAACATTCGCACCGCACGTGCTAGCGAACTCACTTGGAAATTAATTTGCTGTAGTGTCTTCGTTCGGTAGTGGAGAAGCACTAAATTCACGTGATGGCGCGGCTCTGCCCCCATCATCTTAATCTTTTCCACTGTTATCCGTTTCCTCACTATCATAACTAGCATTTCTATCGTTTGCGCCGTTTCCAAATACCCATTTCTTGATATAGTGCATTAAATAATTGTGCGGCTAATGACTCTCATTGAAACCCTCGAGAGCAGATTCCACTTCTTCCTTTTCCTCTCTTTAGTAGAAGTTCAATATGAACACGATTCCCTAGGTTCAATAGAATTCACTTTCTTATTAAGCCCGCGAATACGTCATCCCGAAACACTCGTAGCATCTGCCACTCTCTTAAGAACTGCTGTGACATGTTTAACACCATTTGCTTCTCTCTTCATAAAATGATATACTTTTGGCAACTACTTTATGTTTCTGACTGTGAAGCCTCCCTTATGCAACTTGCTCTGAACCGGACGCTTTGCAATAATCACTAACAGAACAATAATCACTTAAAACACAACTTCCGAATCACGTACAAATGCTCCACTCTAGTAAGAAACGCAACTGGAAGCTTGCATCTCGCAGATACGGACAGTCGGGGTCAATGTTTACACAACTGGAGTAGGACTGTCAAGACGTGCTGGGAAAGGATGCGCTCCCCCAAAACAGCTATGTTTGAAGAATGAACTCTTCCGGTAGTTCTGAGACCACGACCTTGAGCGGCCACGCTAAAATAATACTACTGTACATTCGTTCGGTTCGAAAACATTGAGAGTGGTACCATAAGTTATTATTTCATATTTTACTTTTTTAGAAAATTGTGATTATGAGCTTCTTTCATCCACGAAAAAAACACTGAAAATATAAAAACATCGAGCCCAAAATATTAGGGTTCAAAAATCGTAGGTATCAACAAATCAATGTTTAAAACATCGATGCTTTGAAAACATCGACATCTATAGCGCATCCCTAGATAGCAGTGGTGATGGTGGCATTGGTGGTGGGGGCGGGAAGGGGGCGGTGGTGGTAGTCATGGTGTAGGGGCGGGCATAGCGGTGACAATGTCGGTTGCGGTAGCGGTGACGGCAGGGGGGGGGGGTCTGGTCGGGAGGGGGGGGGGGGAGGCTCTGTTGACGGAGGTTGTGTCGGTGCCATCGCGTGGCTCCTCTCATTTCCTCGAAATGTCTTTGTTCTAGTGCGGTCCACACGGAATGACTCTTTGTGGGGAGGCGGTGGAGAAGATCTCAACCCCAGTGGTGTAGCTTGGGGGGGGGGGGGCGCGCCCCGGATTACACCATTCTAGGGGTGACACCAATTAAAATATTTTATAAATGGAATTATATAATTTAAATAATTTACTTAAAATGTGTATATTAATCAGGAATAGCTCCATTTGGCTCTATTGTCAATAGAAAATGAGATTGCAATAATCATAGATTTTAATGAAGTTATAAATAAGTTTGCTGCACTAAAATCTCGTAAGGAGGTTTTATAAATAACATACATTTGATAAATATTTTAAAATGAAACATAACTTATTTAAAAATTATATCACAATTATTTTTAATTATATACAATTTTTTAAATATATTATAAATAACATTCATGTGCAAATATGTTCGTATTTTCAACAAAATAATGTACAATTATGCAGCAATAAATATTTTTATACTTAATTTATGAGGGAGGGGGGGGTGACACCATCTGAAGCTACGCCACTGCTGCGACCGCGTATCGCCCCCGGACGGTGGCGGTCAGCGACCGGTCGCCCGGACGGTGCGGCGTGGCGTGGCGGGGCGCGCAACGAGCCTTCTGCGAAGCGGCGCGCAGAGCAAAACGACAGACGCGGCGCGGCGCGGAGGCGAGGCCCACCGACCGACCGACCAACCAACCGGCCTCTACCCTCTCCGCGAAGTCATCACCTCGCCTGCCTTCTCTGCGCGCCATTGCGTCTGGGTCCCAGCCCAGCGCGTCAATGCGCCTGCTCGTGTTTCCGCTTCGGCGCCCTTACGCTGAATTCCTGGTTCCTCCATTTAAACTTTTGACAGTTCTGTTGGTGATACGCGAAACATGTAACGCGTAACTATGTATTGATTATGTTTCAAAAGAGACATGTTGTAACGAGTTGTACGATGTATTAGGCTGAACAGAATATTAAAAGATTATCATCAGTCAAACGTGCCTTTTACTTGAAAAATAGTGTTAAGAATTTCTTCCATTCTTTTCTTTGTTCTTATCACATACTTGTTTTCCATGCATCTTACATTTCACGTAATACTACCCTGTGTTATGTAATTTGTGAGTGTTTTGGTGACAAACTTTATTTCGTATTTATTCTCTTTATACCAAATCTACAACACATGGCAGTAATATTGTTAAAAAAAATGGATGCTACCTTCACTTCCACGTTTTTCGAACTATCACTCGTATCGGCCCTACATCGTCATATCAGGGCGCACCTATACATTAAACCATTTGATTATCATGCAACATGAACAAGTTGGAAGAGAGAAAAATTATAGAATCACGAAAACGACTGTATTGAGAGAAACTTTACGCCAGAGCTCTTCTATGTTTCTCTTTGTTCATTTCCCTGTATCAGTCCCTTAGTGCCGTGGGAATTAGTGATGCATCATCGATGATACCGAACACTGATGTTCAAAATTTAAACGATATTAACCATCGAACAAAAATCATCGATGTTTTAAATGGCTTAGTAATCTACAACTTTAAATTCGTACGCAACGAAATTAAATTTGACAATGGCAGAGTTCATTGATTTATAGTTACGATTGAACTGAAAAAAGAAAGAAAGAAGATAACACTTGCACAAAACTAAGCTTGGGCGCCCAGGATCAGTCCTCATTTCGCCCAAAAAGAGTAAGGAAAGAAGGGAAAAGACCCTTCGTCCAGGGCGCATCCGTTGACCGCAGCTCCATGTGCGAATTAGAAAATACGAGGACGGCATTGGGATCATCTCGAACGAGAGACAGAGAGACAAGGAGAGAGATACAGGCACAAAAGAAAGAGAGAAACAGAGGGAGGGAGAGAGGGACAGAGGGAGAGAGAGAGGGACAGAAAAAAAAGACAGAAAGAGAGAGAGGGACAGAGAGACAGACTGAAAAGAGACAGAAATAGACGGACAGAGAGAGGGAGCGACAAAGAAAGAGACGGAGAGAGAAACGCACACGAAATTAAATTTGACAATGGTAGAGTTCATTGATTTATAGTACGATTGAACTGAAAAAAGAAAGAAAGAAGATAAAACTTGGACAAAACTAAGCTTGGACGCACGCACGCCCACGCACGCACACACGCGCGCGCGCACACACGCGCGCACCCACACACACACGCACACGCACACGCACACACACACACTGCTCGACGAAGTTGTACAAGCAGCGTTCGTTGAGTTCGACCGCAAAAACTGACAGTGGTCGATGACAATCATTCATTATCTCAAATTTTAACTTTTACCATATTGCGATTAAGGAAATGTTCCATTTACAAACAATACATTTTAAAAAAACAACTGACTCCCACTGAAAGCTACGCCATTGATAGGAATGACTACCCGCCGTCCGCCTGCCCGTCTTCCCGTGGCGCTCACGTGCCGTTGCCAGCCAGCGTCGTCGCTCTCCTGCTCCTGCTCCGCCGGCGCGGTCGTCGGCGCCTCGCGAGGTCAGAGGTGGCGGCGGCGGTCCATTATGCCACTTGGGGCAGTGCCCTTCGCCAACGCACAAACTTCTCTTCCGCCCTCCTCCTCCTCGCGTCGCGTGTTTTACTCGCTTTGTTTACTGCGCACGACACTTTCATGTTGGTTGCTAACGAAGCGATCGTGGGCAGAGGAGACAAATTGAGCTGGTTTTCTGCCTCGTTCAAGCTAACGATTTTCCTCTTTTAATGAAAAAAAACAACTTCCTTGTTTGACGAACTTTCGCTTTGGAACTATTAGTGCACTGCCATGCGGCGCGTAAAAAAATACCTCTTGCAACTTCGGGAGTTCAATTGGTTTACTCATTGGCTCGACGGATCTCCAAGTTCGCATGTTCTACATGAATTTGGGACGTTCAATGGGATTTTATGAAAGGAAAACAACAAGTTCTTGAGGTTATTTTATCGCCGGATAGATGTACTTCACAGTGTGGTCCGTGCTGAGGTTGCACCAGATAATCGTCAAACTACTTTTCATGTATCAGGAATATATATTTGTCGATTAAGTGTTCTTCAATTATCAAAATTTTGCAGCAGTAGCCATGTATGAAATAATTTTGAAATGAAAGAGCGCTCATAAAATGCTCTTTTGCGTCTAGTTGCAAACCAGTGTGAAGTCAATATTAAGTTGGCTGTCCGGGTGACGCCGCGTCCATGGCAAAGGTGCCGACGTTTCGGTCGCCATTCTGCGACCTTCCTCAGGGCGTAATGAGGAAGGTCGCAGAATGGCGACCGAAACGTCGGCACCTTTGCCATGGACGCGGCGTCACCCGGACAGCCAACTTAATATTGACTCCGGCCGCGGAAGCCTATGCTCTCAGTGTGAAGTCTATCTCTTGCAGATGTTTACCATTGCAAAGCACGAGCCTTCCGGCTGCACGCGAGTCCCTACACGTGAGCATTGCGAGGATTCGTTCTTTCTTCGTGCAATGTTAGTGCTGCAACGCTACGAAAAAGGGCCACAGGATGTCAGCGTAGAATGCTCGGAATCTCATCAATGGTTTCTCTTGAAGAGAACGCGAAATTCCAACACAACTGTTACATACGTGTGTTAAAATGTAGAAGTTCAGTAAATTTTTAACTGTACTGAAAGCACTGTAAAATTTCATCTCAATATAATTATTTAGTTCCTTATGTTGTCAATCGGGTTTTTCTATTGTTTGTGGTTGCTGGGCAATAAGTGTGTTTATAATGCATCATGTTGTCTCCGTTTGATCAAACACTATGTTTTCTACAGTTAATAGTTCTGAACATATTCTACAGTTCCTGTTCTCATCACATTGTTCCCAAACTGCCCATATACGTGTATTATGTATCTTGCATTATTGAAACCATGAATGTCAAATATTGTAATAGTTAAATTATTACATCGAGCTAAGGCAGCGTCTGTATAGTATTCCTCATTCAGCTGATATAATTGTTACGTAACTCGTGACATATGTCCTCCAACAGCGCCTGCACTCATGGATGCCTCCGATCGTTGCTATCTCCAATAAATTCAGCTGCTGCTGTTTTTCACTTACCGAACGTCACTGTCCGCTCGACTCTCTCTTGGGGTAATTTTAAATTAGAACAATAAGTTCCATCACAAAGAAAATATATTGTTCTGGGATTCAGGTTATCACAATCAATCTCAAACGATTACCTGTTCCGCCTCCGCTGATATCTTGTACCTTATTCTAGAACCACAATTAATGTTCTCAAATACCTTCCCCAAGGTTTCGCCAATCTCTTTCGTCTGATCTCTTGAAGACGCTATTATTTGGGTATGTAAACCAGAAAATCATTTAAAATATCTCGACCTACGTACAAGCATCCATTTCTTTCGAACCCGAGTCAGTCTCTCACTAAAAAACTTGAGTGCATAGCAACCGAAGCTACATACTCCAATTATCTATTTCGAGTTGATACAACTTGAATTAATTTATATTTTAATTTTTTTAACACTAATGTATTTATTATTCGATAACAGACCAACTGTAATACCACATGTTTTTATGTTCAATATTATTAATTGTATAAGTTCTATAATAAGAGTTTGTTGCAAACTACGTGTTATTACATTATAATTAAATTCAATTTCTATATTTTAGGTGGTCCTCCATTTCGTACTTTACCGTATGATGAATATATGTGAATAAAGAAAAAAAGTATGGTCTATTCATCCAATACTGCACAAGACCATTTTGATTGTTTGACGACTTCATTTTGTTTTGATATGCGTTGTTTTTAAACTCAAAACGTGTATTTGAAAGGTGCATTTTTTTATATGGGAAGGTTGACCGCCTTAGAAGAATGTTTCTGTTGGATCTTTGGATGTCATTATGTGCAGTGCCCGCAGTGTCCTCGAAGTGATTTTGGGTCGTTACGCATACGAGTGTGCATGATACTCGTAATTCGAAACAATTGTTTTTGTACTATGATTTTTCTACTGTTGTTTTTGCGATTGTCGTCGCCACTGCCTTTGCTAATGCTATTTTCAAATTTGGTTAGACACATCTTCATCCTCACAGAAATAAGAATATCTTCCGATTTTGTGCACATTTTTTTGTGTTATGTATGATTTTTATACTTACATTGAAGATTAGAAGTGTTCAATATTTATTTACCCGGAAATACACAATGAATTCAATGTACATTTTTATTAACATTTTCTTTCGGTTCACGCCATTTTCAAGAAAACTGGTAAACAAAAACCTGGAAGGCGTATTCGAAGTTCTCAAAAACTTATTCAAAACATTAACTTTGAAATAAGAACATTTAATAAAAATTTCAAATGTGCATTTTATTGACAATAAAGGGGGTAATGTGCATGTCATTCGAAGGCAGATCTGCTTTGCATTTCCGGTATATCATTTGAAAGTGACATTACACAGACGAAGATTCTAATTGAAAACGAATAACATAACGAATCTCTTCTATTCATTATGGTTAAAGAATATAACCATGTAACAGAAATATGTAAGAAAATACAAGATACTGGAACCCACATAAAAAAATCAGTATCAACAGCTCAGTACAAGAAATCAACATACAATACATGTACGTTACTTTACAACGCATTGCCAGATGACATAAAACAATTAAAGTCGGTATACAAATTTAAGTTAAAAGTAAAATCTTTTCTGCTGCAAAACTGTTTCTATACAATTAGAGACTATACTGATCGTGAAAAAGAAAAATAATGTTTAATGTAACAAAACAAAGATATATAATGAATTAGTTTATGTTTGCATTGTATACATTTAAAAAAATATTTAATACGCCTGTAACAAGTAATGTACTTCAGCTTCCGGGTCAATGACCCCCATCTCGATCAGGTTTTTGTCCAGTTTCCCTGATCCATTGAGCAAATGCTGAGATGGCCCCCTGTTTGCTTCTGGACGTAAATGTAGCTTCACTGTGCGCACGTTTTGTTGAGCACTCCTTTTGCTTGTAGTTCATTTACAGTTGAAATTGATTTTCTATAACTCGGGAAAAAACATTTTTCAAATATCTTTATTTTTCTAAAATGATTATTGTCTAAATTCATTTTTTTTTTTTTTTTTTTTTTTTTAATATATATAAAATTTCTGGCCCTCAAGAAAATGCGCGCAGGTAAATTTCTTTCCCCACACGTCATATACAGTTTTTACTGTTTTTTTGACAAATAAATAAATAAATAAAATCAGAGTAAGTATTATGAGGCTCTTCCGGTATTGCTATATATGAGATAACGTATTTGTTTAAATTGCATTCCCGTTATTCGATGGGACCCCATTTTTAGGGGGAATCACCCGCTAATGGTATTTCATTCTATTACGTTGATGCTCATTTAACGAAAATAAGCGTATCGTTTGGTTTGCATTTATTTTTGAATTAATCACGCGTGCTTTCGTATGAAACTAATCATTGTACTCACTGGCCTCCCCAAGAACGAAGGCTAAAATAATCAGTTAAATGGAGATTATGAAGTTGCCACGTGGGAAAAAAAACATGCATCGTGCTAATTTCACATGTTTGTACAATTTTTTTTTGCTTGAAATGCGCTGAATCACGGTCAAAATATAATTTGTATCTTAATATTTAGAAGTAGATACGCCTCATTACACGTAAGGAAAAAAATGATTTTTGATCTCAAACTGATTTTTTTTACAAGATAAAGATTCCTTTCTAAATTGCAAAATACAACATAATGCAGTCATCATAAACTGAGTAATACATACATGACAATAAGTGACATGACATGACAATAAGTGAAGGTAGTATTTAGCACTTTAAATTTTTTTCAATCGCATTTTGGAAACAAGGTTGTAGCATTTTATAGCCTTATAAAAATTAATAGTTAGCATTTTGTAGAATTTCGTTGAGAAAATTATTAAAGAAGGACACTTTCAAATAAAAAAAAATATTTTGAAGCTTTTTAAATTTTTCCGTTAAAATCAGGAAATAAGGGAAACTAGATTTACACTTTGCATTTTCGAACTTCAACAAGTAAAAAACGAAAGCAGTAACGTGTGCGCCATAGGCATAGGATCTTTTTCTTCTTCTCGTGACCTCCACACAGCGAACTGGGGAAGCTGAGACCCATTGAGACTACCCTGAGGGTTCAGGCCTTTAGGACCAGGGATTTTAAATTGTTCTTATTATTTTTTACTTTTGTCAGTTAAATCTAAATTATAAATTAATAAACACGGCCACTCTGAAATTAAATGTTTTCAAACATCGGTGTGTTGTTGTCGATGTCGCATTTTTAACCACACATTAGCCTCAGAAATGCCGCCATGGAAGACCTCGCCGCCGAAGCAAGTCACTGTGCCAGATCATAACCTGCGCCGAACGTGAGTGCGGATGACCTTAACAACCGCCCCTTACCCCGCAGATACCGCCTAGAGACTTTTTGGTCGCGCGCGCGTAACGTCACGGGCAGGGTGGGAGTGCTATGGGAGATAGGAGAGAACAACGGCACCCTCGCCCCCTCCCTCACCATCCCCTCCTCATACTGCCACCCCTGGGACTATCCTGTCACCCGGCTGGAGCCAGCGCCCGCCGATACAGAGGCCATTGTCGGCGAAGGCCGCGACCCCACTGCCACCGAGGATGACACCCCAGTAGCCGCCGGGGGCAACGCCCCAGAGCTGACGTCGACGTCGCCCAGATGCAGCCACAGGACGCCGCTCCAAACGCCGACGCCGAGAGCGGTAGCCTGGACGCAGACAGGGTGGAGCCGGCCGCCACTCAGCGAGTCGACGCCAACGGCATCCCAGTACTGGCAGCAATTAGCCGAACCAACGACCCGAGAGCTTCGTCCGCGCAGCCAGCATCCGTGCGCAGCGACGAGCCACGCGGCCCCGGCGTCACCCTGGCGCCTCGGCCCTCAGCTGTGCGAGCGGCTACGAGGGGCACCCCGGAGCAGAGATCGGGCCCTCCACGACCGGACCCGGCCGCCCAGCAGGAGTAGCCGCCGGACGCTCGGGACCCTGACAACCGCCAGACACGCATGGAGGACGACAGTGCGGAGGTGGTCACTATCGCGCCCTCGGGGAGGTCGTCACTGGTGAGGCGCCTACGAGAATTATTCCAGAAGGCGCACTCGCGGCGATGGCAATCCCAAAAGGCCCAAAGGATCTACGCGGGCGCTCTGGTGGGGTTGGGCAAGGCGTCAGGTTTCTTCACGCGGACCGGGGAGCACATGAGAATACCTGTGTACAGTTTCTCTTCCCGGCCCGCCTCAACTCCGCTCCCGCTTTAAACCACTGCCCTGGTATCAAGAACAAGACCTGCCGGAAGGGCTGCACCCGCCCAGACGGCACAGCCGAGTTCGAGACAATAGGACATGCCACGAATGAGTGCCGATTCACTTCGGCGCTGTGGCACGCTCGCCACATCTGCGAGCATTACAAGGAGGCCGCAGTGGCGAGTGGATGGAAAGTCCTTAAAGAAAACCAGGTAGTGGTGGATAGCGAGCGCCCGGATCTCGTGCTCGCGCGGGGGCTACACTCCATCATCGTGGATGCAACGGTAGTGGCGGCGCGCGCCGGTAAGCTGCAGGAGAGATACGAGGAAAATAAGAGTAAATACAGTACCTCCCGCGCACCTCTCCTCAGCGCCGGCTACGCCTCCGCCGAAATGATACCGCTGGTGGTGGGTGCCCTGGGCGAATGGTACCCCCGAAGCGACGCTGCGCTCCTAAAGGTCTCGAATGGCTATCAGCTGAAAACACTAAGACAGCGCATCATAGCTGAAGCCATCACCGGGAGCGCGGCGTGCTACTTCGCTCACACGGCCAGGCCCTACCTCGCCCCGCGCGAATTCAGAGAGATCGTGGATAAGATCTGTGCCCCCCGCCCTCACCGCACCAACGACAGCAGCAGCAGTACCGGAGCAGCACTCGCGTCACAGGCGCCACACTCGTCCCTCACGGAGCAGAACACGGCAGATCCAAATTAAATGCCACCTTCCCCCCCCCTTTTTTTTTCCTTTCTTAACTTTTAAACTTTTTCTTTAGCTAATAACGCTTTTCTTTTATTTTCTTGAACCTTTAACTTTTTGTTAACTTAAAAAAAATTTACTATTAACTATTTAACTCTTAACCCGTGTATTAGAAATTGTATTCGAAAAAGTCTGAATACTAACTTGTAGAGAGTGATCACGAAGGATACCATAAAATGCAATTTAGCAATTAAATCGCCAATTCAAAACTATTTCGCGCGAGATGTCAAGACATCTCAATATTGCATTACTTTTGCACCTCAGTGTAGAATGAAATGTTTACCTGTGTGGTATGGCAGAAGGATGAATTCCCCAGAGGAGAAAATATCAAAATATACTAAAAATCTTGGAATTATTCGTAAGGTAATCTTCAAAACCCTCATTGATTAAAATTAACTCCTCCAGTTTCGACCATCTTTGTTCACTCCTAGCCCGCAAGATGGACTATGATCTAATAGTTACCTTATCCACATTGGATGAAAACTGATCCGTCGGCATGAATTCGAAATGGAACTAAACTGATCCTCTGGTTTGTCAGTATCATCACGATATTTCATGGAACTAACAGCAATCCACATTACAAAATTAGAACATGAATTTTATTTTCAAATGTATGCAATGAAAGATTCTGCGACCTTCTACTCGGTTCTCCTTCTTCGTCTCTTAAAACATCTCTTCAGGGACTTTCGAAGGACCCGCATTTCTAGAATAAACCACTATGAGCCAAGGCCAACGTTGAGAAAAAACTTAGCGTGCCACATCGTTATATGCCTATATCTAATGCCTTCTGGGCCGAATTGAATACCACACAAAAGTCAAACTTTTTTGACGCAATTCGCAGAAAAGTCGTCTCATAAACTCATAGGTGCGCAGTGAAGGGTGCAACACGTACTATCTTCAGAAACCTTTATTTTTCATAATGCACAAACCCATACAACGAGCGAATTTCACGTAGAATAGAAGACGACGAATGAAACAAATTTTCAGCTTTGGTGGATTTTCTTCATTCTTTTCCCAACAGATTATAAATAATGCTGAGAACATTAACTGAAAGTGATGTCAAAAGAATCCTGCAAACAAATCTTTACCATACGAAATGTATATTTCTTTAACTTCTACATTTCAACCATAAGACGTGTGGAGGCCACGCTCTTTCATTTTCTATCTTTTCCTGCAGGATTTCGCAGTGAAACATTTCACAACATAGTTTTGCCATTTCTAACGTAACGTAGTAAATTAACTTCTTGATTGATCCGCAGACGCTGCTTCCAGTGGCGTATAATGTGGACTACCGGCGGTAGCCCAAGAAAATTACGACTGGTTTTGACCATTGTAACGACGGAACAGTTCCGATCAGAGCAACCGGTCGCTCTAATTCTCCCTACACTCAGTGGTTAAATTGGATCAATTAAACTAGTAAAGAAAATTCGCCACCTCCTGAAGTCGAAACATTAGGACCTCCCGGAGAACGATGCTACAAAGGCAAGAATGGTGAACGTCACGTCTGCAGGGCACGGTAGAGAAAGGGTCTCCAAACTTTCTTCTACTGGGAGCCGGATAGAGAGTTTTTAAGGGCCTCGAGGACCAAAAATATTAAAGTTGATGAGAGGATAAACTGTATCCCCTATTTGGTAAATTAAATTTTTATAAAAGAATTGCAAAACAGTTAACAATTAAATCTTAAAATACATATGGGTATACGAGCACATAATTCTGAACAATATGTAATAATACATACTAAGGGCTACAATTTCAAAATTTAATTAGAGATACATCTTTTCTAAAATACAGGCATGAAAAATAATTTTAAAATCTCAACGGGAGTAATGAAATCGTGATTTAATCTCTAATATTTTTTTCTTCATATTACTAAAATGTCTCTCCAATGTTGATCACTTAAGTCCCAATGGTAGGATACTGGCGACATGACTGATATGTGGATCAAAGAGTGAGTAAGAATAGGAAACGAGATTCTTACATCTTGCGATAAAAAGTTACAGCCTGTGTTACGAATAATCCCCTCACCCTATCCCCGCCAGTCTCTCTCTGTGTCTGTCTCTTCCGCTCTTTGTACCTCTCATTCACATTTACTTGCAGATTCTGCACGACTCTGAGCAGTTGAGGTAATATCGAGAAGCGCCGGACCAGCAAAAACGTAATAGAATGATCGAGAACAATGTTGCTCATTCTGTAGATTACGGTGCGAAAAGTCTCTTTGGCCTCAAAATTTTAGTTTTTAAGGCCCTAGAACGCCTCGTTTAGGAGTTATTTAACGATATAGATTCAAAATGCTGCCGTGTGTTGCGGATTGCATTTGACCTGAATACTTAGTTTTGTTCTACAGCGCCATGTAGTGGCGCTGTAGTACACGTTGAAATGCCAACTTTCATGGAGATTGGTCCAACGTACCGGTTGCGTACAATTATATCACACATCACATCACTTTTTTTTTTTTTTTTTGAAAAATTTAGTACTCAGTTTTTTAAAGAAGAATCATTGGACATTGGGGACCCTGAGCCCGGGCGCGTGCGTTAACGCCGGCCTGATGAGGGGTCGCAGGCGAAGGCGGTAGCGGTGGCTGTGCGGGCGGTGGAGGCGGTGACGGTGGCAGTGGCAGTGGCAGTGGCAGCTGGCGCGGACGGCCGCTGGCCCGTGCCGTTGCGAGGCCTGCACGCCGGAGCCCAACGCCCGCCGCGGGGGACGACCTCGCGTTCATTTGCTCGCGTCAATGCCACCGGAGAAATTCCCGGTTCAGTCACGTCTGCAATTATTTCCACTCTCGTTTCCGCCAAATCGTATGGGGGGGAGGTGAAGAGCACGTTGCAATGATTCGCATTCGTTTAACGAAGCCAGCTTCTGCTCGGGGGCGGTGATACTCAAGTTCAGTTTTGTCATTTCGCCAACAGAAGAATGTTCCCACGAAAATCCTTTATGTTGCGAGAATTAAAGAACACTTCGGGTCTGAAGGGTCTGGGGTGCGAATACCTCGAGGCATGGATGTGCGTGTGCGTGTGTGTGTGTGTGTGTGCGCGTGTGTGTGTGTGTGTGTGTGCGCGCGCGCAGTGGCGTAGCTTCAGTTGGTGTCAACCGGGTACAATAACAGATAAGATATTATTCATGCTATACTGCAGTCTATTTATGACATCAACAAAAATAGGCGCACAGATGTTGTACGACCCTTCCTAACATTTGGCGAAAGGTAATTTTAGACATCGGATATTAGGGAAATGCCTACTTTTTTCCAGCGAACTTATTTAAAGGCTTATAATATATGTGCACGAATCATGACAAATGACAAAGTTTTAAAATGCATAGTTTTGCTTATTTTAGAATAAATGCCTTTTCTTTAGAATTATTGCACGTTTTTGCTTTTTATGTATTATTTTTATATACCATGCTAAGATGTATTCAAACTGATTTTGTCTCCCAATCATTGCAGATTTGAAATTGCCATCCTTGAAAAGTTACTGGTAATATATTGCAATGGAAACTATTAAGAATAAAATGCAGAAGAGTTGTAAATATGTATGGAGTTTTACAAATAACATTTAATTTTATTATGAATGTATTTTATGACGGTGCCTTTTTTCTCCTTATTCCTGTCATTTTCAGTGCCTAAACATCCGATGTCTAGTCATTATTAACGGAGGCGATTATATTGAAGACGGGTACATGTAAATACCTCTGTCAATATAGTCATTTAAAAAAAAGTCTCATCCAACCCTTATACATTCAGATCACGTGCTTTACGCCATTTACTCGAAAAGTCTCGAGAGAAAGGGGTATTGCCTACTCTTCGCCCGTTATATCGCTGCTGAAGAATGTTGCAGTGATGATTCCCGGGAGGGGTTTTGTCGGCACCATGACCTTCCCGAACTATTGTTACAAAGCGATGAGAACCTAAATAAGATTTAAATTAGATTTAAGCGATTGCCCCAAGAGTAATTCGTGAAACTCGCATGATTTTATGAATATTAGAGTGTAGAAAACAAATATTTACAAGCAGCAAAATGAGCAATAAACTGACAATTAAATTCTTGTTAATTAATGTTGACCGTTATTTGGTGCGAAGTCGAATTTTGTTTTCTTCGCACTAAGGTTGATTAAAAATTTAATGTTCATGATGCAGGGTGACGACAGAGCAACTCTGGAACGAGAGGTAGGGGAAACGGTAGAACTTTGAGAATACCAGCCACGAACCTGCTTTGTCCTCCACAAATACCTTATGGTCGAGATAATCTGCGGTACCCGCCGATGGACGTTGAGCGATCTGACCATCCCACCATCAGGTGAGATACACTTCGACTCAAAAAATGTCCCCGCTCACCCATTTCAAATTAAAGCATTATTTGTCACACGTAAGTAAACAACGAATGTCATTATCAATTTACATCCTTATCAACAGTTATGCATAGAAATATTTATATTATTGATACTACTAAACATAACAATAGTTAACTCTTAATTTACCTCAACAGGCAGTTTTCTAAAAGTTTAATAAATAATGTGTGTTAGCCTAATGAATGAAACACGATTACAACGATTTGAAATGAATTTTTTGAACGAAATGCAATCAAATGGTATCTAACATCCAAGCATTGCTCCATCTATGCCGCCCTTTGTTTAAACCTCCTTAAAAATGGGAACAATGGAATAAATCAGCATATTAAAGTAATGGTCTCCACAAATAAAAACATTCTTCAACAAAAATCTGTACTAAGTTGACATAAATATTAATTTCTTGATAAAACATTATTAGTTACACATTTACCACAAACAACTTAATTTCAACGCAAATTTTACCATTCCTTTCTTTCTAATTCACATAGTTTGTCAACGTGTTTTCTGGGGTCGTTTTTCGAAGCTGAATGGAACACGTTAGCAAGGGTAGCCTTGTTGCCTCGCCCCAGTAGGACGTGGGTTCGCGTCACTGGTAGCACAGCGGGAGGCGTCGCCACCTTGGCAGCAGGGCGCTGTGACGTCAATGGCGCTGGCAGCCGCCGCTGCGCCGGGACGCCTCGTTCCCCCCCCCCCCACATCTAATTAGCGGGGTCACAGACACAGATTCCGCCCAGGTGGGCTCCACAGAAATTGCTTAATTAGCTCGGCAGCCTCTTAATACTGGTTCTTTGTTAATATGGCTGGTGAGGTTGATATCGGCTAATATTTTGAGAAAAGCTGTTGTCAGAAAGTGTCACGTGTTGTCCGGTTCTACAGAACTTCGTTTTCTGCCGCCCAGAAGCGAACGGAAAGATCTATAGAATAAAAATATTGATACCTGACAACACATTTTCTCAAAAAAGTGGTTCCTTACTAAAAGGTGCTCTGAATAAGACGCCATGGCTCTTTCTCCTATTATTATTATTATTATTATTATTATTATTATTATTATTATTATTATTATTATTATTATTATTATTATTATTATTATTAATGCATTGTCTTAGCCTTAAAAATATTATGAACCTGAAACTTTTGTAATCATTATGCTGAATACGATGCTAAGAATCATTTATCTCTCCAGTATTTATGTATTTTTAAAACAGAAAGGTCCTTAGTGCTTTAAAATACAACTACGATATGGTATGCATGGTGGAAATGTACCAAATAGGAAAAAAGTAAAAATTGATCTAAAAGTTTCCAAAGCATGCCACCGTTTTTTATCTACTGCTGCATTTACGATACGATTTACTGGTTTACTTTATTAGAAACCTTTGCAAGACATTAAACTTTTTTCTTGATTTGTTTGAAAATAATGGGAGCAAGAAGGTGGTTACTATCTTTCAACGCCAATGAAATATTACAGATTATGGATGCGTGCGTCAGGGATGACAAGAACAGTGTACTACCCCACTAAATGACAACGCTCTGAAGTAATTCCGATACCAAAATCAGGTAAAAACCCAAAATTTACGGAAAACTATAAACCTACAAGTCTAAACCTTATCAGTAATTGAAAAATTAATTCTAATACGACTGAGGAAATAGTAAATAAACGAAATATTGGATTTTACAATTTGGATTTAAAGAAAATCACTCGACAACACACCAAGTTATAAGAGTTACTGATTTCATATATAAAAATTTCGAACTAAAATACATTCACTAGCAGAATTCTTGGACATAACCTATGCTTTTGACAGACTTTGGCACAAGGTATTGATATTTAAATTACATGAATCAGATTTACACCTTTACTAGGTTAAAATAAAACAATGATTTTTAAAAGAAAGAGTTTCTTCAGTGATAATAAATTTAACCTATTCATCATAGCAGAAGTGCCACAATGCAGTCTATTATCAACAACTTTATTCAAAACTTTCACAGCAGATTTCCCAACTACTGAAAACACTACAGTGTCCACGCTGAGGTGGTGCCCCGCTGGTGAGAGATACCCGGCTGTGGAAAACCCCGCTAGCCAATGTGCAAGTCGGCGCTAGTTCTCACCGTCCAGCGGAGGAAGATCATGGCCACCTCCCGAGGCAAATATGCATTACACTTATGACTTTCGCGGCTGGAAGAACGAAATAATCAATCAGCGAACAAAATGTCAATAAAGAAGACCAGGTGTTTTTCTTGGTTGATGGCATTGAAAATGACGTTACGGGAATAGTTATTGATCTGAACAAAACTAATTCCAGGTTACTGATGGTTACAGAATTGAACCAAGCTACTCAAATCGGCTACAAAACAAAGGAATGGCTAATTATCTACAGCTTCCTTGGTTGAATGGAGACTATCACTCTTAAATGACCATAGATAAGGAGTAGAAAATGGAATTTGTTGTAATAAAAAAAGGGAAATACATCCTTTTATTTTTTCAGAAATATGTAAGAAAAAATAGGAAATACGTAAAAAAAACTTGATCCTGTTTGCTCCATTGAATCTTCCAAATATTCGAACACAATACCATTCTTGTCAAGCCTTAAAATGTATTCGGAGTGGCTGATCGGTCGTTCTACCTATACAGAAATTATTAATCGCTAGTATTTACTACAATCATCCATCTTTATACGAAATATAAAATATACACGAAGAATATAGAAGATTATCGACGAAAACTCATTGCGCATCTGACGTCTTTCTGCACAGCCAGTGGAGCATAAGTCGGCGTGGAGCGTGGGGTTGAAGAAAGAAGCCGACTGCTCTGATCGGTGTTTTCCGTGGTTTCTCCGATCAACACAAGGCGAATACCAGATAGTCCAGTCGGTAGGTATGAAAAAGAAGGTTACCTGGAAAAACGTCAAAAAAGTTTCTTTAAGTACGTTGTATGTACCCGGGCACTAGTGAAAACTCAAGTTTTCGATCTCCTAGACCCTGTGCTAACTTCGGGAGGCCAGAAAAATTCGAATTTTTTTTTCTGATTTGTTTCGGTTTTTTCTCTATAGCTCTTTAACCTCAACTTGTGTAGAAAAATGTTTCAAATAAATATTAAATAGGATAAAGTTTCCTACAACTTTTGTATAAGCCTAAAACATTTTTTTGAAAAGGGAAATTCATTTTATAATTATACTTTAACAACTATTAAATGTATCAGCTTTATGGCAAATTTAAAGTGAATGTTTACATACGGCAAAGGTCTTTTGTTAATGTTATGAATTATCTTTAATGCATATACTGGAAGTGGCATTGACAGCTGCCAAGACATTGTTTACAGATACGAATTCCAAGGTTCAATAAATGATACACATTGTGAATGTCATCCTTCATCAACCCATTACTGCTCAGAATGATTCTGTTCGCATAGCGCTCGCCCATTGTTGTCGCGTTCGTGCCCGCCGTTGCAAACCGCTGAGCCGTTGCAGCAATACCTTCTCGATAGGCCTAACAGCTGAGCTCCAGGAGTTTGCTGACGTCACTACGTAGGGGCCGAAAGGAAGCCGAACATGTTCAGGATCAGACTGATTTATAGCGTGTTATTCGATTTATTTATTTGCCTATCTCACATTTAAATGAAAAACGAAGTATGATTCTGGTAAAGCATATTATTTTTAAACAATAACTGAATTGTTAGGGTAAGAAGGAACACTACGGTTCAAAAGTGCTGTGTTCCACTTTGTAATAATACAACACAAAAAGGACCCAAGAATGCACATGTATTCGTTTGCCCATAAGATCATGAATTGAGGAAGAGATACCTACGTGCTATTCTACGAAAGGATTATGTAGTAACTGAAAATTCAAAGGTACGTTCGTACGTATTTTTGTTATTAACATTAAGTAGCAAAAATTGTGATATTTAAACTGCATATATAACCACTAACCTACGATCACAATTTTGCACAGATTATAATTTGTAAGTCTTTATCTTTTTTACTAATATTCAATATTTCTTTCTAGGCTTGTCACAAACATTTCAAATAACGTGATATCCTCTGGGAAATCAGTGCTGTGAACGAAAAAACAGAGAATGTAGTGAACGCCGTTATTCAGATCCTAATTGGCTGCTGAAGCGTTACTTTGTAATTTTCCTGAGTGTCCGAAATATTGTTCATCAAAGGAAAATATTCCAGAAACTAAGAAGAAAAGAATCTGATGTGTGGAAGAATGTTATTGAAGAAAGTTTGCAGAGTCGTTCATCTTATTTAGAAAATGTTTTCCCTAAATCTCTTGAACTAAAGAGAAAGATAAATCAAATTGTCTTCGTTGTGTATTTGAACTTACTGTTGAATAGTTATGTTTGTTCAGTGCATGTGGCCCGTTATGGTAAAAGTCTGGTGACTATGTGAGATCGTGTTAGGCTTGTCGGCAGTCAGTAGCTGTTACCGCGCGAGTACATGAAGTGACATGTGTTGTAAATAACTGAATAAATACCTACCATTCAGATCTTAAAACTGTGTACTTAGTTCAATACCTAACAGTCTTCACTAATGGATGGTGAACATTTATAGAAGAATCAATTATTTTTGAGTTCTAAGATGTGTCTATCCAATCACACTTTTTCTCTACTTTTTTGGAAACAATTCTCATGAAAATAAAAAAATAAAGGGAACATGATTTCCCTTGTGAAATATTTTCACGATGCCTCTCGTTTCCTAAATGTTGTAAATTACAGAATAAAATGGAAATTATCTCTACTCGTGTGAGATATTTGACTGACGAGTCACTTTCCCAGACACTTAACTTGTATCAGGCTTATGAGGTTCAAATAATTACTCAACATTGTGTTAGAGCTTTAATAATTGAATTTACTATTTAAACAGTTTATTACTCACATGTAGCTGTCACAGGTAGAAACTGTGTTGTCACAAGTAGCCCGTGTAAACCGCGAAAGCTTATGAGGTACCGATTATCGATACGAATGATACTTAACATTTACTTCGATTGTGTCATATATTTTGCTATTAATCTATGCCTTTGTGACTCTTGCGACTTTGCTATTAATATATGGCATATAGTATAAAGAATCCATTTACTTAAACCCTAGCAAATGATTTCAAGTTGCCGAGTGCGAGCGCGGGAGTTGGAGTCCGGCCTTTAGCTGGCCCCTAGCTTATGATGTCACTACAGAGTTGTGAGGCCTGGTATCTAGGTGGTAATGGTTGCAGACGTCTGGTAGCATGTTTTTGCCACTTCTAGTGCTATTCAATTGTTATGTTGCTAAATTATACTACTAGAGCGCTCCTGAAGCGCCAAATGGTGGTTATTGAGTGTTTTTTTTCTATAAGGAGCAAAACCGTTGAAACTTTGCTGCATAAGCCCCGTCAACTTCGATGCGGACCAACCACCGTTTGTTTTACATCGGGCTCTCCCTCCTCATAACCACAGACTTATAGCTAATCACGGTTTTAGATGAAGATTCGAACCGACCCAAGTCATGTGTACACCCTGGCCAGGAATGTACAAGCAAGAAGAAATCGAACAACAGAATACAGCAGGTGATGTCACAGAAATGTTTATTCAAGAATGTGAAAAGGAAAGAGTCGGCTTATTTTGAAACAGTGGCTTCAATACAGGAAATCACTGATGCTTCTGAAGATCAATAGACACCAACTGAAGGGGTAGGTGACGTTCATTTTCAGTTTCTGACAAAATAAATATGAAACAGTAGAGATCATCAGAAATGAAATTACCGGAATTTAATGGAGACTTTTCCGAATGAACTTTTTTCAAAAATCATTCGGAAGCTGCGATTCACAAAGATATTAGATTAACAAATGTTCAAAAACTACAGTTTTTGATTGGAGTTCTTGAAGGTAAAGCTTTGTAGGTAATTCAAGGATTTCAGATATCCGAGGAAAATTTTGCAAGAGCAGGGAATCTTCAGGTGCAAACAGGTAACCAAATTATGATTACAGATACAAACTTACACAGTTATTGAAGTTTCCTACCATCTCTAAAGAAAAGTAATGGGAAGAGTCATTAAGAAAATAATCTTAAAAAGACAGCTGCATTTTCATATCCAGGCACATACTTCTTCTCTGAAAGCTCTGAAACAACCGACTCAACATTGGGGCACTTTTAATTATTCAGGTAGCTAGGAATAATTTAGATCATGTAGAACAAAAAGACTGGAAAGAAAGAGTAAAAGGATGTAAACCAGAAATATGCCAACTCTAGAAGACTATTTGAAGTTTTTAATTACGCTCACAAGCACATATCCTGTTGCAAAAATACAGAAGCACGCCCGTGAAGATAAACTAGTGGTCATACAGAATGGCACAGACTTTCCCGTATTAGTTTTCTATTTTCCTGGGTCTTCGCTAGCTATTCGGAATTGCCACGAACTCTTTCTTGCTATCATCGCCAAAAGTACATTTTTTTGTCATTTTCTTAATTTTTCGGTTTCCTATTGGTAGAACAGAAACATTGATTTTAGAATATTAAAGAACACAAAATCCTAGCCGTAAATGGTAATTTTCTTTTAAAAATTATGTGCCGTTTAAGAGAAAATGGCGTTTTAGCACTACTAAAAATGCGAAATTTGAAGCTCATTTTCACAGAAAATTTTTGAGTTTTCAAAATACTTTATTTAAAGTTATTTGAAGCACTTTCACTCAAAAATATAATCATCTTTACAAATTGCGGATAATGTGCATATTAAAGATGCGAGAGATCTTTCAAAAAATTTACATTTATATAATTTTTGAAAAAAAAACAAAAAAAAAACTCAAAATAAACTTCACGCTATACTAATGAGTGTAATTAGCACTATCCGTTACAAAAGTTTCAAGAAAAAAATTGCAGCCATATACGAGAAAATGACGTTTGAGCATTTCTGAAAATGCCGAAATTTGAGCTACTTTTCACAGAAAACGTGAGAGACAAGTAAAAAAATTTACATTTTGGTAATTTTTGAAAAAACCAACCGATAGACCAAAATGGCTTTTATGTCATTGATAGAGTACATTTACCACTATCCCTACCAAAAGTGTAAAGAAAAAATTTGGAGCCGTTTTTGAGAAAATTTTGTTTTTGTAATTTTTTTAAAATTGCACATATTGCACAAAAACTACCAAAATTGTGAAAAACATTTACATGACCTTTATTAAAGAACTCAATATGCAGAACAAATTTTATTTGAAGAAAAAATCTCTATCTTCAATTTTGTAGTTGGAGAAAGACGCCGAAAAAAAATTCAAACTTTCACAATTTTCGAAAATTCAGAGCTGTACGTGAAAATTGGACCTATGCCATGTTAAAAAGTGTATTTTCCTCTATTCATACAAGAAATTTAAAGAAAAAATTTGGAGCCGTTTTTGAGAAAATGTTGAAAATCCCCGGGGAGTTTCATATAAAGTACCCCCAAATTTTAAAGAATCTTTTTCAAAATCACAAAGCTTGGACTAGAATCAGATCGACTGGGGAATATCAATTTTGAAGAAACTCGACCGAACGGTTTAGGCGCTAGCGTTGACCACAGACGGACAGACGGACGGAATGCCGTCAATCGATTTTTAAGTATAAAGAAGCAACAAATCATGGATTTTGACCACACCACGAGATAGAGGATTTTTTTTCTTAATTTAGCAACTGGTTTTATCCACTTATTCGTTTTCACGGCCCGGCAATTAATTTTTTTCCGCCGAAAATTGGCCATTTTTTTCGCGCAGCATTACATAACTTTCCCTATACTACGTATATCACTCCGTGTATACGTACGTATACGGGAAAGTAAAAACAAGGAAATAAAGTTATTATGGCAACATCTCAAGGTATTGTAACGTATATGGAGGAAACCAGCCTAATTTTAAAGCGTTATTAAATCAATCTATAGAAGAAAGAAAATTTTCAAAAATAAAGGAGATTCCAATTTTTCTTTAAATTTGTTGGTGTTCTTCTGTTTTGTTACAACAGCGTATATGCTTGTCTTAATTGTATGAAGAAAGGACGTGTAGCAAAACACTGCAAGGGATGTAAATGTAAAAAAATGCTGTCACTCTCACAAAACAAGAAAGCAAAAATCACAGAAAGGAATAAAGAGAAATTGAGTGTAAATAATTGCCTTGATTGACATTTCTGTCAGCATGAACTTAGCAAAAGAAAAAAGATCACAGATTTTACTATCGACTGCTATTGGCACATAGGCACCAATAAATGATTCAAATTTGGCGCCGTGCCAGGAGATCAGTTATTAATAACGATCTTTGGTCTCAATTACTAGCTCAGAACTTGCATTTTAAACGTACCGCGTTGGACTTATACAAAATTCTCTCCCATATCCGCAGGCTGACTACAAGGAAGAGCGCAAATAAACTTTTCTGAGTGGTTTGGAATAGGTTTTGGCGGAATCTCTTGTTAGTTCAGCATCCCTCCTCCAGGTGGTAGCTCCTACTTGGTCCTCACCGCAAAATGTTATAATCATAAAGAAAACGGCTTGGAGATTTCCGTTTTAACCTACAATAGCATTATCTCCAAATTCAAACACCGAAACAGTAACTTCATAGCAGTTGTGTTCTCGAACAAGTTGCAGTGGGCGTGTATTAACGTTCCATGAGACCAGGTTAAGCTCTCAAAAGTTGGTACTAGTGTCGCCACTACGCTGTTCTCAAAGAATATTTGCATTTTCGGCGCGAAGCGGTGCTCTAGTAATGAACAAACTTATTACAGAAAAATTAACAAAAGGAGGTTGCTTTCCCGTGAGAAACAGGTAAAAAGGTGAACGATTTATTCAATGGTTAATTATTCCTTCATATTGATCTTCTAATAATAGAGATACATTGTGTCTTTCCAGAGATCGAGCGAACGTTTCCAGAATATTCGTTCTTCATATCCCAAACTGCTCTCAGAGTCATTTCGCAGCGTTCACAACTACCTTGGTTTACATTGAAGACATCCATGGTAAAAGATGAAGGTGCCGTCCATTATTAAATACTGGATCTCAGTCTAATTTGATGATTGAAGATTTGGGCATGGATTTATTCAATAGTTTTGAAGAGAGTATGCAAATAGTAGGAGTTAATAATGCCAAAACAGAATCGAGAAGAATCACTAGTGTAAAACTGACTTCATTGAATAATGAGTTCAATACATGTACAGAATTTTTAATTCTATCGTGTATCACAGAGAAAAACCTCAATTGGAAATAGATATAGATAAAATTACAATTCCAAAAGGCAGTCATTTAGCATATCCCACATTTAATAAGCCTGGAAATATTGATTTATTAATTGGCGCTGGGATATTTTCGAAAATAGTAATTGGTCAAATCAGAAATTCTATTAGTAATCAACCAGACCTACAACACACGCTTCCGATGGATCATTGGAGACGAAGTAGATGAAAATACGAGAGAATCCTCCACTACGTGCATAAAGAATTATCTCAAAAATATAAAGATTTTGGATTCAAGAACCACTTCCAAGAAATTCACTGATTTACAAAAGAAGAATAAAAATGATTTTCATGTACGTTATCCAGTTTATTCAAACCTCTCAAGGCATGAGAAGTCGCAAATGCTGTGTCTTATATCACTGTATAAATTGAAATACCTTTAAATCTTACTTAGGCTCATCTTTCCACAATATTTGCTGGTATTTTCTATCTTCAGGTGTATGGGAATTTGTCAAAATATTTTCTCCACATCAGCTGTTATGACATACTCGTGACTGTAAAATCTGAGAATGATATTGTAACGGGTAATTCACGGTAATATACTCCTAACCCTCTCGCCAAAATCACTACAATTTATTTATACGAAACGCTACGTCGCGCCCCACGTTCTGGGCGCTACTGTAGCGGTGATTCTGTTTCATAGACTAGCTATCTTTCTAGTTACTTACTTTCAATTAATTGCTTAGGAATGCCCGATATTTTGTCAAAACATTATATTACGTGGTTACAGAAAATTTCTTTGGTCGCAGGTCTTAGCTGGCCCCTAGGGAATAACCTATAAACTAACGTTCAATACTGCAGCATACCCAGGCTTCTATTTAATTCAAAATAATAACACATTTTCTGTGAGAGAATGGAGAACTTCGGAAAAATTCCGTTCTCATTGGTTCATTTCTTTCCACGAAAAAAAAAAAAATCACATGGAAATTCCCTTCGCTTTCGTAAAGCCCTTACCCAGTAACTAGACAACATGTAAATACAGCAATACGAAGACACACACATACACACTCTCTTTGCAACATCAACAATACAATATGATAAATTAACACTTAAAAATCCAAATGATAAAACCAACTGACTGACTATTTAATTTATGTAGGAATTCCTCTTTGTAAAAATATTTATCTAATTTTTTCGTACGTACGTTGACCATTTGTTAATAAGAACGTTTATTTTTTATGACTTTACTCGGCGACAACTCGCATGCATTATGTTTTAGAAAATACTTCACAACATCTCTCTCAACTAATTTGCAAAGAATTTAAATGATTTTTGTCTTAAACATTCTTGGTCTTGTACAGATTTTAACGGGAAATACTACACACAAAAAATGCGGGCACTTCCCTTTGCAGCCAGCACGACGTCGTTGCCCCAAATACGGTCACCAGTTTTGCGTGCCCAATTGCACGCGCCGACAGATCAACTTACACCAAAACTGCATTCACCAACTTCCAAAAGAAAACCATAGCCTCCAAGAATTTCTTAATTACTCACGACTGCGTTTTTGCGAAACAAATACAAAATAAATTTCTTCTTTAAGTATTTGTCGCGTCAGTATCTAATTCTTGCGACAACAATGGACATCGCCGCTGCCTCGCGAAAATAAAGTTCACTATGTAAAAATGAAATTACAATTCGTTCGATAAAACTTTCAACCGTGTCTCACAGAAATAATTGCAGTTTTTTTTTCACGTTCGTGTGAAAACATATTTGTCTTTGCCGCGTCGACTAGCTGCGAATGTACTAAGTCCAAAACCGTTCACGTTTCTTAAAAAAAAAAGAATATATATATATATATATATATATATATATATATATATATATATATATATATATATATATAATATGTCTCCTAGCGCTGCACTTTTCGATGAAAAATATTCTAAGTCCGGTTTGCACACAAAATTTTAACACAGCCTAACATAAATTCGGCGTCTTGCCTCCACGAGCTCTGACTCAAAAATGATCCAAAATCAGCGTCGATTCACCACCTAAGTTCGTGTTGTCTACTGTTTTTTTTATAAATGCCGGCGAATTCCATTCTTGGATCCTCTATTGTTGTTTCATAAAATTTTCTAAAATCTAAAATATTAGTTATTTTGACAAGCCATTACGTTGATTTATTACTATTTGTGCTCAACGTCCGAGTTTTATTGCCAAAATAGACGTTTCTAACGCTTAATATGCCGAAAATGATGAGTTTCTATGTCGAAATTATGCACTGCTTCGGCAATTGTTCTTCGACATTATTAACACAGACAAGATTTCTTCAAAATAAATAATTCCGACGTTCTATAAGTCTTTTAAGCATTCCATAATTTCTCTAATTTTAAGTTATGCTGATTTGCAATGCCTTTCGTCGCCCTCATCACGGTTTTTTCATAAAATCTTGACATTTATGTTATTGTATTTGAACGTCTCACGTGAACTTTTCCTCCATTTCTACATATTCAAAATTTAAGCGAACCCGTTGTCCGATTGCGTCCAAACAAAGACAAAAATGTTTATTTATTCCATCTCTAATTCGCTATTTTGTCAGACTTTATTTCTGTACGCGTTTTCAAAAATTATAAAATATGATTTTTCCGCGGCACGTCATTCTTTTGATTTGTCACTATCGATTTAAGTACAGGCCGGCCGCTTAGCTATGGTTCATGTATAGTTGGGCCGCTTCCTGCTATAGTCTATTCAGTGTTTACATTTATTTCGAAAACTATATATGGGGGATTTCGGTTTTTTTATGCAATAGATGAAATCATTACAATATGAAGATCTCTATATAAGTTTTGTCCTCTTGTAAGTTTATTATTTAGAGAAGTGCAATTTGACATTGTTACGGAGGCGTCAATACAATTATGATCTTGGAGCTTTGGCTTTATGGGTGCACTACAGCTTGATGGCGTATAAAATATGAATTTGGTTTTTGCAGATCTGGTTTCTTAGAAATCCTTCTTAATAATTACCAAGAATACCTTCTTGTCTGATAGGTAAGCGAACATCAAATCTACCTGTTCCATCTCTAATAGCACTATTAACTTAGAATAATTAATCGACGTTCAACTAATGTTTCATGTCGGTGAATAAAATAATTGCTTTAAACAAAGTCTCTTTCGTAGGCATTGACAAAGTTCTAAACCTTATGCTCCCTGTTATATATAACACGGTGATGTCTTACTTAAATCATTCAGATAATTTTCGCGTAGCTACTACAACGATGCTTCTCCTCCGAAAGTTCAGAGCCAAGAGCTTCTAAACAAAATTTTTTCGTCACAAAATAATAATTATAATAATAATAATAATAATAATAATAATTGTACCGACATATTCAACCACGGTAATAATAATCATCGAAATTACAAATATACTCAGTCACAGATCTTGCACAAGATAATGTATATAAACAATTTGGACAACTCCCTCTCTGTAAATATTTTAAATAATTACTTGACGTATAAATGGAAATGCATCTGTGATAATTAGAGAAATGGATACATGAGTCTATTACATAACGTTCTGTCGATAATAGTACTTCCATTTCAGTACTATCAGCTAACAATTTACAGAACATTAACCACACTTACAAATAAATAAGCTTACAACAAAATAAACTAACATACACCTGATCACCCTATCATTCATTTTATTATTATCAAATTAATATCATTAACCAACATACATATCAAAATATTTTACCTGTCAATTCAAAATTACAAAAAATTGACAAACATGGCAAAATTGAGAATTTTTTTAAGTTGGTTAGCTTCAGAACAAAGTTTTCAATTTCCTTTCTGCGTGTCTATGTCATTCAGTATTTTGGCCCTGCATTGTGTAACAGAATCTGAAAGTATGGAAGGAAGAACCAAGCCCAATGAGAGGCGGACTTCACAAATAAATACTTTAAAATCACAGTTGTAAGAGTAATATCAACATAATTCAAACGACAACTTAATGACAAAATTTTGAAGATTTATAAAAAATGAAATACGAAAAAACTATATTTTGACTGCAAAATCATTTCCGTGATCCCTTGAAATATAATTCTTCCAAATTACTTGTTATAGGCAGTTTTAGGAGAGAAAAATTAAAATGCACCAACCGTCATGTTATGATACTTTTGGCGCGTTTCATGCTTTCATTAGATCTGTTGTTTGATGATTCATAAACATCTGCAAATATTTTCCATAATCTCCTACAGGAATTAAAGAGGTATTTGTCCTAAAATCCGAAGTACAATAATAACGGATCTCCTGCGTGCTATTTGTGCGGGTAAAAGCGCGCATAGCGACCACGCGGGGAGATCCGGAGCACCTGCCTTGCCTTCGGGAACCCGCCTCACCAAAGGCCCGCCAGAGCGCTCGGGTCGCTTTCAGCGCGGCGTTTACTTAAAACTCGCCGGCGGGCGAGCGCTGAGTGAGAGACCGGGACGCTCCGGTGAAAAGGGCAGGCACAATTCTTGTGAATGCGGTGCCTCGCGCCGCGGCTCGGCTTCGTCCCACCGCCGGCGCGCAAATACACAACCGCGCTGGCTTGGCATTGTGCGGCCAAATGTCGTCTAGTGCGGGCACCCCCCACCACACCCCACCCCATCCCGCAGGCCACGGCGACGGGATGCGCCGACGATGAAAAGCGGCGGCGACCCGGCGAGAACGCGAAGACGGAAGCGGCGCCGCGGGGTGGAAAGAACCGGCGACAGCGGGGGAAGCATCACCAGCGGAGTTGACCGCAGCCCACGACTCAAGCAAAAGCATAGACGAGGATTTGCGTGGCGTGGGGTGGTGAAAACAAGTGAAAGGCGCTGTTTTTGGTTTCGAGAATGTCCCGAGAACACACATAATTACCAACCAGGAAGTCCTAGGGTTGGAGACCCGATTTTGGCAGGATTTTCGACACTAGCTACATAGCTAGGTTGGATTCAGCCGCTGTCTATTGCAGAATTCTAGCGGCCGGCTGATCTGGTCAGAAGATTCAGTGGTTTCTTCCAGGTGAATGCCGGAGGTGGCGACGCGGCGAGAACGGAGAGAGGCAAAAGGAAAGCGGCGCCATGGGGTGGAAAAAACTGGCAACCGCGGTGACGAAGCTTCACCACGGCTGAAGCAAAAGCATACAGTGCGATTTTTCTAACTCTGCCCCTCTAGCCTCTACGGTCACAATGGAATATCGCACGGCATTTCGCGTCTTTCTCTGTCGTACCGCTAGAAGTCGCACGATCGCAAGCACTGTTTGATACGGTCGCGGTACCTAGTGGGACGACTGAGAACGACGCGAAATACCGTCACATATTCCATTAGGAAGACGGAACTTGAGGGGCAAAGTTAGAAAAATCGCAGTGTACAGAAGGATTTGCGGGCTGGTGAAAACAGGAGGAAGGCGCTGTTTTTGGAGGGGAGAATGTCTGAAGAACACACTCAATCATCAACCAGGAAGTCGTAGAGTTGGAGTCCCGAGGGTCGCAGGATTTTCGACACTGGCTACATAACTAGGTACGATACAGACGCTATTGTAGAATTCTGGCGGCCGACTGATCTGGTTATAAGACTCCGTGGTTTCTCCCCGATCTATACCAGGCGAATGCCGGCGAGAACGGAGGGGAAAGGACGAAAGCGGCGCCGCAGGGGTAGAAAGAACTGGCGACCGCTGAGAGGAAGCATCACCAGCGGAGTTGACCGCAGCCCACGGCTGAAGCAAAAGCGTAGAGGAGGATTTGCACGGCGCGGGGAGGTGAACACAGGCGAAAGGCGCTGTTTTTGGAGGGAAGAATGTCCGGAGAACGCTCACAATAATTGGTAGTACCAACCAGAAAGTCCTAGGGTTCGAGTCCCGACTTTGGCAGGATTTTCCACGCTAGCTAGGCTACATCGCTAGGTTGGATTCAGCGGCTGTCTATTGGAGAAGTATAGCGGATGGCTGGTCAGATGATTCAGTGGTTTCTACGATCAACACCAGGCAAATTCCGGAGCAGTACCCTAACAAACGGGCCACGAACCGCGCGCAATCTTCCCTTCATTTGTATTATCCTCACCCCTACGTACACACATTTTCACTTACATGCACTCTATTCCCACACCTGTTGGAAGACCAGTCGGTAGCTTACAACTTGTGCTGGCTGGGGTGGTGCCACCACGGCGTTGATACCTCGTTGGGGACAATCTCCCCAACTCGACGGAGGTCGGCGCTGGATCACGTCATCCAGCGAGGGAAGAACTGCGCCACTTCCGGCAACGAAAGCATGCACTACACATACGGAACTAATGAACTTTGCAGTCGACGAGCCCGGAATCACTGATCAAGTAACCCACACAATTCCAGTAGACTAACTGGTACAGTTAACAAATACATATGCTCCTCTGCTTCTCTTGTATTATTTCAGTAACATTAAAAATACAACAATTTCAAAATTTAGTATACATTTTGTAATGTTACTGAGCAGATACGAATTGTGAGAATCTCTTATATTTCCCGGAGGGTAGGAGAGATTCCAGCTTTCTCCCCAAGAAGACGGTCTCAGTTAATAGAGTCCTATTTGTTCGGTCGGTAGAATCTTCCTGTTAGGAAAGGGAAAGTAATGTTATTCACTTTGTGCTTCCCCATTGTGAATAGAAATGAGATAACTTGTAAAATGTTGGAAAAACTGATATTGAATTAGTGTTTATTTTTTTACTGGTGATACTTTGACCAGTTTGGGTGACTTTGACCTTCCGGTCAAAGTATCCGCTGTTCTCATTGCAACGACGCACGTGTAAAGAATGCCATCGTCAATATTTGAATATATTCAAAATTCAATGTCCCAAAAGTAATGCGTTGCATTTTTTTAAACCAAATTTATTAATCACACAGGCACAGCAACTTAAGATCTTTCTTAGTATGTTCCTTCTGCGTTAATACATTTTCGGGCCCCGCGATTTCCATGCCACGTACGCTCCCAGGAAGTCCTCGCCGGGGTGTCCTTCAGAGCCCTCGTACTCGCTTCGAATTTGTCTGAAGTCTTAAAATGCGGTCCCTTTCATGGCCCTTTTCGTTCGAGGGAACAAAAAGAGCGTCAGAGCACGGCCGGGGCTATACGGCGGTTGTGGGTGCCTTGCGACACCGATGCGGGTTAGGTAGTTCACGATAACGAAGGTGATGTGGGCCAGCGCGCTGTCGTGGTGATGCAGCCACGAAGCGCTGATCTCCTTTTGACGCGGGTGACCCTGTCGTTCAGTCTCTGGAGCCCTTGTTAGTACAACTGGACGAGTACGAATCACTCTGGACTACCGTATGTGCTAAAAAAGCAACGAGCATGATTTCCACGCGAGATTTGCTACTGCGAGTCTTGTTGGGGCGCGAATTGATTGATTCGCGTTTCCGGGCGCGTCAACTACGGGTCATTGGTCCCGTAAGTGTCGTGCATGTTTTTTTCTCGCTGGATGGCGAGATCTGGCGCCGACCTACCGTCGACTAGCGGGGTTTTCCCCTCAACCAGGTATCTCCCACCAGCTGGGACAAGCTCTAAGCACCGGACCGGTCTCCGGCCATGTTCGGTCGTGTACTGCATGCTTGTGTGTGTGTGTGTAAGAGGAGAGGATAGGACAAGGAAGAGGAAGGAAAGATCGCGCGCGGTCCGTGGCCCGTTTGTTAGGGTACAACTCCGGCATTCGCCTGGTGTTGATCGAAGAAACCACGGAAAACTACCGATCAGAGCAGCCGGCCGCTAGAATTCTCCTCCAGACAGCGACTGAATTCGATGTAGCTCTGTGACCTAGCTAGTGCCGAAAAGGAAGGATCTGGGATATCTGCGCAGTGCCAGCACGGGGAGCGGGGAGGAGGAATTTCTCGCGAGCTGCATGGAGTGCGCTGCAAGGACGTATTGCGACTTCCATTATGAATCGCTCGCGTCCAGCGCCGCCACCACCGCCTCCACCTCCGCCGCCTCCACCGCCGCCGCCTCCGTCTCCGTCACCGCCACCGCCACCGCCTCCGCCGCCACCGCCTCCACCTCCGCCACCGTCTCCGCCGCCGCCGCCACCTCTGCCTCCGCCGCCGCCACCACCGTCTCCGCCACCGCCTCCACCGCCGCCGCCGCCGCCGCCGCCGCCACCACCACCTCTGCCTCCGCCACCGCCACCGCAACAGTCTCCGCCGCCGCCGCCGCCGCCGCCACCACCGTCTCCGCCTCCGTCGCCGCCTCCGCCTCCGCCACCGCCACCGCCACAGTCTCCGCCTCCGGCGCCGCCTCGACCACCGCCGCACGCTACCGCCGCTCAGCGTCGCGCAGTGAATAATGGCGTGTTAATTGGAAGCGCGCCGGCCAGGACACAAACTGCCGAAAAAGGCTGTTTATGCGCGACTTGCAATGTAATACGGACATTAGCGCAGCCAGGGCTTTTGTTTCGAAGGAAGACTGAATGCCCGGCGGAACTGCAGCCAAGAGATAAAACAAAACTCATCTCTCATAACTTTGCTAGGACATGCTGTTATACATGTCCGTGCTTTTCGCCGGAATGGAGTGCGTTACAAACACATTAACTAGAGACAATAGCAGTTATAATGAAATTTCTATTTGTATATACGAATAGAATGTAAATTAATGATTTTAGTTCCACTCCCGCGAACACAATTAGTCTTCTCCATCCTTAACAATGCGAGAATTCGAAAATGAACGAATTTGAAATACTTAAAAGTTTGCATTTTCAATTTGTAGTTTTGACCAAGAGCATCATATTCAGTATCTGTAAATCCATCCAAAATATATTTTTTTCCTGGTATCTCATGTTACAAAACATCATATTATTGTTGATAAGTTATAAATACATTGATACAAATTCACAAAACAAGAAATTAATACACTTATTCATATGCTGTGGTTTACATTGTGATGTACCTATTACATCGCGATATATCGAATCATTCCACTCTCATTCTTTACATCGATTATTTAATTAGAATTCGTTATAGTGTATGATACAATGCAGATAAAATAAACAATGCATACAATTACAAGACAAATGAAAAGCATACCATAACGAATGTAACGTAATTTTTCTTAATTTATAAAATATTATTTAACATCGAATGTAATTTATTTTTCTTCATTTCGAGTTGGACCTAAATAACAGGTCGTTTGCAGTGTTCAAGAATAAGAGCTATCCGACAAATCTTAACGGGGCTTATAATAAAATAACTCGATTTCTGCCTTCGAACACTAAGTGTTTCACGATTTGTGATTTACGTGCGCCATTAGTTTGGTGATGGTTGTGTTTTCCTCCTGAAACCTGATTTTAACCGTTTTGGTCGCAGTCGATCATTTTTTGCGTAACCGAATGCAATTTTTTGCACGCATCTATCTACGTATAAATAAAGGGACTGTGCGTATGTGTGTCGTATACTGACGTAAAAACTAAACGAACGATTTCGCTGAAATTTTCTCACTGTTCTCATTAGTATCGAGTTTTTTTTTTTTTTTTTTAATTAAATCGGACATGTGCGTTAATAGACGATAAGGGCTCTACGCTCAGAGGGCTGGGCTTTTCAGAGGGCCTTGCTTGAAGTGCGATCTATGGATATCTTGTTGAACTACACCCCCCGATTTGACTCGTACAACGAAGTTGCGATCAAGAAAGCAGGAAGTCTCAACCATATGCTGGCAATCTCAACCAATTACTTACAAAACTTTATGTAAAACTTGTATATATATGAAAATGAATGAAGCTTAACAAAGGAAAGAGACCGGTTGTGTGCGGCAACTGGGAGGGTGACAGAGGGAAGACGCCATTTCATCACTTCTTAGAAGCAATCGAAAGGCAGCCAAACAGACAAACAAATCAACAAAGTCATGATGAAAACTCGCGGGCGCCCAAAAACGAGACAACCATAAATGGCGCCCACAGGAACAATTCCGAACAAACATCTGAGGACAGCATCACGAATGAGCTCCACACTGGTAGCAGGCCGTCAAACTGAAGAAGCCACACGGGCAAAAGCTGGCGGTGCACAACTTTATTCGAATGTTTGATTTTCAAAGAGTAGAGTAATACAGTAAAATGTAGTTAATACGTAGTTAATCTTCATGGAATAAATTTAAATTGAACTTTAACTGTATTTATTCAATACACTGCAATAGCGAAGCACTGCTGTGTCTACTAATATTGAATAATAAAACGAAGCGCGCAAATGCACCCAAAATCGGAGCTGCATCTATGCCTAACGAAGGTCCTCTTGAATTTTCACGTCGTATCCAGATTGAACTGCAAACACTCATTCGGAATTTGGTGAGTGCATTTTACGGCGACTGTTTTGCCCAACTGTTTCTCTGTCAATACCAAGCCGCGGATGCTGGATACTAAAAGGTACTTTTTAGCGTTATTTAAAATTGTGACTTTATGATAGTCTTTGGAAATTTCGCGAATTGTATTTAGTCCTTGGCAATAAGCAATTACACCAAAGTTCCACCGGAAAAAGAATCCCATATCGCAATAGTGTTGGCTGAAATTGGTTGAAACACAAAAGTACTTAAATGCTCTTTACATTACTACTACCCACCAAGAGACACATAGTCCATGCTGCAGAAAAAAACGTGTGCTGCTGAGTGTGGAGAAAACGGGATCCTTCCTTGTGCAGCAACTGTTGTCTGTTCAGGGTGACCAGCAATCTGGCTTTTTGAAATTCAAGGTTTTTTCCCGGTTTTTCAGGTTTGAGATTATCAATTTTTCCAGGATCTGTTTCGCACTTTGCAACACAGTTTTACTTTCTCGCTACCGGTTACAAAGTAGAGAGAAAGTAATGTTGCGCGGAAAAACGGCCAATTTCCGAAAAGAAACTCTTATCACAGGGCTAGAAACGAAAAAATGGAGTTGTTAAATTTAGAAACAAATCCTATAACACGCAGTGTAAAGTCTATGTTTGCATCTATGTTTTGTGAGTCTATACCCAAAAACCGAATGACGGCAAAACGTCTGTCCGTCTGCCATCCGTCTGTGAACAACGCTTGCGGCTAAACAGTTTAGCCAATTTTATCCAAAATTGATATTTCTCGATCGTTCTGGGTGATGTAGCGGCCCCTTGAACATCAATCCGATATTTTGATTGGGGAGGGGGGTACTTTACATGAAGTCCCTGGGACATTTTCAAAAAATGGAATAAATTTTGTTGTTGGACAGTATGAAGAATGTTTAAGAGAATGGTGCAGATCTCATGTTCGTTGAAAACCCCGAGTTCTCGAAAATTGCAAAAATGCAAATGTTTTTCGGCGTCTTCCTACAACTAGGCATACATTTCTGGAGATACAGATTTTTCCTTAATGAAATCATTTCCTTAAAGATAGATTTTGTAATAAGGTCATGTAAAATATTTCTAAAATTTGAGTACTTTTCGCGTAATTTTGCGTGAAAATACGTGCTGTTTTACCACCACTAGTTTTCTGTTCGTTACTGAACCAAACTACGTTTCTCGCGCACCTCTCTCTCGCAATCGTGGAGTAGGGTGTAAAATTTTGTACAAAAATGAACTTTAAAGAAAATTCTGATATTTTTGTTTTTCTAGAAAATATTTGTTATTGATTAATAGTTAGATTCCGCTTGAAATGTTCAAGAAACTACTTTTTCAGCCGGAAAATAGATCTCTGGACAGATGACAAAGCAGGGCTTGAGGTGCTGTATTCCTTACATCGCTTTTCGAACGATGTCGATTCTGCCGTGAATAATATTAGTTTTCAACACGCAAGTATGAATATTTTTTGAAAATAGACATTTCGCAGTCGACACGAGTCCTAACGAGGATAACTGTGTACTTTCTGTCATTCAAATTCTATTTTCAAGATTACTAAAATATGATAATTTATTTTGATTAATTACAAGAGAATAGAAAAAGAACACGTAATAACATTGTAAGATTTCCATTTTTAATAAAGGTTTTGGATTTTCAGTATTAATAAATCTTCATATTTACATACTGGAATTTTGAAGATAACATATCTTATCGATCTTGCAATACAACAATTTTTAGAAAAATGTTTAGTAATAATATTTAGGATGTTAATAGGTTTCACATCAATTTAAATTAAGTTTCAATAGTTCCAGATTTTTTCAAAACAGGGATTTAGTTTTTTATACTTAACACAGTTTATATGGATTGAAAATATTTAATCACCTGCTGCAATATTTACTCACCTGCTGCTTAATAAAATAGGTACTCAAAAGCTTCACTACACATTCCTATTTGTCAGCAAATTCTCAATGGTATACGGCTTAAAATACCAACCTACTTGAAAAATGGTAGACCATACGTCATGAATAGAGCCCAGAAATTTAGCAAAATTTATTTTTAATTTCTCGAATACGTACGTATATACTGAGTAACTTACGTAGTATAGAGAAAGTAACGTAAACTGCACCCAAAGAGCTGCGATTTTTTTTACAGAAAAAAATTCGTATTGTAAAGCCTTGATTCAAGAAAAGGGATAAATCCTAAAATATGTAGTAAATAAGTCATAACACATTATGTAGTCAAATTTCATGACCAGTAAGTGGGTGATCGCCAGCACTGCTCTATATAGTCGCGATCATGCGACTCCTAGCGGCACAACCGGGAACGACGCGAAATACCGTGAGGGATTCCATTTTGTTGACATCCCCCCCCCATGCGCCAAGAAAAAAACTGATGTATACACACGCGGCAATATTTGACATCGTGTGACCCGGGAGTCAAGGACTTCGCAATCCTAAAGCATATATTTATGGATTTTTTCGTACATATTTCCATTTTAACTCCCGACATTATCGTCTATCGAGTTGAATCATGCACGTTAATCAATGCGATGGCGTATGTGAATTCCTGTTAAAAGTCGGAAAATCAGTAAATCAGAAAAAACGAAAAATCCTGGTTTTCAAATCAAATTCCCGTTTTTTTTCGGTTTCTCAAGGATTTTTCAAATTCCAGGTTTTTTCCCGGTTTTCAAGGATTCCAGGTTCGCTGGCCACCTTGCTGTTCCAAAACGCCACACGCGAAAACAAAAGCATTCTATCTTCCTCGTCGCATGACATCTGAGTCCTAAGCAGTGATGCGATGCACAGTCGCGTAGTGTGTATGAGAACATGGTCGTAACATCACGAATGGGAAACTGTGATTATATTTGCATTTTTAACTGAAAATCAAAACTCATTGCTTTTGTGTTTCTGAATATTTAAGGAAACCATCGATATCTCTCACATGACCAAAGGCTGCTCGCTACTCGGTCAATTTATGCGCATTTATTCGATATTAGTAATATATAAATGGACAGGACTGATCTATAGTGGATCCACAAGGGAAGGTACGCCCCTAAACTCGACACTTTTTAAGCTCAAGAGGAGGGTTTTTAAAGAAAAAAATCATGCTCTAAACTAGTGGTGCTAAACACCATATATTCGTATTATTTGCAAGGGTTAACTTGATATTAAAATATTAGCCGAAGCCGGACGAAAATTGCCTGTATGTCAACTCATACCCTTGCAGCAGCGACGGGTTAACATGGAGATTCCTTTTCTCCAATATATAATACTGCAAGTATCTACAAACTCTTTAATGGTTTGAGTCGGAAAATGCACTTTTATACTATCAGGACCCTCAACGTTAAACTGCGGAATCTTTTCATAGTTCAGCTGATGAGGTACATCTTTAAAAATGCATGTATTTAATTTTTGAAATTCGAAATGTTTTAATGAAAATAGAATATGTAAAAAAGAACACAATTGGGATCTAGCCTTACGAATATGGTATACACATGGGGAATACTGTCAGGATTTGATTCAAAATTACGCAGAAACCTCTAATATTTAAAAAAAACTACGTGGAATGATTTAAAATCCTAAGATTTTAGAATAGATTACAATAAGAAAAAAGTATCAACTTCAAAAATGAAGATGTACGATAATTTATAAAAAGTAATCCTGAATGATTTTAGGAGATGTGGAATCCCATTCTGAAAATCTCACGCTGCGACGTGTACTTCCTGAATCCGCCTCTGGGCTGTCTTAATTGGACGGTGCTTTGCATCAACCGGCTAAGCGCCATTTTTGAAAGAAAGAAGAGAGAAAAAAGGCTATGGACACCAGTTGCATGGGGCCATGCTCTAAATGTACGCAGAAGTTTGGCGCCAAATCTATAAAAATAGCCTTATAATTAATGAAAAATGTAAACGCCATCAGTCACATTAGGGATTTTATGTTTCGCAACAACCGGCTATAAACCTAGATTTTCGAATCTGTTCTTAATTTCACATTATGCAGGTAAGCGCCAGATATTCCATTCATGTTTGTGTAGTTTGGCGCTTCAATGAATGAAATAATTAAATTACAGTTTTTAGAGCTGGAAATGTAATAAAACCTTTGAACACGGTTATCTCAAAACTTGTATGATGTCGTATAGCTGCTTGATGCATAACACCGTCCAATTATAAAAAAGACATCGTTCGTTATCGCGAAGTGTCATCATAAGAACTTTGATCGACAAACTCTTTCTGTACCGTCCTGAGTGGGTACGTTTAGCGACTAAGGGTCTAGTAGAAGAAGAACCTAGTCAAATTCATGGCTGAAATGGAAAACGAGTCCGGTTGCAACAATAAAGAAACAAGAGGCTTCCCGAATCACAACCCAAAATTACGGAGACGTTCAAATGTCCTGATGATAAAACTCCAATTACATTCTTCTATGATATTAAATAAACTTTTGAATGTTATATTATAAATTTGAAGCATTATTCATATTCTAAGAAGAAGAAAAATAGCATAAAAATTTTATTTAATTCAAGTGTGATTTTTTTTTCTTTACGTGTGTGCTTAAGAAATTATTGAAAGGCTTCTATCAATTACGAGCGATGAGAAACGAAGAGGACGTTACAGAACATAACAATGTAGAACAGAAGGACGGAGGTTTACATTGTGGATTTCTGATACGTAATTTAAAGGCAGCTCATTTCGGAGAGCATTTGGGATTAAATCAATCAAATCGCCAGATTAATCAAATGAAAGATAGTCGTAAATCCATAAACAGGTCAGTTCTCATGTGGACAAATGAGTGTAGGCAAGGCACAGATACATCATTCACAAAAATTGCATAAAATCGCTAATCGTTTACCTACCGCTATACCTTTGGGAACAACATGAGACTGAAGGAGGTGAACAGCAAGGAGGGCATCTTGGGACTCGACAGGGGGGCTTATGGGGTTGTGAGGGGACAGCAGTGTGGACACCCATAGCACAACTGTGTGCATCGTTCTCCGCCTCCTCCTCGCTAGCACATCCCCGCCCCGTCCCCATCCCCGCGCCCGCCCGCCCCGCCTTGTCCGTCCGAAAGTCCCAACTGCTCGCCCACCCCACCCCGCCCCGCCCCGCCCGCTCCGCCCCGCCCGCCCCGCCCCGCCCGTCCGCCGCGCCCGCCCCGCCCGCCCCGCCCCGCTTGCCCCGCCCCGCTTGCCCCGCCCCGCCCTGCCCCGCCCGCCCGCTACGCCCGCCCGCTACGCTCGCCCCGCCCCGCCCCGCCCCGCCCGCCGCGCCGCGCCCGCACCCTCAGGCGGCTCATTAAATCAATATCACAACACACGGCTGCGCCCGGAATGCGCTGCCCGGTGCGCGGGACGGCGGCGGACCCCGCCCACTCCCCCCTCCCCACCCCCGAGTGTAGTGAAATGCAGTTCAGCGAAGTTAATACCTAGTTAATCTTCAATGAATAAATTGAAATTGAACTTGAATTGTATTTATTTAATACACAGCAATAGCGAAGCTTTGCCGGGACCGCTAAACATATAGCGTACACATTTTATTTAATTCAACTGTGATTTTTTTTTTCTTTACGTGTGTGCTTAAGAAATTTTGAAAGGCTTCCATTAATTACGAGCGAAGAGAAACGAAGAGGACTTTACAGAACATTACAGCGTAGGACAGAGGACGGAGGTTTACATTGTGGATTTTTGATGCGTAATTGAAAGGCAGCTCACCCCACGACCACTGTTCGCGACGAGGGTGAAGATCCAATTCAAGTGGAACATCCGACTCTGAATACAAAATTACGGTAATGAACACATATTACTATCCGTCGAAAAGATGTTCTGTATGTTTAACAGAAAAATAAATACATAAAAAGAGATTTTACGCTGACTCTATCAAAAAGATGTTAATTATCTCATTCATAATTTGTTAATTTTTGTTACTCAAATTGGTTGAGTTGAAAGTACACGAGTGTTTGTGTGATGATTAGTTCAATTGATTGAACCTGCCACCTAGACAGACCGGAGTTTCATAGCAACGACTTGTTACCTAAATGCTTCAAATTTTCATAGTGACATTTTGTAGAACGCGACCTTGCAGAAATGGTACTACGTCCTTCTATGTTTTGTCAAATTGAACTTGAGTAGTTACAATTTTCGAAGTTTAGAGCTGTATGAAAGTTAAAAATTGTATTAGTAAACTAAAGAAAATAAGTTAAACAAGTTAATTTAGTATAACGCTCAAAATGATAAATGAATTGGTATAACGCTCTCATTACAGTAACTTATACAATGATTATCACTCAACGAATCATAAAAATAATTTATCATAATTCCAAATTTCCAATCATAAACGTCACGCCCTGAAAACATTCACTTCAAGTCATTATGTTCATAAAACACATATTCTGTATAATGTTCGAAGAGATTCACGAAGTGTGATTTCTTTGAAAGTTTCTCAGAATACATCTCACATCCTTTTTCCGGTCGGGGAACTCATGTTTTATACTAATACTTAAATGCATGTTGATCTCTGCACATTTCAACAGTTTAAAACACACTGAATTCGATGATCATAGAAAATCAAAAATCTGTCCTAATTTTGATAAAAGTATAGTAGGTACATGTAAAGTATTTGGAAGCAACGATATGTAAGATGTTTCGTAAAGAGAGAGAAATGCAATTGGTTAAGTCAAACTTAATGGAAAGGCTAACGATATCCTAACATTACGAAAATTATAACAAAGATTAAAAGAAAATGCTTGTATATAAATGCATTATATCGCCTTTTACGTCATCATTTGTTTTATATTCTTTATTTGTTTCTTGTAGTTTAAAGATCCTCCAACTGCTGAGGAAATTCAGGCCTACGAAGGATTTCATGAGTAGACAGTGATAGTGACGCGGTGGATGACGTGGAGTAACAGGAAATGAGGGATAGGGAAAACGGGAAAACCCCGAGAAACCCAACCGCGAGATCGATTGGTCCACCACAAATCCCACAGTGAATGCACCTGTTTTGAAGCAAACTTTTCGCGGAGAAAAAAAATCGCAGTTTCGCGGTCAACCAATCAGATGCGAGACATCGCGATGCCTACGTCGCTAGAGAGGTGGAAATACGAACTATTTTGTACATATCGGTTCGTCGAGGTCTTGTATGGATTGTTAATGATTTCGGGTGCGTCAACGGCTAAGGTCATCAGTCCCGTAAGTGTAGTTAATGTGTTTTCCTCGAGAGGTGGCGGTGATACTCCGCTGGATGGTGAGATCCGACGCCGTTCTATCGTCGGCGAACGAGGTTTCCCCCCAATCAGGTAGTTTCCGCCAGTGGGTGCCGCCTCAACCAGGACAAGCTTTTAGATTCCCACCGGCCACCCGGCATATGTGTTAGTATAGGAAAACCACGGATCAGACCGGCCGGCCGCTAGAATTCTCCTGCTGACAGCGACAGAATTTGACTTAGCTGTTTAGCTAGTGTTGAAAAATCCTGCCACCGTTAGTGCTGAAACGTAGGACCTCCCGGTGAGAGGCACTGCATTGTTATCAGTTGCTGCCATGAGCCACCGCTCCAGGTTCTTATACTTCGTTTTTTTTTTTCTAACGTGGCCGATGACATTAGGACATTATTTACGGCGGCCATGGTGTAGTGGTTAGCGAAACGGACTGCTATGCCCAAGTTGACGGGTTCAAACCCGATCGAAGCCGTGGAATTTTAGGGGCGAAAAAATCCTTCGTACGCCTTCCTTCGGAGGGGAAGTAAAGCCGGCTGTCCCATGTTAGTAGATTACTTGCATATAAAAGACCCTCAAGCCTAAATGACGCCTCTGAGCTAAATTCAAATCGCCTGTTTCGTCGCCTCAGTAATACCTCCTTTCCGATAGTTGGTGAAAGGAGCGTAGCGAAATTTGCGTGGTCAGACGGAAGAGCAGGTCTCATGGCCTGAGTCGCCACGTAAAATAAGGCTTCAATTCAATTATTGAACCCCCCGCCTCATGAAATAAATACTTTTAATTCGCGACCGTCCTTCTCAATGGGGCTCGTGGCCTCAGAAATGTGGTTACCACTGTTAAAAAGATTCAATTTATAAGGCAGGAGGTGTAATATGACCTTATGTCAACGGCCACGTTAGTAAAAACGAAGTATACAGAATGTCCGGGGAGGAAACGTCGAAACTTGGAAAATAAGCTCTTCAGACAATTATTAACAACAAATTAAGCGAGAAATAAAAAAGCACCCAATTTACACAATTCGACTGCTTTTTTTTTATTTCTTGCTTAATTTTTTTTGAGCAAATATATTCATTTCTTTTGTAAATAATAAACAACTTATATGTTCCTGGAGTGTTTCTATGTTTCAATAATGCAAATTTTGCCTATAAATCATTTTTTCAAACCAACTTTTGAGTGCTTATTGCGGCTCAACCATTCGGAATATCCACGTAGCTTATTAGACAAAATATGCTTAGAATTGCCTTAAGAGCTTATTTTCGAAGTTTCGACGTTTCCCCCCCCCCCGGCACCCTGTATATCGACCGCGCTAGTCCTAGACCGCGAGGGTACGCGCATTCCTGGCGTACACGGCCTCAGTCAACTCCGCAGGTTGTTTCAAAACGAGTCGTTGCGACGCATCGATCTGCACCGCGACCTCGACCGCGAACAGAGACCGCCCACACGATGTTTCCTACACTTTGGTTTCAAGACTATAAAAATGTGTTTATTTATTTATTTGGTCAAAAAACAGTACAAACTGTATATGACGTGTGGGGAAAGAGATTATTTGCGCACATTTTCTTGAGGCCCAAAATAATAAAAAAAGAGAAAAAAAAAGAAAAAATAGCAACATTTGAAAATTTAGAAACAAGAATTTAGAAAATAATTATTATTTTAGAAAAATAACAATTTGAAAAATGTTTGTTCCCGAGTTATAGAAAATTAATTTCAACGGTAAATGAACTTCTGATTTAATTTTCCTGCATTGCTTACACAATAGTAATGAACATCAGTTCTACTCCTACCACTACAAGCAAAAGTAGTGCTCAACAAAACGTGCGCACAGTGATGCTACATTTACGTCCAGAAGCAAAACAAGGGGCCATCTCAGCATTTGCTAAATGGATCAGGGAAACTGGACAAAAACCGGATAGGGATGTAGGTCATTGACCCGGAAGCTGAAGTACATTACTTGTTACAGGCGTATTAAATATTTTTTTAAAATGTATACAATACAAACGCAAAATAATTCCATTATATATCATTGTTTTGTTATATGTTTGTATGTAATATTCAAAGACGCGTTGCGTATCGATATCTATATGTTTCAAACAGGTGCGTGTCACGAGAAACTAGCAGTGCAAATAGAAAAAGTGAATCCTCAAAGAGTTAATGATAATAGTTCTAAACTTGGAAGGGATTATATTCAAGTTCTAGTGGTGCTAAAACAGCACGTACTTTCCCGGCCGTATATTCACGCTAAATTGCGCGAAAAGTATTCAAATTTTATTTAAAAAATGTGGATGACCTTATTTCAAAATCTGTTTATAATGAACAGATTTCAGTAGGTAAAAAATCTCTCGCTTTAATATTACTTTTTTAGGAAGACTCCGAACAATTTTTCGAACTTTTGCATTTTTCGAAAAACTAGGATTTTTAAAGAACAGGAGGCATGTACCAATATCTTAAACGTCCTTCAGCCTATCACAACAAAATTTACGGAAAAACGATCCAGCCATTTTTTTTAATTTTGAAAATGTCCCAGAGGCTTCATATAAAGCACGCTTGAAAATTTAAAGATCACTTTAAAATTCAAGGAGCAGCGACGTAAGCCAGATCAATGGGGGAACGGTTTAGCCGCTAGCATTGTTCATAGGCGGATAGGCAGACGTTCTGCCCAAGGACCAAGACCAAGGACCCACAAAACCTGGTGTGGCGTCATATGAGACGCCCAATATTAAATTCAGTAGGTGCATTCAGAGAACTGAATTGCACACACGGACGAGAGGAAACGGCGGGCGCGTCGAGCTGACGCCTCGCAGAACAAAAGGGGTATTTTTGGAAGACGGGAAATCCAGCAGGCAAGTCGGGGGTGAGACATTCCTAGGGTGGCGGTTGTGACGCGCGTTGTCATGGCGCCAGAGTTGAGAACCCCGAAAGGAAGCTGGGGTTAGAATTCGGCTGGCGGATGCGGCTATGTGACGTAGTTCCGTCAGACGAGCCCAGCGGGTATATAAGCAACGAGAGCAAGTGTCTCGTTCTCCAATTTCTCACAGGTCCGGTCGCGGCGAGTCGTGCGTGTGTGGGTGCGCGGCGGGTGTAGCTCGAGTAGGACGAGTAAGGGGCCGGCGCTCATGCGTCGTGAGAGTAAGTTAGCGGTCGTGGTGGCCGAAGTTTTTCCTTCTGGAACGGGACGGTCCGTCCGCCCATTTGTAAATATGTACATAATTATTCAGGTGTCGGAGTTCATTGAATAAATAAGTATTTGCAAACGTTCACATCTGTGGATTATTTTCTTTCTCTTGGCACAGGCCAAGACGCCACAATAGATTCTGGCTACAACACGTGATAGAGTGTTTTGTCTAAAATTAGCAACTGGATTAATCCACTTTTTCGTTACCAGGGCTCTGTAATAAGGGCTTTTCTGAGGAAAATTCGCCGTTTTTTCCGCAAAGCACTACATAACTTTCTCTCTACGTCGTAGCGAGAAAGTAAAAAGAATCAATTAATTCACCTCGATCTCAGAGACCCGGCGCCAGAGAATTTTGCCGAGTTAAACTATCTTTTAAACCTGGCTCTATATTTCATCAATCACAATAAGAAGGAAATCCGTCGGTAATTTTCGCAGCACTTTTTTAGCCTTTCTTCAAGGGCGACATTACTTTCGTCTATCTGCAATCTTAACTTACTGTAATCGTTAGCCAACTCATATTTCACAAGTGAAGAAATATCTTCATTTAGTAGGTGTTTTACTTAATATTCGTAAGTTTTGCGTTCATTCCATCGGTATCAGTAGGTCTTCCATTTTTCTTATTTCGGCTTCCTTTCTTCAGTTCTTCTCTATTTTCATTTGATACAATAATGCTCAATGCAACTATGGTACTGATGGACCCAGCTATTGTGGACTGAAAGGCGAAACCACAGAAAGGGCAGGGCTCAATCTTGACAGCAGGCAACGCCGTCGCAGGCGGTCCCTCGTCAGACAAGAGTCATCTCTTTTTTATTTATTTTTATTATAATTCTCCTTGGTCGGCAGTTGTTGCCTTACAGAGGTTGTTAACAGTTTTTACAGTAAAAGGTTATACATAACTTTTCGAGAGTCTTCCAAAGTGGGACCTCTTGATAACTGCTTGTTAATTTAACACTATGAATATAAACAACAGTAAATGTTACAACAATGGATATTTGCAGCAAAGAGTTTCTATTCTGTCTTAATGTGAGAAGAACGTGGCTGACGAGATAGACAGGCCGCGGCACCGTTTCGTCACGTGACTGAAGAGGTCCCAGCTCAAGTTCTGCTCGAGGCTAGCGAGAGGAGCGGTATAGTGTTATAGACACTTTTTTTCGGTTATTTTTGCGTGTTTTGGTGTTACCAGGTGTGTCGGAGTTAATCGTCACCGGCTGTCATATGCTATGACCCAGGCCAAGGCCTACATTACGTTTTTTGTATGTTCTTTCTGTATCCCATGTGTTGCGTGATCAACTGATGAAGCCTGGGTGTACTATTATTAAAAGCAAGTTCCATTTTCGCTTACCACAATAATAATAACGACCTTCGAATATAAAGAGATGTACTTGTTTTACCATAAGGAAATCTTTCTGAAGATGTTGAATTTTCTTTTCTAAATGGTACTGTAATTAATGCATTTTTGTACTGTTTTGTAGGTTAATGGAGTAACCTGAAGCGGTATTCAGTTTTAGATGTGAGACGTATTGCGAAATGTTTGTACGAATTTAAAGTCGTATGTTTTTATCATGTACGTAGATATTGTAAGCAGAGCAATTCTTGTAATTACAATGCGTTCACGGAAAATGCCGAAAGTCCCTATATCTTTTAGGTTATGTCCACGATACATTGTTGGAATTATAGTCGTTTTTGAAATGTATGTTTCTGATAATTTTATCTGAATTAAAAAGGAAATGGTTCAATGGCTCTGTATGTAATCTTTGATATTAAATAGAACCTATTGTTAATTTCAGTATGCATTTTTTTGCTGTTTAGACACCTCGATTCACTTCCGTATGTTAATACTGGTGCTGCCATTACTTATAAAATTTAATTTTAATTTCTTTCATTGTTTTATTTTTAAAGTTCTATGAATAGTTCCACATATTATTTGATATTTATTTAGTTTATTTTGCATATCATTTTAACTTCAATTGCTATGTCACAGTGCAAAAAATTAAAATGTGACACCTTTTCTATTCTCTGAATATTTATAACAATTTTGGAGCGTATAGGGTATTTCCCTTTAAAAACCATAACTTTTGTACAGATATTTTAAAATCACAGTACTCGTATATCTGGTTTAAGTGGTTTATAGAACTTTGCATATCATTTTCTGTTTCCTGCATAATTATTAGATCGTCTGCAAACAATAATGTATTAATGCATTTATGTTGGAGGTGTGGCTTTATTCCCGAATTTTTTCATTATCGTATGAGATCATCTATTAATACATTAAATAAAGTACGTGATAACGTGCACCCTTGAATCAGACCTTTATTAATTTTTAATGTATCTGTTTTTGTTGTTCTGGTATTAATTATAATTTTTATATTTTGATAGAGGCTTTTTATTACATTTATTAAATGTATTGTGTATCCTCTTTTCTTCATGATGTTCCATATTATTTTTCTGTTAACTCGAAACTTGTTTGGTGATAGCCAAATCGGAAAAATCTTTCGTTCATAAAATACGCCACGTCCGAACGACGGACCTCTTTGGTCACGTGACCAGATTGTGTGACGTAGGTGCCGCGGCCTGCCTATCTCGTTGGCCACGGAGAAGAAATGGTCTGTAGTAAAAAATAGACTGTTATGATCGCAAATTATGGAGGATGAAGATCTTTGCTATGTCGAGTCTTAATTCTGGGAAAAGGATTTGAAGTTTTGCCAAGCTTATATATTGTTGTAGCGGGGCAGGAAGGTAAGGATGAATAGAATCTCAAAGATAATTTGGAAATCCATGTCTTAATTTAGAAAGTTCGTTTATAATTTGGTTGTTCCGTATGTACCATGGAGCTTTTACTGCACTGCCTAGAAATTTATTTTGTATAACTTCCAGTTTATGTAATGTGGATTTTGGTGCACCTCCCCATATCTGGCAAGCGTATGTTAGAGAGGGTCTGATTATGTATTTAAAAATCCATATTGCAGTTTCAATGCTGGTGTTTGATTTTTTGTTGACAAATGGGTACAATTTCAAGGTCATAATAAATGTTTGTTTGGCTATTGAGTTTATATGATTTTTCCAGGTGAGTCTGCGATCTATTTGTGGTTCTAGGTATGTCACAGGAGCAGAAGGGAGCAGTCATGGAATAGGGGAAGTGTTTAATCTAAGAGTCTTCTCTGATCTGGGCGGTCCGTCACCCGGACAGCCCAGCCCCGATCATGCGGAAGCCTACGACATCATTTAACCCTGGAGAGGTGGCGGTTACCGGAGTTACGTTAGAGGGGGCGCGGGGTGATTAGTGACCCCTTTAAGTTATTTCTTTATAAAATTGTATTTAGCAAGATATAGCGAAGTTAGATATTTTAATAATAATCAATCATTTACAAGGTTGCATTATCTTTATGCACTATTATAAACAAACAAGCAAATGAGGAATTGAAACAAATAAAGGGGCAAAATTATCATTTATCTTTCATTTTACGTAGTGACTCCATTTACATTTTCCTGAATATTTCATTGACTAAGGTATCAGAAAATTCTGTAAGTTTCATTTTCTAACATTGTCTCCCATAAAAATAAATAATTTATTGAAAATGCTCCAAAGCCAATCAATACAACTTAGAAAAAGTACGAAATTTAAGATGTTTGTATTGGTTTCACAAATATTTATAAATGAATTATTACATATACAATTTTGAAAATCTTTCAGAAAAAAGCTAAAGAATACGGTAAAAGGTATGTGAAATGAAAAGCTTCTGACTCTCAAAATTACGCACCTGCAGGTACGCAAAGATACGTGGGGTCACAAGAGACCCTGCGCCACCTCTTAAGAGTCTTCTCTGGGATAAGCAAATGGAATTCCTGCAAGTAAGCAACATCATTGTCGAGGAAACCCGCGCAGCGACCTGCGGCTTGGGATAGCGCGACTCAGAGGCGACAATTGCTAAATTTATGACCGTCACCTCACTTAGCGGATTCTCTACCACCGAACGGAAAATCATCATCAACATTCCCGACCCGAATATATTCCGAGCCCGAAGCAGGCATTATACTATATATGATTTTTGCGAGCAAGATCAAGAATAGTTTATTGAATGCATTAATATTGATGAAAGAAATTATTATTCATTGCCGATCAGCATTGTCAGTACATCAAAAAGTAATTATGAAACCATCTGCTGTAATGAACACGATTTATTTATGACCATTGTCTCAGTAAGGAAAGTCTTCCACTGAACGTAGAGTAATTATCAGCATTAAGAAATGAGTATATTCCTGGCTCTACGCACAGACATCATACTATGCATTATTTTTGTGTTGAAAATATTTTGCTTTTTGCGATTTCGCTCGGAGAGGTATCATGTAAATGCTTTTTTATTAACGAGCTCATGAAAATGTCGCGGTTATTGTTAGAGAATTAGAGATAAAGACTACTTGTCTTCACGATTTTTACTGACATATTCCTACTTCGTGCCAACTTACACGCAGACTGGCTGGATCAAATTCTGCCACTCAGTATTATGTATCTATGATCATTTAAAAACAACAAAAGAATTATTGATTTCCTTGCTCAGAAAAGACATCATAGTAGAATAAAATAAAAACTCACGTGAACGGTGCGAAGGTAATTTGGAATCACTCTGTAGATACAAAAGATTCGAGACTTGGAATCCTTTAGCGGAGGGGTCACCAACAATTCCATTGCTTCGTGCGCCCTCTTGCGTAAAGGGTTTCGTGCCACGCGCTGACCGAGGCGAAACCAATAAAACTCGGCAGAGATGGAAATTAATATCGATTATTAGCCAAGAAGCCCGGAACCAATTTCGCCTGAAAATAGGTTACTGCCCTGTAAATCACTAGGGACTAGGGGATCTTTTAAGATACCAGTTCAGAAAGAAGATGAGTCGTAAGAATTGAAAATGTATTTCATGAGGCGACAAAGTTCGTGACCTTTCCTCTCAAACAAGATTTCGTGGTAAAGTAATGTAATAATCCCCCACCCACGCGTTTATGGAGGAAGATTATTAACGAATTTAGTCCTGTTATTCTAACTTCGCGGGATGCGGAAAGGAGCGGGTCTTCCAAACATGAATTGCCAAGAAACACATTATTCATTCTACTGATAACATTATTATTACAATTTACGTTACATGGACAACGCGCGGCCCGCCTCGCAATAAAAAAAACAAACAACAACTACAAAAAGTGCGTGTTGCTGGCGCAAGAGTTCATCACACCCTCTGTGAGATCGTCCTCAGATAGCAGGTAAGCGGGCGATCCTTCGACCTGGCTGCAAGGTTGGTGGCCGCACAAAGGGTTGTGGCGGCGGCGGCGGCTGCGGCGGCGGCGGCGGCTACAGCAGCGCGGGGTACGCCGGCGGCAGGGATACCTCAGCCACGTCGACGCGGGCGGATTTGACGCCGACAGATTGTTATGTGAATCTGCTAAGCTCGGGCACTGCTGGCGAGTGGCATCCACGCAACCATCCGTTGCCATATAATTCCGCCAGACTTGAAGTGTGGAGAGCGTAACATTATTGCTTGCTCCACTACATGAGATGATAAAATCAAGCGCAAGTCTACTTCGCGATATGCGGCAGATGCCGCGCTCCCCTTCAAGAGCCGGAGAGGCCGTTTTGACGTTAACTCGTCAGTAAAATCTCGGAATCTGTCCTTTGCCTACAGATACACTCACCACCAAACTTCTGTCTCCCACCATCCCCCGGTGAGGTTATTCTCTGATTCGTTATTTTAAACGAAAGTGTGGGAGTGATACCTCGCTTTGGCCAATAGAATTATCGGCGCATGCCCTGTTGGAAATAACATTTGGGGGTGTGATAATTCCAGAAATAAGTTTCCCTTGAAGTATTTCTGGGAAGCGCAAATCTGCAACGTCCGGCCCCGGCTGCGCTAAGAGGCCTAATCCGTCGATGGGCGCTACCCTGTTGAACGTAGTGAAAGGTCTTAAGACGGCGACACGGAAATCTCTAGTGGGTGCGGGCGCAGGCGCCGGTGGCGGTAGCGGCAAAGAGCGGCGGCTCTTCCACGGGCTCAATCACGTATACACGTTTTATATGATGGGAATCGATGTACTGTTACAGTAAGTAGAGTATTAAAGAATTGTTAATATTCGTCACTTCCTCGGTTACTACAGAGACATTCGACTTCCTATCGTACACATTATTTTTATCATTAAACTAGTTTTATGGGGTCTTGAGCTGTACTTTTTTCATTCTCTAAACCAACTTCGTTCAGAAATGTTACTAATTCGTTTTTAGAAAGAATCCAACGTGCGATAATATTTAAACAGTTGCCACGCATGTACATATTCCAACAGAAATACACAGTATTTACACTCACTAAATTACACCAAGAAAGATGTGATGCAAAAATATTAATGTGATACAAAAACGCATTTGGTGCAAAAACAAATTTTTGTAAATATATTATTTAAGTATTGAAAATAAATTTTAAATTATAAATTATTACTTTCCCCGACTGGATAAACGAGGTCGCTATGGCTGAAGGACCGTAGTTGCTTTGGCTTGAAGGAGCGCGGGTTCGAATCCCGACCTGGGCATGGACGTTTGTGTGTGTGTGTGTGTGTGTGTGTGTGTGTGTGTGTGTGTGTGTGTGTGTGTGTGTTGTTAGTATCTGTTCCCCCATCGTCACCCTAAAGTTAAAAGTTATAGTGGTCGCAACATGGTCGAAGACCTTTAAAAAATCAAACTAATGGTGCTGAAACAGCACGAACTTTCTTGCCATTAGTAACGGATATGTAATACTATTTATACCACAATTTCTGTCTGTATTAACTCATCTTAGTCATCATTATTTGTAAAACTAATTTGAAATCGTAGAACATTTGGTGCTACTTTAAATGAAAAAGCTCGAGAAAGTCAATATATTTCTGCCATTGAATTAATTGTATAAGGTATGCAGTGTATTCACGAACTTATAGTAGTAACATACATATAATAGTTATTATTAAACACTATGGTCTTGTAATATTCTACAAATATACAAAAGTATTAGTTTATATTAATGCGAACAAATAGCCGTCATTGTCTCCTTATCAGTGTGGCGTTACAACAACCGACAATGACCGCTCATCTATTCATTTTCACATTTAAAGCAAATAAAGAACGCAATTTAAAATGAAATAGAAATATAATATAAATATAAAAAATAATATGAAACAAGAAATAATATTAAAAATCTAACTTACGTAGCATCCAACAGAGTAATTTTGCAGCGGGCGACTGAGAGTAAGCAATCTTTATTTCACATTTATTTCGAAAAGGTTTTCGGTAATTTCTAAAAGATTCGTTGGTAAATTTATAACAAAAACTCCAATGTAAGAAACAAAGAAATGCGACATAATATACACATTCTAACATACGTGACTCACTTTATTAAAGTCTTAGGCTCCACGGCCAGAGTTGAGATCTTGGCTATCCGCAGACCAACCCTGATGAAGACCTCGAAAAAGATGGTCGAAACGTCGGCTTCACAGCTTTGTTCGCGGCGTCATCCAGATAGCCAAGATCCCATCCACTTTTTTTCAAAGCACCTCTGATTTTACGACCAGGAAGGGAGGGATTATCAGAGTGGGCGACTACATTTTAACGAGCATGACACCTGCATTCTCTTAAGCGTCCTTTGTGCTATTTAAGGTCCCAATTTAATAAAAAAATGTTCGATTTGAAAAAAAAAATTGTTCAAAGAAAATTAAAATTGCCTATCTTTGTCACAAAATTTCGAAAAAAACATGTATGTTTTTTTGAAAAATCGGATATGACCTTATTTAAAGATCTGTTTTTGATGAACACGTTTCATTAAGACAACAAATTATATCTTGATAATAGAAGTTGTAGGAATACACCGAATACATTTTGATTCTTTTTTTCAATTTTCGAAAAATGAGGGTTATCAACCAACATGAGACATGCGCCATTCTCTTAAACATTTTTCATGCTATCCAACAACAAAATTTCATTAAATTTGTTGGTGCCGTTTTTTGAAAATTTCGAAAATGTCCCAGCGGCTTCATGTAAAGTGCACCCCAAAATTAAAATATCGGTTTTAAATTCTAGGGACAACGCCATCAGTCAGATCGATTGAAGAATATTAATTTTTAGAGAAAATCGGCTGAACGGTTTAGTCTCTAGCGTTGTTCACAGATGGACGTTTTGCCGTCAATCGATTTTTCGGTATCAAGGAGCCATAAAACATTAATTATGGCTGCACTACGTGTTAGAGGCGTTTTTTCTAAATTTAGCAACAGGATTTATTTCGTCATCAAGGTCCAGCAGTCCTAATCAATATTTTTTTCTAAAAAGAAGCTTGATGGTAGTTACCCGTAATATAATATCACCCGCGGCGAACCACCTTCCGCAAGAGATGCGACGGATTCTAAGGATTCCATAATCTCATCACCATTCATTATATAATTGAAGATCTCGGGGCAATAACATGCTGTGACACAATACTTGAGTTTTGAGGAAATGGAGAGTAAGGTTTAGACATTGCATTCTACTCACAGGGATAAGGAACATTCATTTACGAATATCACTGCCATCTTAAAAGGAATCTTTAAAATAAAAACTCAACATCTAGATACATATATGGGGCGTCGAAATACACTAATATTTCAATTTCATGAGAAATATGGTGTAGCATATTATTGCCCCAAGGTCTTCAATTTTAATGTCGATTCTTTTCTCTACTGTCAAAAGAGAACGCTACAATTAATAGTGCAATATATTTGGTTCCGAGCGAGCTACGGCGCGGTATCACGACAGCTACCAGATAGAGACAAACTTCCGTCACCCCGCCATCTTTTCCGCTGTGGGAAAGCCGCTGGGGGCAATGAGAGTGTCTGCGGCGGTCCTGCAAGAACTTCTGCTGCAGGGAATGAAATTTCAAGTACATTTAACGCCCTCTGGGGAGAACTAAGTACATAATTTGGGACTGCCCGCGAAGAAGAGAATTTTCAGAGGACGAAACACACTCGGGCGAAGTGAAAGAGCTTATCTGCGCGAGCCGAGAGCCAACGGAACACGAACAAACGTGCCAACCGAGGCACCTCATTGAGAGTCCGGTTCGATCGCCGACGCCTGTATGAATATATGCAGCAGGAGTAGGGGAACAACTTCCGTATATTTTGGGAAGTGAGAAGTTGAAGAACTCGATAAAATTTGCGACAGAGCAATAACATGAATGTTTTACTACAAAACGCAAGAAGGAAATTTAACTACCGAAAAAAAACTGGAATATTTTATTTTCTGAAATACAAAATTCACTGTTGGGACGTACTGTGCAAACCAAGAAATTTCATAAAGAAGTAAAAAAGCATTCGCACGCGATGTAGTTCGTACATTTAACTTCAAACTTAATGTTTGAAATCAACATCCTAAACTCGATCTCGACAGAATTAAGCGTGACACATACTTCCATTCATTTATACATAAATAAATACATTTATACTACATTTATGAAAACGTGAATACACACCAAACGTAAATACATACGCGTATACATATATACCCGTATTTTTCAAATTGTGTGAATCTCCTCGCCACCAGCATCAATCTTAACCATCTTTGGAATATCAGTAATATCTTAATTCTGACATGTATAGGAAGTTACAACTCATATGAACCTCAACCACGAATGATAGGAAATAAACTTGGCGATCGTATTGTTCAGGTGATTCCTATCCAAACAGAAATCTGAAATGTAATGGATTTGAGATATCGACTTGCGAATTATTCAGGCTCTGTATAAATTACCTTTAAAATGTTCAGAATAAGTGAGTAGAATGCCAAATTTCTTTAAAGTGCATATTTTACAAAGACATGCATTATGATTTCAAATTAGGAAAATTCAGAAATTATTTTGATTTTAGTTGAAAGGAATGAAGAAAAACCCAGTTGATTGTAATTTTCTTCTGTTTTATGGGTCCAGCCTTGCAGTCCTGTTTTCGACGCATTGTTTCTTCAAGATCATTTCCTTTATCGAAGGGACTCAACGGAACGACAATACATGGGAAGTGTCACCAGGAGATGAAAATATCATTCTTCCCATTTCACTTCTAGGGAATGAGTGAGGAAAAGGATAATTTGTATAAGGAATAATAAAGCGAATTAAATTTGCAAATGAAATTGAACATTAGCAAAACTGAATAGTATATTCACGATATGTTATTTCACGAATTATTAATGCAACCTACACTATTGTAAAAGTTTCGTTCCTATTCCAATGTATACTTGTAATATGCATGTGGATAACTGCGGATATCAATAAACAAGAGGTTCAATATTTCTGTATAAGTTAAAATTATCTTTCATTGGAATTACATTATGTTTCATTGAAAACAATACATTTAAAAATAATAGAACTTAATAGTGGATTTTAAAATCGATATTTACGTTGAATACAATACAAAATATCTTCATTGTAAAGATTAAATTAAAGGCATAAGAAAAATACAACACTACTGACTCTGGTATGTACTTAGCTAATTCTCCAACGAAGAATTATAGTGACGAAGACGAGAGGAGTTTGACGAAAGAGTAAGGCATCCTTAAATTGTAGCATTATTCGATATTACATGAAATCATACAGCTATTGCATAAGGCAGTATCTCCAAAACCCATTTCCAATATTGCTGTTTGAAAACTTCATGCACCAGAAGGAGCAGTTAAGACCAATGGAGGATGGATGGAGGAGATGAAATAGTGTATTACATATTGTGGGTAATGTACAGTAATGAAAAATAGAGACAGAGAAGTGTAGTTTTTAACGAACGAGACACAATCTTCATGTGTTTTCTGTTCACATGAAAACAAAAATATTTTCAAATGTTATTAGAAAATCCCACTCGCAGGTCTCATAAACCAATATTAAATCGCCCAGCATATACGAATGATGAGTACATTTGGAATTATAACATTGTATTCGTCTATCAGTCATGAAAAACGTAGCCGTGACGTGATGAAGTTTTTGCGATAGCGCGTACTATGTCCTCAACGAAAATCCATTGCTACGTCCACGTACTCGTATGACATGTAACCTTTTCCTGTTGCATCCCCGCCACCAAGAATGCGGGCATAAAATGCCCTCCGTAATGAGAGGATAAGCGAGAAATTCCTCCGGAAATTCCCGGGAGGTTGGCGACCGTGCTTCGCGCGCCGGGGGCGGGCGCAGGGGCGAGGGGAGGACGGCGCAGGGGGCGCAGCGAGAGCCTGAAAGGGCGGCCGCGCGTTTGAGGGCTCGCAGCCCAACGCCCAGCCCAGCCCAGGTAACGGAGACAAGCCCCCCCCCCCCGCGCGCGGCGTGGGAGGGGGAGGCAATGGGGCGGAAGAGCCTATGTTTGAGGACAACTCATTCGGTTGTTTGCGGAAGAACACTTCTCCAATCTTCGCGAACATGAGTTAAAAGATTTAGCGGATTCGATGGTGTAACGGTTAGCGTGCCGGACTGTCATACCCAAGTTCGCGGGTTCAAACCCGATCGAAGCCGTGGATTTTTAAGGGCGAAAAAATCCTTCGTAGGGGAAGTAAAGCCGGCTGTCCCATGTTAGTAGATTTACTTGCATGTAAAAGACCCTCAAGCCTAAAAGACGCCTCTGAGCTCAATTCAAATCGCCTGTTTCGTCGCCCGAGATAATACCTTCTTTCTCCGCTGGTTGGTGAAAGCGTAGTGATATTTGCGTGGTCAGACGGAAGAGCGGGCCTGATGGCCCGAGTCTCGCCACGTAAAATAAGGCACTAACTTAAAAGTACAATTTTATTTAGATTATGCCTTTAGCTTTGTTACTTGTGATAAAGCCACATTTTCATTATTTATTAGCAGAAATCAAGCAGATGAGGTTCCCTGTTTATTTTGAATTGGTCACTTCTCCGGAGGTTATCACGCCCTCCAACAAACGTGCGCGCCAAACATACGTAGCTGTGGCCATTTCCCAATAACCGATTCAATTCCTCGCCAATTGACTAGGCGGGACCTGTTACGGATGAAGACCTCGGGGATATAACATACTATGCCCAATACGTAAGTTTTGAGAAAAAGACAAGTAAAGGTTTAGACAATGCATTCTACATAAAGGGATAAAGAACATTCATTTACGAAATACACTGCCGTCTTGAGGCGGTTCTTTCACACACACACACACACACACACACACACACACAAAATTACATACATCTGTTCAGTGTGTCCCAGTTCTATCAGGACTGTGGCTATAAAAAATAAAAATCATGTATCATGTTCACAAAATGACTTTAATTATTCAGAATAGTCTCTCCCTGAGTCAATGCACAGTTGAAATCGTTTTAAAGTCTGTTTGTTTTTTTAACAGCCACAGTAGTCTTGTTTTGAAATTGCATTTAGTACTGTTGTACAATTTTCTTTTGTATCTCTTAATGACGTCTTAACGGCGTCCTTTCATTGCCAACTTCGTTTTTAGGAACAATCAGATGTCGGCTGGGGCCCAATCATGCGAATACGATGGGTGATCAAGGAGTGTGACCTGTCAGGGGTCAAGAACTCGCGCATGATCTTCGCTTTGTGGATGGGACTTCGTCTTGGAGGAGCGACCGTGATCCTGCCTCTCGGTTTTCGGGTCGAACTCGACGAATTCTCGCCCACAAACGGTGGAGGACGTCGAGATAACACTCAGAATTTTTCAACGGCTTAAACAGTCATTACCATACACCCTTTTCATCATATCAGACATTTCACTGCCTGATTTCCCAAAGTTAATGTAATACTAAATGCAATTCCAAAACGGTACTACTGAGACTGTTAAAGAAAAATGAAAACGATTTCTACTGTGAATTGATTCAGGGAGAGACTAATTTGAATAATTAAAGTCATTGTGTGAACATAATACATGATTTTTATTTTTTACAGCCACAGTCCTAAACAAAACTTAATGTTGCATCGCAGCCCCAACACCATTTTCCGACGAGTGTCAAACGATTACTGTTACCTTCGCGTCCAGGACAACTGCTGAAATGACCCGAGCGGTTTGAAATTCGTAACAGCTGTTGTTAAAACTTTAATGATCGTAACGCCATTATTCACCAAAAGGTATCATTTTTGTGTGGAATTTTTGACAGAAGCAGTCCTAATGAAACTGGGACACACCGTGTATGGGGCGTCGAAATATGTCTATTTCATCAAAATATGGCATAGAATATTATTGCCTCAAGACCTCCATGCATTCGTTGAGAGCCAGGCCTCAACCATACACCCATGTCTTCCGTGGCTTTTATCTCATCGCCTGAGCGAGCGATTTCAGTTTCTCAGCGATTGGACAGTGAATGTTGGGATTAGAGTTTTACGTCGGGTATGTGAGTTCACAATTACGTCGCAAAAAAGCCACATGCAGGGATGTGTTCATTGATATAATAAATTATTCCTTTTATTATTGCTACGATGAAGTGGATTCCCAAATATACGATGATACTGACAATTTCCGTGACTGAGCTCAAGAATTTAGCTATACCACTGCACGAAATACCAGAGTGTGATTCAATAGTGTAACCCGAAGAGTCGAATATGACATTCACAACTTCAACTGCTCCTACTCGACCATAAAATAAGCAAATTTCAACATACAGTATATTTTAATTAAACAAGCTCATCACAAAGTTAAAATTGAATCTGTAAATTTGCCAATTGCTTTCGTTTTCAAAAGCGAGACCTAAGACATTAATCAGCCTTCTGTTCAGACGTATCATGCATCGCAGTTTGCGCGCAAGATTGCACAATTGGTCTGATGTTTAAGAAATTATCAATGCTTACATTCAGGCATTCATTGGGTTCAGATAAATTGAATATCTTCTGATGCCTTGCTCCTAAATTTCCATTACTTAACGATCAGTTGCCAACACGCAGGATTAGCTTTACATGTACTATGAGATATTTTTTTCAATAGCATTTCAATAGCAAAAGCTTGTCAAAAGGAAATTCAAATTACTAGAGTGAACTACACTTATCAAACTTAAAATGAATTATTTTTAGAAATTCATTGGATGAAATTATCTTTTAAAGGGAGATTTAGACTTCTGTTTTTTCAATAATGATAATATCCGAATTCCGTCTCCTTGCCTCGAAACAACTAAAGAAAAAGTAGCTACGAATCACATATCGAAATACGGATCACTTTATACGATTTACGTTACAAATAAATCAAACTGCTATATTTCAAATTACAATTTTTATTAGAAAAAAGCCGGAACATTCTCACGAGCATCTCGCAGGCAAAGAATTTATATCCATCCTGGAAATGACAATTTTCAGGCGTTGTGAGTGCCAAACTACCGTGTTGTTAGAAAATCAGTTGCTGTATACAACCAGTACAAAAATAACCACAAGCTAAGTTGGCGCACACAGCTGTATGTTTTACGTGTCATTAATATGATAGCGTAATATGGTCGCATGGCAGTACAGTATATGTTCCGCGAATAAAAAAACAACAACAACAACGAACGCAGAGGCTATTATAAAATACCGGGGATAAGGTCACTAGTATAGAAAATAACTTTTAATTTCCTTTACTAATTACTACTTTGAAAACGAAAGCTAGGAAGTTTAGAAGAAATACGAAAATACTTAAAGTATATAAGCATTTTGCAATGTAAAAGTCAAGTAAGAAAATACCCTTTAATTGACCAACTGTGTTTGATGTTAATATTTTCGTGGCTGCTCATGGCGGGCCAATTTTCCGTGCGCCACCTGTGATTTGCGCAAACGAAAATCGCATTTCATTATACAATACAGAAATAATCGCAAGATACACGTAAACAGATACAATGTGATAAAAAGAAATTAATGCATTAGCAGTGAAATAAAATTATTAGAATGATTTAATCCATAAGAGTTGAAAGTACCGTTTATACTGCCAGTATGTATATATGGTATATGTGTAATATATATATATATATATATATATATATATATATATATAATATGTATAATATAAACTTAAAGCGGTATATTAAAAATATATTACTATTAATAAATTACACTTAAAAATGCCTTCCCACAAACTGATTGAAATGCTACGTTTCGCAGTCGGTACGCCTTCGGTACTGCTGAAAGAATATTCACTTGCAGAACTGCAATTTCGACCACTGTGTATTTGGGCGCCACCACGTCGCCGCAGGAATCCGGCGCGGGCGAAGGGCGGGGCGGTGGGCGGGGCGGAGGGCGGGCGCCACTCGGTGGCTGAGTGAAGACGCGGGCGACGGCGGGGCGGGGCGGGGCGGGGCGGGGCGGGGCGGGGCCGGCGATGAGAGGGATGGCGCCTCTAATGAAGTACACACTTCCCCCGCGGTAGCGCGCGGGAGGGAGGCGTGGCGTGGCGTGGCGTGGCGTGGCGGATAATGGCGGCTTGCAGGGGAAGGGGCACGTGAAGCAAACACCGGGGATGACACTGCTTTGAACTTCGAACTGAGGCGAAAGGGGATGAAATGGAGGCAGGAGAAAGAAGAAAGAAAGCCCCCCAAAAAACTCTGGACGAAGAACAAAAATAATTGATAAACCTTTCAAAAAATCAGAAGGATATAAACATCCGTTTTCACATGCATTTCAAGCAACTATTGTATAATTCGATAGTTTTGTAATACAATACCAGCTGATTTTCTGGTGTTGCACAGGGATTTTTTATGTGTCCTGCACCGCCCGCCCTGCCACCTTCGCCCGGCCACGATTCTCGTTCGCCCAACAAAAATGCTGCACGAATGCATTGCGGATTGCATTAAGGCCGTATGTTCGTTGGATAGACAACGGTGAGGTATTCTTTGTAATCTTTTTAATGAAAGTAAAATCTCTGTTCCTCAAGATGGTAAGAAAAACTTTGGCCCTTACCCGACCTGTTTTTGAAAGCAATTTAAAAATAGCACAGATTCTGAAATGCAATTGATAACCAATACTGCTGCGAAATTAATCTCAACTAGATGAATTCGCTCTCGGCCAAGGAGTTACGCTGAACAAATCCTATTGCCAGCTCTGTTTCTCTTCGATTACGATTAAAACCACGCTAACTTAAAATTTTATTTCACACACAACAACAAACTTTAACAATAGTTCACTATCGATGTAAGCTATGCGGACTGATATTCAAGGCAAAAAGAAAGAAAAGTGCGGGAGCCGAAGTCAACCGAACATGTGCCTTTGGCGGTAACCGAACTTTTTTAATTAAGCTCTGAGAAGTCATGGCAGTTAAGCAGCTCGAGACGCCGCGCGTCCATGGATGGGTCACCGTCTGGGAACTTTGGAACTGGCGCTTAACCCCTGGTCAATAGGAATAATAGGTAACGGCCTACGACTTGACAACGAACGGTGAATGACAGTGATAAAAGAAAATTACTCTTATTACGCAACACATATGCAAAATGGGGCAGAATCGCAGTTTCGGGGTGTTATTTAAAAAAGGATATCTGGGTGTACATAGAGAAAATGTTATTTTCGATTTTCGTGTTACATTCTATAATGTGGTGAGGGGAGACAACTGAGTCTGTTGCGTTGGTGAATCCACTTCAGTAGCCAACATGTTTCGGACCGGAACTCATCGGGGATTTTCTGTGCGTATTAGGGAAACAACCGATTTATAATCGTGATGCAAAGAGCTTTTCAGTGGCATTCAACTTTACGTGCAACAACGATAACTTAATTCGGTACTGGAGTCGGCAGTTGGACGAAACTGGTAGCACAACCCAAAACTGGCCGTAATTAAAAAAGTGTTTGGAATTTGGTAAAATTTTAATACATAGCATTAATTAGGTAGCATTTATTGGAAAAAATGTTATTTTCAGTTTTTATTAAAAATTTGATGGTTTTGAGAAAGTATGAAATTTCATACCATGGCCATACGGGGGTCAAAAATTGATAATTAGAAGTTTATATTGTAGAAAATTATTTATTGACAGGAAGACGTTAATGTTACAAAGTATCTTAAAAAACATTAAATATGGATGAACATTACCCTGAAACGATTTTCTAATATAAAATTTTAAGCAATCAGTTCTGGCTATGGTATTGCACAAAGCAAGATTTTGGGTGAAGACCTACATTACATTTCACACACTGAAATGTAGTGCACTTTTTGCACTGTGCACATTTTTTTTGCTTTTCTGCTGCATCTACCAAATGCCCAATATTGTCTAATCTTATTTCTCTTAGCACTTGTTTGTTGGTTTTGGGTTTTACCCCTCTTAGTTTTTCAATTGCAGGTGTTGAAAGAATAGCAAGCACAATTCTTCGAGTGAATTCTAGAAGAGGCACGTCTTTATTTGCTTCTTTGTACAACAGCCATGAATTCACAACGGTTCCGTTGAGACAGAAACGAAATATTGGAAAGTACCATTTTTTATTGCGTATTCGGATACGGTATAATCCTCGCAATCGATCGAAAAGATCGACTCCGCCCATACATTTATTGTATTCCTTCACTAAGGTGGGCATTGGGACTGATGTTCTTTCCCGTTTTTCCCGGCTCCATCTCTTACACGTTGTCACGCCTTGTACAGCGTCATAATCAAGATTAGTTGCCAATGTAACTTGACTATTGTCATTCCAGCGAATCAAAGTAATAGATGACTGAGCATCCCTAAGAACATGGTGCGATCCCCGTGCTTGCTTCTTTAAATCTAGCAATGGAGCTTTCTCGACTCTGTCAGAGCGGATTGTGCCGATTATATATAGATTATATTTCTTCAGGGTCTCAAGTAAACCTATGCTGTTAAAAAAATTGTCCATAAATATTATGCTGTTGGGAGGGAGGTATCCATGGCAAAGTTTGTGGACAACACTAGAACCAAGTGTTTGACCAGGTTCCCTGGATTCTTTTGCTCCTACATATGGGTCGAATTTTATCTGGTAACAGCTTGGTGTAGACATACACCAAAATTTGAAGCCATATCTGATAGGTTTCCCACATGAATTGTTTCATAAAATGATGCCCGTAATAAGGCCCCATTGCTTCATCGACACAAAACTTCCCTCCCAATGGTTTTATTAAATTCTGAAATTTTTCATTTAGTGCGTTTATCACAGGTCTCACCTTGTAAACTCTGTCTGTATTATTATTTTCATTATTATCATTGAGATGAAAGTACCTGTGCATTTCACGAAAGGGACCTCTCTTCATTGCATTGCTTACTAGTGAACTGTGAGTATCAGGTGTCTGCTGCCAGTACATGTCTCTATGAGGCAAAGAGTGATATCCTGAGAAAAGCAAGATAGCAATGTATTTATATACACATTCATGCGAAACTTGAATTTGGGCCCCTCTCTGCATGGCATATATGGCAGTTTCACGACAAATCCTATCAATTAGATCTTCATCAAAAATTATCCTAAAAACATCGATAGGGGCTAAATTCTTATCTCTAATTTCCTTAACAAAAAATGGCTCTGACTGAATGTAGTTATCAGTTCCGATCGTAGGTGTTAAATTTACCTATTCCCATTTTCTTGACCTTTTCACAATACAGGATTTTGACTTCATTGCATGTTGTTCACTCGTAACTTCATGAAATTCGTCCATTCCATTGTCTTGACCAAATACAGTTACACCGTTTTCAATAAAGCCCCCCGTTTTTTGTGCTAGAAATTATTCTTCGAATTTCAGCAGGCCGCGAGAGAAGGCCTCTACCAAGATCACGAATGTTCGCACGATCCCCTTCTAAATCACTACCAGCATCATCTTGGTCGCTCGCAGCTCCATCAACAGCAGGTTGCAAGACAATTTCGAGTTCATCTGCGTCTTTTATCAGTTCTGCCTCAGTATCGGTTTCCGCAAGTTCTTCTAATACATTCAGTATTGCCTCAGTGTCGTCTGCTATATTTATTCTGAAAATAAATTAATATTACTTCTAGATTACCTAAGTAATATTCTAACTTACTATACTTTTGAAACGTGTGGCGTAAGATATATATAATATAGTATGGTATGGGCATCAAAAGATTGTACTCTCAAGTGGCCATGGTATGAAATTTCATACCCTAACTTATATAAGATAATATATCTCAGAATATTTGGTTTTTGTAAATTTGTTTATATCACATTAAAAGTTCATGTCTCTCTCAAAACATATTGCAAAGGAAATATTATATTACATAAATAAATAAACCAGAAAATATAAATGAACATACCGGGACGTCATTGTCGACAGTGCCGCTACGGACGCACGAAATGATTGTTGTTCCAACCCAAAGAATTGAGTAGGAACTGATTCCTAATCAGTTGAAACAATGTTGCCAAACCTCTTTACAGAATGCAACCCCTTTGAAACGTTAAATTTAATATTTACCCACAGCAGAAATATTTAAGTTCACAAGCGTGCGTGGTATGAAATTTCATACCATGGCCAGTTATGGGTTAAGAAGAGTAACACGTGGCCGAGGCAGATCCATCCATGGCGCAAATATATTGTTCTTACACCATGGATCCATCCGAACACCAGCAAGCAATGCGAAGCTGGTGAGGGCAGCATTTGAACAATCGACAAAATATTCCGCTCGAAGGTATGCAGTAGTATTGCGAATGTAGTGGAGGATTCGGCGTTCCGATTTGAAATTTCATCTCTTCAAAATGATGATGGATCAAGAACTGAGGCCAGGAGACTACGCTAACCGCCAAAATCGTGTGAGCATAATCGTACCCAGATCCCTACAGAGACCGCTTTCTTCAGTTCCGACGAGACATTTTCACATCAATGGGTTTATGAATAAATTAAATTTTCACTGCTGGGCGGAACCCATGAGTTGTTCACCAAAGACCGCTACAATCCGATAAAGTAATGGCGTGGTGTGTTGTATAACAATTTGGCGTCAAGGCTGGTATTTCTTCAAAGAAGAAGGCGTGGCCGTGAATTCTGGACGCGATGTTTTTCAATATTGATTAATTTTCTGCAACCTAGAACTGAAGAGATTGAAGGACTTGCGGTTCCAAACGGATAGAGCTACTGCACAGACAGTCCGAAATTCACTTAATGATTTGAGAGAAATGATTCCGGGATGTTTGGTCCCTTTGCGGGATGACGGGGAGTAGCGACCGCGGTCCAAAGATTTAAGCATTTGTGGCTTCTTTCTTGGGGGATATCTGAAAGAATGGGATTTTAAACGTTGCTCTCACACCCTACCAGAGATAAGAGAGCGGATTTTTAACCCGGGAGTGGTAACGCGGGGGTCTGTGGGACCCCCACGATCCTTTCTTCCCGCTTGTTGTATTTCCCATGTTGGCTACCCTGACCATTGCTTTACTACCTTTCTCTTTTTGTATCATGATATTTAGTGTGCTCTCAGTTTGCCACTTTAGTGAGTTTTATCCGTTTGGCAAGCTATTGTTTTGATTGGGGTACCCAGAGATCCCCGCGTTACCTTCTACGTTATCAAAGGTGTCTTCAGTCTTGTACATTCTATCAGTTTGGGAACGTATTGAATGCTGTATTTTTACGTTAGGATTCCCCTGCAAAATTAATACTCAAGTGCTACGAACATTTTAAGTCACGTTATATGTTAATAAAGGAGTGAAGAATACGCCAACTTTTGTTGAAAGCGGGAACAGAATAACGTTACTCACCGCCCAGAAAAAAGCAGTCTGCACGCAATTCCAAAAGACCAGGATAATGTTTACTTTGTTTATTGATTTGGATATGATTGAGAGAATTACAGAATCCACCAACATCAAAAATGAAATGGATTTAGAGAGGAAGAAAAATGATCGCAGACGCAGATGATTTATAAGACTGACAAAGAGGAAATGAAGGTAGTAATTGTGCTACGTATTTTGACTGGATATGTGAAATCAGGTCACCAAAATCTTGCTGAATTGTGTAATGTGGATAATATGGGTATTGAAATTTTCCATTGTACTTTGAATTTGAAAAGATTTCAATTTTTGCTACGAAACATGGGCTTGGATGTGACAACACGCGCAAACCGGTAGAAAAAGTAACTCCAAATATTAGATGCTTTCCTGAAGAATTCTCGGAGTTGTGTAGGAACTAAATTTTTAATAAAATGTTTAATTGAATGCGAAACGTTGTTAATAATATAAGAATATTATATTAATTTATTTTTTAATAATTTAGCATATATCATGAAAAGAGTGTGGGGGTCTGGAGACACCCCACGTTACCACTTTTGTTTCAAAAAGTCATTTTACCACTGCCGGGTTAAAGAAGGGAACGCCACACCCCGCGATGTGCGTCAACAATCTGTGTGGAATGTCAGAGATCGTCTCCAACAGTGAATTACTGATAACTCCGCCTGCTTACGGATATTATTTTCAAAACGTTATCTCTGAATCAACGACTAATCCCTTAAATGCATCATGTTGCACTGATGCCAAAAACTTTCTACTTTGTAATTTTCATTGCAAAACAGAAGTACCTCTAGATGCATGTTGTAGCTGAAAAGCTATGATCCGATAGTAATATTAAGTGCTGAAGTTGCCCACAGATGGCAGCACTTCACTTTATACTAGATGACGATACCGCAGTATCTCGACATGCCCATATGAGATTTCAGGAAAGTTTCTGTTAATTCAAGTGGTGTACTTACCTTTATTTCGGCTAGAAAAAATATATTTTGAAGCTTATGGTAAATAGATATATTTCGTAAAGAATTTAAACACATAAATATATGTTTGACGTAAATGCAATAGGTTATTTTATTGATCTGTGCTAGATCATGCATTTGTGTGAAATATCAGAGAAAAACATTAGTTGTAATGGTGATGAAGACAAGATACGGAAGTGGTTAGAAATTCCAATTCCAGAAGGAAGTGACGAAGATTTATATTTTTCATCAGATGATTCAATAATTGATGAGTCATGGAAACCTAAACATCATGAATAAGATGACAGTGAGTACGAGAGTGACAACGATATCATTCAGACTGATGTACTTCAATTTATGTCACCTGATAATATTGAGGTTAGAAAAGTCATCTGTAATACAACCAGCAAAGACAATAATTGTAATACAAAATGGCGCAATATGATAGGAAAAGGAAGGAAAAGTCATCATTTAATGTCCAAAATTGATTACGTTATACAACAACATACATATGGGAGGAGTGAATCTTCTCGACAATGTGATCTAGGCATCGAATACGGATGAAATCGAGAAAATGGGATCTACGTCACTTTCGTCATTTACTTGACACGGGAGAGGTAATTACTAGAGTCTCTATTAGGGAACTGTCGAGTCTGATACAAAATTGACTCCAGGAAGGTTTAGACTGGAAGTGTCTCAGTGTTTATGTCGTTTTGGGGAAGTGGCCTGAAAACGAAGATGACCAAGTAGAGAAGTAAAGATGCATCTTCAGGCCAACAAGAGAGGACCTGGCACTTACCTTCCGCCAAAAGACGTGCGATTGGATAAAGAAGGGCATTTTCCACAGTTTACGGAGAAGAGGATGAGATGTAAATTGCCAAACTGCAAGGGATTTAAATTCGTAGAATGTGAGAAATCCAATGTTTATTTGTTTACTTAAAGAAAGAAATGGTTTCTTTACTTTCCACAAATGGTTTTCAGGTAATGGCGTTTTTCTTACGAATTCTTGCCCCAAATGCATTATGTTGCATTCCCTGCACTAGTAAGGATTATAACAAACCGCAGGAATTAATTCATATATTTTTGAAAAATGATGCACTTAAGGGTGAAAATGTTACAGAATAAAAGTAGTAGAGAATCAAAGTCTTAGATTCTCTACAACTTCGTCGCTTTTTTTTCTTCTTCAGAAAGGCCATACTGCTAAAATGTAACCTGAATGTAAATACAATTTTTAAGTTGCTCAGATTCCACTCCAAATCTTCAATTTCTTCCGTGTTCAAACAATAGAGATTCCTTTTGGTCTACAATAATATCGTCATACTCTAAGTTGCAGTCATCCGTATCCGGAATTCGCATTTCAGTTTGAGAATATGTCGCAATGGCCTTTGAATTATTTAAAAGAACAACCTCCAAAGTAGTCTTTGGAACATGTGGAACAAATGCTTTTCAGAAGTTCCCCAGGTGCTGCTTCTATAGTGTAATAGAAATAGTCAAGACGACGGGTCAATACTTCCTGCCCCATTGCTGTGGCCCCAATGGATTAGTTTTACACGCTTGCACCTGCAAATATGTCCGCAAGAATTTTTGTTAAATCAGAAAATAGTCATTGCTTATATTCTGAAGAAATATAATACAGAAAACTGACATCAAGTGAAGACTCCAGGACTTTTTGGAAGAAATTTAATGATAATGAATATTCTGATGTAGTTGATATAGAACATTATCAAGAAATGTTGGGAAGAATTGGGTATCGTAACTGCAAAAAGGCCATATGTGAATTAAAAAATTATTTCGATACAGTAAATATTCAAGAGAATTTCATTTCCAAACTCTAATACGTAGACTGAGATATCTACAAGATACCAAAAAATTGTTTGAAAATTGAAAATCATGAGGAGCTGGTGGTAAATGCAGATGCTTGAACAACGAGATTCGAAACCCTTCGCACGCTACACTGTCAAATTTGGAAACCCACAGATAATATGAAAGAGCATAAAACAGAAAGTAGTTACTTTATCCACAAAGGTACCGATTTAATCAGTCTATGTGAAGCTGTAAGTGCAGCAAGAAGATTAGTAGAACTGGTTCAAAGTGAAAAGACGAAATTATTTTTATTAACAGTGAATCCTTAATTGATTGGGTACTTAATTCAAAGAAAACATACAGAATAAACTCATTATTTAAAAATATTTTTTAGAAACCAAGTATGAAACACGAGAGAGAAATATGTAATGAAAAATATTAGAAGATATGTAGATGAAGGATTTTATTCAAGAACTATTGCGAAGCTATACACTGAACATGGACCACTTACATGAAAAAATTGCATGAAGAAAACTAAGTTCCTGTAAATATTCTTTGAAATGCGAAAGAGTAACGAAAAAAAATATTTGGTAAACTACGACGACCAAGGAAAGTTTGCGGAAATAGCAAAGTTTTTGAAGGTATCACATTTGATATATTTACCTACTTAAAATCAGCCACTATTAACAATTTTCCAAATTCTTCTACTTTTCCTCCTGATGCAAAAGGAGATAGTTTTATGCTTCGAACAAAATGTCGTAGACATGACTTCAAACAGAGAGAACAGCAAAATATTTAGGAATTTGTTCGAACAGGCAAGCTATTTATTTATATTTGCCATTCGCACATGATTAAGCTACTTGTACAACCTTTTCATTATGTATTTTATTTAACTGTAAAAGACGCTTGCCATATCGACTCGCGATTCTGAGAAAGGCTATATGGGCTTGGCATCAACGCCTTTACTGTCTTTCCGAGAAATCGCCAACGCCAATGCAAGCCTCGTATATAAAGCGCCTCAAGGTATATAAAGCACATTGTAATTTTTAATACTTTGCATGTGCATATGATTTTCTTAACCAACAAATTAAAGATACCTCACTTCAATCTTGTTATATGTTACGCGCAAGCTTTTTGGTCAGTGCCAAAAGTAGCGCCACAAGGCAGACTGCGTCAGCTATAACGCAACGGCCTGAGACCAGATGAGAACACAACTTCGCCACGAGCACTTCGTGCTATGCGGGACTCGCTCTTATTGCACATCGCATTGCATTATGTATACGCACGTGTAAGATAACTAACATTATTCCAACAGTCCAGTGTACTGTACGATGAACTAATTAGTGGTACTAATTGCCCTAATTCGTAACATTTAACTTTCAAGTGAACATTTGTGCGTGTGGTGTAGAACACCCTTTTTTTCACGTATTGCGCCGTGTACCGTGATCCACGTTTGTGCTAACAACAGTAACTCTTCATGCAATTATTCAATTGAGCATTCACAGTACACCAGTCACTTGCTTTTAGCATGGCAAGCGAACAATGTATTATTGCTGTAGTGTGATCCTCAACTGCATTGCGAGTTCGTTGCCTACGGCAAGGGACACGCATGCATTCCTGGGGCTCTGCAAGGGGAGCGCTGGGCAGGCCAGCCTCAGCTTCCGCTGCATCCTGCAAGCACACTGCAGCGTCAACTCAATGCTGCTTTCAGATGCCGTGAGTAACACTTATATTTAACAGCATCTCTTCAATCCCAATGTAACTCTTTAATATTTGACTAGTCTTTGCACATACATTAACTGATAATCTTAACATTTCTCAGTGATTCAATGATGGCATGGTGTATTCAAGCACAGCTACACCATCTGTGTACTTATTCAATATCAAGGTTTACGAATTTACGAGGCATCGCAATTCTAGCCACCTAATTTTTTGTAATGTTTAATGCAATTATTCATGCCTTCAAAGCATCGCAATTCTACCAATCCGATTTTCTTTGTTATGTTTATTTTATTCAATCATATGTATTAACTTTACATGATTTCTAATTCATTTCTGAGTGATGCATCTGAAAGATCATTTTCAGGAACGCAAGACTGGTGACTTGCAACTTGTCAATTATTAACTCATCACCAGTGGTTATCCAAGGAAAGTTGAGCAATAAGAGGATGGTGGAGCAGTGTGTATTGGCTCACGCCTTAAATTAATCACAGTTCACTGATCACAACACACGCGCTGCTCCTTCAGAACTCTTAATTAAAAGTTTCGAGAATGATCTTGGAAAAGCACGGAAGTCGACACATGCTTCAAAACAATCATTCATAAAACCAACCATTAGGGTTTCCATTTTCTCCTCACTGTGAGTGATCCAGTTGCGTGTAGTTGACATATTTTGTATAAATCCAAGACGGCAACATTACACATTTGCAAGCTTAAAATTCACAAACGTAAGTCTTGACTCAACATATACCTCCGTCTTATCATTTGTCTCATTTAAGTCAGGCTCCCTACTTCCCCTTGTGGGCTTGGTGATCATCGGATAGTCACATCGTAAATCGACGTCCTAAGCGAAACAGAATATGTGTTCTTTGTACCTGGGGTTATGTGTTTCCCCGGAGATGATCGCTTTGGCAAGCTCTGCAGAAATCATCAGAGACAGAATAGCGAGGCGGTATACCCCCACACACCTGAAATGGAAGCCACATGTGCATCTGAGCGCTCCAAGAAAGAATTTCGACCACCACCCCAAGTTGGCGACGTTGTCGGCTTCACCTCCGATGGTGACTTATCAACCATGGAAGGTTGCTCAAGATAAAGGCAAAATAAAAACCGTGAAAGGTTCCCGAAAATCTCTCCGCCATCCCCGACGAGGCCTAGGGGCGAAACGGGCCCCGGGTAAACCGGAAGCAGTCTTTGCTCGGGTAAAAGGAGGTGAGAGAAGACGCGTGGCAAGCTGCCATAAAGGCGGCAAGCAGGATCGTTGGCCGCCCATTGAGGCCTAGGCTAGTAGATCGAAAGCGTGGCAGTAGCTTGTGCGAAAACTCAGATTCCTAGGCAATGGACATTGATTTGCTGGCACGGCTCCTTACACTCGGGGCTGGTGGGAAGGTGGTCGGAGTCATTAAACCATCTGGGAGCGGGTTGCGACCTTCAAAGACGAAGGCCAAGTCCCACATTGAGACGAAGGGGCTAGCCAAAGCACGGGGGTCCTCAAAGATCCCAGGGTCCACGCTTCCTCCCAAAGAAGCTAAGAGGAAACACTCGGCAACGGACGGTAAGGTCACGAGGCAAACCAAGGTAGCGGTGGAACCACACGGGTGAGAGCGAAGCAAGTTTACTAAAGCTGTTAAGGCATCGATGAAAATTCCCCCTCAGCCAAGGAGAAAGAGAAAGGACAAGAAACATATCTATTGTGCAGTTGACAAGCCCAATACACTCTAGAATGTTATATTAGCTCACAAATGAAAATCTCAACAGAACTGCAATACAATTGGCACAGGAGTATCCATCTGTGGATCTTCAAGACCCAGCTGCAATCCGAAAGCTTATGAATGATGAACCCACGTTCAGTTCCTAGAATCAATGGTGGAGGCCGCCTAGGCCATGCTGGCCAAGAAAATGTAGAAGATTCGGGCCTAACTTCACTTATTCAAACTCAAGAGCGGCAAACCAGAATATGAAAAAGTGTCTAAAGATATGATGGTCCTTGAGCAGGACAAAAGCGAGAGGGGGCCTCGGAACGGTTTGCTACAGGGCCCGGCCTTTGATGCTGACGCCGTGGCGAGCAAAGCCACAATAGAACAAATTGAGAATGAAAGTGCTAATTATCAGCTAGATGCCAATCCCCCCCAAAAATGAGCCGTTCACTCGATTCCCAAGGAGACCACAGAACCAGTGTTATCAAAGATATGCTTAACACTTCTTGTCCCCAGCTAAAGGCCCAGCCGAACAATCTGAAAGGTCTTTTCAGATTGGGTAAGAGGGAGGACCCGAAAAGGTCCCACCAGGGCAGCGGGAGGTGGGTCTTCAGGGTCTTTCTCCACCACTAGAAAGAAAAAAAACAGTGGTAGAGGGTTCGCTGGCTTCCGCTCCTATCTTGCGGAAACTTCGTCAACCCAATTCGGTGCAACGAATGTTTGAGACACAGCCAAGCAAGTCTGCAAAGCAGAAACGGCTACCTGCGCTATATTAGCGGAGACCTTATCGTCTGACCACGACTGTGGCGCGGCCAACACTAAGAATATCATAAGTACGCGAATTTTTCACATGAGCATAGTGCGTACTCGCGTGAATGTCCTTTATATAAACAAACGGTGGACAAAGAGTTCGTCAGGACTCACTACGCCAATTAATGAACTCCAGAAAAACGCGCAGAAATCCAGGGCGGCCGTGGCCCCCTCGGAAAACGCGCAAACAAGTCAGTCATCGCCCGATGGTGTTTTGCTCTCCGACACGTTCAAAGTTACGGACATTTCCGGGCTCTGCAAGTCATTTAGTTATAACGGCGAGACTTGGTGGAGAAACCACCAGAGCAGCTATTATAGTGACCGATCCGTCTTGCACAACTCTTGTTCATTGGCCTTTATCCAATCAAGATTTTTATGGAGATCGAAGTGACCAAAGGCGATGCGGCATATTTACAGGTGTCGGCTTACGGACGACCGGGCGGTCGTAAATCTCTCTAATTGATGCGCCCAGGGATCCAACTTGGGCCTCATTTTGGAATGTCCTATTCGACGATCCTGCTGAGCCATCTTCGACGGCTGGTCATTGAGTCTGTGGCGTACGCTGATGACTTGGCAATCGTAACGCGCGCTGATTCACGATATAAACTTGACCTAAAATACGCACGTCTGCTCGGCAGTTTCGTACTGGTGCATAAATGTCAAATTCCGGTTTCCTCCTGAAAATACTACGATGCTACTCATGAAGAACAAATTTCCGGGCGGCGCCTGGTCGCAGATTTGTAGACGGGGCAAGATCTCGGACAGTAAGAATCAATGGAGTCAAAATAAAGAATGGCACGACCACAGTCTACCCAAGATGACCTTTTGTTCGTGCCCCATAATACAACTGTTACTCAAAGGGCTAAATCGCTATTTTTCAAACTTCGCCTCCTTGGGGGCTAGTGAAGGCTCGTTGACAAATCCGCACTGTAGGTAATTTACAATGGGACAGTTTTGCCAATCGCTATGTATTGTTCTTCGGTGTGGTCCCCTGTGGCTCATTCTACACAATCCGACGAGAACTAAACATATCCTAAATAGACGCCCTGTTGGCGCTTACTCGTCCATATTTGAACTGCCGCTTCAAGTGGACTTCAGGACGTAGCTGGCAGTATGCTTTTCGATCTGATGACTGATCAATGGTATGTGAAGTAGGCAACGGATTTCCTTCCTTCTACACGAAACGGGTTGCAAGAGCACAGGGTCCTGAAGAAACTGCAATGACGGTCAAGGCAGTTTTTGCGCGACGCTTGGCTGGAACGATGGCGAGAAGATACAACTGTTAGATCCACCTATAGTTTTCTGCGTAACGACCTAAATGTCTGCTCTGCCCTTAATACCAAGCCATGATCCTCAAGAGAACTGATGATATGGTTCTTTAAATGCAAGGCTCCAATCTTTCGGTTTGGTGGCCGAACCGTTGTGCGAATGCGGAGACGGAAACGACCCTTCTTCTCCTGCTAGCCTCTCCGCAAAGCCAAGGTCTCAGGCTTAGACTTTCCACTAATATTGGGATGGCTGTAAATGCTGACCGGTTCCATGCTGCGATAAGCAACCCGACGCCTCTCATGCTACTCGAACGTTTAGAGCGAACAATCGTGCGAAACAAAATTGAAAAGCGTCAAAGACGAAGATGATAAGCAACGTTTCTAAGCTTAACTATTTCTAGCTCTTCTTTCTTTGTCTTCTTTCTCTCTCATTCTCTAACTTTCCTTCAATTAGCTTTCACACTAACAAATCTAGCTTTAACTTATGCATTCTATTTTTCCCTTTTTGATGAACTTTCCCTCTATCAAATCTTAACCAGTTCAATCGGTTGTAGATGAAAAGCTCGCATTTCTGATTTGAAAGCACTACGATAAAGACAATTAGCTCTTAACTATGAATAACGATGAGTTGGTTGAGATGAAAAACTCCTATCACTAAAACAAAAGGCAAATTCCGATACACGTTGAATGAAATGGCAAAAAACACAATGAGTTCGCTAACATTAGCCACCAGCTCCCAGCGCCGCGGGGCAGGTAACGGGCTGGGGCTTGCACCCCAAACCGACTAAGCAGTTGTACGAGAGTCATACATCTGGCTGTCCTTGGACGGCGGGTGGTCGAAATTGTGGCGTTCTGCTTGGCATGGTCTCGCTCTATTCTTGGTCTTTTTGTTTCTGGATTGACTGAAGCGTATATAATGGTATCAGCGTTTTCGCCTGTACATATTTTATAATTAAGAATTAGATATAAGTGTGTGGACATCTAAGGTAGACATAGTCCACAAAATGACATGTATATATATTAAGACTTTGTACGCTGAAGTTTAGTGGATGAGAAGCTGGTAGCCCAAGATGCCCTTAGCAGACGCGATTTTTTACTGCTCTAAATATATTACAGAGGAATAAACAGACTCCTACCCACATTCAACATTTATTGATTCCAGAATTATATAGTGTAAAGATGTACAATTTGGATTTGGCAGAGCTGACAGATGATCACATTCCTTGGGAATACGCGTATTTGTTGGCCTGTCGTGATGCGGAGATAATACAATTCACCCAGCGTTCAAATAGCCTAAGATTTTATGCAGTCGTGCATCAAAATGGCAGAGAAAAATATGACAGTTTTGTAATCTAATTTCACTCTTCATCAAACTTCATAAATCGACCGCAGGGATCCAACAGCTTAGAGATTTCCCCTGTTCTTCCTGGGAAGAACACAAACCGCAGAACCTGACAAAGGAATTGAGATACAAAGTTGAGGAAGACATCAAAATTCCATACGTGCTGCACGAATTATCTTTGAAATTTTTTAGGGAAATATAAGTCAATGCAATAATTAAATTGAGATTCGACTCTATTGAAGACCAAGTTGAGCAGTGACCAAACGGTCGGCGCTCAGAGTGCCTGTTGCCTTTCTCCGGACCATCCATACTCGCAAGCCTTGAATTGACATACCGAGAAACAGATGTACTGACATACTCTTTATGTATTGACACTCTTTACAGTGTATGCTCATTACAGACTTTCTCGAACATTGAAAACAACATCATTTTCACACATGGTCATTCGATAATTCGCAGAGAAATAACTGAAGAATCAGTTAACACAAAGTTATATCATTTATTCAGTGTTAACATTTTGACTAGCAACGAAAAACAAACAGGATCTTCAGTCATTAGTTGCACTGACTTCTGCTGAACATGCTGGTCTTACACCAATAAAGCTATTTATTGAACCACCATTTTTAACTGTGTGAAAGCATATTACCTACATACACGTTAAGTGTTAAAAGTGGAATTTATTTTCATCAAAAGTACAATTTTATTTTCAATATATTTATTATGGTATGTATTTTCGAGGAAACGTCACAATGGGCATCGTTACGAAGAAATAAGTCGTTACTTCCCCGATGATGATGAGATAAGCAACGGGCATGGAGATTGAGAAAATAGAGGGAGGGCAGAAAAGTGGCAGCGGAAACGGGAGAACTGTTAGCAATTCTACCGCAAACCCACTCAGCGATTCTCTGCCAAGCGAATAGTTTTCGATTATGACACGAGAATTTAGTTTTAACGAGCATTAAGATAGGGCTCTTTGGCATGTTTAACGTAGTAGTTTGTTCCTGCCTAGCAACAGGAGAAATTGTTGGGGGATATAGAAATAAATAATCAGAAAGCTTTGAGAGGTCGAAGTAAGTAGACTTGCTTAGCACATCCGTAAAGCTATAGTAGATAAACTGTGGATAGTTTCTAAACATTTCCAATAAGTACTGAATGTACTAGAACAGAAATAATAAAAGTGTGTTGGTCAGAAACATTTAATTCTGGGGAAGAGTTTACTGGTGGTCAGCTGGCCCGTGCCTGACCTTGGCATCGCTGACGATTGCAACGCTACACATGACGCAAGTATGACATGGCCACAGTGAATTTACAAAAGACATGCGCCTCAGCCGAAATGGAATCCAAAGACGCGGAGTTGGAAGGTCAAAATGCTAACCACTCACCCACCGAGGAACGCACAATGATAAGCTGTTGTTGACCCTTCTCCGTCGGATTGATTGACCGACTGATGAGTGGAGACCGGAAAAATGTGTAGTATAAAACGTCAAAATATGTACATAAATATGTAAGGGAAACAGTAACAAAATGTAATAAATCTGTAAAGTCGGATATAATTTGTAATATTAAAATGCACTAATAATAAAATATATTTACGTAATACGAAATTAGATTTATAAAAACTGCTCACTTTACATCATACAACTTTCTCGTCAGTAGTAAAAACTCATCTATTGTAATCCAGGACCGTAGTTTAGCAGCCGGACTAATCGCAACAGAAGCCTTCGCACAAACTAGTGAGAACTACGACCAGCAAACATACACAGTGGCATCTTCATCGAAGTGTTACACATCAGTGATTGCAAATGTTTTTCCGAAATTAAGGTTACAGATCACAACACGCGATGTCAATGATGATTTGGACACGTATATTTCCCCAATAATGTAGGGAAAATGCTGATATTAAAAAAAAAATCTTTTAATAAAAAATGGAATTAAATAGAAGAAAATTGATAAAATAAGAAAAGAGCAAAATATGTAAAATATGTAATATAATACTAAATATGTAACGAAACAATTCGATATTGAGCTAGGAGGGCCATGATTCGCCAAGATTGCAATTTTGAGAACGGTAAGTAGAAAAACAAAAAATATGTAATTAAAATCCGGTCTCTCCTGATGAGCGATTCCGGGCGCGTTAACAGCTAAGGTCGTTAATCCCGTAAGTGTAGTCCATGTTTTTGCTCGGGAGTCGGCGATGATCTTCACCCCCTGGATGCAAGATCCGGTGCCAACATACCGACAGCTGTTTTTTTTCCGCAGTCAGGTATCTCCACTAGCGGGGCACCGCCCCAGCCGGGATATGCTCTAAGCTCCCGACCGTCCTCCCGGCATGTGCGGTAGTGTAGAGAATGCAAGTGCAAGTGCATGTAAGTAGAGAGTGAGGATCGGAAAAGGAAGGAAAGATCGCGTGCAGTCCGAGGCCCGTTAGGTAAGGTACTGCTCCGGCATTCGGCTGGTGTTGATCGGAGAAACCACGTAAAATTCGGATCAGCGCAGTCGGTCGCTATATTTCTCCTCCAGAGAGAGTCTGAATTCGACCTTGCTCTGGAGCTGGTGTCGAAACCTCTCCGCCCGGGGTTAGAGACGAAGGGCGAGGAAAACGCGAACATGAGCGCACTGGGAAGCTCTACGGCAATGGGGGCGGGGAGAGGCGGGGAGGGGCGGGCACCGGCGCGGAAAGGGGTGTGAAACGTGGTGCGGCAGTCGTCGCCTGCGCTCCCCCCCCTCATCTCCAGCGACGCGGCCCAGAAGTGCAGGTGGCGCCGGCGGCACTCTGCTTGATTACCGAGGGCCCCCCGGCAGCCTGAATGGAGGTGCCAGCGTGCATACCGGAGGCGTCGCAGCCATCTTCATCTCCGGAGTGATTTCAGAAATCGAAAGCAGCGTGGGGGTGGAGCTGGGTGGGGGGAGGGGGAAGGTTGCGATTCGCGGGCGACACGGCGCCGGAACCGCTTCCGCCCGCCCCCCCTCGCCCCCTCCACGCTCGCGCACCCCGCCTTTCTTTTGTTCTTCGCCCCCGCGAGCGAAAGGGAGAGAAGATGCCCTTCTGCAGGCGGCCCTCGCTGCGCGCTGGCCACAGTCGCCTCCGCGCGCCTGTGGCAGCTGCTTCGCTCTCCGCGCGTTCTAGACCCCTCTTCTCTCTGTCTCTCTCTGTCTCCCCATTGGGGTCGGATTATTATGCCATTACTGGGCTGTGTGCCACGCTCCACATGAATAGACAGTACCCATTCAGATCATGAATGCGTGATATAGGAGGTGAGGACAGTAACTAGTCTCCATTACGCTGGTGACAGAATGAATAGATGCATGCAGATCTGGTATTGAGGGATACGAAGCAAGCATATGAGTATCAGCAAGCACACACGATTTGTTTATGAACAAAATTTTTCAAAGAAATGAGGCTGTATTTCACCATGTTCAAGATGCACGGCCGAGGAAAGTGAGCGAAGAAAAACATCGGCATTATATTAGAATGTACTATTCCAAAGCCTCTCCAACAACGAATTTAAACAATTTTAATTGAAGGAATGTTTATGACGTCTGCGTGCAGAAAACTGTAAAGTGACGGTGAAAATAATACCTTTGCGAGGAACCAACGCGCTACATGCTTGAAGATGGACGCTAATGCAGAAATAGCAGGGCGATGAACTGTCTTGATGATTGGGAAATCTTAATGATAAAAGGTAACACTTAAGACGGTGCATTGTGATAAATGACACCGGTGACGCAAAGTTGAAAAAGATGGAGACAAGACGGAGTGAAAAACAGATGGTAAATGATTCTTTTGATAAAGGCGTTCGTTAATGGAAAAAAATAGACGCTGAATAACATTCACTTGACTTTATAACAAATGAGTTATTACCAAGGCCAGTTCCCACAAAAAGACTAACTGAAAAAACACAGAGATTGATTTAGTCATCTCGGTAGAAATCTTCATTAATGTGAAAATCTATCTTTTTCCATTTAACTCAAAAATTAAAATGACAATGCATGTGTAGGTCGAAGTAATAGATTTCATTTTCTCTTCTCTGAGAGTAGGACTTTGTTACTTTATTTTGTTAAACGCAATTTTGTAATATCCAGAATTTACGTCATGCAGTGTAACTGAAAATTATGTACGCAACATTTAAAAAAAATGTTTATTTGCAATTTGCATACATAGTTGAACATTAGGCAAACGTGATAAAAACAGCTGTCCTATTGGCATGGGTGAGGTAGCCATGCAGCCATTAATCTTGAATGAGTAGGCGTACGTGCAGATGTGAGAATCTTAAGACCTAAATGGTAGCTGTGGAGGATAGTGAGGTTGGAGGTTTGTTTGCCGTTGTTTGATAGCTGCACTTGTTTGCTGTTGTCGAGCCATTTTTTAATACTAAAAGTGATTTCTTCTTTGTTGCTGTTTTTATATCTCGATGGAGAATAGAGTAGTTTACATACGAGCGTGCGCGTTGGTGATAGTATCCAGTGCCTTAGATTGGAATCTCTGAACAATTTTAATGCAAGAGATGCATGCTGTGCCTCATTATTGGATTCCCAAATTGTAAACTGCTTTGTAGATTGGTAATTTATTTCCTAGGGATAAAGTTGATCTACTGCCCAATAGCAAGTAAATGTTCCTTTATTTTTAAATATAATTGTATTCTCTTGATTTTAATATGTTCTCTCCAGTTCGCCCATCTGTCTAGATTTAGTTGCAGGTATGGAGTCAATTTGATGCACTTCTTTGTCATCGATTTTGATAGGACGTGTGTTTGACGCGAGGATATATTTGTCGTTTTAGGGTAAATGTTACACGTGGCTATTTTGATTCGTTGATTGTGACCACTGAGTCATATTTAGGTGACCTTGCAGGACTCATTGACGATTCTTGAGAGGGGTTTAGCACTATCATAACATAATAGCAGTATTAGGAGCAAATGACGCTGTAGTTACATCCTCACATGATGGCAAGGCAGGTGCGGAGAGTAGGTAGAGGACCATTTGCATTTTTATAATACTTTGTCGCATCCTGATAAGGACGATGATGAAAGAAAGAAGTTCAGGATTTAATCCCAGAAAAATCGAAGGGCCGCTATGAAAAGACTTACCAAGAATTTAAATCTTGGCAATTACAAAATAAGATAGACGTGATTACAGAAGATGTAATGCTTGCGTATTTTAAGAAATTGGCAAGATAATTTACACTTATTCCTTTTATAAAGATAAACCTTTGTCTTAAGTTTTGTTTTACACAGTCGCAGGCACATAAGGCAACTTCGTTATGGGTTTATTATTCGATGCTGAGATGCACAATAGAAATAAATGAAAATTTGAACTTGAAAAGCTTCCACAAGCTTTATGCTTTCTTAAATAGATTAAATGTTGTGGTGCAAACCAAAAAAGCAAACGTTTTCGCAAATGATGATGTGTGGAAGGTCTTGACAGAGGCTGGAGATGAAGAATATTTGTTTCACAAAGTAAGATTATTGTTACATTTGTATTCTGAAATGAAACAATGAACAGATTTGGTGTAAAAGCAGTCGATGTTTTTGTAGGTTGTTCTAATATTTGGCTTCTTCGGTGCTTGTCGCTGTGACGAAATATATCAGCTTCGTGTCAACGACATAAAGAGGGAAGGTTCCATTTTAATTGTACAAATTAATGATTCCAATAATCATAATTCACGATTTTTTACTATAGTTTCCGATGGCCCAGTTAACAATGTGGAAACAGTCATAAGATAATGGATTTGGTCCAAAGCATAAATACCACGATAAGTTCTTCTTTTTTTACAACCGTGGAAAATGTAGTATACAGAAAGTTGAAATTCACAAAATAGCAGGAGTGCCAAAAATCATAGCCACTTATCTTAGTCTCCCAGATCCAGAAAAATGCAATGGGCACTCCTTAAGAAGAACTTCGGCTGCGGCAATGGCCGATTCTGGAGCTTCAGTTACGGATCTGAAACGCTTTGGTGGGTGGCGGAGTTCTACCGTAGCCGAGTCTTATGTTGAGGAGTCCGTCGTTAATAAAGTGAAAATGGCAAAAAAAATCGCTATCTGCGACGAAGGTGGCGCGTCGACTTCCAGTGGCGCCACAACATCATCAGTCAATACTACTGAAGAAGAAATTAATTTCGTGGAATGCGTTGAAAATGACGCTAAATTACCACATATTTACTTTTCTAACTGCACCATTAATAATATAACAATCAACAATCAGCGTCCACCAAAATAATGAGTTAGTTTGATTCCTATTTGTCTAGTAAATTACCATGTTGTTGTTTTTTCCTAATAAAGTTGGCTTGCAATGAATCGGTGGTTGTTTACTTACGTTGCTAAGGATGTTAACACGCGTTGCTAAGGATTTTAAATTTCTACACATAAAAATAAGTACAAGTGAACCTATCAACAAACGTGAAGGGTTGCATGTTAACAGGGGTAAAAGACGCATGTGACCGATAAAAGTATATAAATTTGTAATTTCTTAAGATGTGAGAAGGTGGTGGGTATTGTTATAGAAAGGTTTTGGACGGTGTGTTCGGAATACGGAATAAAGGGAGTATTGCTGGTACCACAGAGAAGCTGAAGAATTGCAAGGAGCGACGTTCGGGAGCGGGCGTTCGTCAACGAGAGGAGGCATTTTGAATTGGAGCAACGACAGCATGGATGACTATGGAGACCAACGGAAGAGAACGTAATAATGTTCATCTCATTTTTTTTAAATAGGTTAACAGGAGTGGAGACCAGGAGATTTGTGTAGTTGAAAGAAAACAATAAATATTATTTGTATTTAAACTAAGCTAATTATTTGTTTGCGGGCAGTCCGATGTAGTAGGGTCGTAGCTACAATTTCCAACAGCTTTGCTCATTCGTACGGAGACCGACTGGACTAGCAGGGCAAAATGAATTCAATAATGGTTCCAGTTTAATTAGGAATAATTATTTGAAGAATTGAAATAATCATTGCAACACTCATTTCTTACTCTTTAAAGCATAGCTTTATTTACTCCGCGAACACATTCGCCATTACAAATACAACAACACGCATAAATCGACCGTAGCCCTTCACTGGCCATGAAACTCTATTTGATAACACCCGCCTCCTAGCCAGAGAAGACATCTGGGGAACAAGAAGAATAAAGGAAGCCGTGAAAATTATTAAACATCCGAAAAACCTCAATGCCGACCACGGCATACGTCTCCACGATGCCTGGAAGCATATACTTTACGAGGACGCCCGGTCGAGACGAGAGAAGTATTTTAACTCGTGCGCAGTCCATTACTACGCCCTGATGAAGATCGCAGCATGGCGGCCGAAACGTTGGCACCTGTGCCTTGGACGAGGCATCTCCCGGATAGCCATGTCATTACTAACTCCGGCCGCGGAAGCCTACGCTCTCAATCGTCTTATTTGTTTTGTGTAATTTAAATTTGAGCAAAGCATCGCCTGCTAAAGCTGCATCAGCATGAGCTTTCTCAATCATTGATAACGGTTAGGTATTAGTATTACAATACTACTTGAACTCCAAAAATGTTTGCCCACCACTGGGAATCAAACAGGTATTTGGATTTCGGAAGAAACAAACGTTATCACTAGGGGTGGATTTTGGTGACCCAAAACATCGCCAAAAATAATCAATAAAGTGCTCTTAACATGTTTTAAAAATGCCCTAAAGGCAAAGAAAAATTACGTAAAAAATGTGATCAAACACAGGATGAAAATCTCAAGTTGATGGATATCCAACATCCATCAAGTAACATATGTTACTGATGGAATCGAGACTACTTTTCGTTGAAGCGTTAGTATCGGTTTGTAAACTTTTAGTGTAGACTTTTTTTAACCGGGATTTCTTTCGTTAGTTATCCCGAAATGACCCTAACTGACAATGGCGCTGGTAGGCGTCACAGGAACTTTAGATTACACAAAACTGCTGATATAACAGTTTCTGAGAAAAAAAATGAATAGGTTATTCAAGAAGTCTGTGGAGAACTTTTGCTGCCTTTCGTAAATATTATTTGAAGCAAGTACCATTAAAATGATATTAAATCAGTGAAATCAGCAAAAAGTGCATTAAAAGTGACGGAAAAGGATAAAAGACCTACAAAAATCAGTCATTTCTTTTGTCATGACATAAAAATTAATGTCTTTTCTATTTAGAAGAATGCCGTTTAGTAAAGATAAAAAAGAAGACAATTCTTTAACATCCGTCCCCCAGTTATCACCACACCGACGGCATCTGTTCCGTCGTCCTTACAGAAACTTTGAAAACAAAATTGAACTTGACAAAGTTTCGAAAATTCAAACGTTTTCATGAAAAAGGCCGAGATCAAGTGAAAAAGAATTAAGAAAATGTTTACAGATTTAAAAAAAAAAAGAAGAAGAAAAAAAAGAAGAAAAAACCAACAACGTAATTTTTAAAAGATGTGACACAATGACCAAAAATTAATTTTGAAGAACATATTTCGTTAAGAGAAAATCTATGTATTCACTATTATAGTTGTTGGAAGACGCAGAAAAAAGTTAATACTCCGCAATTTCCGAAACTTAAATTCGATGAAAATTGGATTTTTTATTGGAGAATTGGATTTATTTTTTATTCGATGAAAATTGGCCGTTTTTATGGGAGTACTTTGCTCTGAAGGAAAATATATTTTGGTGAAAACTCTTGTAAACGGTTCATGTGCTTGTGTTGTTTACAGACAGATACCGGGATTGTCTAGAACATTTTTTTATTCAAAATGTGGATTCTGACAATGCAACTTATTAGAAAATATTATATGATATATATGTGAACAAGAAGTATCCACTTTTTTGATATCAATGAGTCACAAAACAAGTTTCCTGTCGACAAAATGTCACTTTCTCTGTAATATTAATATAGTTTATCTCTACTAAGTGTGGGACTGAGAAAGGTTCTTTGGCCGGGGATGCCACCCTGACGCGGTTGGCTGCAGTGTCGCGCGGGCAGAGGCGCGAGGCAGCAGTAGTCTAGTCGTGGTCGTGGCTGAGTAACGTCGTTTTTCAGGATGCTCGGTGCAAACAGTTAAGTTATGTGTAAAGGAGAAAAAGCCATTTGTATGGTAGGATTAGTGAGGAGTGGTGTAATTGTAACAGTGATTAAAATTTATTAACGAAACTACCTGTTTCATTTCAAGGATTCTCCTTGCTATGCCCAATCCTACAAAAGTAATTGTATACGTAAGTAGTAAAAATAGCGAAGTATTCGTAATTCGACTTAGCGGTTATGTGAGTTAGGTCACACATCCCAGAACTCAAGAAACCCTGTACACTTTGCACTTTTTCCCATAGTAAGTTTCACAGTTTTTAACCTTTTAACGTTAAATTAAATAAATAAAAGTACGCACGTTTGCCGCGAGCGGACGTGGTAGTGGTTTTTCGCGTCCGGAAGTGATGTGGCATCTTTGGAGCGATGGATCAGAAATTTATTTTCCGTAAACTGAACTTCCGTAACGATATTGTTATGACGATGTCCACCAATGAAACAAACGAAAATCCATTCTCAAGGACCTTCCTTAGGGATTTTTATGGCCATCGCCGGCTACAAATTATCGAAACTATTTAGTTGTAGCTGAAAATAAAGCATAAAAAACTATTCAAAGGAAAATAATATTTTATTTACATGGATTTTTCTAAGAAGTTGGTGGTATGAAGACTATTAAACGACGCACGGCCGATAGCACGAACGACGGAGTTTGTTATCAAGCTCAATTAGCGTCTGATTTTACAAAATTAGTCGGCTCTGAATTTTGCGCTTAATCGATCTAATTATGTTAATGACTATATCACATGATACATTTTGCGGGGAGACCATCAGAAGAAGTACCGGTTGTTCTGTAGCCGGAATACTCGGTTAGCTATTCCTAGAAGTCGCATGATCGCAAGCAGTGCTTGTTACGGTCGCGATCATGCGATATCTAGCGGCACGACTGTGAAAGATGCGAAATACCGTGACATATTCAAAATGATTCCAATTCCATCGAGAGGACGAACTCTGAGAAGCAAATTTAGAAAAATCGCAGTGTAGGAGAGTGGAATTCAGAAATGTAGTAGGAGCCAGAAAATATTGAGTATTTAGAGTTTCCGGCGCGTCAACTACAACGGTAATAAGTCTCGTGAGTGAAGTGCGTGTTCTAAGCCCGTAAACAGCGGCGTGGACGTTAGGTCCAGAGCCGCTCTACATGGCTGCCTTCGAGATTCCCCTCACAGGAATCTCCTACACATATATTCTTCATAAATAGAAGGTTATCTCTGGCACTCATTACTTTTGTGAATTCAACTAATTCGTTGTGCATCCATGAATTCACTGAACATTATTTGGTATGTGTTCTTTAATTCTTTAATTCTTTAATTTGTAGGTTAAGTCGTAACGACATCCTGTGCTTGTAAATTAATGTTTAAACGTCTGGAAAGCTTCACACTGGAACTCAACTTCAAACATATCTGACAACCTATGAACGAAGAGAAAGTGTCACCAAAAAGTGAAATAGAAAGTCCAGAAAGATTATTTTGCATAGACTACGAAGTAAAAACATAACTTGTGTCCCCTAAAGGGACAACAAAACGTGACTTTCACAATGTTAGGCGTGTTGTTTACTAGATAACAGCTATGATTGCATGTGAAGCTGTTAAACTTGTGTTGCGGGTTGCATACGCATCACTGATTGAAGGGTATGGGAATGCACTCAATGATTACCATTTACGTACTCAACGCAATTTGTGCACTAGAATTTCTCAATTTTGACCAAACCAATTTTTCAACGATTAACAGTCCTCATTGGGCAAGTCCGATCTAAGCGCGTGCTCTTTTTTTTTTTTTAAATATATATACTTAAGTGCGTCTGAGATAGCTTAAATTTCCCTCAAAGCCACCGAATATTAAACCTGACGATGAACAAAACAATAAAACCTGAGGCAAACACATTTTAAAGTAACTGCATGCTTCATCACCCCGCTCAAAGGTCGCAGCACTAACAGAGCAAGACCTGTGGTGACATGTCTCGAATTCAGGAAAAGATCCCAATGATTTCTTGGGAGCGACAGCGACTCCCTCAAGGCTACTGTTGTATATTGCGATTTCTCAAACTTTGCCCCTCAAGGCATGCACTGCTTGTTACGGTCGCGATCATGCGAAATCTAGCGCAACGACTGAGAAAGATGCGAAATACCGTGACATATACCATCGAGAAGATGGGATCGAGAAGATGGGAGTGGCCTTGAGGGGCAACGCGGTCCGTGACCCATTTGTTAGGGTACTGCCCCGGCATTCGCCTGGTGCTGATCGGAGAAACCAGGAAAACTACCGATCAGAGCAGCCGGCCGCTAGAATTCTCCTCCAGACAGCGACTGAATTCGACCTAGCTGACAAGCTAGTGTCGGGACTCGAACCTAGGACCTCCCGGTCGGAGGGACTGCAGTGACATCAGGTTGATGCACTGAGCCAGGCAAGTAAAGTGTATTGGAGTCACATCCTCTACAGATGATTAGGCCACTTACTAGTACCTTTAATTCTCTACAAATTCATTTGTATGCAAGAAAAAGGCCAAATCTTTAAAAATAATATAGAAAAACGATTTCCTCCATTTATTTTAAGACTAACGACAACGTTTTCACATTCGGGCTATCCTCATAGACCGTTACAAGACCAAAATCTACAGTTCAAATTCGATTGACCTACAATTTGCCTAACCGTATGTTTCATAAATTTCAGAGTACAGCTCGTTTTCATGCTTCAAGGCCCGTGCTAAGGAAACGGGGAAGTTTAGTCGAGCGCCTCTCCTTTGTCGTGTGGCAGAAGTGTTTCAAGTATTTAGAAAATTAGTGGTTGAAATCGTAGAACATTTGGTGCGAAAATTAAAGTTTCTAGCAATAGATTTTTTGCACAAAACTTTAAATGAAAATATATTTCTGGCATTCAATTCATTGTGTACGAAATGCAGTGTATTCACGAACATATCGCATGAGTGTTTTGGTCTTATGATCTTCGTAAGCAGTATGCGAGAAAGTAAAATAATCAAAAAGTTAATAAAAACAGTAAACCCTCATTAACACGAATTTCAAGGGACCGAAATTAAAGGAGTTCATGTAATAAAAATTCGCGTTATCCGAGTATCATAAATGACCGTATTACCGTAACCCCTTGCCGGGACCTACGACACTAGCTTGTCAGCTACGTCGAATTCAGTCGCTGTCTGGAGGAGAATTCTAGCGGCCGGCTGCTCTGATCGATATTTTTCCGTTGTTTCTCCGATCAACACCAGGCGAATGCCGGAGCAGTACCCTAACAAACGGTCCACGGACCGCGCGCGATCTTTCCTTCCTCTTCCTTGCCCTATCCTCTCCTCTTACACACACACTTACACTAACATGCACTACACTACCACACATGCCGGGAGACCGGTCGGGAACTTACAGCTTGTCCCGGCTGGGGCGGTGCCCCGCTGGTGGGAGATACTTAGTTGAGGGGAAACCCCGCTAGTCGACGATAGATCGACGCCATCCAGCGGGGAAAAGTTCATCGCTACCTCACGACGAAAAACACGCACTACACTGACGGTATGAATGACAAAAGTAGTTGATGCGCCCGGAAACACGAATCAATCAATCAATCATTGCCATGACCTACGTTTCGTTCGTGTTACGGCGAAATTGGTATTAAGCGATTGCGTGCTAGCAACGTTTTACTGTAGTACGATACTGATAGCGTTGGCAAACAAATGCAGATAGATCGAAAAATTTATAATAGTAATGATTAAACACTATGGTATTGTAATATTCTACAAATATGTAAAAGTATTAGTTTATATTACCGCGAACGAAAGGCAGTTGTGATTATCGCGTTCTCTTATCAATGCGGCGTTACAACAATGTGTTACAAGAATCAATGGCCGCTCTTCTATTCGTTTTCACATTTAAAACAAAGGACGCAATTTAAAATTAAATAAAATGAAATGTAATATAAATATAATACTACAATGAAATTTGGGCTGTACAGAAACATTGAGAAAATTACAGACACAAACAGGAAAAGAATCTCTTGCTATGGTCACCTGCAAAGGATGGAATCTAACAGATTCACAGGAAGATTGTTCAACTACATTAAAAAAAATAAAAATGGATTATACTTGTACTTGGGTCAAAGAAACAGAAAAAGACATACTAAAACTATTCACAAAATATTCAGAACCGTTCACCCCTGGGACACAAATTAGTCAAGTCAAAAGGTTTTCTAGAAAAACTTAAAAAGAATACTGGAGCCACCTGGACAGAAGAGAGAAAAGAAAAACATCGGAAGAGAATGAAAGAATTTGAGGGAGAAGAAATTGGAAGGAAGGAAGGAAGGAAGAAGTTGAAATAAACGTGGTCCACAGTGGCTTATACGAAGAAGAAGAAGAAAATGAAATTAGAAACAATGCAGAAATTCTAACTTATGTAATATCCAACTGCGTAGCACCATCATTCATTTTACGTTCACGAAGCTTAGTAAATTGGGAGCGGTCGACTTTCACCAAATTATCCAGAAATTACTCATATTTTTTAAAAAAAGTTCAACATGACCTTATTCGATGATCTATTTTTGATAAACACATCACATTTAGAAAAATTGTATCTTCGTAATTGTAATTGTAGGAAGACGCCGAAAACAATTGATTTCTTCAATTTCCGAAAAATCATGGTTTTCAACCTACATGAGACCAGTACAATTCACTTAAGCGACCTTTACACTAAGGTCTAAATTAAATCAAAATTGTGCAGGTTTAAAATAATGCGTATGTTTGACATAGATTTCCGCAAAAAAAAAAATTGTTGAAAAATTGAACATGACATTACTTCTCGTAGTTAGAAAAAGTGTTAAACTTCGAAGAGAAACCCTCACTTAAGAAAACGTGTGCAGAATTTGTCGAAAACAAGTTTCTTCGAATTATTCATAAACACTTGTTCATGAACAAGGTCGGGGATCGTTGGTTGCCTAAAATTCTTTCTGCAGTGAAGAAGCAAGAGCGGGTGCTCGGTGTCAAACAGTTTTTGGAGTTTGTGAAAGGAACAAAGATGCTGTACTATGTCGTGTTTATTATCACAATCACTGGGGCCATGATTTACTACCACGTCGTCCTGGGTAAAAGAGAGTCATGGAATGGCGCCATGCTAGCAACAATTTTCAGGGGCAGTGAAGGCATAATGTAAATTGATTTGTAAGAAATTCTACGGTAAATGAAGAATGTTATGTCAAGGTGGGGTAAATTCTCAAGAGGTGTGTGGCTCTTCCACTACAGTGCACCTGTCCAAACTGCTTCTCTTGTGAAGGCCACTATTGAACAGTATGGTTTCACGTAACTTTTTAATCCGCCTTACAGTCTTGACTTAGGCCGAGTGAATACTATTTATTCCCAACATTAGTCTGGCCTCTATAGGCGAAAATTTAACGCTAATAAAGGGATTCAGACAGCTGTAATCGAAGAATACAAGGGTAAAGACAACTACTGTTGCTAAAGCAGTACGTTCTTTCTCGCCCATACTTGTAAAGTTATGAGAAAAGTACTCATGTTTTCGAAAAATTGTACATGAACTTATTTCAATATCTATCGTCAAATAACAGATTTTATTAAGAGAAGAAAATCTTTATATTTAGTATTTTAGTTGTAGGAGACGCCGAAACATTTTTCAATTTTCGAACAAACGTGACGTGAGACCCGCTACATTCTCTTAAACGTCCGTCACATTATCCAACAACAATTTTTTTTGCGTAACTTTACATAACTACTCCGTAGCGAGAGAGTAAAAAGCACATTTCCAGTATTGTATTGAATTACAAGTGCTAGAGGTCCCCCAACATCTTAAATATTCGATTTGATACAGGTTTGATAATGTTCGTAACGACACAAAGGTACAAAAACTTTCAAGCGGCAAGCTTGATTTCGCTTTCAAGCGGCAATTATCGGCCAATTTCTCTTTTGTTAGTTTTTTTTCAAAAATATTAGAGAGACTTTTTTATGTGCGAATGGAAACCTTTCTAAATAAACACGACGCGTTTTCAAATTGCCAACATGGATTCCGGAAATCAAAATCTACGGAAACAGCCATTTTTTCTTTTCTTAAGGATGTTGCCTCATCATTGGATCAAAACGAAGCAACTATTGGAATATTTTTAGATCTTTCAAAAGCTTTTGACGTCATTGATCATAACATTTTACTTTCAAAATTACCTTCGTATGGAATCCGTGGTATTACTCTAGATTGGCTATGTTCGTACCTTAAACAACGATCTCAGAGAGTAGAAATACCTTACTGGAATGATGGAACTTTATGTACACACTTTCCGGTTCTTTGCCAATTGCACGTGGAGTCCCGCAAGGATCAATTTTAGGCCCTATTCTCTTCCTATTATACGTAAATGACATGTCCTTAGCGATTCGAAACGGAAGAACAGTTCTCTTTGGGGATGATACAAATATTCTTTGCAACAAAGAAACGTAAATAGTACAATATCAAACGTTTCAAATTGGTTCCGTAATAACAAATTAAAAGTAAATGAAAAGAAAACTGTTTCAATGCAGTTTTCCATATCAAATAAAAAATTCTGTACTCTATTGAAAATGAACGGTGTGCCATTGACTGATGTTAATGTAACAAAATTTTTAGGTCTATCAATTCAGTCAAACCTCAAATGGAATGCCCACTTAAATGAATTGAACACAAAATTAAGTTCATTATGCTACGCGTTCAGAATTCTTTCAAATTCCGTCAGCCTTCATACAGCTCGTTGTGTATATTTTGCCAATGTTCACTCCCGCCTGAGATATGGCATAATATTTTGGGGAAAAACATCTTATAGCTCACAGACTTTCAGATTACAAAAAAGAATTGTACGAATAATAAGCAAATCCAACCCACATAATTCTTGTAAGTCACTCTTTATTAATCTAGGAATTTTACCATCACCTTATCTCCTGATTTACGAATCAGTAGTTTTTGTCAAAAATTACTTACTTAAGGGCGGGAATATATTTTCAGCAAACGCCCATGTCTATAAGTATAACACACGACGTAGTAATCATATTCACCAGGTGGCAGTATCAACAGCTCACTACAAAAAGTTCACATACAATTCATGTACATTACTCTACAACACTTTGCCAGTAGACATTAAACGATTCAATTCAATAGAAAAGTTTAAGTCCCAAGTAAAATCTTTTCTGCTGCATAACTGTTTCTATACAATTCGAGACTATACCGAGCATCAAAAAGGAATGTAGAATTAATTTTAACAATGATAGGTAATGTAATTATTTATCATTTGGACTGTATAATTCTAAAGAACCTGTAACAAGTATTGTACCACAGTTTCTGGGTTGATGGCCCCCATCTCGATCAGGTTTTTCGTCCAGTTTCCCTGATCCTTGAGCAAATGCTGAGATGGTCCCTTGTTTTGCTTCTGGACATAAATGTAACTTCATTATTTGTGCACGTCTTCTGAATTTCAGTGGGAAATATTAGTTATTCAAATTATCGTTTTTCATATTATCGCGGCAAAAAGTATTATTCTTTCATGAAAAACATGAGGGTTCAGGGCAGGAATTTGTAGCTAATTTACCTTCGAAAATATATTTTATTATATAGGAGCGAATATTTTGTCAACAAAACTCGAAAAAAAAACTCTCTTTTCTGTATTCAAAATTCGACTAGAATATGGTTTAGGATAGAGACCAGAGAATTATGAAAACGTGCACAAAATTCACTTCTCCCCATAGCTCGTCACACGCAGTTTTTAACTGTTTTTGACGTAAATAAATAAATAAAGCTATTAATGAACGAGACGTCGCGATGGCCGACGCGCTCGCCATAATGGAGTAGGGCATGAGAACTTTTTAATGAAAAGGCAATTGAAGCCCGCGGCCGCGCAAAATCAGCGATTTGTGAGAACGCGAAATCCGAATGGGAGAAGTAACAGCACATCAAAATATGACGGCGCTAATTACTCTGCGTAAAATGAAACTTGTTTGACGAGAATCGAACCAGGGAAACGCGAAATATTGAGTGATGAAAGTTGGTGTATTAAGAGCATGAAGTTTTGATATGAGAACAATGTGACGTCATATGTGGCAAAAGAAACCTTTTGGCGTGAATATTAATATATTGAAAAGAAGTATAATTATAGAAACTAGTGTAGTAGAGAGCCCCGAAGCTGAACTAATTCTTGCAGACACGAATTGAATTTTAGAGGCCCCATTACAGAAAGAAAGGTTTTTTATGCAAACATGCCGAAGTCACGTGACTGACGCTATGTTTGTAACAAGAGGCAAAATATGAACATATTACAAATAAAAACTGTGTTGGACTGACTTAAACGATATGAAATATCGAAAATAAATTTAGAATAATTATTACGAGGAGGAGGAATGCCCAGGAAAGGCGCAATAAATAAATAAAAACAATAAACAAATCTTGCCTATCCTACAAGATCGTGCCTACATATGTGAACCTGAAGAGTTCTGCCACCACCGCCTCCGCAAGAACTGCTTTACATACAGCCCAGGGAACATGGATTAAATACGAAATTATTAAATGGTATTCTATTAGGGATGCATTATCTTACTACCTGTTTGTTGCTCACACCCATATCACACAATTATTTTGGCCCCTTGAATTTCTCCACCTTGATCGGAAAATACGTGATATCCTTTTCTTAGAAAACTGCCAGAAAAAACTAACATTAAACAAAAAATTAGAAAAATTAAAAGCTAAGCAACTTAAATCCTCCAAAACCAATTCATCCCCTTCTACCAGTACTCAGACGTTCTATCCTAGAATTAAAAACTTATCTGATGTTTTATTTAGTGATGAAGTTCAATTACTTTCCAATGGCCTAAAATATGCCCCTTTACTAAACTCTTCTACCAAAGATCTCACAAAATTAGCTTTTAGTACTGAAGTTGCCTTATGCAAGATTAATGACAAAAACATTCTCCACTCCTTAGTTATCGATTGTTCTAAAATTCTTTCTGATGAAATCAATAGACCTGTCCTTCAGAACTCTACAAAACCTAGCAATCATTCTACAATTAAATTAATAGAGAAAGTGAAACACAATAATTTAATTATTAATAAGGCTGATAAAGGTAATACTGTTGTCATATTGAATCATTCAGATTATATCCGCAAACTTCAAAACTTCATAGATGAAAATAAGTTCATTACTCTAGATAAAGACCCCACTTCTTCTTTCAATGCTAATGTTAGGAATGCCATATTGACTAGCACTTTAATTACTGAACAAAGGAAAAAATCCTTAATGGTTATGAACCCTCAATGCCCCAGATTATATGGTCTCGTTAAACTTCATAAAGAAAACCTACCCATTAGACCAGTAGTTAGCTTTAGTAATTCTTGTATTTTACCTCTGTGTAAATTTATCATTCCTATTTTCAACTCCATTACTAATTTTAGCGCCAAATTCAAAATTAACAATTCCTTAGATCTTATTCAGAAAATTAAAGAATTTGATGTACCGAACAATACCAAGTTAGTTTCTTTTGATGTTAACAGTTTGTTTACCAACATACCTCCCTCTGAAGTACAAAATATTTACATTAAGCATTTTATGAATTCTAAATCCCCTTACAATGTAAAAATAGAGTTAATCAAATTATTAGATTTATGTATTGAACATAATTATTTCAAATTTAACAACAAAATTTACAAACAAGCTGAAGGTCTGGCTATGGGCCCTAACATGTCACCTTTATTTGCAGAAATCTTCATGGACCAATTTGAAAATAACTTATTCAATAGTAGTAACCCCTTACTTAAGAATATTATGTATTATTTTAGATATGTCGATGACATTATTTGCCTTTGGACTGGTTCGATAAGACAATTGAACCAATTTTATGACCTATTAAACTCTTTTCACCCTAATTTAACATTTAAAATGGAATTAGAACAGAATCCTACCATAAATTTTCTAGACTTAACCATTTTCATACAGAACAATAAACATAATTTTAAAATTTTTAGAAAACCCACCCAAACAGATCTGATCATCCCCTTCAATTCAAACCATTCCAATCAACATAAATTTGCAGTATTCCATTCATGGATACACAGACTATTCAACATACCCATGTCACAATCAGATTTTCAAGAAGAAGTTAATACTATTTTACAAATTGGTGAAAACAATGGATACAACCCTTCCACCATTATGAAATTCATAAAACAAAAAGAAATTAAATTAATAACTAAAGAAGCCTTCCCTCAAAATATCTCCTCTGATAAGAAATTGTTCATAAGTATTCCATATATTGGACCCATATCCCAAAAGATAGGTAGAATATTCATAAAGAATGACATACAGGTATCTTATAAAACCCTTAACACCCTTCAGTAATTACTCCCCAGCAACAAATCGCCTTTACCCTTCACGGAAAGAAGTGAAGTTTATTTGTTACAGTGTAATAGCTGTAATTCAGCATACATAGGACAAACAGGTAGAATGTTTACCTGCAGATTAAAAGAACATCTAAGATCTTGGAGACTCAAACAAGATTTCTCCACTTTCTCCTACCATCTCATCCAAAATAACCACTCTTTCGACCCAGATATCAACTTTAAAATCTTACATTTGGAAAACGAGGGTATTACATTAAACGTTCCAGAAAAAGTTTGAAATTTTAAAACTGTACAAAAATACAAATAGAAATTGTCTCAATGAACAATCACAATTTAAATCCAGCCCAATTTTAAATTTACTTATTTGACTAGCTTTTATTTTTCTTCCTCCCTCCCTCCCTTTTCTATTCAGTCTGTTCCCGAACCACGTGCGATGCACAAGATGGCGGCATACTGGTCGTTGTACTTTTATAACATTTAATTATGAGTGTTTAATTTATGTTACTTGGGTAAGTACCTTAATTAATTAGTTTTCAAGCTCTATATGTTTATGTAAATTGGTAATTTTCATTTGCTTACTTTTTACTGAATTTTCTATTGTAGTCATTGATGATGCGAAAACACTCCCGAAACATGTTTGACGAAATTTTCTAAATACAAAAAAATGTCATCCTTTATTGTGGTTAATACATCCTTATCCTTGAAATTCAAATAAATAAAACGTAAAATAGTGATACGAACAGAGTTGATCGTCAATTTGTTTTGGCCAAAACTTATAAAACTCGCCACAATAGCAGTCAGAACGGTAGTTTGAACACGAGAGGACTTGTTTTGCGTGTTGTGCTAGGTAGAATATGTTGCGGAAGAATAATTTGTCATTCAATTTTGAACTTGTATGAATTTAGGATAGTATATTTGAAGGCGAGTGAACGTGTATTGCGTATATTGATTGCTAGACGGTAGATTTTTCAGAGAGAGAACTTGTATTTTAATTTTGAATTTTTGTTACGTGGAAATGTGTTTTCGTGTGAAAGTCTAACAGTTAGGATAAGGAACTTGTAATTTCCGTCTTATTGCAAAAATAGAACGCGAAATTAGACGAGTGGAACATAAAATCCAAAAAGAACATGGCTGAGGCGGTGTCCAACTTGAGGGAGATACCTGCATTGGGAAAACCCGCAAGGCAACAGGTAGGTCGTCGTGGGATCTCACCATCCAACAGGGGAAAATCACGCACTACATTTACGAGTCTCATGAACACAGCAGTTGGTCCGGAATCATCCGTCAATCAATCATGATGTAGAGCACATGATTATAATGGGAGAAACCAAAGTCATAAGGAGCGCAGATTGTGGAAAACCACTATAATTTACATATGAAAAAAATGCAATGTTCATCTCCATTCAAACTGTTTTCGGTTGTCTCTTGTCAGGATGAATTGATATACCCTAAGGTCCAGAAGTTGCGTATACGCAACATTGTTGTACATTGAATATTGGTTAAAAAATTATAGATGATTTTTTTATTATTTCACATTATATGATTAAAAATATTTCAATGCTTGGTCCTTCACCCATTAAGTACCAGCGTCCTCATTTGAGGACAGTGATTTTTTTTATTATTTCATTTCATTATAAATTGTGTTCCCCATCACATTGTTGTTTGGCAACACTGCAAAGGTTCATTCAACAGATTTAAACGTTTGTTATTGCTCAGATTTCTATTATTGTAGTTTTTCTAGCTTCCTAAGTTTGTGCATTTTATACTTTGTGTTGATAAAAAAAATTGATTATATCTACTTTTCTAAATTTCAGTGATTTGCTAAACTGACTTAGTTTGTGCTCACACTTTACGAAGAATGTAAAATTGTGCCGTTATATGATTCCATGTTTTCGAGACGTTGATATTTTAGTGCCGTCCTCATATGAGGACGCTGGGACTTTATGTTATACAATTTTGTCGTGAAGTGTAGAACTTGTAAAAGAGTTGGAATTTGCATTTCATGTTGTTGGTTTTTTAATAGTAATGATCGTGCCACTCAATGGTGCATGATTGATCATGCGACTGCTTGATCATGCGACATCTGCCGGCACGACTGAGAAAGACGCGATTTTTATGAAGCTGCCTCTCTAGGCCCGTCTTCACGATGGAATACATCGAGGCATTTCGCGGTTTTCTCGGTCGTGGCGCTAGATGTCGTATGATCGCGACCATATCAAGCCCTGCTTGATCATGCAACATCTACCTGCACGATCAAGAAAGACGTGAAATGCCGCGATAGTTTTCATAGTGAAGACGGGCCTTGAGAGGCAGCTTTATAAAAATCGCACTATAAAAGTTCCCAAGAATCTGCAAGAAAGGAGGTATCAGTTTCGTCTTCTCCAGCAAACGTGCTGCCTAACGTAAGATTCGATAGAAAAATACTCATTGTCACGAGGATTGCTTATGCACAATATCAGCAGCCATCATGCATAAGGAAGCCTCGCAAATATTGTGCTAAATGCAATATTACTCTCTGTGTGGAATGTTTTGGTGTATTCCACTTCAGAAAGTAAAGTAGATTTTTCTGAAATTACTTTTGTTCTATAATCTTAGCTGAGTACAAGATCATTTTCGAAAATAGGATTGTATGAGAAGTCTTTTCAATTATTACCGTCAGGTTCTGTTTTGAAAATATTGTTCTCGTGTAATCGTATTTGGTTTGTTGATACATTACAATAACTTGTAATTATGTTTAATTATTGTATTTTATAATTGTTTTTTAAAATTTGGAAAAGTAGTTACTAATATTCGAATCCAGTGGGCATAAACATTTGTTATGAAGACTTTTTATTATTGCGGAAAACTTCATGCTAAGTCCCAGCGTCCTCATATAAGGACAGTCCTCCACACCTACCCAAATTAATAATTTGAATTAATTTCGATAAAATTAAATAACTAGCACTCAATTATGATCTTTTGAATTTCATTAAAAAATTGCAGTAAAAATAATTTGGGACTTAATGGGTTAATGAGTTAATTTCTTTCTTACTTACGCCAGGACCTTTCGGACCTTCCATGGCGTATCTTCACTTAGGTCAGTCAAAAGGGAAAATTTCTGCCTTGTGTTTCTTGTGCTCCAACGGCATACTCGTATCAAAGTTTTCTCTCCCATTCACACTCGATTTACAGCGTCTAGTAAAGCTGCAGTACTAGAAGCAACTCCGCAGCCCGCGTCCAGGGGCCGTGCGGCTGAGGCCGCCAAGCGCCACGCGCCCCGCCCCGCCCCGCCCACCCTCCGCCCGGCTGGCTGCGCGGCGAGCGAAATCGCTCGGCCAGGCGGCAGCGGTCGCCCGCCCGCCCGCGCCCGCCTCCCCGCGCCCGCGGCCACAGCCGAGCGAACAACGCCAGCCGCGTCCATCGCCTCCGCCCCCACGCCCGTCCGCCCCCGTCCCTACAGTCTTCGGCTCATCGCTCCTCCCGCCTCTCACCCACCCGCTTCAGCCCTTACATCCGCCTTGCTGGTCCGTCTCCGCTCCTGGGCTAGTAAGCCCCTGTCCTCACGCTCGCCCGTCCATCCCACTCCGTCCCTACGCGAGTAAGCCTCTGCCCCAACGCTCGCCCTTTCATCCCACTCGCCCTCACGCTAGTAAGCCTTTCCCCCTACGTTGGCCCCTCCATCCCACTTCGCCCCTACGCTAGTAAGCCCCCATGCTCATCCGTCAGTCTCCGCTCCTACGCTACTAAGCCTCTGCCCCCATGCTCACCCGTCAGTCTCCGCCCCTACGCTAGTAAGCCTCTGCCCCCATGCTCATCCGTCAGTCTCCGCCCCTACGCTACTAAGCCTCTGCCCCCATGCTCATCCGTCAGTCTCCGCCCCTACGCTACTAAGCCTCTGCCCCCACGCTCATCCGTCAGTCTCCGCCCCTACGCTACTAAGCCTCTGCCCCCATGCTCATCCGTCAGTCTCCGCCCCTACGCTACTAAGCCTCTGCCCCCATGCTCATCCGTCAGTCTCCGCCCCTACGCTACTAAGCCTCTGCCCCCATGCTCATCCGTCAGTCTCCGCCCATACGCTACTAAGCCTCTGCCCCCATGCTCATCCGTCAGTCTCCGCCCCTACGCTACTAAGCCTCTGCCCCCATGCTCACCCGTCAGTCTCCGCCCCTACGCTACTAAGCCTCTGCCCCCATGCTCATCCGTCAGTCTCCGCCCCTACGCTACTAAGCCTCTGCCCCCATGCTCATCCGTCAGTCTCCGCCCCTACGCTACTAAGCCTCTGCCCCCATGCTCATCCGTCAGTCTCCGCCCATACGCTACTAAGCCTCTGCCCCCATGCTCATCCGTCAGTCTCCGCCCCTACGCTACTAAGCCTCTGCCCCCATGCTCACCCGTCAGTCTCCGCCCCTACGCTACTAAGCCTCTGCCCCCATGCTCATCCGTCAGTCTCCGCCCCTACGCTACTAAGCCTCTGCCCCCATGCTCACCCGTCAGTCTCCGCCCCTACGCTACTAAGCCTCTGCCCCCATGCTCATCCGTCAGTCTCCGCCCCCTGCGCTAGTAAGCCTCCGCTCGTCCGCCCCCGTGCCCGCGCCAGTGCCCCTCTACCCCTACGCTTGTCCACCTTGACGCCACCCGCTCCCCGCTCCCACCCTCGCCAACCCGCCTTTCTCCGCGCGCGCGCTCGACCGCGAGCGCCCTGCTCGCACTCCGCCTGGCCGGCAGGCAGGCAGGCAGGCAGGCAGGCAGGCAGGCCGCGCCCGTGGGGGGCGCTGGCGCGCGAACGCCGAGGGCGCTGGACCACGCGAGCGGCCGGGAGAGGGCGGCGCGACGCGAGGCAACGGCCGGCGACAAACGGGCGCAATGCGCGGCGACGGGGCAGGGGCGAACAACAGACAGGAGAAAGCCAAGCCGGAGAGCGAGGATGCGGCATAGGAAAACTGGAGGTAGATGGAACATAGAAAAGGGGTAGTCGTGAGGACATAGATGGGAGGCAGAATGTGACGGAAGAAAGACGAACACCTGGTTGGCTATTAGCAATGGTTTATTATAAGCCCCGGTTGCAAGTACACTGTCACATCCTAACAGAGGCTACGCAGTCCAGCGTTCAGTCGGTCGTTGCCATGAGGAGGGTGGGGGGGAGGTGGTAGTCAGCGGCGGCAAAGGCGGTTAGGCTGGCGGGGGGTCGCTTGGCTCAACCTTGTGTCGATTCCCACCTTGGTCAACCCGAGGGCAACCGTGGAGTGGGGACGCCGGCGATCAGTACCATGCTCACGAAGAGCGGTAAACAAGCGACAAACTCGGTGGCCTAACGCCGCCTTTATGTACTGTCGGGTCAGTCCATCCTTTCGGCCGCGGGGGTGGCGTTGCCCTCGTCCAGGTCTGCAGGGGTGCGGGGAGGTGGGGGTGGCGAGTGGTCAGCCTGCACATCTGGAAGCCATGCCTGCTCGGCCGGGGAGGAGTGAAAGCGGAAGCGGCCAGCGGCCCAGGGCGGCGTCGCTTCATCACAGTCCTGTGTATACTGTGATTTTTATAACTTTGCCCCTCAAGGCCCATCACGATGGAATATGTCACGGTATTTCCTCATCTACACCTAGGCACACTACACACTTGCGTTCACTACACTACCACACATGACGAGAGTTTAATGCTGTGTACTGTGTATACTGCGATTTTTATATTTTGCCCCTCAAGGCCCATCACGATGGAATATGTCACGGTATTTCTTCCTCTACACAGGCACACTAAACGCGTTCACTACACTACCACACATGGCGGGAGTTTAATGCTTGTTCTGGGGAGCGCTTAAGGAAATACGTGAGGGTAAAAATAGACGAAGACTTGTCGGGTGACGCTGACTCCTAATCTCGCGTACCAGCGGAAGAAGACAACACAGCTTCCGGGCTTTAACATGCACTTTACTTACGAACTAACGACCTAAGTAGTTGCCTTCCTCAGAATTAATACAATTAGTTCATTGATTAATTGAATGAACGAAATACAAATACTACCAAAATAATTTAGTTCGCTTTGTCAATATTTTTACATGTATTTTGTTTGTAAAATGGTATGATTTTGGGGATACGGTGGTTTGGGGGTAGCAGAACCCAGTAGAACACTATCCTTATACAGTATTTGAGTAACTCTTCTAGCGTGCGTTAGGATATGTTATTCCGTCTCTCATGGCTAGGTCACTTCTCGAGCACCAATCGAGATATATGAGGTGTCATTAGACGCGTCTCAGTCTCCTGAAGGGGAACTGATCATTTGTTTTCGGGTCCGGCCGGATGATTAAAATAAATTTCCAAAATCGTGTTTTGGCGCTGCCATATCCGTGAGTATGCCGGGAATTAAACCATTGCCACCTAAGTAGATCTATGTCGGTGGCGTTGATGAAACTCCAGTATCCAAAAGGGTTGTTTCTTTTCCTCCGCTCAATACGCCATAATTTTCTTTGACGACGTTGGCAACACTGATGTTGACTTAATTTTAAATTATATCCTTAGCCTTAATACCGTATTTAAAAAAAATTCAAACTCTACGGACAGTATTGCCTTGGAACGTATTAAATTCGAAAGAATTTCAACTGAATATGGAGAAAACAACATGAATGTGACCCACAACGTATACATATTAAACTTAACGAATACCTTATTAACATAAACATATAAAACAGTAGTCTTTTAATGTTTATGTTGGCATACGAAACGATTAATAGAGCAATTGGAAAAGCGGAAGAGAACACAAATTAGACTGGGTTTGAGGAGTTCAAAAATTATGGGAGAAAAATATGGAAGTGTTAAGCATATCCGGGAAAGGATTTACTTAATCATTTATAACTACATTTAAAATAGTTGTAGCTGATTTTGCGGAAGAATTTTCGAAACTAATTGAGAATGATCTTATATTAGGATTAGAAAATATCCTAGAAGAACAACTTACAGGTGATCTTTGTGCATTATTGTGCAAATTAGCAAAAATCGTAAAAAGTGTAGCTTGACTAAAGTTTTCACAGGAGGGCGACAGGAATAATACCGTTGCACTCTGGAGAACTGAATGTAAATTCGAAAAGCACGTCATTTCCTCTATAACAAGCGCTTTGCACTTGTGGAAGCAACTGGGAGAGAACAACAATGTTAATGATTTAACAGCGGAAGATACCACAGACGAAATTGCAAAATATAACCATGGAGCGTTACTCTTTGAGATGGAAGATAATATAGTATTGAATGAAGCGAAGATGGACAAAGAAAACATGCCAACTGCCTGAAAGAATCCACGCCTGGAGCACATGCCGATGTCGACAGATGGTGGGTGAGGGCCCTTCGAAGTGTGGTTGGTCGCCGCCGCAGCCGCTGGCCGTGCAGGTCGCGCCGATCCATTTTGTGCGGCTGCCTCAACGAAGATGACGACAGGGACTAGAGAATGTGATCGGAAGCAACTGACGAAATCTGATTCTAATGATTATTAGCATTTCTACTGCATGACATTCTGCTAAATACTTAAAACGCTTTCCGAACTCTATATAACCTGATTTATTTGCAATACCATTATCAAAACACTTTTACTTCCCAGCATCTAGTATCTGGGAATATCATAACAATGCAATACTAAAAACATATTTTATTATAATCGTAAGAAAATGATACTGTAATGTATGTACTTTTTATTTCCATAAATAAAAAAAAAACAGTCATGCGCATTTCTTCTTTACTTAACATCCTCACACAAAATAGTATTCTGATAAATACATTCTTAATTGTTTGTGGAAAATAATAGTTAATAATACTATTATACAAATGTGTGTTTAAACAATTACCTATGTGATAATCATTGATAATATACTCGTTTAAGTGTTACTTTTTCCAGCATTGCAGATATTATTTTCTGAAATATCCGCCTTTTCTTATAAATCTATATGCTATGTGAATCTAGTTAAAGTAGTTATGTAATAATAACACTGCTCAGCAAAAAAAAAAATGTTTCACTTGATAATAAATCCAAATTGTGGTCAAATTATTTCTACATTCCATTTATTATTGGAATGTCCTTTCACTAATGATCTTAGAAAAACTAACAATTTGATTCGGATATCCATTCTTTATTAAATTCCATTTCAGAGTTAAAAAAATATTAAATTCCTCTGTGACACAAAATTTGACGAATATATATAATAGTTCCTTTCTTGTTACAAAACGAATTCACATGCCTGTAATGTAAAAATTGTTGAATGTTTTATACTGTTTAGTGATAATGTTAAATAATTCATTGTAAACAAAAATGTAAATTTTAATATGTAAATTAGATTTTGATCGCTTATGACCAAAACGTTGCACAACGATCTAAAATAAATTAAAATGAATACAATAAAAACAGAAAAGAAACAATAGAAACTTAAAGAAAAAAATATGACACATTCTATGGTATAAATCTGGGTGATCAAGATAAGTTATATGGTATACAAAACTTGTTTGGAGTGTCTCCGTCAGTGGAAAATTGAAGAGTTTAAAATTTGGTGTACCAATAGTATGGCGAGAGCCCTAAAATCATCATGTTGATTGATATTTTTATTCTGAAAAAGTAAAAGGCTTCAATTCTCACCAGAAAAAGAACAGGGAGTACTCTGATTTGGTATAAGCAAGGCGACCTGTGCCATATGGATCTGATACCATGATCATAGCAGTGTTCACCAAACTCCCTGAAATTCCTATGTAAGATAGTGAGGATATACAGATTCTAGGGTGAAATGCAGAAGTTAGCAGTGGCAGGGAATAATGGATGGAAGTGTTGTTACAAAAGAGCACTTCTCCCAAGGTAAGCTCAGTGATTTAATACGTGACCTCAGTTTCCCAAACTAAGCAACTGAACGTTTAGAATCCAGACTAAAAGAAAAATATGTGACATCGGAAGTGAAAAAGACACTGTACTGGTTCCTGGTACAGCTTTGTCATTGCTGTCAAGCACTTTTTGGGTAATCATAAAGCAGAAAATTACCTGTGCAACCGGTGCAAGACTTGCTTTTAAACTTTCAGAATTTGAATGCAACTATGAGCATTAAAGTACACTATCTCCATAGCCATCTAGACAAATTTCCAGAAAATCTTGGCAATATGTGTGAGGCACAAAGCGAGCGGTTCCAGTAAGAAATAAAGGTAATGGAAGATAGATAGCAGGGCAAATGGGATAGACACATGATGGCAGACACTACTGGAGCCTTCAATGTGATTGTCCTAATGTCTCGCATGAAAGGATATCATACAAAGTTTTTCAAACAATTAATTGTGATTCGTTTCGGGCTGTAAACATGAATATATTAATATTACGAATTTCAAGAGTTTCATTTTGCATAAATAGACATATTTAGTTACATTTAGTTTAAGGTTTATGCAATTTACGAATAGCCTGTTCTCAATAAAATAAAATAATACTTTTTGATGTGATTTTCATCATCTCAAAAACTAGAGCCAATCTAGCGAAACCAATACCATGTTTGGAATCTGTGCATCAAAGTCACCCTAAAATGGCTTTAAATTGTTAGGTAAGAAAATGTGGGTTGACCAGTGTAATGTCACTATTGAATTGTAGTAATATATGTGAGTTTCGTGTAAAATGAATGTTTATATGTATCATATAAATCACCATTGCTTTTCATCACACTTCTTCTCTGTTCACATTGTTAAGAAGCGACACCTTTCTAGTGAATGAAATTTTTCTTGTCAAAGGAAAGGGCACTGTCAACTTTCGATTTACTTAACACTTATCTACTAGATGGTTAGACTTACCGGCTTCTCATTATGTACCGACATTGTCAAAAGTGGAATCGAATCCCGCACTGGTCTCCGATATTCGTCTCTTATATTTCGTACGTGTGTTGTATCATTCAGGGTATCACATTATTCTGACCCCTGATAGGAGGAACAGGCATTGCTACCCTAAGTCCTGTGCCACTCTAAGCTGAGGATTTACCACCCTTTAATGTGAAAGTGTGTGCTATACTCCCCTGCGCCAGGGGGGAAGAATGCCGCCACATCTGGGGGAAATAGCACGCACGACACTTTAGGGATTCATGATTCAATTAGGTGAAATTTACTCATTCACTCAAATAGTCAAATACATTATGAATTATGAATTGCTCCAATCACTGAATTTCTATCAAACATAAGTGAATCATTTATTCCAAACTTCAGTTCCTACTTCGCACCCCTATTTTCAACGTTCACATATTCAAGAATCAGAATTCGTTCCCGTTTCCCTAAAGACGATTTTCGACCACCATAAACATTTATACTCAGGTCTATGAACAAAAAAAATGGAAGATGAATATATTCAAAGCCATTTAAGACAAAATCCCGTCAAAATAAAAAGCAAAATAATTAAACCACATATATAATCACCATCAGACAGGGGCTACAGATAGCTAAAATAAAAATAGCAAAAAATAGGATAAAAATCCAAAATCTTAATATGATTTGCCATCCAACTCCCAGAAAACAGCATGATCTGCTGAACAGGAATGAAATAAACAAAAATTAGAAGGAAAAAAAAAGCACATTCTCTTGCGACTGATGAACTGGTAGCAGGGCAACGGGAAACAATAAACGGGCAGAGTGCGCTGCTGAGAGACGACACAAGTACGAAAGACGGCCCCGTGGCCGGATGGATAAGCCAGTAGTGTTTTATTTATTTATTTGTCAAATAAACCAGTAAAAACTGTATATGACGTGTGGGGAAAGAAATTTATCTGCGCACATTTTCTTGAGGGAAAGAATAAATAAATAAATAAATAAATAAAAAAAGAAACCGAAAAAATGAATTTAGAAAATAATTATTTTAGAAAAATAAAGATATTTGAAAAATGTTTTTTCCCGAGTTATAGAAAATCAATTTCAAAGTGCCGTAGTGACCTCGGACCGAGGGGTCACGGGTTCTAGTCTCGCCTCGGGCATGGTTGTAAGTGTTCGTCCGTTCACCCTCCATCATCACCATATCGTTACGTCCTCACACCACAACGTTAAATCCAATAGTGGCCGCTAATGACCTTGTAGTTGATGCGACCTTAAACTTAAAATAAAAGTACGAGAAGGAAAAGAGTAAGTCTGGCAGAAGGCAGAAGCAAGCTACGAACAACTCTGATACGATATTTCGAAAGAAAATAAATACGATATTTCGAAAGAAAACAGAATTGGTAAGTGGCAGACAGAATTGAAACTATTGATGACTCACATGCATATTACTCGATTATTATTATCAGTATATACGTTTTTCTTTCGTTGAAATGCGAATGGAGAGGGTAGACTCTTAAATTTCCTTCCAATGATAATAAACATACACTTAACAATACTTTCTCATGAACAAATAGTACAGTAAAATGCATTATTACACTTACACAAATGTGAACTAATATGCATGGTGGAGTATTTACTTCTATTGTAACTGCTTTTTATAATCGCAAAAGTTTCCGGTTCCTAAAAAAGCATTTTTCAAATCATGTCTACAGAGAGAGAATTTTTCATTCGCATTATATTTTACACTATTTGTCACCGCTGATGTTGCGAGCTTCCTACCTCGGCTGAGAAAGCAGGTCGCGCCCTGGTGTGTGTTAAGTATAGCTCGCTCTGTATTATTAGATTTTTCTGTCATTTTAAAATGTAATGCATCTCAGTACAGGAAAATGAGGATCTGAAAAACTCTAAAAAATGATAGCATGCAATTCCACTTATACTTGTGTTCTTTAAAAACTACAGATTATAACAATTAAATATCCATGAATATTTAAATGTTATTTATCACTTCAAAAACTGTCAATATAAGAAATTATGAAATGGCCAGACGGCGAAAACTACCCAATGAAGATATTGTCATATTCACGTCAAATTGCGCTGGAAGCACAAACACTAGAAACTAATATGCAAAATCAGGTTCAACTCATCTCCTATAGCCCCTCTCAAACACAGTAAATTCTATTTTATGTACAAAAGTAGCCTCAACAAATTGGAACGAAGAGAAACTTAGGTGAAAAGTGTGGTGAAGTGTTGACAGTCAAACACCTTGTAGACTGCCAAAAGTTAGAAACTGAAAGAAATCATTCTAAACTGCCCAAACGTATTAGTGGATATCTACATACTAAAGTTGGCTATCGACAAACAATATTATTTTTAAAGTTAATAAATAAGTATAACTTCATATAAGATGTAAAGGAAAAATAATGAAAATGTAAACATATTAATGGCCGTTGGATGGGTAATTAAAAGTATTAATGACACATAATAATGCAAATGTAGTAATATAACTGTGTAAATGTACTAATATAATCTTGTAAATGTACTAATCCAAATGTACTAATGTAATTATTATTGTAATTTATATCTAATGCAAACAGGTAATGTAATTGTAAATTTGTATAGAGGTCGCTGATGAACAAAGATGTTAAAAAGCGACTTAAAATAAAGCAAACAAAAAATTGGAACGACCTATTTATCCATTATCTTTTATTATTCGATAAAATCCAGTTGGTTACTCACGCTCCGACAGTCACGACTCCGCCCTCTCCTGGCCACCGCACACGCTCAGTCCTCACGCGGCCAGGTGCTGAGCTTGGCACTGCAGCAACCAATATCTGGCGTGCCCTAGTCCATTTTCTGCTTCGGGTCGATTCGCGATATAGTGCGATTTTTCTAACTCCGCCTCTCAAGCCCCTACGGCCACGATGGAATATCACAAGGCATTTCGCATCTTTCTCGGTCCTGCCGCTAGGAATGGCAGGACTTGATACGGTCGCGATCATGCGATATCTTGCGTCAGGACAGAGAAAGACGCGAAATACCGTGACATATTCCATCGTGAAGAAGGGTCTTGAAAGGCGAAGATATAAAAATCGCACTATATACCTGGGCTTTTATTTCTTGGCGCCTGGGAGCTTGTCTTCCCGATGGAATATCTCACGGTATTTCGCGTCAAGAAATAAAAACCCAAGCATAGTCTACCACTGTGGTGTCAAGGTCTGGCAGTGGCACGCCTCGCGGCGCCGAGCCATGCCAAGAGCTTCTCTGCACCACTAGCGTCGGGAGAGGAAACTATTAGAAACCCCGCCGTTTTGCAATAGTGATGGCGTTGTCTCTTGCGGCGGGGTCATGAACTGCGTGGAGAGGCGATTTCGTCGTGGCACTCGTGCCATGGACTTCCGCTCGTGGCATCGACCTTGACAACACTGGTCTATCACAACGATGCACCGCGCTCCGTACTCGACCGTTTCGGAAAGCAGAATTAGGGCGTTTCCTCACCAAAGATCGTCATTCATTTATTTCTTGGTAACGGCGACGAGTCGAGATGGCACCGCCGTTCACAGTTCTCGGCGACAGCCGCGCGGGGCATTCAACTCCCCAGGTCTCTGGTCACACTTCCACGCCAGGATGTGATGTGGCACAATGTGAGATATTGACTTTTCTTATTTCAGTGCCACTTGAATATTTCAAGAGTTCTGAATATTTTGTCCTTTTTAAGTATCGTGTTTTTATTTACGAAATAGGTTTTGACGAGTTTTTTTACATGCATGCGCAGCGTTCAAAACGAAAAGTTTTTTTATAGACACATGTTTCGAACGTATGGGTCTAGAAGACAGTGATTTTTAAAAAAAAATTATTATGGACGTTCTATTTGGAAAAAAAAATGGGTTTCCCCAAACGGCAACTATTAATTTTCCCGTGCTTATCCCTGAAGTTTATGTGAAAATAATTCGTTAGAATGTCTGGAAGCAGGTGCATATAAAACTAAAGAGTTAACCCGGCCGAACTTACGCAGAATTTCCGAATGGAGACTGGGTCTGTGACACCCAGATACTTATTTTTGTTGCTAATGAAACCACGAGATTATAAATATTTTAAATCAATACATTTTCGCGATTTACACAATAAGGAACAATATTTCTCCACTCTTTCCTTACTAGCACCGGACAATAAGTTGTTTCCTGACGAAAAGTCGCTGATTCGCGGTACATTAATACAATATTTCCTCTTTTTAGGAAGGCGAGAAAGTAAAGAGAATTAATTGTCGAGAGATGAACACATTTGACAACATTGCAACAAAACTAATTTAATAAAGCTCAAAAGTAAATGTTGGAGACTACACATTAACAAATACGACAATTTGCATGGTTCAATTTAAGTACCAAATCATGAACAATTAACGATATACATATTCACAGAGTGACAAGCATTGTCATGATAGAAAAATCGAAGTGAAAAATGTTTTTCTGGTACACGAAGTTGTTTGGTGCTGGTACGAAGTTAAATACAAAGAATTTAAGCATGGCAAACGGGTACGTCCAGCCCCGCCAATGAAGTGTTGCCTGGATATGTGGTTTTGAAAAAATATACAACAGGGTGTATGGACGCACATGAACATAATAAGCGAGGTAGTTTCCAAGCAGTGTAAATGCGATTTCGATAGTTTTTGTATTTAAAGTAAATTTAAATGCTTATTAAGAATAGAGGCGAGACTTAGCACGGACCTATACTGCGATTTTTGTAGGAAGAGCTCTCAAGATAACTCAAATCCCATCTTCGCGATGGAATATGTCACGGCATTTCGCGTCTTTTCTCGGTCTTGCCGGTAGAAGTCGCATGATCGCAAGCACTGCTTCATACGGTCGCGATCGTGCGAAATGTAGCGGAACGACTGTGAATGATACGAAACGCCGTGACATATTCCATCGCGAAGATGGGATTTGAGTTATCTTGAGAGCTCTTCCTACAAAAATCGCAGTATAGGAAATTTTTCTAGGGATACCTACGAGTTATGGCACAGAAGCGATGACCATTCTCACAACCATGCCGATACGAACAAAGGAAGCGTAAGTCGATAAAAAATTAGGTCGTACGCTTAATACGCGTTTTGTAGTTACACTCTGACAATGACACTAATCCATTAGAAACGCTCTGTCGTTATCAGATACTAGTTCATCTCGTTAAAACCACAGATCTAAATCTTGCTGTACCATACAAATTCCTTAGCAAGAGTGCAAATAACATGAAAAGTGTTAGGGCTTTATTTATTTTGAACTAGATTTCTTTCATAATTCTGAATTATACTTGAAGTGGCATTTTCGATTTATCACTAACAGTCTTGAATGCAACGTAATCTTTATTTCATTACTAGGCAACGTGGCTTATTTTGTATGCATAGGCTGAGGAAAATATGTGGGCGTGCTTCAATTTTCTCATGCATAAATTGAATTTTGCATTTTCCCCATTATTTAACATTCATAACTTCACATTGCCCTCGTGCTAAGTAAATAACGAGGTATGTCATTCACAGATCCATACTTTTCCCTGCGCGATGAGGTAGAAGAAAGAAATGCAATGGTCAGCACTGTGAAAGCTTCGAGACAATGAAAATTAACGAAGCGAAATTTCATTCAAATTGCTACTTATACTTACTTATATACTGATGTTACTGATGTTCCTACAATATGCAGTTCCATAAATCACATTCATATCAATTATGTTAGTATCATGACAATATACCCTACATTATGATCTCACGTCTGTGTGTATGGAAAGACTAGTACAGCTTTTTGGTTCTAAAATACCCAAACACTATTCACATTTTTAAAAATCTTCAGTGAATGACGAGAAAACAAGCTGATCCGATGAAACAGAAGTTTGCGTGAAATTTGCCTTCGGTCTGGTAGGATTTGGACGTGTGGTCTTGTCTGGCAGAAAGTTTATTTGAGAAAAACATTGATCTTAGATTTCGTGGGATTTGGTCGACGGAAGGTGTACATCCGCGTTAAAAATATGTCGTGATTATGGAAAATTAATAGAAATAGGGCACGGACAAAATAAAACGTATGCAGATACGAAGATAGTGTGGAATCCAGAAGTGGTTAATGGGCGATGTCACGGATAGAATGAATCTTCGCAACACCAAGAGTGCGGTCTTCATCGTCACAAGGAAAGTTTATAAATTAATCACGCAAAAGACTTTACAAAACAATAATTTGTTCAAGGTCAAGAATGTTTCGTTAAGGAAATAGATTACGACTATCAGAAAAATAAGTTTTTTAAACAATTTAATGGCCATCAAAATAATAGATTGTTAGGGGAGTAAGTAGAATTAAGAAAAAGTTTGTAGTAACTTAAATTGAAAAAAAGGAAAGGATAGAAACTTGCTTCTTAATAAATTAATAACAGGTGGCACTCCATGTCGCTGAGTAATAATTCAGGAAACATTGTGTTATTATTTCTAAATTAGCAAGTCGAAAGCCGATCATAACGCAAAAAGAAACATTTCAGCAACCGAATTCTCTTAGGAGTGGACCACGAGAGACGAAAAGACGAGCCATGAGGTTAAAAAACCAAGAATAAACTAATATAAATGAAAACCAAGATTAAAATTCCAAGAATAAAACCGAACTAGCCAACCAAAATTTATAAATAGGATAAATTAATTAAAGGGGGTAGCTTTGGCCACTGTCACAGTATTTACTTTGAAAGAGACAGCCTGTACACATCGCGAAAACGTTCTGGGAAGACACAGCCTTTCTTCCTATCATATTTTAAGCGCTCTTTTCTCACATAGTTCCTACAACCAGAAAAAGACACGCCACATCACCCGATCCGAGCCAATCAATAGCCGGTCCCCACCACAGTCTCGCTGGTACAAATATCCCCGCGGACCGGGCGGCTCCATCAGTCATCGGGGAACCATCGAAGTGGATTCTTCGCCCGAGACCACATCGCCACTGAGGATGTCCGTCGCAGTTGCGGACGAAACGTATGGAAGTAGTTTTCCAATAGAGCACGGCCCCCTAGCCCGGAAGGAAACGTTGACTACATTGTTATAGAAAAAGAAACGTTTATTAATGGAGCACAAGGGAGGAGCTCCTCTCATGCGCTTCCGCCTACATCTCTTCCTACAACGGGGCAGGGGGCGTCACCGATGTGACTCGCCAGCAATGGCTAGGTGTTATTTAGTATTAATCTAGGGTGTATATCGTAATAACATTGAACAAGAACAGGAGTTTATTCTCATACAACACATACTTCGTGAAATCAACTGACCACATACATACAATCGATGTATTTGCGAAAGAGTTTAGTATTTGATTTGTTAGTATGGGAATGTATGTATTCAAGTCTGAACTATTAATGGGAGAGGAATTAAAAGTGTTGTTCAGATAGTGTTGAGAGTTTGTAGATATTGAAAGTAGATAAGGGAAATTTTTCCTACTCATAGAAGGGGGTGTTATTGGAGAAGTCAGAGAGGACTTAATGGTGGAATGAGGTTTATTTTTTGAATAATTTTGGTTTTGCAAAGGTATAGATGAAGGTAACTTTCAATTAGAATTTGAAACTATATTTGTATTTGAGATTAAGGATTGTTTCTTAAAGAAAATACATCCTCTGTAGTTAGCAGTGTGATTCTCATGACAATTACAACATTGCGGAGTAGAATTCCTTGGTTTTTTCAACTTTGAATAATGATGTTTCTCAGTAAATCTCACACATCGAGGTTCTAATGTGCAGTTGGCTTGTGTATGATTGAAGTTTTGGCTCTGTATAGGAAAATTTGATTTGGGACGAAATTTATTTTTCACAATACTGTTAAATAGTTTATCCAGTTTTATGATATCCCTATTAAGGTCGTTGTCTGTGAGTTCAAGTGCACAGATTTATAATGGTTGTCGATTTTTATTAAATAATCTTTATACAGATGTAATAGTATATGTTTTAGATAATTCAGCTTTAATTTCTTCGTTAGTGTAGGTCTCTTTTCTGTATTCAAAATTCGACTAGAATATGGTTTAGGATAGAGATCACAAAATGATGAAAACGTGCACAAAATTCACTTCTCCCCATAACTCGTCACACACAGTTTTTAACTGTTTTTGACGTAAATAAAATTAAAAAAAATAAATAAAATATCAAGAAAAACTTGTACCTACTAACCCCCTTCAACTGTCCAGTGCGCCGGGGGAGCACAACAATATCGGGTGACGCCGTCGACGACTTCATTCAGTGACATCTCCATCTCATCACTAGGACGCGTTCGGACGACTTCAAACTAGCGTAATCCCCCGAAGCGACATGGGCTGGCGAAGGCCCACATGAAGGGAAACATCGAGGTGACAGATCTTCCTTTCTCGCCCCATCGCAAGCCGAGACACGTTTCCTATTTCCTGTACGTTTCATTAGAGAAGTACTTTAAGCCATTGACTTCGTATTTCCTCCTCTTAAGGAAATTGCACGAGCAACTGAACACAGGGGCCCCTAGACTCAGGGAATGACAACATATTTATTCTTTGCTCATCCATGTCGTTCTGCGCCGTAATTTCCACACTCTCCGTCAAGTGTCGTGATGACGGGGATATAATTTTGATGGAATCGACACTATGAATTCGTTTTAGTGGTATCAAACCTAACTATTTGGAGCAACGTCTGATCACATATCCCTGAAGACGGGTATGGAAAGTGGGCTTAAAACCAGAGGAACTTCAAGTTTCATAAAGTATTTCTGGAACTTTCCAATAACAGGCCCCATTTTCATAAAGAAGGACCATTCTGATCAGATTTTAGATAAAGCACTATAAGTAATACAATTGCATATATGAAATGGATTGTACTGGATCATTTGAAATTGGTTATCAAAACAGAAAAAGGTATTAATGCGAAAATTCTTACTGAAGAATCCAAAAAAATGTCTAGCTAAATAATGATTCCTTTACAAAAATGTCCAAAACAATTGTCTTATAAATATAGTCGAATAATTAAAATTACCAATAAATATAAAGACCTAAAGGAATTAGTTAAACGTCAATATGTCTATTCATAATTACCAGTAATCAAAATGAAATCAGATTTATTGTGAGAAAAGATCGTTATTAGAGAGTTTCGGCAAGACGGGAAATTCACTGTCGTAGTTTGTAATCACTGCCGTCAATAGGAAATTACATATCTTCAGAAAAATGAGTTTTTGCAAATCGTACAATCGAAAGCGTACGTAGGAAATAGTAGGAAAAAGTAGGAACTAGTTGGAACCGAAAACCTCCAACAGTACCTAAATGATTTTACTGAACATCTGTGCATCTTCAGATTCTATTTTTGCTTTTATAATGATGACAAGATAGGAACACATACAGTACTAATGAAAATTGATTGTGTCGAATTTACTATTGTAAAATACATGTCTTTACTTCCAAGGAACATAATAGCATCCTAGCTAGTCTCAGAATAAATCCCTGGAATTTTAATATACTATATTTATATTGTTTACATGAGGGATGGTAAATGTATGGCAATTATATCATTTTGTATTAACTGTAGATAAATAACTAACTTTTCGTGACAATCGATGTAGCCTCAATAAACACATAACCTCCAAATCCTAAACAAATACATCAGTTTATTCCTGAACATTTGAATTAACGTGACTAAAAATTAACCTGAAGTTCCTGCTATTTTGTATACTGGTACTACGGACATCGTATTTTTATTATTTCCACGCTTATTATAAATTAGTGTTGAATGTGTGTTGAGCGGTGGCGGCGAGAACTACGTAAAGTGTAAGCTTTCAAGATTTGTCGTAGACGAAAAAACAGGGATAATGACGGGACCCGTCCATCGAAATCCCGCCATTGGTTGCTGGCGCATGCCCAGTAGAATTCTCTACAGAATTGTCATGTTAGAACGTCTTTCAAATTTACGACTTACAAAAACGCTCTATCATAAAAGCCTCGAGTCTAATTTCAAATATCTGTAATGAAATAGGGCAAAGTAATTACATCTCAAAGAAGATTATTATTTTAGCCAAAAATGGCTGCGTGTACATTACCATTCGCGGAGTGTATGTTGAAGAAAATTGAAGATTCTCTAAAAGACAAATTTGTGCAAATAGTACTGTCTGATGACAACCGACCTTACTAACATGTCTGTGAAGCAAACGCGCATATCAGATGTTCCTGGCATCTTTATGCGAAGAAGACTCGGACATCCATCCGACCGATTACAAATAGTCATACGCGATGCAACAAAAACTAATGGGATGTAGAAAACGTAAAAGAAGACTTAAAGAAAGTGCGAAAGAAATGATACTATGTCGTTTACATGAAGTTGACGAGAAAATGGAAATTTGGGAAGTCATAATATCATGCAAAATTGAATAAATGAAAGAGCAGGTATTTGGCAATATAATGTAACAGAACTACAGAGAAAAAGAGACGAATTAGAGCGAGAAATGACTTTCAGGCAAATTATTGAATCCCCAACGTCAATGTCGATGTGTTAAACGTCCCAACATATCTCAAGTACCATGGTGAACATGGTGAACAGCCATGGTCGTTTATTGAAAACATAGAAAATTATTTTCGAATGAATAACACACCGGAATGATGATTATTCTGAACTATGGTGCTAAGAATGCTGAATTCCAGAGCTTGAATTAGCGTTACATACTTTTAAAACTAACAAAGCTCCAGGTAATGACGGAACTAAAGTGGACATTTTAAAATGTTTATTTCCATAAATCCGTAACTATCTATTAACTCTATATTTAAAATACGGCAAATTCCCGTATTTTTTCAAACTATACGGCAACCATCGTATAGATTGACAGCGTGTGGTTTGACAGCGCTCTGTCCAGGCGTCAGGACTGGCGACATCGTGCCACCAGTTCAGCCCTCAGCAGATGGCGTCGAACCGTCGACGCAGACATGACCACACCCGCTGCAGAGCTCCAAAATCGAGCCAACTCTGTGGACGACGCCGTTCTGTTGGTTACGACGATGCAGACAAGATGGCGATATCTCGCGCTGTGGTCACATTGTGTGTTGCTGTACCCGCTCGTCGCTGGGTACGACCCTCCTCTATCCGCTGGTTCCACACACGCTCTACTGCCATGCCAGCGCGCCCCGTTCGAGCCGCAATGTCGCGACAAACCCGCTTTTTGGAGGCCGATCGTTCCGCTACGTTCAAACTCACTCAGATGCTGATGTTGAGCCCTTTAGCATCGACGAGGCATACCGGCACGTGCTTGCACGTGGCCACGTCGCTCGACTGAGTATGGCATAAGTTTGGCCTGACCTGTCACACAAAGGACGGAGCAGCTAGGACGTGGACGCCTTCTATACGAAAATTTAATCACTTCTTATGGATACACAGTTCTACACATCCACCGATTTTTAAGTGATTCCGACCATTCCTTCTAGGTGTTGCAATTTTCACAAACACCAGTGTATTATGTCGTATTATTCAACGATGATTTGGTATATGCAAAGGCAATGAGAAGTTGCGCTGAGGGCAGATTTTCCACGCACAAAGAAAATCAGTTATTAATTGTTAATTTCATTACATTATCAAGAAAACCATCAAAGCAGTATTTTAATTAACTCCGATGTCGATAGCCAGAATCATAAAAGGGTACTGTTTTGATTATCTCTTGCTCAGAACAGAGAGAATACGTCAGAAATTTGTAGAAAAAAATATTTCTTTTCAACTGCGCTCATGATTCGTCATGCCTTTTTATGTGAAAATTAATTACGCTGCAAAAACATTAAAAATTTGCATTGAAATATTCAATGAAATTAATGTTAATGCACTTGAGTATACACATTACGTTGCAGATATTTGGTCAGATCAAGAACCATTGATCAATGGAAAAAGGCCACTTCAAGTCAGATGCATTCAAGTGCGAAGTGTGAATCGGGCTGATCGACTGGGGAATCGGGAAGGGGCTGAAAATTGTAACACATAAAATTGACAAATGATGTCATCAAGAAGGGATGAAAATGTTACTTCAACGTCGGTACTGAAATGGAAATATTTGACCATACGCCTGAAAGACTCGAGTTCCTCGGCTCCTGACATCACGGTTGGCACGTGAATGATTATTTTGAAAAGAATTCACGGCAAACTAATTTGGAGTAGGGTGAGGGTTTGTGAGCAACCTGAAAACATGATTAGCTTTCACATCAAGAAAGCTAGTTGTGATGTTATACATTTGGTCACTACACAACTGCACAGTGGTAGGAGGAATGGATATCACAATGCAATTTGGCAAGACAACATCTTTCGAAAAAGATGTGTATGTGTTGATATTGTGAATAATGTAATGAAATGTCCAATATTTGTAATCAACTGTAACAGGCGAATGGATAAGAGTGCCTTCAAAATCCGAGAATAGGATGTGACTCAAAAGTGCGGTTCTAGAACAAAACATTCCTCTTCAGGAAGGTTCGTACGATGTATTTATGACGTTCTTCGCACCTCTCATTGGTAGTGATAAAATAGATTTGTTGATCATGTAAACAAAGTACTACGCCGTTTTCAAAAATTGTCATCCAAAAATAGCAGGTGATAAAGAAACACTTTCTTAGCAATATCTTTTTGAGTGGTAGTATATAAGAAGCTCTGCGGTAGTGTCATTACTGGAACTCAAGAGGCGTCATTTTTCTAATAGTATCGTAATAGACCTTAGAGGGGGTTCAGTAACTCCTAAAACGCCATTTTGAAGACTGCTAAGAACTTGTGTTTAATTATAATTTTAACTTGATGTGAATAAATGAATTATAAAGTGTCTTAATTTTTAAAGAGGGCCTGTTCTTAACAAAAATGGCAATACAACAGCATTCAGTTGCATAAATCTCGAGAAATTACATGAGAAAACTGGGGGGTGATATTTATACATTGCGGAGACAATATTCAATTGAATCCGAAAGACGAACTTTAGGAACTTTGACCACTTATGAACAAAATGAAACAATTTTTTACAATTAATTTTCTTCCAAGTGAACTTTTCGTTGATGAGTCACCGGTGAAATTTTTTGGTCGCATTAGTAGCAAGCTGTTTATCAGAGGAAAACCTATCTGTTCAAGTTGCAAAACGTGATGTTGACAATAACGATGGCTGTTTATTGAACTTTGATCTCTATCAAGGGAATGTGACCCTCAAAGCGAAAAAATGTTGGGAAAGGTAGTAACCCCATTAGTGTCGATAAAAGCTGCATGACCTCTTGAAACTTCTTTATGTGTACATGGACAATCCATTTATTGGATCACCGTTCGTCAAATATTTGGAGAATTAGGGGTTTTCTTCGATTGACACAGTCAAGGAAATCATGTTATCTCTGAGAGGAAACGTTTCAGAAAATAAAAGGGGAACTTGTGAATCGAAATTAGAAAGCATGATGGTGTGTTTTGTGTATTGAAAAATAATGAAATTTTGAAGATGGAAAATTGAATTGTTATTGAAAAATATGGCGTGTTTATTGTCATATGGTTTCAACACCACCGGAGAAAGACAAAATGGGAACAGTGGGGATATTCAATAGAATACAGGAAGATGATGTCAGTTGCAATTCCAAATGTTTTTGTCAATAAAACAAGTTTATGGAAAACACAGGTCAAATGGTATCTGGTAACCTGTAGCATTGGAACAAAAGTGGTTATTATTAGTGAATTTTTTATGGAGCAGTGCAAAACAGTTGGATAGCGTTTTCCAGAAATACAAGGAAAACCTAGCTAGACTACAATATGAGCAGGTGGTACCCATCTGAGAAATAAAAGATCAGCGTCACGATGTGGAGATAGGCCAGCTCATTCTACATCTGAATGTCTCGGCCGACTCTCAGACATAAAATACAATCGACAAGATCATTTCTTTCGTTTTACGAAAAAAAAGAAGGAACGATGTGCAGGTGAAATCGCAAAGCATGTGTTCCAAGTATATATTCACTGTTTTCTCCCCACTTCATAATAATTTGTCTTTCTACATTCTCATATCTTCAAAAGAGAAAACTTGTAACATTTTCAGTTAATAAATATATTATCAAGATGGTGTTTTCATTTACATTTATTTGGCAATATAATAATGCTCTCTGGAGACATCTTCGAAGCGAAGTGCCTAACGTTGGGTAGCAACAGAGCGAAGCTAAACCCAAAACTACGTCACACATTATATTTAATACACAATTATCTTGATTCGTATGCCTTAGTAAGTAAAATTAAGCATGAATTATCAAAAACTAAAGGAACTCCGGCGATAATTGGTTAACATTGGCAATTGAAAATTTAAAACATTCTCTCGATCAAAGTCATGGACGTTCGATGTGAGAACGCACCTGCCCAAACCTGGGTCTTGTGTTTAGCTCGATGCTTCTGTAGATTGACCTCACAAAAGAAAGCAGGTCTTAAGGAGAGGGTGTTGGTTGAGCTTATATGGCTGCCAGAACATGATTCACGAAGCGATGAGCTTTTCTTCGAAGCTCAAGTGTCACAATCTGGCAAAAGAATCGTAAGTTGATGCTGTAGCATCCAACAAGAGCAGACGAGCGTTGCTGAGATAGAAATCGAGGTTTTGTCGAGTCAGAGGCGCTAACTGGCAATGGAGTTCTGTGTATTGTACACGTGGTTCTCTGCTTTCCTTTCCACAATATGCGGCGATATACTCCTATACATTTTCGCCTTCCTTTACGGAAGGGTTCTACAAAATCCGGTAAAATATCAAGTCGCAGTGTCGCTAATGTTATCTTCCCCAAGGCCGACTTGTGGCCTTAAGCACAGTTATACACGATTCATAGTGGCTGGCGAAAACTACCATTATATTCAGCCCAGTTGACAGAAAACGGACCCAGCGGGCTGGAACTCTGATGACCAAATTTCAAAGGTCGCAAAAGTCAGTAAAACATCGGTTCAATTTGGTTTGGGGGTACAAAGAGGTTAAATTGCCGTGCGACGACTGCACTCATAAAATCAGTGTCATGTACGCTTACTTTCACAGAGACAAAGCTTGGGAATACGATTACACAGTCTTACAAGTGTGTGTACATACGTAGATTTGATCGATGATAACCAGTGTAACAACATATAATGTAGTTGCTCGTGAGAAAGCAAACCACATATTTTTAGTTGCACGTGATAAAGCAACATAGCAATAGGAGAGGAGTAAAGGTCACTGGCAGTAAAAGCAGGTCTCATCTTCCCAAAGTCATTTCAAGGTGTCTTCTACGCTGGAAGTTGTCCTATGTCTGTCTAGGGTTTTTGACAACTGTCAAAACGTGTAATTGACACTTTTGCAATTAAATATTATTCCTCTTTTAATATTTTTTTATATGAAGGATTTACAAGGCAAGTTTTGAAGTTGGCCATTCAATTGTGAGATACAGAATATGAATGAATAATACTTTTTTTTTATTGTTCTATAGCCCTATGTGAACCATCGCTTACTCAACAGTCGCTTTTCACCAGTCCGTTACTTCTCCTTCGATCGACTCCCAGCCACCGAGGCCCGGTGCCCAATTACAACTTGTGGCCAAACAATTGAAGGTCTCCCTCTCTGATCCTGGACGAAAATTGTTTCGAATTACTTATTTTGTTTGTACGTGTTACGACCAAGGGGCCATTCCAAACTTAAGTTAACTTCCCCTTCTAAACAAGATTTCTTTCACCGCTTGCATTTATTCTCCAACTCTGACCGACTATCCTTCAGGGTATCTTAAAACTTTTCTTCCATTTCTTCTTTATTTTAGTCATCGCCGAAATAAGTTATAAGTTATAAGTCATAAGTTATAAATCATAAGTTATCTTGGATGTATTTTCTGTTGCTCATATATATTTTGCAAGTCTTTGCTGCAACCGATGTTGGTCTGTCAGGGTTGGCATGGGAGAGTAAGCAATCTACTGTCAACGTGTTTAGTTAGTGTGCCACTGTCTTAAGTATGAGATTTATTGGGCGCAGTTCACTAATCCTTGTTCAGCCAAAGAATGGTGATGTAAACAAAGAAACAATCCATTCAACGTTCCCTAACGGACATATGGCTTATTAAATGTGCTAAATCCAGGAACAGATAGATAAATTCAAGAAAAAGGTGCAGATTTATTCTAGAGAGAAAGATCGTGCTGGCTGATAAATTCGAGGTATGGGATACATCAGAAGTATCGCTCTCGGCGCACGTGTCATTTGTAGGGGGGCGAGGTTAGTTGCGCCTTTTGGTCCACCGAAAACGTCTGTCGGATTCTCGTGGCGTTCTAGGGCGCTACGTCTGTAGGTCCTAATTTGGCTCCCACTGCTCTCGGGCAGAGTCCCTACATAAAAAGACATTAGCCATTCCTTTACATCGGCGATTCTGACGTCTTTACTCCAGTAGTCTTTATTCCAGTTCGAGCTGTGCGTATCGTATGAGTTCAGAACCATCAATTTATCCTAAATCAATTTCAATATCATTCAAAATCTTCATAATGCCATCAGTTATTATTTCTCTTCAATTTCTGAGTGCTGCCTCACGCGGCTGTCGAGTGAGAGGATATTAAATGGCGGCGGTTGCGCTTCTCTGGGATGATTAACACGTCAGATGAATTCGATCGAAACTTCAGCAAACAGTTCGACTTCTACAACTACTTTTGAGGGAACCTTCACTCCCTTTGGAGCTTCACCTGGCACTCTAAAAAAGGTGTTGCTGGCCTGCGGCCACCTACACCGCGGCGAAGTGATGTACTACTGCCCAGATGTACGAGGATACACTTGAGATAGTTCAGAACAGGGCAGCGGCTCATAGCGCGCCCTCCGTTTCGGAAACGGGTGAAAGTCCACAGGAAGCAACTCAATATCGAGTCCGTCACTCAATGCTTCGGAAAGCTATCGTTTAACGAAGCCTATCAAGTCTTTAACCAGCGAAGCACCGACGACTCTTTAACAATTAGCTCGACACGTCCTCACTATAGAACAAAGAAGACAAGCACTCCCCTCGGATATTTTGAGGGGGTAGTGCTAAACACACCACAACAAACACGACTAAACACAAAAGCCGATTTGGCTACTGAGGTCCGACACGAACACACACCAGCCACTAACACATAGCGTGAAATCTGACTGCTTTGACGGGTCTCTTCGGTATTGCACAGTGGACCTGTGCTGCGCGCTGATGCGAAGTGAACCCGATCGTGACAACATGACACAAGCCAACAGGCCCCACTTTCAAAGGCACACGCGTTCCCCAACTGTCAGAACCCCTACGGTAACAATAGAACCGAACGCAATACGACGATCGCCGATCTCGTCGTATTAAGCAAATAGAATCGACGCCAGTATCTAACAAACGCAGCGTTTAGAGTCCATAGTCAAGTTTTGTTACGTTAAACATCGAAAAAACTGAACCGGACAATCAGCAACGTAGAAGAAGTGGTAAAACTCCAGGTTCAATCACACTGCATATTAAGCCTGTACCATGTAAGCAATAATGCAAAGTTTCTTTAAGAAACCGTAAGATAAAATAGGATATTTTACAGGAGAAGAAAAACCAAATGTTAACTGCAAGTAACAGCAGCTATTTCTAAATGGGACTATTTTCTTCCCCGAAATCACAATTAAATGTGTTCAGTCGTCGGTTAATCATAAACACAACTTCCTGCGTCTAGATTAGAGTGCGTGATCCGAATAACAAGATGTAACGCATATCGAACATCCACAAGCTGTTGGATGATTTTTGCGACTTGAGTCGACAAGAACAGTCATATTGCACCAAGGCTGTCCATACACCGATGACAATCCAACGCTTCTGGGTACTTCGGTAGAAGTCAAGTATAATTCTTTAATAAGTAATTTATTCTTCTTTCTTCGTTAGGTTCATCTAGGGATCTCGAGACAATTTCAACACTTCCTTTAAGTTTCTCTTTTTTCTTTCTTCAGTACTCATTCACCTTCGCACTATGACTCATGGGCCTCAAAATTTTAGTTTTTAAGGCGCTAGAACGCATCGTTTAGGAGTTATTTAACGATACAGATTCAAAACAAATGCTGTCGAGTGTATAGCGGGTTGCATTTGACGTGAATATTTAGTTTTGTTCTACAGCGAGTTACAACAGAATTAACAGCACATAAAACTTTTGAGCAAAAAACACGAACAAGAGCCAATTTTCATGGAGATCAGTCCAACGGTGTCGAAGTTTACCTCTTATATATTTACGAACATCCAGTTAAAATTACAATTATTAGTACACCACAGCCTGGGTTGATACACTTTTGGATTCGGGTTATTACCAAGAGTCTAATCCGTCAGGTACTTACGCCGGATGTCAGCGGTGTCCGTTGGCTCGGTTTTTGGCATTTGATATGCTATAAGCTCAGTAATGTGGAGGATTCTCAGGAGTTTTATCAGGTCTCTAGGATGCGAATTATATCTGGAACTATTATCTCAGTAATTACAGTAAAGACTACCATTCATAACTTTTTCGGGGGGCTTTTTCAATCTTCAGGAATGTCGATTTCGACTATCCTCGCTGGGTACCCACTATGTCCCTCATGGGAACATATTAATCTTTTTACATTAGACACACTTGCGGGCGCCTCGGTCTGTCAGCAGGCTCACAAGACCTTCGGGGATAACACAAACACATGACGACAATGGACAAACAACCATGCCCACGGCGGGTCTCGAACCCGCGACCCTTCAGACCGAGGCGAGCTGCGCTGGAACGGCACACGCTCTCGCCACCTCGGCCATCCACGTCGGCATCCGCCATGAAGAAGTGCTTGCTTTAAATGACGGAGAGACCTGGCATGTGTTGATCCAATCGATAGTCTGCCCGAATCTTGAAACACCCGTACCGTAGTTCCACATATAGTAGAAGTCCTGGTGGGGAATTAAAATCTCCCACCTGGCGCCCAGATTTCCAGAGATATGTCGAAAGTACTAAGGTGGGCCCGGAGAGACGGGTGGGGTATCCTTGTCCCCAGGGTCTCATATTGGGTAGTCCCCATTTGTACCGTGGATTCGTCGTGGTTGTTGCCCGCAATTCGTAGGAAATTGAGTTTCAACTTGCCCTCGCACATTGGTGCCTATTTCGAATTCGTTAGCAACCCAGAAAGTTGGTAGCTCTGAGCTGGCAAGGTGGCTCCACCCAGGCTTAATTGACAAGACATTCCGGAGGAGCATTGCGTTCTGGCGAATTCGGATGCCAGCCTGGAGCATTCAAGCAACTGAAGGAGGTGAGAACAAGCCGAAAAGGTAGATTTCTCTTTGAGGTGAATTAAATCCTCTGGAATAAAACCAAGTGACTTTCGGCGTGACTTCTCATTCGGGGTTGCAGAAATCTGTTGGGGAGGTAGACAGCAATAAGATTCAATCTCACTGAATGTTGAAACCTCAGAGCGTTTTGTACCTTGTCAAGTGTGTTTCTAATATTGTTCAGTTACCTGCAAGTCTTACTGTCAGCACAGATTCCAGTGTAGCACTTTACCAACGTGTTGTTTGTAATCTGGATGTGCAATCTTGTTGTAAGCACTAACTTCGTCTTATTGTCTGCGGTCTCCACTTATCCTCGGTAAACCCGTCTACTTTGGCTTCAATGGCGTCAGTCCTTAGTGACTCTTCTTGGTCTGTTATGACAGACACCTATCTCTTTCTTCCGGGAGACATCCTGCAGGCAGAAACAAGAGAGAATACTGCCCACCTTCCTTTTGATGCCCATGGAAAGCTGATAGAAGAACGGCTTGCCACACTATATCGTTCGACATTCCTGTATACGTTCTACATTGATGTAGCAGGCACTTCTCGGGGTAAGGGAAACCTAGTTAGGTATTTCGACGATTCATGTATCCCTTGAATTTTCAATGTATTTTGCCAGTGATTGGTTCTCTATTCGAATCCTCTCGATTATTTGGAGTTTTCGAAATCCGTATCTTCGGGAGAGGGGGGGAGAATGAGATATCATTAATTTTGTTTTGGCGATGGAGTCATTAAGATTCTTGCGATTTTTCGTAAAAATACGTTATATATAAATACTTTATATATAGCAAAAAACGAGACTTCAATGAAAAATATACCCTTATCTTTTATATTGCCTTATTGTTTTTACACTGGACAATTTGCGGACTCCTAGGTCTGTGGCTAGCAGGCTCATAAGATCCTCCGGGACATCACACATACATGAAGACAAGAGACAAACAACCATGCTCACTGCAGGACTCGAAATGAGACTTCGATGCAAAAAAGGAAGAAAATGAAACGTGCCTGTCAGGCCCTGACTACGAGGTTATCTCAGAGGGGGTTTGGCCAATCCAGCCAAGTGCGAGTCTCCTGCTCTTCTGGCCTTGTTTGCCTCTTCGCGGAGCTCGGGGTTCCTTCTCGCAAGCGAGGACTTGCTTGATATCCAGCAAAATGGATTTCCTTGTAGGATTCTCCAAAGCCACGCGAACCTGGATACATTTCTCGTTCTGCTTCCCCTTTATATAATACAGTTGCAATGTTGAAGATTAATAAAATGATATCATCAACAGTAAATACGTACAGATTTAATAAAATATATAAAATATTAAAATAAAAACTAGGTGCCGCAAAAACACTCACTCTGTGCCGTGTCTTCTATCCTACATCGTAACACAGTCGTCTCTTAAAACTTGCACAATAACTCACAAGTAAGCAAAAATTACTAAAATTTTCAAAAAAGGACGTCAAATATTTTAAAGATCTAATATTGAATATATTGCGTTAAGGAGGAAATCTCTGTCTTCAAAACTGAAGATACATAATTGGTTAAAAAAAGGAACTTTATCACAAAATTCAAATGTTTTGAAAAAAGTGTTTGTCTGCAAGATACATCATTGTATTTCAATTTTGCTGAATCTTCTGTTTACAATTTGGGTAATAATTTTGTTCATATTCAACTTTAAAACAAAATTCCAAATCCTAGAAGGGCCGTGTATCAATGTAAATACAGAACAATCATGTTACATGGCCGCTAAGGATGTGAATACACGGATTGATGTTGAGTGTAAAAGTTTAAAATATTATTTCTTTTATTTGATTAATGTAATATCATGATAGCATTTCGTAATGTTTCTGCGGTCCGTAGAAGGAGAATATATGTATGAGATGATAATAAATGATCAGATAGTCTCCAGAGTAGTCATACAAAACTATTCACGAAATGTCTCCATTAAGTTAGAATTTCAGTAATTATATAAAAAATATTTAAAGGTTCTAGAAAATCTAAAACTTTCTGTCGAAAAGAAATGGCGCTATTGTTTTCTCAGAGCGTCCATGATGCAGTAATATATGGAAGCGAAAGGGCGGTTATTCTCGTATCTCGCCAAGCTTCGCCATTCTTCGTTTCTCTGACCGGCAAGACCCGCTGAGCTTGAAATTCGCATTGTGTTCCCTTTGCCAGGGAACCCAGAATCTGTCCAGCAACCCAAAAAGAGAGAAGAAATTGCTTTCCTCAAAAGACGTAATTTTTTCTCGAGTGAAAAGAGCTGCGCCATTTTCTCTCAGGACGGGACGATTCTCTTTGTGGAACAAGCAGAAAGAAATAAAACGAATTTTCATCTAAAGAGGTTTATATTTTTAAAGGACATATTTCGTGACACAATTGAATAAGCTATTATGTCGAAATGCAAACACGGAAATAACAGACTAAAGAAAGACCGTCGAATGAGCTTGATATTAGAAGATTCAATTAACAAGTTTTCAAGTAAAAGTTTACTTATACTTCAGTGAAATAGCAAGTAGCAATTTTATTTGGAGATAATGTTCTCTCAATATGACATTGAGATTATGTTTCCGTAGCAATGCTTTACACAAGTAGTATATTATCAACTTGATGGCAACATTCAAACATATTTTCCCGAGAAGACAAACATGAATGAATATTACGCGAATACTGTCAGTTTTAACAAATGGATCTAATCGCCGCTCTTTTGACAAATGAATCCAGCTAGAAGATCAGAGTTGATAGAACGAATATCGCTTTAATAACGTGTGTGCCTATGTACACATAAAGGATATATAAACCACAGAAGTAATTTCTTTGCTCTACAATTTTGAATTGATTGAAACAGCGTTGAATTGTAACGGCATTTTGACGAATTGAGAACAGCAATCCACGAAAAATACAGTGCATCATCCTTTACAATTCCTATTCCAATAACAACAACTTTCCAAGTTTAATCCACAAATTTTACTCAATAAAGTTGAGATTAGAAGCTCATCAGGATTGATTGTTAATAGTATGAGAAACGTTAAGAATGTTGCAAGATCGCGTGGCGAAGAACAATATACAGATGATGATTGTTTCAATGATTAATATTATTGTTTTTCCAGATACATCACATTGCACAATGTTCTAAGTTTCATGGATTTTCGAACTAATTACCAATTAGGGTAAAACGTATTTATAGTTATTAGGAAGACGTTGGGACTCCTAATGTCTGGAGGAGGCCAAGAACGTCTTCAGCCTATTGCATGAACAACGTTTTCATGTAATAGGTACGAGAGCAAATTCCGGGGAGTTGTTACTTCATCTTTGGGATAGAACAGAAGTCATATGGACATAAATCCTTCTCCATGTCTCTGGATTAATGTCCCTCTCACACGTTTAACAATAGCAACATTTTCGGAAAGTAAACCATTACAATGCATTTTTCGTGAATCCAACTAAAGCTACACACAGTTGTTTCCATGCCCGTATATGAATATTTCTACATCGAGCCTGTTGGCCCCGAACAAGACTCACAGATAAAATTTGGGAATTAAGATGAGGTTTTGTAGATAATTTTGTTTTCAGATCCGGTCAGAAAATTCTAAGAAATTTCTAAAAGGGAGTTTTTGCGTGTATTAGATTTATTTATTTATTTATTCAAAAAAACAGTAAAAACTGTATATGACGTGTGGGGAAAGAAATTTATCTGCGCACATTTTCTTGAGGGCCAGAATTTTATTTATTTATATATATATATATATATATATATATATATATATATATATATATATATATATATAAAACGAAAACGAAAAAATTAATTTAGAAAATAATTATTTTAGAAAAATAAAGATATTTGAAAAATGTTTTTTCCCGAGTTATAGAACATCAATTTCTACTGTAAATGAACTACAAGCAAAAGGAGTGCTCAACAAAACGTGCGCACACTGAAGCTACATTTACGTCCAGAAGCAAAACAAGGGGCCATCTCAGCATTTGCTCTATGGATCAGGGAAACTGGACAAAAACCTGATCGAGATGGGGGTCATTGACCCGGAAGTTGAAGTACATTACTTGTTACAGGCGTATTAAATATTTTTTTTAAATGTATACAATGCAAACATAAACTAAGTCATTATATATCTTTGTTTTGTTACATTAAACATTATTTTTCTTTTTCACGATCAGTATAGTCTCTAATTGTATAGAAACAGTTTTGCAGCAGAAAAGATTTTACTTTTAACTTAAATTTGTATACCGACTTTAATTGTTTTATGTCATCTGGCAATGCGTTGTAAAGTAACGTACATGTATGTTGATTTCTTGTACTGAGCTGTTGATACTGACACTTGATGCACGTGATTTCTACGGCGTGTGTTGTAATTATAAATATCAATATTGCATGAAAATATGTTCCCTCCGTTAAGTAGGTCATTTTTGACAAATATTACAGATTCGTAAATAAATAGACAAGGCAATGGTAGGATTCCCAGCTCAATGAAAAGAGGCTTGCAGGAATCACGTGGAAGGCATTTTTTCATTATTCGAATAATTTTCTTTTGCAATCTGAAGGTCTGAATACTACAAGATGAGCTTCCCCAGAATATTATGCCATATCTCAGGCGGGAATGCACATTTGCAAAATAAACGCAACGAGCTGCATGAAGGCTGACAGAATTTGAAAGAATTCTGAATGCATAGCATAATGAACTTAATTTAGTGTTTAATTCTGTTATATGTACATTCCATTTGAGGTTTGATTGAATTGAAAGACCTAAAAATTTTGTTGCCTCAACATCAGCTAATTGCATATTGTTCATTTTCAATGGAACATGCGATTTCCGATTTGAGATGCAAAAATGCATTGAAACAGTTTTTCTTTCGTTAACAATTAATTTTTTATTATTAAACCAATTTGAAACTTCTGAAATTGTACTATTTATTGCTTCTTTTTTGCAAAGAACATTCGTGTCATCAGCAAACAGAACCGTTCTTCCATTTTTAATCTCCTTCATCCATTAGTTCTGCGATCTTATTGGGTAGAATGGGAATTAAACCAACACTACTTAAATAAATCTACGTAGGTGTCGTTGACTAAATTCCAGTAGCCAGACGCAATTTTCGGTCCCCGGCACCATACTTTTTTCCACAATGATGACAACACTGATTCTAGTGGACAAGTGAATCGCGCCGCAGAACTGTCAAGAGTGATGCTGCTTTGAACACAAGATCAGCCATCCGTATAGCCGTTTTTTAACAATAAATTTCCAAACACATACGTACTGTATTACCTTGGAACTTATTAAATTCGAAGAACGCAAAGTGAATAGGGAGAAAACCAGAACTGCAAATAATGTTAGAGAATGGAAGCACAACCAAATTCGACTTTGCACATTTACGTTTTTAAGCACCTAAATTCCGATTTTTAAACTAATAACACATTCTTATTAAGCATAAAAAACACCTTATTACCATTAACATACAAAAGTCACATTTTATGTTCATATAGATTACCCTACAAAACGATTAATAGAGCAACTGCAAAAGTAGAAGTGAACACAAATTCCACTGAGTTTCTGGAGTTTTAAACTCTTCAAAAATTAGGGGACTACAAAATGGAAGTGTTGCAAATCGGAGGAAGAATCAAAAGTAGCTGTAGAAGATTTTGTGACAGAATTTCTGAAACTAATAGACTAGGATTTCATATTAAGATTAGATAATAACGTTGAAGAAGAGCTTACAGGTGACATTTTATGTGCAAAACGTGTACAAAATGTAACTACTAAATTCGAACTATTCGCATCATTCATACCAGCAAGTATTTTTAGGGCGATTACAATTTTGAAATTGCAATATTACCAGTTTATACCTCGTTAGGTCCCCGAGGTGGCAGCACGAAGACCAATTTATAATGTAAAACTCCTTGCCCCGCGCAAGATTTAATAATAAACTGGGATTTGTTCGGCAAATTTTGTGTAAGAACTCGTCTAAACTCCTAGGTAATTCAAAGGACTAGGAAGTGCAAGAAATCGCATTATATGGAACAGCCAACATTTTGCGCAAAGTATTGTAGAAGCACCGACAGTCCCTAGATCTGCTCCTTAGGTAGCTGGTGGCAACCTGGAGTAGATTCTGTATTCAGCCGGCTCATAACATCTTTACTCGTGATGCAGAGGAAAATAATAATAATAATAATAATAATAATAATAATAATAATAATAATAATAAATGCGAAAAATGTTGGCATAAAAGAATGTCCGCTCTGAATTCCAGGAATAAAATATCTGCAATAGGTAGTTTGGCGGTACCTGTAGCCGAATACAGTTTTGGACTAGTGGACTGGACTGAGCAAGAAATTCGCACCATGGATCGAAAAACCAGAAAACTGCTAACAATGCATCATGTTTCCCACCCTCGAGCTGATATACATAGACTTTAAGTGTCACGTAAGGAAGGAGGAAGAGGCCTCAGACAAATTGAGGCCTCCTGGCACAACGCAATAGTCGGGTTGGGGAAGTATGTAGTCAGCCATCAAGATGACCCACTAATGAGGCAGGTCATGAAATCTGACCGAAGAATTGGGTATTAGAGGCATTGTTAGTGTAGCAGAGGCATTGTTAGTGTAGCAAGAATTGCGAAGAAAACTAGGCAAGACACGTCGAATAACACAGACACTGAACTTCTGATGCTGCTAAACATGAAGTGTGAGACACAAAAAATGTTAAAGAAATCGTGGAGAGACAAACCACTCCACGGACAATACCTAAAAAGAATGGACAAGGTGCAGATCAATAAAGATCAATCATTTATGTGGCTTAAAAGGGGAAGAATGAAGCCAGAATCGGAAGCACTTGTAATAGCTGCCCAAGATCAGGCCTTGAGAACACGACATTATGATAAAGCGGTTCTTAAAATTTCCCAAGATGATAAATGCCGCATTTGTCAGGAGCACGTAGAAACCATTGATCATATTGTCTCGGCTTGTCCAATCCTAGCAAAGACCGAATACTTGAAAAGACACCACAGGGCGTGTAGCTACCTCCACTGGCAGATCTGTACCGCCCTCGAAGTTCCGAACGCATGCCCTAAGTGGTACGAACACTCACCAAAACCGTTGACGTCTGTTGGATTGTGTACGATATTGTACGACCAACAAATTCAAACTGATCGCACGATAGCGGCAAACAAACCGGATATAGTTATCCGGGATTTGGGGAAAAAATCGTGTTTACTTATCGATGTTGCTGTGCCTTGCGATCAAAACGTCGTTACCAAGGAGGCAGAGAAACGTCTTAAATACAAGAGTTTGGAAATCGAGATCAGCCGAATGTGGGGCGTCAAAGCACAGGTCGTCCCGATAGTTATCGGAGCTCTGAGATTTGTTCCGCAAAATTTGAGTAAGAACTTGTCTAAACTCCCAGGTAATTCAAAAGACTGGGAAGTGTAAGAAATTGCTTTATTTGGAACAGCCCGCATTTTGCGTAAAGTATTGTAGAGGCACTGATAGTCACCAGATCTGCTCCTTAGGTAGCTGGTTGCAATCTGGAGTAGATTTTATATTCAGCCGACTCACATCTTTAATCGTGATGTAATGGAAAAATAATAATAATACATCGTATGGAGGTAACATGCAAGATCGTTGGGTGTTGGGATTTTTTTAACGGAAGAATAACATTATTCGCTACTACGATACATAAGTCCAATGTCAGATATTGTAAAAATTTATTTGAACACAGCTATTCACCATAGTTAGACATTATTAACCCACAAAAACACTTTCATAACGGTTTAATGCGACGGCGACGTCACATTTGGCTGGTGGCAAGGATTTTGAGGAGCAGACAGCTGTGTTTGCCCGACTCGGTGGCTCGTTGGCGTGCTCACTTTCCACGGCGCAATCCTGGGTTCGATTCCCGTTCGGGGCAAATAATGACTGTGCGCTTTCCTTACAAATGCCCCTGTTTCCATTTGTTTGGCAATCAAAAAGCTCACTCTAAGGTTATAAGAAGACCAGTATATACGGAGAAAGGATGTCTTCGTGCTAACAACACGAACCTCTTATCCTGTGGCCGAGAGGCTGGGTCACCGCAGGTCGGCCATGGCCCGTAGCGGGCAGTTTTGCCTTAGGACAGGACAGTCTGCTGTTTCACTTGAAATGGCTCGTCCTGTATATTGCCATTCCCCCTTGGTTGGGGTGGGGCATCCAACAGCCCCACCGCTGCCTGGACACACGCTGCCAATTTCTCTCCAGCGTCCCACCGTCGAGTGCTTCCTGGAGATGCCTGGTGGCACTCAGGTGGCATTGCCGTTTCGGCACCTCGTCGATGCGCGTGCCCGAAGAACTCTCGGGAGGCTAGGCCTTTGAGTCATTTTCAGATTTTCGAATAAATATACATTTGAAAATCCAAGGAAATCTCCGAGAAGAGTCAGAGATCCTGGATGAGGGAGATTGTTGCGTAGACCCGAGGCACCGTTCCGGCTCCACCGGAATAAAGACGAAGATGGAATTCTAAATATCCGCATAGAACTTCATGTCGTATTTAATAAACTTTTGGACGCGATTGACAAGTTTAGTAGCCGAACGATAACTCCGAAAAAATATTTGATGAAGGTTTTTGCTATGAACGCTTCGCTTTGAAAGCAGGGAAATGTTTCGCTTTGAACACAACGTAATTTTAGATTATCTTCACCTTCATATTGTAATGATTTCATGTCTGGCATATTCCCCAAAAACAATTGCGAAGGAAAGATAAATATTTATTATACTGTAATTAAGAAAACAACATGTACGTGAATCGATAGTAAGAAGACAGAAGAACAGCGCGCCGCGGAAAGCCATATTTCGACGATTTTGAAAATATATTTGATTTAGTAATTTTGAAATAAAATCTGACAGTACAGTTAATTAGAAATTAAATAAATAAATATTGTAGTCTTTGTTTGAACACGATCGGACGACGGGTTCATTTAAATTTCGAATGTGAAGATTTGGAGAAAAGTCCTAGTGACGTTTCAGATGCAATAACATAAATAGCAAAATTTTATGAAGAAACCTTAATTAGGCGACGAGAGGCGTTGTAGATCGTCGTTATCTGAATTTAATAAAATTATAGCAGATCTAAAAGACTTATAGCACGTTGAATTTATGAGTTGAAGAAATATTACATGTTAATAAGATCAGAAACAAGTGACGAAGCGGTGTATGATTTCGACGGAGAAATTTAGCATTTTCGGCATATTAAATATCAAAAATATGTTTTGGCCAAGAAACTCTAACATTAAGCGAAAGCGCTAATAAATAGACGCATAGTCATGTCAGAATGACTCATATTGTGGATTTTAGAAAATTTGGGAAAACAACAATGAAAATGCAAGAATGAAATTCGCCGGCATTTTGCTATCACGAGGTGACGTGGTGAATCGCCATGATTTGAGAACACTTCAGAGTCAGAGCTTGCGACGGTAACGTCGAATCCACGTTGAATGATTTTTGTAGATTTTTGGAAATTGGACTTCCAACATTTTTGTTATTAAGCGGTGCAGTACAATGGATGTACGAACGTGTAGTGAACACAGTTATTGACGTAGTGAATAATCAAAGAAAGAAGAAGTTTTATTTTTTGATTTTGTGCTTCCAAGTGGTGATCAGGCAGTTCTAAATTTTGTAGAGGACATTTTATGAAGAAAGTCGGCGGACGCGGAATTGGTGCGTGCTAACACATCGGCGCGTGCAACTGGGTACGCAATTGGCGATAGAGTTAGCAACGAAGCTGCCTCGGCAGAATTCAATAAAGGAAAGTGTCCGCATTTGGTTGCGTAATCATCAAACTAAATATTTTTTTTATATCGAGAATACTTAGGTAAATTAATACAAACTTTGACAAGTTCATTGAAGAAATACTGAAAGCTTTAAAGAACAATGCATGCAATTATTGCGAAACAAAGTGATGCAAAATTTTAATCTCGTTTTATTATCAAATTTTTAATTACGTACGTACGAGGGAAAAATTAAATAAAAATTTTGGTAAAGAGGAATTCCTGAATAAATAAAAGAAATAGAAATCAGCTGATGATCATTAGTTACATTTAAAATGTTAGTGTATTTTATGTGATAAAGACGTTGCCAAGCATGAGTATGTTCATTTAATGGTACATTGTTGCATTGTTGTTGAGTGAAGGCAACAGATGACGATAGAATTTTTGATTAAATGAGTAAATAAACGAAAGGAGAACGAAGTTGAAAGTTCCTTCTTTTATGACAAAAGATGTGTTGTTATTTTTATTAGTAGAAAACCTGTGCATGCTGCAATATCGGACGTAGTTTACAGGTATTTCCCGTACGGGGCCAGCCACGACCTACGACCCACAAAATAATTTCTGTAACCTCGTAGCAGAATAACCGTAGTGATTTGATAGAAAATAAAGAGTTTATGTTGCGGTGACATCAGAACACGGGGCCATTCGATAAGATAATTCAAGTAAATATTATTAATAAAACGGTTACAGCGGCAGTTACAGTAGAGATCAGAGTAAATAAATACCGGTGTTATAGTAACTGTCACGGTCATACCGTGTTGTATCGCAAAACCGCCACACAAATATTATTATTAAGTAATCAAGAATTACGGTTACAGTATAATATTCTTAGAATCCCTTTCTGCAACTTGCGTTTGTGCAGTCGCAAGTTTTTTAAACGAACTCGAATTCAATTCGCAAAATAGTACTGACAAACTTTATGATCGAACTTATAACACAAGCGAATACGGGCGATTCAAAGCGTGACACTCATTTACGGACAATTCAATAAGACAATATACACAAAAATTATAGAGGACAAAAGTTAATGAGTTTAAAATCAGTTTCAAAACAGATAAAATGTCTACAATAAATGAATAAAAAATAAATACTATAAAATGTACGTACGACGAATAAAAATCAATTTACTTTGATTAAATTATCCAATAATGAAAAAGAATATTTAAAACAGTTTTATTACAAATTAATGAAAAAACATTATATTAAACACAATATACGAGACACGAGGAGTTCGCAAAGTAACTTGGTTCGGATGCTAAGAGATGACAACAATTGTGAATATGAATTTGAAACTTAATTCATATGAATGAAAAATTTCGATGTTCATTGATGACCGTAGCTTATTCTTGGACAGTTACCAGAATCCAAGCGCTCGCGAGTCACAGTGACAGATGGAGAGCGTTGTATTTCGTGGAGTTATCCAATTCTTTTCTATGGCAGGGAAAAAGCGAAAGAAATCCATTACAGGATAGGTCGAATTCAGTCCCTGTCTGGAGGAGAATTCTAGCGGCCGGCTGCTCTGATCGGTAGTTTTCCGTGGTTTCTCCGATCAACACCAGGCGAATGCCGGAGCAGTACCCTAACAAACGGGCCACGGACCGCGCGCGATCTTTCGTTCCTCTTCCTTGCCCTATCCTCTCCTCTTACACATACACTTACACTAACATGCATTACACTACCACACATGCCGGGAGACCGGTCGGGATATTACAGCTTGTCCCGGCTGGGGCGATGCCCCGCTGGTGGGAGATACCTGGTTGAAGGGAAACCCAGCTAGTCGACGGTAGGTCGACGCCAGATCTCGCCATCCAGCGGTGAAAAGATCATCGCCACCTCCCGGGGAGGGGGGACACGCACTACACTTACGGGACGAATGACCAAAGTAGTTGACGCGCCCGGAAACATCACTCAATCAATCAATCATAACATGATAGCCCCTACAATGGGTGACTAATGACTTTCCTAAGACACGATGAGACTTGGGCTCAACGAACAAAGCAATGCAGATCCTTGATCGAAGACGCACCACCATCTGGGACGCCGTAAACCGCGGCGACATCAGAAAAAACATTAACAGAATCCACGACATTATTTTGGCAGACAATCGAGTGGAAGTGCATGAGTTCAAAAAGTCATGGGACTCTCAATTGAGTGCGTGCATTTTTATTTTGCATATTGAATTGCGCAGGAACAAGTTTTGTACAAGGTGGTTGTGGTAATTACAGAGAGTTTAATGAAATCGCATGCAAACATATGCTGAGTATTTGCAACTATTCAAGAAAACTTCATCGGATGTTTTGCGTCGTTTTGTTACCATGGACGAAACTTAGATTCATCGTTACACGCTGAAAAAAAGAAACAACCGACAAAACAAATGGTCTGCAATAGGAGAATCGGTCTCAAGAAAGTGAAATGCATTCTATCAACAGGGAAGGTAATGGCGTCAGTCTTATAGGATGCTTAAGGTATTCTTCTCGGAAGACTACCTCGAAAAAAAGAAAAACGATCACTGGTTATGTAAGGGATATTTTGCATCCCTTCTGGACAAACTCAAATCAGCTATCGCGGATACACTTTCTGGAATGGCAAACAATTGTACCATCAGGATAAAATCATTCAAGTAGGTTCGTTCATAAAAAATTGACAACTTCGTTTTCAACAGCTTCCGCTTTAGCCTTGTACAAGTGATTTTGCTTCGTTCATCAGTACCAAAATAAAAATAAAACTTTCCTGACCGGTAAAAAATTGTGAACAATGAAGACGCCACCCGGGTGATCAATGATTATTTCGAGGTCTTGGAAGCAAATCACTTTAGAGGAGAAATCTTCAATATGTAGAAACCATGTGTGTTGAAATTCGAGGGGATTTTCCGAAATATAAGAAAAAATACAAAACTCTGGTTGTCTTTTATAAATAAATAAGTTATTTATCGAACAATCCTACTTGGAGAGATGGCTCAGTGCATCACCTAATGTCACTGCAGTCCCTCTGACCGGGAAGTACTAGGTTCAAGTTCCAACGGTGGCAAGATTTTCGACACTAAGCTTGTAAGCTTGGTCGAATTCAGTCGCTGTCTGAAGAATTCTAGTGGCCAGCTGCTCTGATCGATAGTTTTCCGTGGTTTCTCCGATCAACACCAGGCGAATGCCGGAGCAGTACCCTAACAAACGCGCCACGGACCACATGCGATCTTTCCTTCCTCTTCCTTGTCCTATCCTCACCCCGTACACACACTCTACCACACATGGCGGGAGACCAGAAGCTTAGAGCTTGTCCCGGCTGGGGCGGTGCCCCGCTGACGGGAGATACCTGGTTGAGGGGAAAACCCCGCTAGTCGATGGTTGGCGCCGGATCTCGCAATCCAGCGGGGAAGAGATCACCGCCACCTCCCGAAGAAAAGCACGCACTACATTTACGGGGCTAATGACCTCTGTAGTTGACGCGCCCGGAATCACGAACAATCAGTCCATCAATGGAACGACCCTCGGACGAGCGTGTGAGTAAATGGCCGGAGGGTGGAGGGGCACGGTGCCACGCGCTGTGGCGGTGAAAGTGCGAGGTGGAGGGGGCAGGAGGCGCAGTTCGCTTCTGAAATTGAATTGGGGAGCTCCGCAATCCGAGCGGCGAAGTTAATGCAAAAATCATTGGAAGCGTATCGCCCCGGAGCCACGACTCTTCTCTCGCGTATCGCTTTAATTATTCAGGAGCTCATTTCGGCGGGAGTGTTATCCGGAGATGGACCAAATCCTGGTCCTCCCTCGCGCCCTTCCATCTGATAGATGAAGGTATCTCACGCTTTGTTTATTATATTGCAGATCCTAGCAACGAGGACAGCATCTCTAGGTATTATTGTGTTCCTGCTGAAAATAAAGTAATGACGCTGGTTGCTATGTATTTTAATATATTGAATTACATATCGTAGAGTGAACATGCATTTGTGTATTCATGTGAAATAAAGTCAGTTCATCCATAGATAGTCCAACAGTTCATATTCTTAACACAATCTCCCATCCCCCTTCGCCGATGCCCGCCTGCGAGAGCCTCCGCGGCTCGAGGGTATACCACCCAATACAGGAACACAGGATTCGCCTGGAACTTGGCTACGGAATGTTCATCAGAACAAGATAGACACATTTAAAAAAATGATAATACTCGTACCATTTGCCATTCTCTCAGAGTAATTTTAATTTGCATTCACTAGGTATATTTAGGGGATTCTCTCTGCCCCTTCTCCCTTCCTAATACAAAAATGTTTTATTTAAATGAAATTTATAAAACATTCTAATAAATATCCAGACTAATTTCGGAGAATTTCTCCCATCTATTGTAGCACTGCAACGGAGTCGAACAAACCCGTAAACAATTTTAAATTGAATTCGAGAAAAAAAAATCTATAAATAAAATTGAAGTGTCTGTTTCTGATTTTAAGATACATTCCTTTTATGAATTTCATATCATTATTTACACAACATAAAACTAATTATTTTTACTTTTTTGTACCTGTCTGTCCCAGGTAATATCTGGAACAGCTGAACCGATTTTAATATGCGTTTCACTGAAAGGTGACGAGCATAATTTATGCTACTTTTTTCAAGGCATTATTTTCTCTGGTGTACACGAATGGTTTTTAACCTGTTTTATACAATAATGATACAAGGTACGCTACTTCGTAAATACTTAAAAATCTGCATGCTGGTAATCCCGTGTGACCACGCCTGTTCATCAAAGAACAAACATATTCCTTTACGAAGTGGATAATTCTCTAAATGCAGTCTCGTAGGTTAATATTACGTGACTAGCTCCAGGCATTGTCGTACGCGCGCCGCCCACCAAACCATGGAGTTAGAGCGAGCTAAATAAATAAATGCAAATATTAAAGGAAATGATTTTCTCGGTAATGTTTCCTTGAGGGAAAAACGCTAGTGAAAACCTATTTCCCAAAGCTCCACAATATTACCAGAAGAAGCAAAGCAGTACTTTTTAATATTTATAAAACATGGATGTTACTAATTTTATTCTGACATTGACACTAAAATTTTATTTTACTTTTAAAAAATAGTAAATTAAAGGAGGGTTATCAACAAAATGTATCAATAAATATAAAACGATAGTAATAATTTCATTTAGAAAAATGTGTGAAATTAAGTATTTGCAAAGCGAATGTCACTATTTCCTTACCTACACCAAGGGGGAAAAATTAAAAAAATCAAGGATCACTTGATAAATACAATAAATAACCGGCGATGACTCCAGTCATAAGTCAAACATTTCATTTCATCGACAGACGTTTCGATCTCCTTTGCGAGATCCTCTTGAGCATCTGAAACTAGAATTAATTGCAACTAGATATATCATACTGTTATAAAATACCGTTTTTCGAAATGTCAATCTTTATACTAACATTAAATATATTCATTCATATGTCATTCAATGTGAATGACATAACCACAAAGTAGTTAAGTTACAGCTAATTCACTATTAAAATTCACTGTTAACTTAGAATTTTCATTTTGAGATATTATAAGCACATAAATCTGATAAATTTTGTACAAAATTGTAACGACATAGTTTGTAACAATAAAGTTTTAGATACTGAAAAGGATCTCGCAAAAGAGATCGAAACATCTGTCGATGAAATAAAATTTTTGACTTATGACTGGAAACATCACCGGTTCTTTATTGAAAACATATATGTTATTTCGTAATTTAAGCCATATACAATGAATATTATTATCAGAATAACATGATAAAATTTACTCGTGGGTTTTAGTAATTAAAAATTCGCAATGCGGCAAATTCGTGAAACAAAACATGGAGAGGGAAACGTGTAAATGTTTAATAACAGGAAATTTAAGAAGAAATAACAACAATAAACTCTCTAAATGGCAAAAAGGATAAAGTAATTTCGACAAAGACCCCGGACGAAGCAATGAGCAACAACCTATGTTGTACATCAAATAAAGTGATTTTCATGACAATTGCATGGACTAGGACCTCCCAGTCAGAGGCTGTGAGAAAGTTCAGTTTGAACTGCACAGAAGGACACACATTTCACAACAGTGCAATCAGTTGATGCCCTGAACAACTCAACCGTCTTTTTCCTCTGAAGATTCACGACGATGGGACGAGTATGGTAAAAGCGCGCGATTTGTACACTATTGGCAAAACGACTTATTTAGATACGTATCTGGAATCTGGCTTAATTTATCGGAAGAAAGCAAAGACAACGGCCGAAATAACATTTGAATTACCATAATAAATTATTCCTAGCTTTCTTTTCACATGGAAATGGATTGAGATTGGAGTTATTAATAAATGTCATTAAACATCGTAGTAAAGGATATTCAATTTAACGTATAAAGAGTATAATAAATTTAAATGCTTATAGGAAAGTTTGCATGGAAAGAAAACGAGCGACCGGCGATTTTATTCTGTTGTTTTTAGAAGGTGCCTGGACCAGGAATGTAATACTTTCTCACCTCTAGAATTCACATCCTACAATTCTTACGTATCGTTTCCCGGGCTAATAAAGTAAGAGTCGAAAATCCGCTACCATTGGGATCGATCTTAGAATCCACCGATCGAAGAAGCTACAGTGGTGGACTAGCACTTACAAACGCTACATCCGGTCGACCTTGGTATGAATACGTTATCACACGAGTAAATGAATAGCCGCAAAGTACATACATAGAGGGCTATTTCACGCGTAACAACCACCATTTCATAAAATTCGCAATAAATAAAGTCCTGAACCATTTGGGCTTCATAAACATTAATTCTTTGGAAAGTATTTTTTGTTACGAGTTCGATTTTGTCGCATCCTTTATAATACGAACATTTATATGTTTTTCCAAGACTCGGCGGGCTGGCTGGCGAGTATCCTGAAAATCTGTCACTACTTCTTTATTTAGATCGCCCTCGGTGGCTCAGTGGTTAGCGTGCTCGCTTTCCGCGACGCAACCCCGACTCGATTCCCGGTCAGGGCAAAATTATAACTGTGCGCTTTCCTTACAAACATCCCATTATCTATTGCTGTGTGACGATGAGAAAGCCAACCTATGGTTAAGAAGACCAGTACATACGGTGAAGGGATGTCTCCGTGTTAATCACACGAACCTCCTTATGTCATGGCCGAGAGGCTGGGTCACCTCTGGTCGGACGAGGACCGTAGCGGACTGTCGAGCGAAAGGACAAGACTTTATTTAAATAATACTGCTGGCAAGTGCAAGCTTCAATGAATGTCTTGTCATATTTACCAGTAGTACCTACGCTGGCTCACGTTGTTTACATCCTTTCCAAATTTCAATTAAGTGTGCAAGAATAATAAAGGCAATGCCCTGTCCCACGGTACCTACGACGAACCTGACAACCCCTCACCAATCAAAAGCTGCGCAGGCTTCATATTCCATGGTGGCTCGCTACACTTGATAGGGGAGTTGCAATCTCTTATAGTTGCCCTTAAGGATCGGAATCCTGATGAAGATGCCATAAACTTGAAGATGGCTGTCATAGTTGCACCCCAATTCCGTCAACCCACAAATTTCCTTCTTTATACGTGTGTAACTGAAAATAGTGGATTTTTCTTCTGTAGTACTGAGAACTATCATCAGATCAACAATTCACTATATGCGACTATTTGGACGTTCAGAAAAACAGAAATTATCAAGAAACTGCCTTGCAGAATGGAAGGGTTTCTCAGCAAAATGACGTAAGAGACGTAGTAATCGTAATTTAGAGGAAGACGGTGGCGATCTTTTTTCCCCATCTGGAATGATTGAAAAATTAGAGGACTACAAAATAAAAGTGTTGCAAATTGGGGGAAGAATCAAAAATAGCTGTAGAAGATTTTGTGACAGAATTTCCGGTACTAACTGACAATGATCTCATATTAAGATTAGATGGCTTACAGGTGGTATTTTATGTGCAAATTAGCAAAACGTGTTGAAAATGTAAGTGTACAAAATATGGTTGTCTACAGCATGTCTGGAAGTTCCCGCTACAAAAATACGGCGCTTTTATGTTAAATGTCATGAAGAATGGCAGATCCAGATTTTTAAAAAAATGTCTTTGAGAAAATTTAGTTTAAATGTTACTTTAGACGGGAAACTGACACCGGCTACCGCGTCAAAGCAAGCACAAAGATCTCGCAATGTACTTTTGTTCAAAATTATAGCATCGGTCATGTATTGAAATACCTGTAGGAGATTTTGGCTGAATTTCTTACTCGTATTTTTCTCTTCATGTGAATTCTTCAAGGGAATTTTGCATAATAATGAACAATACTATACCTAATCTTCGTAATATTTAATTTGTAGCATTAGTTTTCAAGAATGTAAGAAGTATCTAATTTCCTGCACTAAACGTGATTGTTTTTATTGCCAAACGACATACTCCAAATATAAAATACTGAAAAAATACAGAATACAAAATTCTGAAACGTGAACTGAATTCTGACTAACAAATGTGGAATAATTTCGAGATAATTTCATTAATTTTGAAATTGATATACGTACTGAAATTAAGATTTCGTATAACTGGAATTTTACTTGGTAAACATGTCACTGCCAAGATGTAAGATGAAAATCGATATTCACGAGCTAAGGATTCATTTGCTCATCGATGTATTGAAAAACTTGCAAAAGATAAAACTGAAAGGAACCTATTTTGCTCGATTCCTGTTGACGTGCATGCGGTTATAGCGTTCCACATAATGTGAGTGGATCTTGAATTCCCTATGATCCGAAAGAGAATCCTCGGCACTGAGCTTCAGTTGCTCTCGTCATGAATAAAATCCGCCTGTCTCCAACGAACGGAAGACATTTCTCATCTGCCAGAAGGGCCGAATCATTCAGCTGTAACGATCTTTCCGGCAGAAGTGTTTCTCAGAATTGGAGGAAATGAGTACAATTAGTGGTTCGGAGTCCCTTCGGAGAAATACCGGTTACTCGGGAGTCCAATTTCGCCGTGTTATTAAAACATGAGTTTTCATCTGCTGCAAATCGGCGCTCGCGTTAAGGGCGAGTTGTCAAAAAGAGACGAAAACAACCACGGTGCTGCACTGAGATAAAAAAGAAGCACTTGCGGTCGGGGGAGAGTGGTATATCAAGACCCTTAAACGTAGAGAATCTGACGGTTGAAAAATATGGAGTATTTCCCGCGTTGAAAGAGGGCGATGGTAGGAGATATACGACCCCACGAAGTCGGGGAAGCAGGGTTGCCACACTGGCAATTTCCACCTCAGGACGGGGTATTTTTGTTGTTGGATGGAAACAAAATGGAAATCACGGACATTTTATAATCAATTTTTCTATTTTGTAATTTTGTATAACAAATTTGTCTCACAATTAATTTTCTCTTATAAGTTTCCAACTGACAACTTTTTTCTAATCAGAATAACTGCACACTCTTACGACTTAAATTTTAACTATGAAAGGCACGTTCATAAATATGATACCTTCCTCTTTGTAAAGAACAGGAACTGAATACCATGAATACAGCATTTTATTAGAATTTTTAAGTTACTTCAATATTGGTAATATATATTACGAACATTTAAAGATTTTTTTATAAAACGGATTGTCGTGAAATGACAATATTTGAATCTATTGGAATTCGAGCCACGGACTTTCCACCATAAAGATATCCCATTCTATTTCCAGTTCGACAATATGTTGCACTAGCTCTATTTCACCGTCTTGGTAACAATGAATCTGAAGATAAACCTCGTCTGATACAATTGTTAGCGTACCATGTTCGAATCATTAAATTTCATTCATCTTCACCTTTCAAGGCAACTGTTACGTGTCTTAGATTTCTTGAAATTGAACCAATTCTACCTCTTGACTAATACATGAACACTCTTATCAAAAACTTTTTCTCCTATTTCTCATGCAAAAATACCTTGCGAAAATACATTTGGCTTCGGTAAGTCAAAACAAATTTTCCTTACACGTCCAAGACATCCAAATAATATGCTCACCCACCATGAACATTCAATAACTAAAATTTATAAATAATATTGAATTCAATAATGAACGATAAAAATCAAAATTAGATAAGTTTACTTCATTCGTTACATTTCGTAGATCAATTACTACCTCACTGTGGGATCGTCCCAAATATGTTATAAAAAGTTGTATTTGAAAATACTTGTCAAAAACTGATGCTGAAAAGAAAGAATAAATAGTAATTAAAATACTTTTTTTACTCAAAAGTACATCTGGAGAGTTCCCTTTCGCCATTTGACGGAAAGGTTCCCTAAGCCATGTGCCAATCCTTAGGAAAGACGGCGGACTAAGATCCTAGGCACAGCTCGGCGCGTGCGCTGGTTGGCTAGAACCGGTGGGTCTTGTCAAGAACCGAACAAACTACAAACAAAAAGATCGTGCCAACTGGTTTGTATGCAGAAACATGATAAAGGAAATCGAAGAAGGTTCCAGAGTAGGCAGAAGGTCGGAAAGCAGTAAATTAGATGACAGTATTTTTATAGACGTCCTGATAGGGAGCAGATATATAGGTTGGTTGATGTTTAAGTTCTGGATTTTATGATACCAAAAATTTACAATTAGGTTTAGAAATTCTCATGTTAAGATTTCATTTATTTAGAACTGTACAGGTAAATGTGTAGGAAAACATTTTCAAACTATAAATTTAAATAGCTTACTAGATATTTTTTTTACTTTTCATTTATTATTTGTAATAAATTACTGATTAATACTTTTACCTTGGCACTAAAAAGCGAAATTAATATTTTGGAAGCTCTACTCTGCGCTTTAAAATTTGCTTGAATGTGGATAAAAGGTTTTCATATCACACTATGTAACAAATGCAAACGACATGTCCAATTCTTTTATCATTCTACGTATTTTGTATCATAAATATCTGGCTTCATTGACGACAGAGCGAACTGTGTAATAAAAATATGTTTTGCATTTAATCTACATAGGCATCCCAACAATAAAATAATAATATAACATGCAAACGTGCAAAAATGCTGGGTGATGTACATTATGACACGAGCCAGGATCGCGCGAATGTCGTAAAAACACATACGAGTGTATTAAAAGGTATGCGTTACATCGAGTTTTATTCAGTACTTTTATCTATAACTAATCGTAACTCTTGGAAGTTAATCTAGCACATTGAATCGTTAGGAAGCAATTGATTTGTAGATGATGCCTCAGGTGGCATTGATTAAGCATAAATACAATCCCACTTATTCGACTGGAAATGAGAGTACACGAATCCAGTAAGAAGGTAATGTATCAAAAAGTTCGATATATCTAGTATTATTTCTTATCAACTTAATGTCTGATACAGTTCATCACCAGGGACTTCAGAATTCTCAGAACCGGCAAGCGCGGTTTACTTTCTCCTGGCACAGTAATATACACAATCCAATCGAACATGAGAACGATGTCAATGATCGATTAAAATTCATTTAATAGTTTGTAAGCGTCTCTGTAATTGGTCAAAGATCTGTACTATAATGAAGCTGTATTATAAAGACTGTCATTTTGGACTGAACTGCAGTCATCCACTAGGAGAATTATGCAAAAGAAGAAAATAAAATCAATAGATTTAATGTACCAGTTCGTGGCGTAGCGTCAGGGGACGCTAAGATGCTGAACATCCCCACGTAAAATATTAACCAAAGAAGCCTAAATATTGACTTGATAATCTTCCAAGTGAGTGAAACACATTGAGCGAAACACGTTTTGTATTAATTTTAAAGTGATTTCCTGCGATTGAATTCCGCAGATTTATACAAGCAGGCCTTTGATTGCTTGGGGCGTCTGCCGCAAGCAATGACGCATGCGCAGACGGCGAGCTTCTCCCTTCTCTTCTCCCCTCCCCATGGAATCTCGAGTCCCGGAAAGCTAGCATACGGCTGAGAGAAGGCTTCGGCAAGTTGCTAGTTTGTGCACGAGAGCGCAGAACACGAGGCTGTCAGAGAAATATTTTTCTTTCTCACTCGTGATTCTGTGCTTGGTCATGGGCACAAGCAGTACATATAGTGCTTCCCAACTAATTCTCAATTAATATCTAAGAAGTTGAATTCGTACTTAAATATGTTACATTTTATTTTGGTTCGAAATATATCAATTGACAAGTAATCTCATTGGCAATAGCGCATCAGAACTACAGCTGAGCTATTTCATAATTTGCTTTCAAGAAGTCTCCTGACATAAATCTGTTGAACATTTGTTTCAATAACGTAGATTCTAGAGAATATTAAGAGTCATGATGTCTTCAGTTCGCGTAACTGTTGAGCATCCCCAAACGCGCGAGTCACGCTACGCCACTGCAGTTCAGTTCCTCACTGTTCCAACTACAGAATTCTTAATATCTATGATAGTACAATTAAATCCTATTAAACGTACATCTGATATTAGTTCGTTAATCAAGCTCAAAACAAAGCCGATTGTTTACGAGAAAATGAGTATAGTATAGAATAGGATCAAACGTAAGAAATCGGGGCTAAGAGAAATATGTAAGGTGAATTGAAGGTTCTTCTGGGTATCGAGTTCTTAGATGTTAAACGCAGAGGACTGTCAAACGTAGTTTGGCGAATTGAGAGATCAGGCGATTGGAGAACAAGAGGAAAGCGCAAACAAGCGGAGCGAACGAGGACGCAAGCAGCTTGAACCGAGAGCAACCACTGCATCGGAAGCGGTGCGAACGTAGTCGACTGCCTACAGCTCTGGCTGGCCTAGTGAGGCAAGCGAAGGCAAGGAGGGCGGGGCGGATGGGGTGAGTTGGGGAGGGCGGGGCGAAGGGCGGGTTCGCAGAACGGGTGGCGATGGAGAAGGCACGGCATCGCGTCGCAAGCGAAGAGCAGGAGAACACTCACCAGGGGGACGGCGAAGAGCGGAGGAGGCCAACGCGGAGGGCACTACGAATTGGAATGGCAAAGAGCGCGGCCAGACGTACCAGCATCCTGGTATTTTTTACCAGGATTTTAATGTACCAGGATGAAGACATTTCGTACGCTTAAATACCGGGATTTTAAGTCAACGTAAATGACGATGAACGATTTAAGATTCCCATAATATTTTTTAATATAATTTATCACGAACACCAAAATTTAGAAAACAACAACTGGTATTTGTATAAACTGCAGTAAAACATTATGAGTGACATAGGGTGATATTTTTTCAGCATATCTCATTGGAGAAAATGATACGTCTTAGTCAGCCATTTAAAATGGAAATACTTTTTTCTTTCCGCCATGCTTCCATTTAGTTAATTGAAATAAAATTTCTCGATGTACTGTTAAATTTAACGAACCTGTGCCCGTTAAAAACGTAATTGAATTATAATATGAACAATTTCAGATTCAATTATAATGGGTACCACGAATTATAGTTAAAGTACGAGGGTTGGTACCGGGAGACATTTTATTGTTTGGCAACACTGGATCCAAAGTCACGAAAAGGGCAAATACGATGTGTGAGGGTGAGGGTGAGGGTGAGGGTGAGGGTGAGGGCGAGGGCGAGGACGAGGGCGAGGGCGAGGGCGAGGGCGAGGGCGAGGGCGAGGGCGAGGGCGAGGGCGAGAGACGAGGTGGACGCCATCTAATATTTCTGTGGTCACGGGGTAAAAGTTCTTAAGTCAATTTTTGGCGAAATTGGGTTAAGTACTGAAATTACCTGTTAAGGACCTATATTTTATTGTAGTAAAACGACCGAATTCAAATGTTGCCTCCTTAAAGAGAAAAAAGCGTTGGGAAATAGCGTTGACCATTGGAAAAAGCGTTGGCTCAATAATCTAACCCTCGTTTTCTCCAAACTAAGATTTTTGACTTAAGAACTTTTACCCCGTGACCACAGATTTGTTTGTTCGTATTTTAAACGCTGTCGTTTATCTGATTGCAATAAAACGTAGTCAAATTATTACGTGTTCCTGCGCAACGATTATAGGCACAGTACAATGAGAATGAGCGTGTGTCGCACGTAGACGCAAAATGGGGGCGTCGCTGACGATTTATGCGTTTATGACTCAAGCGCCCCTGAACAGAAGCTCTACTCAACCCGCCGCACCCTCAATAAGCACGTTTCTCGCTGCATATTCTGCCCGTGCGATGGTGAAATATCGGCCGGAATTATTATTTGAACGTTATCTCGGGCAAGTATATAAAAAGAGTGTCATAGCGAATGCACGCATTGGATACTTGACAACCATGGCAAACCAGCACATAAAACAAACCCATTCTCGCGGGTCATCTGTTAAAATGTTTGCAGAGCGTAGCGTAAAACGTGATTAACAAACACGTGACTAGTAGCGTGTGAAGTATAATACATTGCCACAGCGAAGCACTGTCGAGTCCACTGGTGGAAAATAACGGGGGGACCAGGGGACTGGGGACGCAAGGGAGTGCTGGTCACGAAACGCAACGGGGCGGTGGAGGGGCGGAGTGGAGGAAGTGAGCAGGAACGCGGGTGGCGAGGACGCGGGGGCGGTCAGAGACGAGAGGGTGGGCGGGGTCGCGAGGAGGGCGAGGGCACGGAGTGGGCGGAACTGTGTGGGGAAAGAGACCCAAGGAGGGCGAGTCTCAGTGGGGGTGCGCGGGCTAGGCCACCGCCACAGATCGTGCGGGGACGAGACCAATCGGAGTCACAGGTAGTGCGGGTGGACGGGTGAGGACGTTGTGGGCGGGGCACGTTCGCGGTTCGGTGGCGATGGCGAGAGGAGGAGGAGGAGCTCGAAGGAGGTTGCGAGGGCGGGGGCGAGGACGGGAGCAAAGACGGGGGCTAGTGCTGGGGCGAGGGTGGGGGTGATAGCGAGCGCGAGGGCCGGGAGTAAAGGGCGGAGCAGGGGTGAGGGTGGGGCGAGGGCAAGGTAGAGAGTGGGGTCGAGGACGGATGAGGTTGCGGGGGCGGGGTGATGGCGAGGGCGGAGGTGAGGGCTGGAGCGAGGGCGGGAGCGAGAGCGAGGGCGACGGTGGGAGCGAGAGCGGGGGCAAGGACGGGGACGAGGGCGGGGGCGTTGTCGGAGGCGAGCGCGGGGCGAAGGCGGGGCGGGGCGAGGGCGGTGGGGCGCACGAAGCCAGCCAGAGTGCACCTTCGTAATGAGCCGCTTCTCAGAAGCAGCAATACTGCGCACCCACCCACCCCCTCTTTCTCCCGCATCGGTTTGTTCTCCACAAACGATGCACGAGCGCCACAACAACAAGCTCTGATACTCGTTCTTTCAAATGCCACTCACCCGACCAAATACATCCCCGCCGTGCACACGAATATACAACGCAATGTACTGAAGACGAATACGAATGGAGTCGCTCCCAGAATTTATATAACACAATCATATTCAGATTGAAATAAACGGAGAAAATGTTTTCCCTCAGACCTCTTGGGTAAAAATCGTGCTTCACATAGTCATTAATGCAAGTTGGTTGTAAAATATAGAAGCGAAAGAACTCTGATAATTTACATTCGTTTTCTCTCAAGCCATGTTGGGTCACGCATAAATTCATTAATATTGTATGGTGCTTTAAAGTAGTAGCATTCGGATACGTACTGGAATGTTTTATGTTGTGATGGAAGAGTTTGTCATTTTATAACATACCATATTTAGAATATTCTCACGCGGTAGAAATTCTAGTCATATTTAAGTAAATGCATTTGGAACCTCAACTATAACATCTGAAATGATTACAAACTATTAATGCTGTAATTAATGTAAATAAAGACGAAAGAAGGGGCAATTACTACAGAGAAGGAAATAGTTTAACTTAATAAGAATTTCATAACAAATAATACTTCTTCTCTTCTTTAACCATGCGTCCCATCTCACAATCTCTGAAACTACGTCCTATTTGAAAACCTCTGAAACTCTGTCCTAATTTCTAATGACAAGGTTAGGATCGCGTGTAACAGGAGGCTATACTGCGATTTTCGCAACTTTGTCCCTGACAGGAAGCAGCTGTTTACGGTTTCATCCAATAGGGAGCTTGAACGTCACCATAGTGAAGTCACTGTCGCACAATATAAGCTTCCGATTGGATGGCAGCGAAACAGCTGATTTCTGTCAGGGACAAAGTTACGAAAATCGCAGAATATATAGGTATCAATCTAGCAGCGACAATGTTCTAACAATTTTGGTGACAACGAACTGATTCACTGGTGTCGTAGAGTTCTTTTCAATGACGTACAGATGTGAAACAAGGTCGCTGGCCTTACTTCTCTTCCATCCTAACAATTTTTTCGTATTTTTGAAAATGCAAAGGCATTGATTGTTATGAACCAGCCCTTATGAATTATAAGATCAAAATTATTACTAGCCGGCGATTTGATTTGTTAAGAAATGAAATTTTGTTTAAGAAGTGTCTAAGATTATCCCACTGTCTAATGCTATGTTTACGCATGAGTCTCGTTTCGACTAATTGTGCACAACTGCGGTAACGTACTCGTAGTTTCAAAAGCTTTGTAAAGTTAATCGCCTTTTGACTTCCAATCCAAAAGATCCTCGACATACGATATGTAATATCTCCAACATAATACGTTGCGTGTTTATGAATTTCACACCGGGCGTAAAAAAAATCTTCATATCAAGTGACAAAAGCTTGCAACCCGCACTCCATACAAAATATGCTTGTGGTTTTTTGCTAACATTACGGACTTAATGCATACGTATAGGTAATTTCTTCTCAAACGTACTAAGACGCAAACGAATTTCATTCCTTCAAAAATGCTACTAAATGAAAAACAGACCAAGACTACGAGTGAAGTAAACGCAGTCGCCTAAATATCTTAAATAATTCTTTCAGAGCGGAAACAAATCATATTTATGACTTCTCCCTCTGACGACAACTGATACCGAACCAATGAATTTTTCAAACCCCAGGAAGCATTCCCAATTCTGTTAGGCAGCCAATTCAAATTTTATTGTCATCTCCCACGCTCCAGTTCAATGACCCGTTCGAGTGACATCCCGCTTCCACTCCTTGTGACAAGATTCTTGCGGCGGGGCGCGCCAGGCACGCGATTGAGCGAGAGGGGTGGGGTGGGGTGGGGTGGGGGTGGGGGTGGGGTCTGAGCGGTTCAAAGGGCGCATCGATCGGCGCGAAGGTGCTCGCCCTGGCTTCCCCGCCCCTGCAGCCGTGTCCATCGCCCCCCTAGCAGCGTTGTCTGGAGAGCAACGAACTCCAGCCAGTCATTGCTTGGCAGGACTTTTGAGAAATATCAAATTGCACAAGTATTTTATCATCTATAGAAAAGAAAAAAAACGCAAACTGTGGCAGTTTTATTCTAATCAATGACTGCTCACAAACAATTAGTTTCTATGAAAACATGGAACGTTTTACAGATAAGCCTATACTTTCACGAAATATGCAAAATATGCTCCTATAATTACACAAATATGCAGCAACAGGAAATATCAGCCAAATATGCTCTAATATATTAATCTATGTAGCATCCAATTCTAACCTAATGTCAAGAAATTTCACTTACCTTTGCCCTGAAGCAACAGACAAAAATATGCAAAATCATACAAATTCGTTCCCTAGCAATAAGCACCGCAACATGCTCAGGTATTGTTGAGCGTTTTTCGTAACCGCGTCCGCGTGTTCGCGGAAAGTTAATGCACGGTGTAGCAAATTGCATTCGGAAGCCCCAGCGACACCTGGAGTCCGTCCCACGCAGTTTGCCGTCTGATTCTCCGACTTCCTCCTGCTCGACTCGGAAAGTAGGGCGATTCAATACAAGTACGTCGTTCTTCACCAATTGCGTATTGAACCAATCATGTGATTAAATCAAGCGTTCTGTGGAGCATTACATTAACGACTAAAAGCCTACGTACGTCTTGTGACCAGTTGTAAGGTTTAATTAAACCAAGAGATAAAACATGGAGACTTGTAAATTACAAGCTCATTGTGTCGCAAGTATGGTCCGATTAAAATAAGTTGGTGATAGACAGTTGCCAATGGAAGGGAGCGACGTTGACAGTTTGCGTACCACTGAGCACGTTTTTGAAACAAACACTTGAAATAAATACATATTAAAGTAACCATACACTCGTATTTTATGAAGCTACAGCTTCAGAAGCACAACTGTCAATCACCAACTTATATTAATCGGACGTTGCTCGTGTGGTAAATTTATTTCAAGAATTTTCTTGTAAGACGTGGTGAACAGTCATCACCAAAGTATCTGTGCTTGAAAATATAGCAATTTTAATTCACAATTGCGCCATACGAATTTCATTATTCGTAACTTTTGTACATAAACTGCGTATTGTGCTGCGCTATCGAAGTTCTCATTGCAAGTTAACGCAATAACTTCGTTGAGTGTGGTTGCAATCCAACGTGGGAGGAACCTGGGCTGTGAGCATCGCTGGGGTAAGAGGAGTGTAGCTCAGTGTCAGCCCTTTGCCTCCACACTATTCATCCTGCCGCAGAGAGGAAATCCCTTAATGTCTGAGTACGGAAACCGGCAATTAGTGGTGAATGGTGCATGCCATCCCAACATGCATTCCACGCAGAAGTGTTAAATCACCGTGCGCTCTTGCTCCACGTCGCTCCCCGAATGGAACAAGAGTCGTTGTTGTTGTTGTTGTTGTTATTATTTATTTATTTATTTATTTATTCAAGGTCGCATCCACTACTAGGTCATTAGCAACCACTATTGGATGTAACGATACGGTATGAGGATGGAATGATATGATAATGATACGGGGTGAAAGAACGAACACCTACAACCATGCCCGGGGCGGGACTCGAACCCGCGACCCCACGGTCCAAGGTCACTACGGCACTACTGGCTTAGCTCTCTCGGCCACGGGGTCGACGGAACACGAGCTTCTTTGCTCATCAGATCCGATTTACACGCTCACTTTTGACAAATGATTTTGACGGAATTTTAGCGAACGGGCGCGTGCGCAGTGTAGCGTCTGGAACCCAGGAAGCGACATCGCGCAAGGGCACGTCCTCTAAAAAGCCGACCGGGAGAGGTGTCTCAGGGCATGAACTGATGTCACTGACCGAGAGGTCCGAGGTTCGAGTCCCAACGGTGGCAAGATTTTCGACTCTGATTGGATAGCTCGGTGCAATTCAGCCGCTGTCCGGAGATGGCGGCCGGCTGCTCTGATCGGTGGTTTTCCGTGGTTTCTCCGATCAACAGGCGGATTGCTCCAATCTCCAGGCGAATGTAGGAGCAGTACCCTAACAAACGGGCCACGGATCCCACGCGAACTTCCCTTCTTCTTCCTTGTCCTATCCTGACCCCTTACTAACAAACACTTACATGCACTACACTACCACACATACGAGGTCGGTCCGGTCGGGAGCTTAGAACACGTCCCCGTTGGGGAAAACCCTGCTGGGCGATGGTCGATCGACGCCGGATCTCACCATTCTGCGGGGGAGATCACTGCGACATATGGAGACCTGGAGACCTAGAGATCACCGCGACATATGGAGAAAACATGCAGTACACTTACGGGATTCGTGATCTTAGCGTTTGACGCACCCGTAATCATTAATCAACCAAAACCCTAAAAATCCGTAATCATTCTTCAAAATGAAGCGAGTAAATCAAGTCTACGGGTCAAATGAGACAGGACAGCTTATCTGAATGCACAGCAATAGTAAAGCAAATGCAAAACGCCAATTATGCACTTCTCCAAAATGTAATCGTGTCCGCGCTACACTGAGGGCAACAATGCTTCCAGAAGACACAGCTTCACTGCTTTTGCAAATGTTCTGAAAATATTAGCATAGGCGGCGTATACGACTGTACACACGAACTTCATATAGGAACCCCTTTCGACCTAAACACCAAACACCAGCTATCAAATACCAGATACAATGGAATTCGTCTTATCTCTATTGGTAAAAACGTGAATACATACTAACATATCAGATTACTTTAACTACATTTCCAAAACTGAACCCGTGTTCAGATATAAACAATTAATTAAGAAAGAAACATAATGAATTCATTTGAAATGAAATGAAAATTGATTGACTCAATTCCTTCCATACAAAAATATCTAGAAGAGTACTCATGTTTTGTAATACATCTTAACTTCCCATGTCTGTTGTGTGTAACGAGATACTAGTAAAACCTCAAGTTTTTTCTGACTTTTCTCTATAACTCTTTAGCTGGACGTCAATTAGAATAATCATTCAATATAATTTTAAAGAGAATAAAATTCCTTACAACTTTTGTATAAAAACTGTTTCTAAACCTAATCCTAAGCGAGCTACAGCCCTTTCAAAAAGTTCTACAAGATTGATATACTTTGGCTTACTAAGGTCACCTGCCTTACTGGATTGGAGTAAGCCTGCGTATTCTATTTCCATTTTTTATACACTCAGGGAATGCTTTTGAAAATTTTAATTTTGCGTTATAGATTTTAGTTCGTTCATATATGTTTGTGTGCATGTCACTTTTACTATTGCCCCAACAGTTGCCGGTGGATTAATGTCTTACTTCGTCGCGACATCTGTAACTATAATATAAATATAGAGGGAACAATGTAAACGCCAAAAGATTTTGGCAGAAAGGAATATTGTTGTGAAAAAGAAAAAAGTTTCCGGGCATCAAAATCCGTAATAAAGAAAACAAATTTTCCCGATAAACAGTTACAGCTGACATTGAAGTAATGTACTGTTTACAGTGATTGTCAGAAAGACAGTAAATATTGAAATATACTGCAACATACAAACTTCCATTTTGATACCATCATAGGAGAAGACGTCGATCTACCGATCTTGATAACAGAACCTTTTTATCAAGATAAAATTTACTTCTAGAGGGAACGTTGGGGTTGGGAGCAAGAACGATTCATCAAAATCATTAAAATACGAATCAAGTTATATCCTCTTCAACCATGCTTTTATTGATAATTCTCTCCATGTGCAAAAGGAAAGGACAAATTCTACATTGATCATAAAAAACAGTGAGATATTTGAAATAATCAATGTAATCAGAGAGATGCTACAGCAAAACACATTGGTGAAACAGGTAGAATATTTTTTTGTCGCTTTGTACGTTAGAGAGTACACAAGAGAGACAAGAGTACATGCACACACAGGACGTTCTCCGCTATCTAGTATGTTCTAAATCGGTGATAACATCTAATGTTCACTGTGACAGACAAAAAGTGATGCATCCCGTTATCTAGGATTTCATCAATTCAAGTATAGGAAAAGGAAATAATACTTAGGATTGGGGCTGGAAGTCTAGCACACAAGTTCGATTACAATAATACGAAATGCACCCTTGCTTGGTATAATCACATAAAATGCTTGTCCATGCAAGAGCACAACATCGAGACTGCTATTCTCTGCTGTATGCAAGCATAGCTCTGAGCATGCTTGTGATTGATGTTCTCAAACCGATGATGTGGCGAGTAAAATTCCTATCATCAAAGTTTTGCTCAAGAAGAAAAAGAAACAGACATCGTAAAACTTCCTTAATGTTGTATAAAGTAATGAATTAGATGTGGCATATCAACCAGGAAGAAACTGTTATCTTTTTATTTTTAATGATTGTACTACATTATTTCATCGCTTGGAATAAAATATTTCATTTTATTTACTTATTACTTTCATTTTTTCTGTTGTACCCCTTCCTACCACATATATGACCATAATAAATGTTGTTATAGTTTGTTATTATAAATATGCATTTTTATTATAAATATGCATTTTTATTATAAAAATAATAAAATTATAATAAATTAAAATAAATAGTTTTGCAACTATTAATCTTCTTAATATTCATTAAAGAGAAAATTAATAGTTGTAAAAACTAAATACAAAGAAAAACTGTGCATTTACTTTGTGTAGTTCTCTCAAGTTTCATACGACATGTATAAATAATCAACGAATAGTATATTGCGTGGATGTTTTTATCACGAACGAAATACAATTGCCAAATACTGAGAATTATTTGCGAATTTGTCGAAGACCAAAAGCTTCGAAGTTAGCCTCGTCGCGTACTCGAAGCGTCAATTCAGTTATAGCGAGATCAGGATGGCTAGGATTGTGGATTATTTACACAGTGAAACTACGCTACTCATCTTGTCTCTCACCAGCCTTAGTAAGTTCTCACCAACAATCTGATTACTTTTTATCATATATCTGCTTTTCCTTGTCACCGTAAAGTTCTCTGCCTACCCAGGCCACCTCCTGATGGGTAATGTGAACTTCATGCAGCCAAAGTTTAAAGCATCTTCAGGAACGTTTTAATCGTCGGACTTCACGCGCCCATTTTGAGTAATGTAAATATTCATCAGTTAATATTCGAATTAGAATCGCACTTTACCTGTAATCAAAGTTCGTATTCGCTATTTATTTATCGTTATCGCTATTTTATTTTATACATTTTATCGCGTGACTAGCTGAGTACCCGACGTTTTGCAGTCAACAATCAGCAATTAAACAACCCGGCGCGTCTCGCTCAACGCGGCGAGCCCGCTCAACAAATTACGCGTGCCCTCTATGGGGATGGTACAGCAAAATCTAATTTTCAAAAACTAGAAGTCATACAAAATAGGTTCTTAAGAAATACTTTAAAATCCCCTTGGTTCATTCGAAATAGACAAATTATAGAAGAACTAAGCATCGTTCTTTTAAAGACCTGGATCAACATTCTCTCCTCGAATTTCTTCACCAGTCTCTCTGCTTGTCACGCTCACAATACTTTTAGCCTTGTCGAATCAGCTAAGCCCTTTCCACGTATTTCGTTCGCGTTTTGCTAAAGACTTATTACAACCTCTATAATTACCTCATCTTCCCTCCTTTCAAATTAACAACAATATTTAAAAAATGGAAAAATATTATAACTCAGAAATACACTATTTCATACGAATTCAATTTATAGTCATGCAAATATATTATGTGTTGTAGTAGAATGTTTTGAGGTTACTTGTGTAAGTTTTCCCTCATATGCCCTAATTGTTGTTGTAGATTGTTGAAATATAACGTATTATCGAATAAGGATCAATAAATTATTTTAAAAAAGTCTGTTCAGTACGCATTACCCGTATGAGAATAGCGGTTTGCAAAATTTTGTTTGTTAATATCGCTCCTGTAGCGTCGTGATGAAATAGGACGACAGGATATCATCACATATGTACGTTTATTTACAATTTATGTGTAAGGATAGCATGGTTTGAAGTACAGAGCACTGCTAGTTTTATTCGCCTGGTGCGAATGTACTTGCAGTTGTTGCAAGGTCCTGCGACCGTCCTCTGGACAGCAACCGCCGACCAGGTATGTCCCACCAGCGCGGCACCGCCCCCAACCCACCAAGCTCTAAGCTCCCGACATGTTGGTGTAGGGCATGCATGTGTGTGTGTGTGTGTGTGTGTGTGACAGAGAGAGAGAGAGGAGCGGATAGTACAAGGAAGAGGAAGGAAAGATCGCGCGTGGTCCGTGGCCCGTTTGTTAGGATACTGCTCCGGCATTCACCTGATATTGATCGGAGAAACCAAGGAAAACCACCGATCACAGCATCCGTCCACTAGAATTCTCCCCCTGCCAGCGACTGAATTCGACTCACCTCTCCAGCTAGTGTCGAAAATCCGAATCGGTGCGGGGCGGGACGCCACGCAATGGGCGGGGCGGGGCGGATGGGATGGAGCAGAGAGGGGCGTGGCGGAGCGAGCGGGGGGGAGGGCGAGGTCAACCGCGACGGGCACTACTTGCCCGGTTTCCCACTCAATTTCCGGGCGGGGCGGGGCGGGCAATCTAACGGAGTGCGGGGAAGCCCGTGGTCGGTGGCCCTCTCCGCCGCCGCAGGGAATATTTTTAGTTCAGCAGCTCGCAGCCGAACCCTCCTCGTCCGCTCCGGCGCATCGACCTCGCTTTATCTTGCCTCCTTCCTTATGTGCCTTTCCTCGCCTCATTATTCTATTTTCGGATTTTTTCTCTTGTTCGCGGTGGAGCACTTCAGTTCTTTTCTCCACCCTCTGAAACTCAACGCGGCGTTTCCGGGAGTACACGGAAGGCATTCGATGTAGCGCATTGTGGTCGCGAATTACCTGAATGATTGCAATGTCTGCGATTTCTGCGTCATTTGCCCTGCCAATTCATCGCCGCAACGCGTTTCAATATTTTTTAACATAAATTAAGGAAAGTCATAGAAAAACGGTTGAAAATAAATTATAATCAAGATAGTTTTATGCTATATAGAAAATCAAGACACAAAATAATTGCATTGAGGTTACATATCAATACATCGAATGCAAATCATCAATTTCTTGTGAAAGTCTTCATCACCAACAAATGCACGAATATTGAAAATAAATTCAATACTAAACAATAAAACATCTAATCTGTATTTCAGAGTTAATGTAAGAGCTGATAAAAATACTTCACACTGTCATGCGCTTCACACATATTACGTTTTGATACAAAACACTATAGAATTTATGAAAGATTCAAAAGAGTGTGTAATCAACCTTAGAAACACTGTAGTGCTCACTTTTCTAGGAAAGATTCTCATTTCTTCACGAAAGGTCCGTTCTTTGCGTTAGAAATGGATGAAACTTTTACCTTAGAGATAGTTCCAACCTTTTTTTCCCTTTAAAAGAAATTTTCGTATAATCTTCTTCTTTCGTCAGAGTCTCCCACATTTCATTCGAACGTTGGGGTCGGACCTCCGCTCCGTTCCCCGTCCTTCCTCGACCTGCTCTTCCGCCGAGAAGCAATTAATAACCGCTCCCTCGCCGGCTCGCTACTTTATTGTTTCGCACAGGATGCGGATCCGATGTCGCTTTATTTTTTATCGACGACGTGAGGTACATCCGTAATATCCGATCCAAGTGTTTCTTTCTTTTTTGCTGGGAGCCGCTGTACTGTGGTATGACACGCTAAAAAATGAACTAAATGCTTTAAAAAATACTCCCAATCGTTTGTGATTGAAATGTGAAAATTTAGAAGGAAACTCTCCAGGTTTTAATGTTTTAGTCTATTCTTTAATTTTTCTCAATTACAACAAGACGCACAAATATGGCGAATTTGAAAAAGCCAAATGAAATTTGGTTCATTCGAATTTGCAATCCGTATTGTCAATATAAATTAACATTTTCTCTCATTACGCTTCATTATCACTAACAATATTTGTTAAAAACTATTATACAAGTATATATCGAAACAGTCAACAGTGCCAAGAATATGGAGTGACTTTAGATAAGAAACTCAACTTTTGGACGCATCTACAAAAATCAGCAGACAAAGCGACACAGACAACTGCCCTGAGTAGATTAATGGCCAACACCAACGGTCCCAAACCAAGCAAACGGCGTTTGTTAATTTCGGTGACTCCATCAATACTCCTCTTCCGTGCAGAGGTATGGGCCGGAGAGCTGAACAAGAAATCGAAAATGGTAGCGTGCACAGACGAGGCAAGCGTTGAAATACGCGTGCTTATCGCACAGTCTCCGAGGCAGCTGTTCTTGTAACAGCAAATACGCAGCCAATCGTTTTACTTGCTTTACAGCGACAGGAGATGTAGTACACGTAAATAGAACAAGGTTGCGACTAGGCCAAGTAAGTCGCACGGAACAGATTGAGACGGATATGGGAAAGAACGATGCGATTAGACAACCACCGGTAAGTGGACCGCGAAACTGATCCTACGACTGAACCATGGGACAGACCGCACGCACGGCGAGGTCAACTTATACCTCGCGCAGTTCCTCAGCGGTCGCGGATACTTCCGACAATACCTCCAAACAATGGGTAACATTGAGAGTCCCACATGCCTTTACTGCGAAAAACCGGATGACGCCCAACACACATTTTTCCCCTGAAGACAGACCACGTGCTAGCACATTTTTCTCGGCGCGGTGAAAAGTTCCTGTGACTTCCGCCCACCTGGGCACTCTTTGTGGCACTCCCGCCAAATTATGGGAGTTCCATGCTGCACCAGTGTGTTATGGGGGCGCCAACTCCAAAGTTCGCGCGTCCCACTTAAAAAAATTAATTAATTAATTAAGACATTAATTAATTATTGTTCCCCGCGCCTCTACGCATGGGGTGTTTTCTTCCGCCGCGCGGCTTCACCCACGCCGCCGACACCGATGACGTCACGTCGACATCACCACCGTCACCGCCACCGCCACCGCCGCCGCTGCCACCACCACCACCACCACCGTCGCCGCTCGTATCACCCCCGCCTCCATCCGTCCGCCCCTCCCCCGGCCGGCCGGCTAACCACACCCTACCATGCGCCCGGTGTCAGAGCTGGCGTGGTTAGCGGGGAGAGTGCTGGTGGAGTTGGGCCACGACGGAACGGGCAGTGCGGTGGGCAGCTTATCGCTCCACACGGGAATGCTCAAAAACTTTGGCATGAAGCATTCCCGTCGGCGAAAGGCATTTTTTCTATGTGCATTGAGACCCTCTACTAGACAGCTGTGTAAATAGGGGGAGCTGTGGTACTATGAGAGTAGTCTGGTTTGAAAAATCTAGGTATGTGTGCCTTGTAACCTTCAATACATTCTGCAATGTTTACACTAATTTAATTTTTCTTACTGTATCAGTCAGGTAGCCTCGCCTAGTCAGTGTGTATAGCTCGACCATCTTGAGAATGATGTTTACAGGAGCGCGCCACTGTCTGTGTTTACAACCGAAACGACAGAGACGGAGATAAAAGGATACTCAATTCAAAATCAAAATGGTACCATGCCAAACTATTGTGAAAGAAAGCGAGATTTATTTCGTTGCAAATCTAGTTCATTCTCAATTAATATTTTAACTATATTTGGACATGTCTGCACCTCTTATTGGAAGAAATAAAAGTACATTTTTCTCTGCAAAACGATTCAAATTTTGAAACTAATTCTTTCGATGAGCAGTAACATCGAAACTAATTCTTTACCAATATATACCAAATAAAATTCTTTTTTATGTAAGAAGTAACTACCATCATAACGAAGAATATTGTAGATGCTTATGACAGTAAAGTTAATGTTTTGGTACTTCATTGCATATCTAACAAACCGTCTAAAGCCTATGGAAGAAAAGATGAATGAAGGAGAATACAAAATGTTTCAATCCAATGAATAAGTATTAAAATTCAATATAAACAAAACTTTTTATTATAGTCTTGAACTAGAACGGTGAAAAGTAAAGAAAGCCACTAAAGGGACAAAAATAAAACAGTGCAAATCTTGCATGATGTGTCTCAGAAGTTATATTTTATCAGCTGATTCACAACCTCTATGAAGGAGGTCATAGTGATTCCGTAGGAGCAGTCTCTGAACTCGCTTCCCGCTCCTGGCGACATTTTTTTTAGCTGAACTGACTGTACAGACCCGTGTTTTCACTGTTAGTTCCACGACGCGCCGCAATCGCAGCCTTCATTCTTCGCTTGGTCGAGTTATACCTTTCATTTTGTGTTTTCATAGCAATGCAAGAGTTCTGTGAAATTGTTAAAGTTTTTTGTATTCTATGACACCACGCATTGCTGATTATTCCACTCGTGAAATTAAAACCAATAGTGTTTAACTATACATACAAAATGCCCCAATCAACGCGGTGTATCTCAAGATTATCGCCTTTTCTATCCGATTTTTCTTACCGTTTCTTCCCCCTGGCCAATAATAAACTGTAACTCATCTATTTTAGAAGGCGGTATATATCGGTCCCTGTGTCGATATCCATTGAACCGCCAAAGTAATATAGCAAAACCTCACTAATTTTAACATATTTTCAATATTTGGCGCAGTTTGGAACTCTGATGAACATAATTTCACTCGTGGATTAGTCCTATTAAATACCACTTGTACTTTGGAAATTCTCAGTTGAAACCCCTCCTCGCTTCGCGAGTCGAGGATTTATCGATAATTTCCCAAGCACTCGTGGTATTACCGAAAACCAGTCCGGCATGGAACGCAACGACAGAAGAAACGAGATGGTGATGAGTTGACCTGAGCTAAACTTGCTAGCCAGTCACAAACAGATAGAAACTAGAAAAGCCAAAAAATATCAACACTATCCTGGAGTAATGATAAGGCGGTCCCGAGGTAGAACTACGTTTATTAAATAGAGTTTGTGAGTTTAGCAAGAATCTCTCACTACCCCATGAATGTGGAACCTCATCGGCTATCCTCGTAACAAAAAAACAACTCATAAAGGCAATAAAACACGTGCGTAATTTATTTTTTAAACATACGAATGTTGTTAATATTTACATTACGAACGTGTATACGTAATTTTGGAAAAATCAAAAGAACATTAATATGGCGTTTATGTCAAGTTCTTCAGTGCGTATTTTACCCTGTTCGTACACTTTAATGTCAAAAATTGGAGCCTTTTTCAAAAAATCTTTCATTCAATATTTTACTGAAAATTACACGAAAAAGTATTGATATTTTCAAAAATGTAAGTGATATTAATTAAATTAATAACTGTCGGGGAAATCCATTTTAATAAAAAAATATTTTTCGAAAAAATGTACGAGGTCAAACAAATTTTAATTTTGCAATTTTCTAAAATTCAGTTTACCGTGATAATCGGACTTATCCCTTCTCTATGAGTGTATACCTCTACATTCTGATGAGATATTTAGAGAGAAAAATGTAGCCATTTTTGAGAAAATTTTGAACATTCTTGTCTCAGAGGCTTCCTGTGAATCAACCCCAAGACTTACAGAATTATTGTCAATATTGCAGAGCTTTGATTCGTGTCAGATCGATCGGGGAATATTTATTTTGTCAAAAATCCTATGAATAATAAATATGATAGTATTGTTTATAAAACGTATATTTCCTTTGAAATCTCGAAATCGATTTTATGCCGCATTACATAACTTTTTGCACATTATATACATTATACGTATGTGTGCACGTATTCGAAAAAATAAAAATACTCGATGAAGAGGAAGTATATATTCATCAATGAGGCCAAAAATGCGATGCTAATTACCGAGTAGTTAATGCGACCTTCAATAACAACAACATAACAAAATCCAATATGCGAATTTGGAATATAGCTGTGCAGGCGAACATCAAGTCAGACAGACGTTTTACATGTAAAATAGATGCAAGCAACTACAAACGGGAAAAATTATCGGGTTTGTTTTTTCCATTATCAAAATACTTTTTCTACGCTCGTGAAAACCTCCTTAAAAATTTAGAAAAAGGCGACAGTCTTATATGCGATTGATGCGAGAGTAATAAGGTTACTATTCCGGCACAGAAGATCGGATGATGAGAGGGGCGTACACAGTCGCTGAAACGATATAACGTTTGCGCCGTCATGCCCCCTTGTGTTCTTGGACGAAAAATTAACATCAATAATATATGATCACTTTCGGTCAATTGGAACAAGCGGAATTGTGCAAACACAATCGTGCATAAGTGGAACTTGGTCGAAATAATAGTGACCATATTATTTTATACTGCAACCAAAGTATGGTTAAGGAGCACATTGTCTACGTAGAGCATGTAAAACAGGTAGCGTGATAGAATAGTCGATATTAAAAGGAGCAAAAACACATTTTCATAAATATCTCAAGATTCAACATTTAAGTGATCAAAATATACTATACATTTTCTTCCCCGTGTAAATTTCCTTTTAGTACTACTTTAGTACTACCAGAATGTATACATTTCTGCACGTTATCGGATGCAGTAATGATGCCGATTCCACAAGCCGTGCGAGAATATTATCCTCACACGGCTGTCGACCAATCACATTCGTCTTAGTTCATTACACCACGACAGAAGGTTCTCGCAGTCGCCTACAGAGGCGCTGCCTGCTCTGCCGCGGCTCGTCGCAAGGCCGCAACTGTCGTTAGACAGGTGAGCCACGACACAGTATTAGATTAGATTTATTTAAACTGCAATTGGGCATAACCCGGTGGCAGCTAAGCGAGTTGGTGTTGAGGTTAAGGCGCCCATTGGATATTTTTAAAATATCAATTTTAAAGTCGTAGAGAAAGTATAGTCTTCTAGTCGCGTAGAATGGCTATTATTCATTCGTAGAAATTCCGACACTCGCTCCTACGTCGCTCGTGTCGTAAACATCAACTCGTGAATAATAGCTATCATTCTACGCTCGTTGAAGAATATACTATTAAGGTATCACGAGATCCCAAAACGTGCATTTCCGTTGAAATCTCGAAATCTGCAAATTTTCCGCAGCACTGTATAATTTTTGCTACACTATGTACTACTCCGTATATTGGTAAGTATGCGAGAAAGTAAAACGAACTGGAGCCTTTGGAGCAGGGCTTTCCAACTGGCGAGCCGGGGCCGCATGGGGCCCGCCGGATCTTTTTGTGCGGCCTGCTTTGAAAAATGCATTTATTATACCAATAAAATTCAATACAATTACTCAATTCATCTTATTTTCATTTAATGGTATATTAATTTTCTCGTATGTACATTAATCATTGAATATGCTGAAGAGAAGTCGTAACTAATATATATTTGTTTCAGTATAATCTCAGAAGTTAGAGTAATAAACATCTTAAATTACGTTGCGGCCCGCGGCTTAACTAGAATTTGTCATCTGTCATAACCATAATAGAAACTTAGATAAAATTCCATTTCATCCATATTTTACCTTTAAGGATATTATAGCATTTTTAGTATTACTAATATCGCAAACTATTTTATCACTTACTAATCCCTACTTACTAGGAGATCCTGATAACTTCACCCTAGCTAACCCCTTAGTAACCCTCGTCCATATTCAGCCCGAATGATATTTTCTATTTGCATACGCCATTTTACGATCAATTCCTAACAAATTAGGAGGAGTTATCGCCCTAGTCGCATCATTCGCCATTCTATTTATTTTACTCTTCACACCCAATAACAAATACCGAAGTATACAATTTTATCCGATTAATCAATTATTGTTTTGAATTTACACCTCAATTGTTATTCTATTAGCATAAATAGGGGCTCGACCAGTTGAAGAACCATATATCTTAACAGCACACATCTTAACAGTCAGGTACTTCCTATATTTCCTTATTAATCTCACTACCTCCAAATTATGAGATCAGCTAATCAAATAAGGTAAGTGAATAAGCTTAAAAGAATTTGTTTTGAAAACAAAAGATAGAAATAATTATTCTATTAACTTATTTTCCTAAAATGTCTCAATAAATCACATTACTAATCCAAAAAGAAAAACAAAAAAAAAGTAAATAATTGAAAGAAACAGGTAAATAAACCCTTCAGGCCAAATATATCAACTAATCTTAACGAAAACGACGCAAAGTTCCACGAATTCAAATGAAAACAAATGACATAAAAACTAACATAAAATAAAACAATAAAGAAAATAAATCACCACAAAAAAAATACGAATTTTTCTAGCTAAATTGAATAGTAAGCCCTTCTAAGTTGGACAGCCGTGCTTTAGAGTGTAATACGGAGCGATTGTGAGTGATCCAAGAGACCCGTGGTGGCCACTCACCACGTGAGAAGCCACAAAAGACATTCAGGGTCGGAACCAAGAATCGAGCGCACACAACTTACCGAAATCCTGGAGAGGTGAGCCTTGAGCCAGGCTGGCGTAGCGGGCTCAGCTACAACACTCGAGACTAGCAGATTCTAAAACACTCGAAAAGAAAAAGTGTACTGTAGTGCGATTTTTCTAACTCTGCCCTGTGGCCGCGATGGAATATCACACGGCATTTTGCGACTTTCTCGAAGTCGCAGTATAAGTTGCCGGTAGAAGTCGCATGATCGCAAGCAGTGCTTGATACGGTAGTGAACATGCGAAATCTGAGAAAGATGCGAAATACCGTGACAGATGGGCCTTGAGAGGCAAAGCTAGAAAAATCTCAGTCGAATTAAGGTGTTCGCAGTTCGGCACTAACGAACGACCGAGGCGAGGCAGCTGCGTTGAGATCTCTGCACGCGGGCGGCTGGGCAATCAGAGCAACCAACCGACTTTCCAGATCTGTTGGCCCCCGTTCCTGGCGCTCTCTGTTGAGAGAGCGCGGGGGCCCGCCTGATTTGATCTCCAGAGGGGTGTGACAGTATTTAGATTGATTAGTGATTCTGTACGCGTCAACTGCTAAGGTCGTTAGTTCCATAAGTGTAGTGCGTGTTTTTTCTCTCTTGAGGGGGATAATCGTCAATCGCTGGATGGAGAGATCCTGCGCCAGCCTACCTGTCGGCTAGCAAGGTTTTCCACGACAAGGGATCTCCCACCGGCGGGCCACGCACCCAACCGACCTCCCGGCGTGTGTGGTTGTGTCGTGCGTGTGTAAATGTAAGGGTGAGAACAGGGCTAGGATAAGGAAGGAAAGATCGTGCGCGGTCCGTGGATCGTTTTTTGGGGCCACTCTTGGCGGGACTCTGGCACTGAATTCAATTGAATAAATTGATGCCTTATTTAACTTGGCGAGACTCAGGTCATGAGGCCTGCTCTTCCGTCTGGCCAGGCAAATATTGCTACGCTTCTTTCATCAACTAACGGAGAGAGAAGCTATTTCTTGGGCAACCAAACAGGCGGTTTGAATTTAGCTCAGAGGCTTCGTTTAGGCTTGAGGATTTTTTACATGCAATAATGTACTAACATGGGACAGCCGGCTTTACTTTCCCTCCGAAAGAAAGCGTACAAAGGCTATTTTCGCCCTTAAAAATCTACGGCTTTGGGGTTTTGAACCCGCCAACTTGGGTATAACAGTACATGCTAACCGTTACACCAGTGATGTCAAGGACTTCTACTGGTGGCAGTGCCACGCGTCGTGGCACCGTAGCATGCCATGAGCTACTTCGCGCAACTAGCGTCGGAAAAGGAAACTATTAGTAACTCCGCCGTTTTACAATAGGGATGGCGTTGCCTCTAGTGGTGGGGTGACGAACTACGTGAAGGGCGCTTTCGTCGTGCCACTCGTGCCACGGACTCTAGCTCGTGGCATCGACCTTGACAACACTAAGTTACATAATCGACGCCGCACGTCATTCGGCGAAATGGAATTCGCCTGGTATTGATAAAAAAAATCATGCAAAACTCAATCTCAGAGCAGCCGGCCGCTATAATTCTTCTCCACACACGAGCTGGCTATTCAGCCAGGTCGAAAATCTTGCCTCCTGGTCACAGGCACTGCAGGGTGTAACGTTCCGCTCTGGCGCAATTTTCTTTTGTTGCATCTGGTGATACATTTGGTGCTACTACTTATTTTCTATTGTAATAACACTTCAATTCTTATTTTTTATAATACCTTATTTCTCTAGTAGATTTTTCCCAAATCTTTATTACAATGTATTTGAGTATTTTAACATATAATCTTCGTACCTTCTATAATATTTGAATATTACAATTTTTGTTACAGGAACATCCGTACGTTCAATTCTCTCTCTCCGTTAATACTCAATAAATCCGTTGCTAACCTAATTTAAACAAGTGAAGTACATCACCCGTTACTTCATTACGAAACATAAAAAAAAACATTAGGAATATACGAAACGTTACAAGGGACATCACTACTGAGCCACCTCTGAGGGTGAAGGGCGGGAAGAGGCGATGGCCACGCAGAGGACGAGCTGGCTTTGAAATCGGAGGCGGCAAACGCGATCTGCTGTCCGTGCGCTTCCACTAAGGCTGTCTCTGGCTTTGATGAAAAAATATCTTGAAGACCAGGCACTGGCGCTGAAAGAAATCAATAGCTTTGCGAGGAAAACACTAAATTAATTATGTGTGCAATACATAACATTTGAATAGTAACATATTTATGCTCTTATTATATTTCTTTTACATTTTAAAAATTTCGTAAATAGGCATTAACGTCAATTTTTTTCTTATTTTTCGCTTTTATTGCTAATTATTTTCTCTGCCATTGACTTTTTATTTGAAATATAGAATGCACTTTCATTTAATCTAATTTGCTGCCTTATATTCCTGTAGATGATTCCACAAAAAGTGAAATAATCATTTAGGAGCAGGGTTAAAACTATTTTAGATTAACACCAAAAAAAAGCCAAATATGCCTTTGAAGATCATACATTTGGGAAATAGTTGAAAAAAAGGAGGACGGTGATTCTCAGTAAAACGATCTTTAGAAAAGTAAATTCAATTTCAGAAATGTTATCTTCATTTCATGTTACAAGATTAATTCTGTGGCTATTAGGTAAAACTCATTAACTCCATTTTTGAAAAAAAATCAGTTTTCACCATATTTCGCAATAGTTTTTCATTTTCTTTCATTACATACAGGAATATCAGTGAAAAACGTTTAGCTAATCAACATAATAATTGATAAAAATCACTAAAATAACAGTAATTTCAGGTAAAACGCATTAACTCCAACACTATCAGGAAAAACGCATTAACTCCAACACTATCAGGAAAAACGCATTAACTCCATTAAATCTGTTATAACTAGTGGTGCTACAGAATGGCACAGACTTTCCTGTACTAGTTTTCTATTTTCTTTGGTCTAGGCTAGCTATTCGAAATTGCCGCATACTCTTGCCAGCTGCCATCTATCGCCGTCCAAATTACGTTTTTTCGAAATTTTCTTAAGTTTTCGGTTTTATAATAGTAGAACGGAAATATTAATTTTAGAATATTAAAGAAAACAAAATCCTCGTCCTAAATAGCAATTTTTTTTTAAAAAATTGTAGCGGTTTTTAAGAAAATGGCGTTTAAGCGCTACTAAAAATGCGAAATTTGAAGCTCATTTTCACAGAAAATTTGTGAGTTTTCAAAAAACTTCATTTGAAACACATTCACACACAAATACAATAGTGTTTACAAATTGCTGTTAATGTGCATATTAAAGATGCGAGAGACCTTTCAAAAAAATTATATTTGTGTAATTTTTGAAAAAAAACAAAAAAGTATCCCAAAATGAACTTCACGTCATATTAAAGAGCGCAATTAGCACTATCCGTTTCAAAACTTTGAAGAAAAAATTTGATGCCATTAATGAGACAATGGCGTTTGAGCGTTTCTAAAAATGTGGAATTTTGAGCTAGTTTTCACAGAAAATGTTACGTTTTCGAGAAACTTTTTTTGACATTATTTAAAGCACTTGGACTTGTAAATATAATAATGTAAACAAATCGCCACTAATGTAAATATTACCGACGTGAGAGACAATTCAAAAAAATTACATTTTTGCAATTTTTGATAAAACAGAAGAATAGAGAGATAAGAAGTTTATGTCATCTCATAGGGTACATTTAGCACTATCCCTACTAAAAGTTTAAAGAAAACATTTCGAGCTGTTTTCGAGAAAAGCTTGTTTTTTATTTTTTTTTAATTGCACATATTACACGCAATATTGCGGGAAAAGTACTAAAATTTTCAAAAAATGTACATGACCCTAAAGAAAAATCTCTCTATCAAAGACAATTTTTATTGGAAGGAAAATATCTAACTGCAATTTTGTAGTTGGAGGAAGTCGCCCAATAAAATTCAAAGTTTTGCAACTGTCGAAAATTCAGAGTTAACCATGAAAATAGGACCTATGCCATCTTAATACATGTACTTTACTCTGTTCTCACAAGAAATTTAAAGAAAACAATTCGAGCCGTTTTTGAGAAAATTGTGAAAATGTCCGGGGAGCTTCGTGTAAAGTACCCCCAAATTTTATAGAATCTTTTTCAAAATCTCAAAGCTTCGACTCGAACCAGATCGAACGGAGAATATCCATTTTGGAAGAAATCGTACATATGGTTTCGGTGCTAGCAGTGTTCACAGACGGGCGGACGGACAGACGGATGTTTTCCTTTCAATTTTGTTTTCGGTATCAAGGACCTACAAAAGAGGAGTTCTGGCTACACCACGTGTTGGGGAATTTTTTCTTAATTTACCAACAGGATTTATCCACTTTTTCGTTATTACGGCCCGGCAACGAATTTCTTTCTGGCGAAATTTCGCCATTTTTTTCGCGCAGCATTACATAACTTGCCCTATGCTACGTATATTACTCCGTACATACGTACGTATGCGAGAAAGTAAAAATGAATTAACAAACCAAATACGTTGAAAATTGATCTAATGCAACTGAAACACAGCAAATTGACATTAATTGACATATTTCAGTGATATAATAAGTAATTGACATTACTTATACATAAATACTATTTATAAGTTCCATGTTGGAACAAATTATGAACTTTACTTATGCCAAATTATTAAAATTAACAAATTGTGAACTTTAAATATGTCAAACTCATCGATATAATATGTCAACATCAACTCAAAACTAAATTAATTTTCATATGCCGAATATATCAAAATGCGTTTAATGTGTAGATTTGTAAGGAAAAATAGCAATATTCATCGAAATAAATTGTATTATATTGAAATATGTTTAATATATCCATATATATCGAAAGATATTAGAATACACAGAAATAAAGCTACCATACCGGATATATCGAAATATATCGAATTTCCTCGATATATATAAAAAACATCGACATATATTGAAAAATGTTTAAATTAGTCGATAAAAGTGAAGCAGAACAGGAAAAACTAATTAACTCCACCCGTGTACCAGGAAAAACTCATTAACTCCAACCCAATCCAGTCAATTTTCACGTTTACCGCGGGCGGATGGGATGGGCAAATATTGCTAAAAACTAGTTTTTTTAGATATTTCTTAACCCTTAAAAAAAAGAATCGCACAACGAAGCATTATTTCTATATCCCAAATCAGTATTATCAAATTTAAAACCTGATTTTCTCGAATAACGTTAAAGTGGAGTTAATGAGTTTTACCTAATAGCCACACAATTCTATTTCATCACATATTACGGAAACCATGGGATTTAATACATTTTGACTGAATTGTGAGGCATTCAAGATAATAATGTATTACGTTTATCGTCAGTTTATGTTGGAGGCACGGTTTTATTGTCGTACTTTGTGAAGGTGAATATAGTAAAGATCGTATGAAATACTGTATTTTAAATACAATATAGTTTGTAAATTAACACGATGACTAATGATAACACTACTCACAAATTTTAGCTTCTAAAAATGTACAAATGCAGTACTATCTGCTCTCTGCAAAATTGTTTTAGGTTATTGTTGTCAAATTACGCCTTGCATTCCTTGAGATTGTATTGTATCAGATCAATTAATACATTTTTTGCTGCCCAATCGCCATTCCTGAACATTTCACGCGTCCCGACACACCAATATTAATGACTGAAAATCCCTGAATACCTCCAATGTAATTAATAGTATATTCATCGGCATTGCAAGAGTCTACGTTTCACTGGTTTACAAAGGCAACATTTGGTTTTGTGGTGAATTGTCGTTGGCGTTTAAAATTAAATGATCACAGGTGTGAATGAAATGATCGCAGGCAGAAAGTGATGATGATGGCTAAGCCATCGAAAGCTGCTCTTGGTGAAATAAATAACATTGTTGGCAATGACAAAACCTGTGATCATTTAACTAATACTGCATGTCTGCCTAGCAGAACTTACTCAACCTACAAATGAAGATAGAAATGAGTCTAATATGACTAAATTACATCATAAATAAAACTAATGGAACAAGCACATACTTTCTCGCATTATTTCTAGCTACTAAATTATACTACTAAGTAAAGCTGCAAAAGTGTTTTCAACCAGGAAAAAAGGTCTGCTTCGACACTCAAACTCAGATCTTCAGAGTTAATTCATCGTCACTAATACCCCTACGCCTCAGAAGCGCCATTTTGACCCCCACGGCCGGTGCTTAAAATCGTAAATGCTCGCTTCATGTAAAGTACCCTCAAAAATCAAAATATCCATTTGAAACTTCCAAACTCTCGAGTTTGTTCAGATCGATCGGGGAAGATCAATTTTGGAGAAAATTGGCGGAACGGTTTAGGCGCTAGCGCTGATCACAGACGGACTTCTCATTCACGAAGTACCTTCGTAAGAGCGACAAAATAAAAATTGTACTGAACTTGCTTTTTGAATTTATTGCGGCCTGTAGTTATAGTGCCGCAAAAATTATGTATTTTTAAAAGTGTAATTTTGTAACGAAATGGTGCAAATAAACTCATGTGTGTTGTGCAAGCGAACATAAAAAATAAACTGCATTAGCAACTGTGTTGTCGTTAAGCATTGCTCTCTCGAAGCGAAAACACTGGTAATGTTGATTCTGCGACGTCTGGTTAGGTTGTCCTTGATTATTCTACACACAGTTTCTCTCATTCATAAACGATACATGATTGTTTGCGAGCTGTAAGGTCAGTGCTCGCAGAATGAAACTGTGGTACTCAATAACTTACTGTATGTTATCGTTTTAAAATTAAATTACCTTCATGAACTACCCCATTTTTTTCTCTTATCTACAGGATATGTACTCATTTGAATACTATTTATTTTATATGCACAGTTTTCTTTTTATAAATCTTTACATAAATCTAAAATTTTTATATTAATCTTTTATATTTGTACGTACCTTACAAATTTATCATTTTAGCCCGATTCACGACATGACATTTACCTTCGAAAGTTATAGTTTTTAAAAACCAAGATTGACATAGTTTTTAAAACTCATTAGCAATGAAAACGAAACAAAAATACTTTTATTTTAAAAATACTTCCTGTAAAACTAATTATAAGAGAAAATCACTGAGAAAGGATATGCCTACTTGCGATTGAAATAATAAAATAATCAAGTTTACATCGGATGGCAACTATAGACTTCAAACAACAGAAAAAAACATTAACTTTATCACTTCTTGTAGCAAGGTTGCACTGATTACTAAGAATGCGTCAGAGTGACCGTCACACTACAGAGAAATGAAAAATCCTTTTGAACAAAATAATTAAGGTCTACGGTTTTAAATTATGTCTTATTGTGAAAAAACAAAAATGCAGATACATACACTACTACTGCTATCTACGTTTAATTCACAATAAACATACCCAAATATGTTCCAACAAATTCTTCATTTAATTTAATCTAAGAAGCAATAATTGTTTCTCTTTGAGATATTTAAAAACGTCTTACTGTCCAAAAAAGACTTCCTCAATAATTCGGCCTACTTCATACATTTCAAAGTGATCCTTCCCCAATGGCAGCTAATACAGCATTGAAGTTCCAAAACAAGCTTTGTAACACAACAGCTTAAGTAAAATAGAAGAAATTAGAAGTCCTCAGAAGTATGTTGATATATTTGGAGAAAATGGGATTGTGATTCAAACATGACGGATTATTTATCCAGATTTAAATTAAGACACAATACACAACAAAAGGTAATTGTAACCAGGTAACTGGTACTTTCAGTTTAAGCCTTGTACGGAAGACGATAACCACACAATGCAACAGGAAAGGGCAGCATATTTAAAATTTATTACACAACCCCCTCGTAAAATGTTACAATAAAAATATTCTCAAAATGAGGCACGACGGGTTTGATATTGAGGAGGCGTCAATGTATTCCCAAACACCTGCTATTGCAATGAAAACGGATTCGTTAATTTTAATTGAAAACTGTCTTCTGTTGCATATTGAGAAGAAACGCAGAGGCAAAAAATTAAGCTTCTCATTGGTTCTGTGTCATAAAAAGTGCATAGTTGCTATTCCTTTCTGCCGTAGCCGTGATTAGATAGAAACGAAAATAGAACGTGTGCATGAGTGACAAGAAAAGAATATAGATTTTGATAGCGAACATATTATATATTTTATACATTTAGAAATTGGTAACTAGTAATTAAAGAAAGAAGAGACTATTCGAGCAATGAAAAGGCAAATCATGTCTTACACAACGACAAACCTAAAAGAAAGTGTATGTATTGTTTTGGAACGAACAAGAAGAATGTCTTTTGCTATATTGAGAAACTATGTTCTGAAAAGTATTTCTGTAATATACTACTTTTACGTTATTCCTTAGTAATAATCGGAAATAGAAAAATGAAAAGAATTCAAAATCCTAGCTCAGAGACAGTAGACATCATGATACATTATTTAAGTATAATGCCCCTGTAGTCACAGAATTCTGGCGCTAACATGCAGAGTTACAGCAAACGAATTGTAGTTCAAAAGCAACCAAGGAAAAGAAAAAATAGTAACACAGTCATATCTGCAAAGACGTGACGGTACGATGTTGAATGTGTTTGTCTAATGTCTTTGATCCTGCTGGATGGATCTAGATAATCGGCCTGCTCTCACAGAATACACTCAAGTTGACAGAAGAATTAATGTAATAAATGGTGCTCATACAGAGGAACTCAAGTGTAATCCTGCAGCACAGAAACCCACTTCCGAAAGCGCATCACAAGAGAAAAAAGTCGAATGAGTAATGGCCTGTCTTCCCGAGACGGACTCTCGGCTGGGAGCCGGAACTCTTCAGTGTCTACGAACATGCAGAACCATGATACATCAAACGTTCGGCATCGGTACACGATACATGCCCATGGGTAGGCACGTAGGTAGAGTGGCGACTAGTGACTTTCATTTATTGATTTAAACCCTTTTTCTTAAATCGTGTTTTAAATCAATTGATTTTAAAAATCGTTGATTTAAATCAATAAAAACCCTGTTTTCTATGATCAATTTTACTCTTACTTTCTTATAGTTTTCAGACCTTATAAAACAGACAAAATATTTGTTAACAATTTCTTTCTTTGACGTTTCGACCCTAGTTGGGGTCTAAAATCTAGGGCCCAGATTCGTTGAAAACATTAGTTAGCTTTAAGCTTTTCAAAAAAAAAAATTGTCAATGTTATAAAGAACACTTGTCATGTATGTGATGTCGCAAACATCTGGGAACTTGATCCTAGATTTTTGAAAAGACCCCAATTAAGGTTGAAACGACAAAGAAATAAATTGTTAAAAAATATTTGGGGTTGTTTTTAATAAGGTGAGAAAACGATTACAAATATACAAGCCAAGAGATGTTAACATATTCCTTAAAATTTTCTACATCGTTTTTTGTTTTAGTTTTTGACATTTTCATTAATAAAATGCACAATGAAATGAAAGCGTACAGAAACAATTAATAATACTAATTGAACATTTCAAAAACAAATTAGCTTGGCCCTAACTCATCACAAAATATACAGCCTGCAAAATCAGTGTTAAACTAGACTATTAAATTAGGAGCCAATTACGATACGTAATATTGTAACGTTTTACGATCCTCACACACAACAAATGACGTGCAGTAAAATGAAAGAATTTCAGAGAGAGGTGACGAATACACTCGGCGAATCGCTAAGGGGACCGAACGCAGGGAAGGCAAAGGCACAGCTACGAGGAGAAGCCTCCCAGGGCTGCTCGGCGCTTTTTAGACGCCTGATAACCCGACGCACAACACGCACTAACCAACGGCGCCATGGGTCTGAAGTGGGACGCCGTTTGCTTGATAGAAACCGGCAGCTGAACGAATAAATCAGTCTCGAATGGAAAAAAAGTTGAATGCTCTCGGCTCAAGTTGTTTTTAACTATAAATGATATGCACGTAACCTCGGCCTCACCAACGCGGTGTCTCGGACGATCCCCTGAGAATTCCTCAGCGATCCCAAGGGACCCAGAAAAAAAAAGTCCTTTGTACGCCTGCCTATGGAGGGGAAGCAAAGCCGGCAACCTCATGTAGTAGATTTACTTCTTATAAAATATCAGGCCTAAGAGAACCCTCTGAACAAAATTGAAATGCCAATTTCGTCGTCCGAGTGGTTTCCTTTCTCTGCTAGATGGAGAAAAGAGCGTAGCGAAATTCGTGTGGTCAGGCAGAAAAGCGGGCCTGATGACCTGAACCTCTTCACGTAATATAAGGCAACACTGAGTTATTGATTGATTGAAGGTCAATGGATTCATGTAATGAGGGTTCAATAAATCGTTAAGAGCATAGAGCACTAACCCCAAAAAATTAGTTTTGAGATAATGGCCTCATAAAAATCTTCTCTTGAGTTTCCATTTATGTACTTAATTATTGGGAAATCCAAATTAATTGTTTAATTTTGCAGATAATGCAGTAAGGAATTTAAACTAGTGGCGCTAAAACATCAAGTACATCACGTGCTTTCTCGACCCTTAGCAATGGTTATGCTATTTACGCCACAATTACTCCCCGAATTAACACATCACGGTCATTATACATAATTTTTTTTGTAAAACTCATTACAAACGGAGTAACAGTTGTTGCGAAAATATATATAAATTTAAATATATATATATATATATATATATATATATATATATAAATATTTTCAATCAAATATCAACACAAATTTGACCATTATAACTCCTTTTCAACAGCTAAATCATGTCACAAAAATGAGACGGAATTCACAGACATTCGCGAGCGCGACGCGGAATACCATTATTGCATTCCAATCTCATATTCCCATAAGGTTAACAATTTTTATTTCATATATTTCAAATACGTTTTAAAGAATTTCTATAAGATTAATTTGTAAACGTGTAACAAAAGTTTCAATGAAATAAACGAACAAAGAAATATGAAATAATATACACATTCTAACTTACGGAGAATCCAACTGCCCCAAAACACTTGTAAAATTACGTTCACGCAACGCAGTAAATTCAGAATAGGCGAATCTATTTTTATTTGTAGCCAAATTACACAAAAAATACTCATATTTTCAAAAAAATCAATATGACCTTATTCTAAGATGTTTTCTATGAACACATTTTATTAAGAAAAAATGTCTCACCACAATTGTAGTTGTACGCCGAAAAATGTTTGATTTTTTTTAAATATTCGCAAAATCAGGCATGTTAACGATCATTAGACCTGCACCATTCTCTTAACCCTTAACTGGTATCATGGATTTTGGTTACGTAAACGGTATTGTCGGGTCACCGCAGACCCAGAAATTAATTTTGTAATTTGGCATATTAATTCTTACTTAATGAAACTAGAAATCGATATAAATCTTAAAACAACTTCCCTCAAGGATTGTAACTGAAAGACTTCTTCAATTAAATTCATTTTGTGTGTCTATAGTACCATATTTCTGAATTCGTATATATTTACATGGGTTAGATGAGATCAATTTGAAAAGGGATTCAATTTTCAAAATACTAGAAATGTTTCATTGGCACGGGTCAAAATGAAGAGCTAGCACTTGTATAAACATAATAGGGACAGAAAAACACAAGAATGCTACTTAATTCATAAACTTTGCAAGCATGCAAAAGTGGTATACAACAAATGTTTAATTTTTTGTCTGTTTATAATTAGCCAAATAATTATGCAGTTATGGACGGGATGTAATTTATTCAGACTCTACGCACTTATTACAATACACTTTTACTAACTGTGGGTTTTGCAAACAGTTTTGTTGCACTGACAGCAGACTGTGTTATATTTATTGACCTTTGATGACTGTCAAAGAGAACAGCGATTCCGTTTCTTCGGCTCGTTACCCTCATCATTTTCACTGCATGAATCATGATCTCTGTCTATTGTTGAAGCGTCACTGAGATCACTATCTACCTCTGCAAGCTACTGTTCAATTTGTACAGAAAGTTCTTCATATTCCATTGTTGAGAAAACAGACTTCGATTTTCACACTATAATTAAAAGACTAACGTCAACGGTATCGTCGGGTCTCCACTGACCCGGAACACACACTGCAAGGACAAATCAACTTCCTTTCATGAGTTCTAAAACACCACTGCCCATAAGTGTAGAGTGTAGGGATCAGGTGGCAGCACAGGCAAATTGCGGAAAAATTGCAAGGTTTAAACAAAAAAGAAATTCTTCTGGGTCAAATGTGACCCGACGATACCAGTTAAGGGTTAAGAATCCTTTACGGCTTACGCTATCTAAGATCTAAATGTAGTCAAACAAACGTTGTGCCGTTTTTAAAGTTTCTCAATTAGTTCTCATTACGTATTGCGATTTCGTGTTTAAATAATTGCTTTTTGGTCGTGAAACACTGCGTAAGAGAATTTATATCACGCGCGGCCCGCTCCCACCCGGCCGTAAACAGCGCCAAACGGAATAACAGAATACTCTGCTTCTCTAGGGGGCGCTGTTTTGACTGCAAAAAACAAGGCTTCAATTTGCTGCAAAGTTGGCGGCGCTTCACCCACTCTATGTGGTATATTCTAAGTCTTTGTGGGCGAGCCAATGGAAAGGAAAGAGGGGCGGAGAGGGTTGGGAAAGATGTTGTTGTTGTTAGCCAACTCCCACCCTTGGCATGTTAGCCATTTGGTGACGCGCCGACCGGTACAGACCGTACGCCCACAATGGTGAAGCGCGTAGGTGGCGAATCACTGTTGTTGTTGTTGTTGTTGTTATTATTATTTATTGATGAATTAGGTGATAGGATATTGGTGAGAGGTGTTCGTGGACTTTTTGAACCGTCCCAGCATTCGCCTTACGACCGAGGGATACCCCAATCAGAATGGCAGGCTCTAGAATCGAACCCGGACCTCCCTTCTGCGAAGTTAGCGCGCTGCGCCCTGAGCCACTTGGCTCGGCGAGGGCTGGGAAAGAGACGGCGATGGGCGGGCCAGTGCGGGGCGCGATGAGGCCGCAATGGGAGGGCGAGAGAGGAGCGGATGGCTTCCGGGGTAACGAGAATGACAGGGAGAGGCGGCGACGGAAGAGCGACTGCGTGGCGCAAGAGGGCGCGCTGAATTATTCCCGAGTGCCGCTTCCGTGACCCGCACGGCCGCACGCTTCCCGCTGATCAATTATTAACGCGCGCCTCGGCTACCTAGCGAATCAATGGGGCGCTTTTCCACCCCGCCACGGGCTGTTCCGCTCTTCGCGCTTCACGAGTCGCCACCGACAACTACTCGAAAGGCTCAAGTACACGAGGCGAGTTTACAAGCTACAAGCCGGCTTTTTCACAAGAAGCTCGTCAACTGGTCCCGTGTACTCGCTCTGGTAGCTGCTTGTAAAATCGCTCTGGAAAAAGTTGAACTGCCGGCGACTTTACACGCCACTCGCCGGATTTTGAGTGAGTTATGTAAACCAGAAACGTGTACTCACAGTTAGCGTGTGCACAAGTTGCTAGTAGCATTGGTCTTGGAAGATGCTGGACGAGCTGCTTCTAGCGGGAGAAGCAGTTGTAGCTAAAGTGATTAAAAACGAGTTACTTAGACGACAAAACGCGAAACGAAAAGCTCTTAAGAGAAACGTGTAGATGAAACCGTGGACAGGAAGACGTACTGATTATCTATAATGTTCCACAATGTAGGAAATCATTGGTACAGTTGTATAAACAAGGAAATATTACTCGTGTTCCACTTCATTTTCACAACAGGATCTAGGTAGGACACTACCACTAAGTTTAGCAAATGTTCACAACAACGAACCTTATAACAACAGCAGTCAGGTGGTTTCCACACGCCAGCTAGTTGGCTACTGAGCAAGAGGGAAATTTTGTGTGTACTCGATTACTAGCGTACGCCGACTCGCCGACTCTCCGGCTTTTTACAAGCCGGCTTGTGAGCTTTTAAACTCGCCTCGTGTACTTGAGCCTTAAGGGTACGGTCAGAGTGGATACGTTTTCGGCCGAAGAAAAGTTCGCGCGCGAACGGCCGACTGATTCTGCCGATCTGACTGGTCACACTGCATCCGACTTCTATAGACATCTACCAGTAAATTATTGGGTATAAGGAAGGCATGTAATGGCATGTAATGGGAGTGAAAAGATTACAACTGCTCGCTGAGAGCTCTGCTCTTAAATTTCTTGTGCTTGAAAATCCAAAAGATTACTGAGTCAACTCGCCGATCGCGAAAATACTTGTGAATTTCGTACCTTATATTACCAATTACTGAAACAACCAGAGAATTTTTTACAATACACAAGAATGTCGCGTACTACTTTTTTTTACGTACCTGGAGCAATTAGAGATGACATTAAAAAAGGTCGAATTTTATAAAATATAATACTACAAAGGAATGACTGTTCATAACTATAGGGTATGTGAGGTTATGCCCTATGCTTACATGTTTTTTATTAGTTTCGCCCATTTCATCTGCAATTTCTTTCTATAATTTCTTGCTTTTGTCCCTGTTGTGATACCAGGAATCCGATGTCTTCCACAGAGCATCTCTTTCGTGTACAAATGAAATCAGCTTTTCAATATCCGTCTCCGACGGCTCAGATCGGCTGAATAAATCAAATTCATTTGATATCGGTCTGCCGACTTTGACATTTGGCAGCGTTCGCCAGAACTTGTCGGATGCAGAGTGACCGAGCCTGCGCTCTAGTGAGTGTTTGAAATATTCGTCCGCAAACGGCCGTGTTCAGCCGGGCGCGAAATCGGCCGAATACGGATCCACTCTGACCGTAGCGTAAAGGCCATTCTCCGACTCGGCGAGCTCTTACCAAGCGCAGTGTACGCCTGGGTGGACTGCTACTCCACATAATCTTCACTTACCGGGAGGATTTTACTTCGCAGGGTGGGCACCAGGTGCTACGCTTTATCCGCATCCCTTCAGGCGTACACGTGCACCTTTGGGTTGGCATCAGTATACATCGGAATGCAGTACCCATCGCGGAGTCTCTCCAAATAAGCCGCTAGGGTCACTCTGCCAGCTCAGAACTACTAGCTGTAGTAGCACTGGAGTCTAAGTGCCACTCAGAATGCGTGGGGAGGAATAAGCCAGGTGCCCAACTGGGGTCTCTCGGTCCAAAGCCCAGGAGGCTCGCAGCCCCAACCCGTCTACTCACAGCTTCCACGTCAATCCACAGCAACCCGTCTACTCACAGCTTCCACGTCAATCCACAGCAACCCGTCTACTCACAGCTTCCATGTCAATCCACAGCAACACGTCTACTCACGGCTTCCACGTTAATCCACAGCAACCCGTCTAATCAAACCTTCCACGTCAATCCACAGCACCACGTCTACTCACGACTTCCACGTCAATCCACAGCAACAGGTCTACTCACGGCTTCCACGTCAATCCACAGCAACCCGTCTACTCACAGCTACCACGTCAATCCACAACAACACGTCTACTCACAGCTTCCATGTCAATCTACAGCAACCCGTCTACTCACAGCTTCCACGTCAATCCACAGCAACCCGTCTACTCACAGCTTCCACGTCAATCCACAGCAACACGTCTACTCATAGCTTCCACGTCAATTCACAGCAACCCGTCTACTCACGGCTTCCACGTCAATCCACAGCAACCCGTCTACTCACAGCTTCCACGTCAATCCACAGCAACACGTATACTCACAGCTTCCACGTTAATCCACAGCAACCCGTCTACTCACGGCTTCCACGTCAATCCACAGCAACCCGTCTACTCACAGCTACCACGTCAATCCACAGCAACACGTCTACTCACAGCTTCCATGTCAATCCACAGCAACCCGTCTACTCACAGCTTGCACGTCAATCCACAGCAACCCGTCTACTCAAAGCTTCCACGTTAATCCACAGCAACCCGTCTACTCATAGCTTCCACGTCAATCCACAGCAACACGTCTACTCACGGCTTCCACGTCAATCCACAGCAACCCGTCTACTCACAGCTTCCACGTCAATCCACAGCAACACGTATACTCACAGCTTCCACGTCAATCCACAGCAACACGTCTACTCAAAGCTTCCACGTCATTCAATAGCAACACGTATACTCACAGCTACCACGTCAATCCACAGCAACCCGTCTACTCACAGCTTCCATGTCAATCCACAGCAACCCGTCTACTCACAGCTTCCACGTCAATCCACAGCAACCCGTCTACTCACAGCTTCCACGTCAATCCACAGCAACACGTCTACTCATAGCTTCCACGTCAATCCACAGCAATCCGTCTACTCACGGCTTCCACGTCAATCCACAGCAACACGTATACTCACAGCTTCCACGTTAATCCACAGCAACCCGTCTACTCACGGCTTCCACGTCAATCCACAGCAACCCGTCTACTCACAGCTACCACGTCAATCCACAGCAACCCGTCTACTCACAGCATCCACGTCAATCCACAGCAACACGTCTACTCATAGCTTCCACGTCAATCCACAGCAATCCGTCTACTCACGGCTTCCACGTCAATCCACAGCAACACGTATACTCACAGCTTCCACGTTAATCCACAGCAACCCGTCTACTCACGGCTTCCACGTCAATCCACAGCAACCCGTCTATTCACAGCTACCACGTCAATCCACAGCAACACGTCTACTCACAGCTTCCATGTCAATCCACAGCAACCCGTCTACTCACAGCTTCCACGTTAATCCACAGCAACCCGTCTACTCATAGCTTCCACGTCAATCCACAGCAACACGTCTACTCACGGCTTCCACGTCAATCCACAGCAACCCGTCTACTCACAGCTTCCACGTCAATCCACAGCAACACGTATACTCACAGCTACCACGTCAATCCACAGCAACACGTCTACTCAAAGCTTCCACGTCATTCAATAGCAACACGTATACTCACAGCTACCACTTCAATCCACAGCAACACGTATACTCACAGCTACCACGTCAATCCACAGCAACCCATCTATTCAAAACTTTCCATTTTGAAATTTATAGTTGTTACAATTATAATTTTATAATTGGAACCTTAAAAATTAAGCTAGGTAGGTTAAGCTAGGAGGGGTTCGATCAACGTCATCTATATGTAATGGACGGGGATGTTAGTGCCTTATTTTACGTGGCGAGACTCGTATCTCGGGCGACGAAACAGGCGATTTGAATTTAGCTCAGAGACGTCATCTAGCCTTGAGGGTCTTTACATGCACGTAAATCTACTAACATGGGACAGCCGGCTTTACTTCCCCTCTGAAGGAAGGCGTACGAAGGACTTTTCCGCCCTTAATAATCCACGGCTTCGAACGGGTTTAAACCCGCGAACTTGGGTATGACAGTCCGGTACGCTAACCGTCACACCATCGAATCCGCTGTTTAGAGGGATGTGATTAGAGGGAGCATTTTTCTCATGTTTCATTGAATTGTATTTTGAAAATTCATTTATTTCCAGTCAGCGTCTCACTAGTGGAGCTTTCCATTGTGTGGCAGACCGGCCGAAGTGGCCGACCGGCTCTCTGCTCGAGCGCCGAAAACAGCTCACGTTCGCTGCCTTCAGTGCGCACGCGCTGCCGACACCGACTTCCCTTTCCTGAGGTAAATGTCGCTTGTCTGAATAGGGGCTCTCTCCTTCGTCGAGAAACTAGTATACGTATATTATGGATAAGTATATTTCGTAAGTAATCCCGGCATGAGCTGGGATTTTTATCTGGTGCTTTCCCTTCAGGGCAGCTCTGGGGTCGACTCAGCCTCCTTTCCAAGTGAGTACCAGGATCTTTCCTGGGGGTAAAGGCGGCCGGAGCGTGGTGCTCGCCACACAACCTCCTCGTGCCGACGGCGACGAATAGGTGGAGCCCTACCTTCACCTTCCCGTAGGGCCACATCGGCCTGTGTGCTTTGCACAGGGTATATATATATATATATATATATATATATATATATATATATATATATATATCGTAAGTACGTTGTCTTTACTTTCTTCAGTTCGAAAAACAGTTCCCACACAATGGAAAGCTCCACTTGTGATTCGCTGGCTGGAAGTAAATGAATTTCCAATTGTAAAGTCTTTCTTTTTGTTAAAGGTAAGTTAAAAGTTTACGTTTCTGCTTAAGTTAGTTAACGTTTAATCAAAAATATGTAGTACGTATTATGTAAATGTTTATTAAAAAGACCCAAGCTTAATTTTAATTACCTTTTTGTAATTTCCGTATTGGTTATAGTGAGTTGCGCTTACAAATAATTAAAAATAGGTCCATTGAACATGCTTTGAACGGAATCTATTGTACAATTCAGTTCCAACTCTGGAGCCCGTTAAGGCAAATCAAAATTGATTTGTTCCAGATTCTACGATTGAAAAACGAACTTGACAAAACAAAAATTTTGTAAACCCTCGCTTGTTATAGAGTTGTATAGTTAAGAAGTAGTAAGCAAAATGGAGAAAACATGAATTGCTAAGAAAATCGCTCACGTCGCACCACTTTACGAAAACAAACAGAAGAACTACATTCAACAGATGAGCAACAGATTTTTCACCCTTCTTTCGTCTTGTACAAGTGCACAAATATTTAATCTAGGCAAAAATGCTTCTATTCCAAACCGCATTATCTCCCGATATCCCAAAGATTCTCTTAAACCACCGTGAATTTGAATTAATCCACTCCCCCCTTAACAAGTTCTGCTGCCAAAACGCTAAATAACTTCAGAGATTAACTTAAACGCTAATAAAACTTACAACAATACCATCTGAATTACTACTCTGCAGACTTTGTTTTTCGAGGTAGTCGTGTGGCCTTCCTCAAATACTGACAGCCAAAGGGCCAAAAATTATGCTGTATGATAAGATTGTATATTAAAACTCCGGAAAGGCATATTATGCCGAACAGGAAGAAAAAAAAAAGAAAAAAACAAACACGAAGAACTTCAACCCTGAGCCCAAACGAGGATTACAAAAATTCATGGCGACCAACAATCCATCAAACCGCGAGCACAGCAATCCATGCCAAAACTCTCCACAGCTGAAATCTCCAAATCCAGCAGAGGGCTCTCCACAGCTGATTTCCCGCGTCAGCGCGGGTGTGAACATGCCTCAAACCCCCTCACCACAGCGCAACGATAGCGTCACTACTGAAGCTCTTCTCAGGATGGACATTTGCGTCACAGCTATTAACCTTCGTCAAGAGTTCGCCTGTACCTACGGTAATATAGAGAGCGTCTCTGAATTAGTCTACGACAGCTCCAGTGAAAAATCTGATGAATATCCAACTGGCAAAGCCACAGTTGTATTATTATACTATAAACTTACTAGGAATGAAGTTAATAGAATACAATTATACAATTATGTCTATTCATTTTGTCGGCTTACATTACTTCTATTCTCAAACATAACCCACAAAAAGTTGTGTCAAAACATATACCTTTTTTTTCTTGTTAAAATGAACATATTAGTCATAAATGATACCATAGAATTTAATACATTTTATAATTAAGGTCATTTTTGAGGATTATAAACGACCATTTTTTGACACTCTTTTCCTTGGAATAGTCGTTTACGTCATTTAAATTCTACTTACAATACCATGACATTCCTGAAAATGCAATAATGTGTAAACTAGGGGTCAGGTATAAACTTCAAGAGCATATACTTTCTCGCATGATTTGTAAGCTTCATAATTTTCGTAAAATTCATAAGGTTCAATGCAAATCAGACTTGCACCATTAGTAGCACGTAACACCATCCGATGAATAAGTTACAGAAAAAATTTGAAGCCGTTTTAAAGAAAATCTAGTTTTAAAATTGTCTTTATTTCACGCAAATTACGCGATAACTTTTGGAAAAATATGCATGATCTCATTTAAAGATCTAATTTTGAACAACAGGCCTCATTCAAAAGAAAAAATCTATATTTTCAATTTTGTAGTTGTAGGAAAATGCAATAATAATTCATCGAAAATGATACATGCGCTATTTTTATAAGAATTTTTATTCTATACGAGAACAACATTTGAAGATATTCTTGAGAAAATTTTGAATATGTTATTGTGGCTTGATATAAAGTCCTCCCAAAAAAACACGCCACAACATCAGCCAGATCGAGCAGAGAGTACTAATTCTGGTAAAAATACAGTCTGTGGTTTAGGAGACAGCGTTGTTCACAGACTGACGAACGAACAGACGTTTAGCCGTAAATCAATTTTTCGACATCGGTGACTTCCAAAACGTGGATTCTGACAAGAAGAAATGAAATTATTAAAGAAAAGTTCAATAAAAAGCATTCAAATTTAAGAGGACGTTAAGCAAAAATAGTTAAATAGGTTGGGCATGTACAAAGAGTGTAAGAAAATAGAATTCCAACAATTATTTTAGAGTCGATTCCGATGAATAGAGTAAAATAGTAAGTCCAAAACATAGCTGATTGGTTAAAGAGAACTAATGAAATTTGGTAACAGATGAATTTAATAGGAGACCAACATGATAGCTGGAAAAATACAATAGAAAGTACGTAAGTATAATGTTGAAAGTAGGAAGTTGCTTTTCAACAATGTATATTTTTTGAATAAAAGATATTTAAGTTAAAATATGCATAACGAATTGCAGTTATAGCTATCATTCAAATCTCAAAGCATACAATCAATATTCCCATCTCACGGCGCGAACGTAAGGTTTTGTTGAATTGTGTATAAATCTGTCCGGTAAGAAACCTAATTTATTTGCAAACATCGTTGCGTCAAGAAGCAGCCTTGAAATCACCACATGTCTCCGAGCACGGACTGCTGGTACATGCATCATAACAAAAACTCTTGCAACCGCAAACTCTTGGAACCCAGGTCTGGAACAGCTTCCTTCGAACAAAAACATGTCGACATAGTGGCCTTCTTCTGTCTGGCGTGCCAAATTTACGACCGTGACCTCCAGCACTCGCCGGGCCCATTGTTTTTTCGTATGCTCACACCCGTTCCACGTGGCGCTGTCATTATGTGTCCTGCAATACGATGGACTGTTTTCCCAACATTGTAGCGTATGAGTAGAAATGGAGAATACCCTTGACCCTGCCCCAATGCAGTGTTAAGTTGGCCATGAATATTATACAGTAAATGCAAATCTTCCTATTCGTCTCCCTCTATGCCTAGGATCACCTATAACCGCTCTAAAATTTGTGAGCACGGTTTCATCGGCGGTTTTCCTTTCATTCATGACACTAATCCCCCTCATCATACTTCAAACGTCACTCATCATATATAATACGTCAGTTTCAGTCGAAACTTTTCATCTCAGGGAAACACAAGAACAATGTTTACTCTTCGGCCCTGTTTGAAGCGAATAATAATTAAATTATACATTTCACTAGTATTTCGAGCAAAACTAATAGTGACATAAAATAACAACTAAATAAAATAAAAACAGGAATCATGATAACATCACCAAGTGGCAATTTTAATCCCAGAAACATCCAGAAAAATCCTATCGCCTATCGGAACCAGATTCTGAAAATCCAAGCTGTTCTCAACGTTCATTTGAAATGTAAAAAGGTTGGTCCTAGCTTTAATTTCTCGCAACTTTGTTCAGGTTTCTTGTTGTAAACAGTCTCGCGCGAGTTAATGTATCATTTTATGCGAGAAAATACCGCATACACCCAGTGTACTCCTTTTATCCAGTGTATTCCACTGTTCATTTGGCAGTCATAGTCTTAGTTGAAACTATTCAGCTCTAGAGAAAAAACACAAAACACACAAAAACGCTGATTACACTGTGTAAATAAATGTGTTTAATATTATAACTTGATTTACACATTAGTTCATAATATCAAAGAGAGCAGTGAATCATTGAAGGATATATAGTTTCAAAATGTGCAAGAATTAGGATTCCACGAAAACGAAAATTTATTTAAAAGTTGCTTGCAGTTAATACAAATGAAACAGTATTGTCCAATTTAGGGAGAATGAATAGTGCATTTGAACATTATTCGTTGTGAAAGTAGAAGAGTACTAAAAGCACTTCGTATCAGGGAAACGCTCAAGAAATGTTTAGGCGTTACTTAACGTAAATATTCATCTCGGTACCAAGTAGGCTTTCCCTAGGAAGAAGAGTTAGCTACCTCGTCGAATAGGTCAAAATAATTACACAGAGTAAAGGGATTGCATTAGAAGCTTCCTATTTAGTTTCTCGCATTACAAATTGTAACAGGTGTGGTCACTAGAAATCTTATGAACAGATTTTGATAGAAAACCTGGAAACAACATATCGAAACAAATTTGAAGCTATTCTTTGTACACGCTAGCCGACGGAAGGTCGGCGCCGGATCTCGCCATCCAGAGGGAGAAGATCACCGCCACCTCCCGAGGGAAAAGCATGCACTACACTTAAGGGACTAATTATCTTAGCCGTTGACGCGCCCGGAATCACTAACAATCAATCATACAATCTTTTGTACTCATCGTACATGAAGTTTTAATCGTTTCATATTTGAAATAGTAATCATTTCGTTTACAATAGATGAAACACTTCGACCTCTTGACATATTTTCGATGAGGAAAACAAAACAAAATAAAACCATATGTTCGTCGTGCGAGGGTTGATAAGTTATTGCGCCGCGCAGCGTCGACGCGCTGGGCAAAGGTCGGAACCGTGTCTACGCAAGAAGTCGATGCACATCAGTTTCCTTTTAATATATATTTGGGATACCAAATTATTTGCTGGAGGATTCTCTGAAGAACCACTGGGAAATTAATTAGTACTGAAACTAGAGGTACTACAACAGCACATACTTTCTCGCGGCATTGGAAACAGTTACGTAAGATTATAATATTGTAATTTCTGCTTCTTTAATCACTTGAAAAGTCTAATCAAATTAAAACGAGGCGCCTGCGATGATTATATGCTATTATCTCGATAGGCAGGAGCAATAAAACTTTCTTTTCTTACTTCTACAAAAGCATAGCGGGCTATGACAAAAGAAACAGACATGTATAAACCTCAACTGTTTCAGTATTTGCAGCACATTATATAGACAGGCAAGAATAATTTCACGTATAAATTAAATATTCAGAACGGAAAGACATCCAACGATCCGACAGTGTCATTACGAAATGTTTTGTCTTATGCAAAACAATATTATGTATCTCTTTACATTTTCCCGATTTAAATACTTGGATGTACCATTTTATTAGTGTGGCATTGTAATACTACCGTTCAAAAAATACAACCTCCTTACCCCTTTTTTCCCAAATTTATTGTCTTCCTGTTCAACATACATGTTTTTCAGGGTTGTGAATAGAAACATACGTAACTTCTGGTTTATTTTCTTACTGTGGGTGACTGGATGGGTGCTTTGAAAGTTTTTGATTTATTTTAATAATTTTAATTATTTTTATAAATAAATTCAAACTACCGAGAATCATCGTTGCTATGATTATTCGATGGACGTTACATCATTTGAGGTCAATTTTTTGCTTTTTTACTGATGGTCTGAATCTGTCTTTAGGAAAGCGTGAGTTTATACGTAGGTTCGTATCCGATCACCTATCCCATCGAAGCAACCGTCCAACAATGAGATTCTCGGAATAACTTCTCAAACTGCCGTGTTCGAAGCATTATACGACAACGCTGCGAGAAAGATTATCATAAGTAATATCACGAGAAGTGCTGTGCTAGCCGGTAAATTCACGACTCGCGTAGCGAGGAGTGAATTTACCGGCTAGCACGGCACTTCGAGTGATATTTAGTGTGACTATTTCACGAATAAACACATTACATGATTTGAAAGGGTAATTTAAATCACAGGAATAACAAAAAAATGGAAATATTACTCAAAATTACAACCGAAAAACGAAAACCTTTCATTCAGCTCCGACTTATCACTGCCTCCTGGAATAACGTATACCCAAGTAACATTTGAATAACAGTTTAATGCAGAAAATGATTTCAAATATGTTTCAATTTTATGGTAATAAAACTTTCGAAAAACAATAATAACAAGGCTACTTAAAAGAACATTTATTAAAAGCACAATCATTAAAGTTGTAGGAAGTTGTTTTCCAAGTCTTGCCCTTCCTTGGAAGTATTTGAAATGGAAGATGTACAAGATGAATTAGCAGCGGAATTCGTCGATTTCGAATGGATTGAACACACGTGTGCACTCATTAAAATATTTTCTTGAATAATTTTTCATTTAACGTTCCACATTGTTTTGATAGCATATACTTTGTACTCTTCACCATCTAATTTTCGTATATTAATTACCTAAAATATGTGTAAATTCCTCATTTGTAGTTTGTGCTGTCCATTTGTATTTTCTTTCTTCACAAAATTCTTGAAATTGCTTCCACACGCTTTCTTTGTTCCTTTCGCCGTTTTTCGGCACTGCATTTTAATATTATATTTCAGAGTTTAAACTTAACCAAAACGACACATTTTAAAATTATATTGATGCACACAAGCTATTTTGGAGGTGAAACAATTGCTATCGTTATCTTAAAAAGGTAAACAAAGGTTTTACAGCGATAAAAAAAGGTAAACAACTGATGATGATAAACATCTGGGATTGGCTTAATTTGAATATATCTTTGCTTACCATTGGCTACTTACGACGCGGACAGACATGAGTGAAATAGTCTTAAATAATAGCTGATAAATGCGTAACTCTACTACAAATGAACTAATTAAATAGCTCCTCCTAAATAACTAACTCCTTATGATTGTATAACTCCTGAAAGACTACAAAAGAAGAGCAGAAAATTCTAATTTGCATTTTCCAAAATTACGCACATCAAATTACTCAATCAATTAGTACTCATATTTTAAAAATTAACATAAGCTTTCTCTTAAAAAAACGATTTTTTAAAACATATCAGTTAAAAATAACTCTATCGGCAGTATTGTACGGTCATTTTTTTGCTCTTGATTGAAATATTCGAAATTTGAAAGAGTTCAACGAAACTTTGACCAGCATGTTACGATAAGACGTTATAAAAATTTGTTCGAGTTTTATGACGTCGTGGTAAAGAACAATTTGTTGCGACTGTAAACACCCACTTGAAAAGCGCGCCGACCAGGCAGCGCACTGCGGCGGACTAGGCAACGAGGAGAGATAGCAAAACGAGGAAAACGCCTGCAAACGGGCAACGAGCGACCACCCAGCGAGCCTACGCCCGAGAAGCGAGTCCGCCACCGAGGCAGTGGAGATATTATTGAAGTGCTCTGCTTAAGAGTTTGTGACGACGTGTTTGAGTGTACGACCCGGCCTAGATTTTGTTATTCTGTCTCAAGGTATATTGGTTGACTGCGCTAGTTGTTTGGTACATCTCACGGATAAACGGTAACTTTGCTTGATCTATAGTACATTCTCTTGGGTTACCGGAACAATACATTTTTGTATAAAAACTGTGTGTGTGTGTGTGTGTGTGAAATAAAAATCCTGTTCACGAAATCTGCCGGTTTTTTTGAACATAACACAATTGAGAGATGGGGCGTCAATTACCATGGATTCAGGTTTGCTAGAGCAGACAATCATCGCTGAGCAGTGAATTACTCTTTCACTGCTGCACTCAAGTGTAGACATTTGAACAGCATTTGTGGCCCAGTGCTTGAGGAGGCGTTAGCATACGCAATGGAAATATTTCCCTTATTGTAGTGCAATTGTTCTTACTCTAAGATGAAACTGAAGATATACATAACCTAGGTAAGACAAATCTCCTGGAGATGAGAGCACTCCTATGCTCGAAACGTCAAAAATAAAGATAAGCAATTATATTGGAATACAATATTTCTAACTAGAGTGCTACAAAGAGTATATTGAATACAATTAACTTTTACCAAATATGAATAAGGTTTTCGAAAAATTCCTGTTAAAATAGTTAGTGAAATATACATCAACAGTTAACGCTATCCCAGGTACTCAATTTGGATGCCCAATTGGGATGCCGTAAAATATTCAACCATTCATCAGACTCGCCGTGTACTCGAATTTATCGCAGCTTCGTTTGAAAAGAAAAGATACACCGCTGTAAATTTCATTTCTCCCCATAGCTCGTCTGTTTTTGACGCAAATAAATAAAAAGATTATTTGTTAAACTTCCTAAAGTTTTTGCATAAGGCACTCAATTTACGTATTAAGAGTTCTAGGGATACCGAAATATCCACAAAATACATTATAAATATCCTATCGGACAGAACTTTTTCAGTACGAATTAACAATGCGGAATCTTCTCCGTACAAAATTACTGCGGGATCCCCTCAGGGTTCCTCGCTATTCTCTACATTTATTAATGACTTCCCATAATTATTCTCTCAGAAATAGCTTTATTTCGGGGATGACGCAACCCCTTTTTTAAATACGATTGAAACTCACTAAGGAAATTAGAAATTCTCAAGATAGACATTTCCTTTCTCATAGATTGATTAGAACAATGGAAACTAAAAATCGATCCATCCAAATACAGTTGATTTTTTTTAATCAGAAAAATACCCAATCTTCCTTCCAAAAACACTCATCACCCATCATAGATATTTAGGCAAATCCATCTACACTAAATGAAATTGGAATTCACACAAAAACAAAACCTCGCTAACAGTAAAAAAGAAACTTTCACAATTAAATCCACTGTTAAACCATAAATCTTCATTACAATTAACAACATCACTCTCCATTTATAAATCTATTATAAGACCTATACTATACGCTTCCCCTGTATGCTTCCTGCAAGTGCTGCCAAATCGAACATAAAAAAACTGCATACTGTTCAAAGTAGAACTCTTCACGGTATCTTAAAAGCCTCTAGGTATATCTCCACGATAAAATCCACAACGAATGAAATATTCCCTACCTGCAAGACTACATTAAAAAACAATATCATTAGCCTTTTATAACGAAATACCAGTTTTACCATTATTCACACACTTTCATTAAGGAATCACCACTACCAAACATCACAATTAGAATCAAATCGAAATTCGCCAACGACAAATCTCGGCCACTTCAATGTAACTAATAGAAAAATAAATTAAAAATAACTTTCCACCAACAATTGAACAAAACCACTGAATTATAAGAGTTTTTTAACAATTAGCACAATATTAATGAGATGCCTCATGTGATTTTCTCGAACAGAAAGAAAATATTTTAATATAATATTTCCATGTCTGTTACGTGTAATACCACTTGTAAAGCTCCTCGGTGCTGATCTTGGAATAAATAAATATAATGAATAACATTTATTTCATCGCATATCGTATTTTAGAACGGATTGATATAGATGTAAAATGATACGCGGGCATTCTCGTATATTGTCACTAGTTTTATGAATAATAGACATGAAATTTCTTAAAGAGAAAAGCTTATTTGCTGTTTTTTTTATGAATTTATAAATTTTAACTCCTCTTCCTATGATTTGTACTCATTTGATGAGAATTTTACAAGGTCGGGATTAATCTCGTTCTTTTAGCATGGATTTTCTTTACGAACTTAAAAATGGTATATTGTAAACCTTGCCTTTAGGCGTAATATTCCTCAAAAGGACCTATAATAACTTTAGAGTCGAAAAATAGTGATAACGGTTTCAATGCACTCTTAAATTTTCAAACAGGCAACCGCAAGCCTCAACGGAAATAAACACATCTAAATAACAGATGCCAAGGTAAAAAATTCTGCATCTCTCAATTCAGTCAAGCCTCAAATGGAATATGCGTAAATAGAACACTAAATTAAGTTCATTATGTTAGTTATTCAGAATTTTTTCACGTTCAATCAACTTTCAAGCAGCTCGTTGCGTGCATTTTGTGAACGTACATTCCCGCCTAAGATATGGCTTAGTATTATGGCAAAGAACGTCTTGAAAGGTCTCCTGGTGATCGTGGGCGCCCGCGGGGCCTGGGATCCGGCGAACGACAAGGCGCTGAAGAGTCTCGTCCACCGGGACTACCTTCCAACTCCGAAGCGCCGCATCGTCAGCAGCGTCATCGTGTCATCTAAAAACATCTTTGACTCCCACACCAGCTTCTTTGTTGCAGGTGATGGAGAGTAAGTCGCTGCTGGCACCAGAGGAAGAGCGGATGGGGCTGAGCTGAGGGTGCAGTTCCACTTCGGCTCCTCCAGAACCAGAGAAAGTGCTACCTTAACTAATCTCCATGCGTTTCTTCCCTAGGTTCTGTCCAAAGCATATATGTACTTTGTGTGCACATTGTACTATTTGCAATGAGACACACAGCAAAACTCACCCAAGTCGAACCGAATTCATCACAATGAATTTCGTCGACTTTGACGAAACATCCAGTCCTTTAGATTGAAGGAAATAATTGTAGGAATAATACGCAAATGCAATCCACGTGCTTCCTGCAAGTCTCTCTTCAGCTTGAAATCTTACCAAATGCCTTGCCTATTTATTTACGAATCTGTAGTGTTTTCTTTAAATCAAAACCGACTTAAGGATCAGAACATATTTTCATGACTACATATATTTACATATAATTCATGTAATGCATTTCATGGATTACAATATACGTCGCAAGAATCAGAATCGTCAGGTGACAGAATTAACAGCTCACCACAAGAAATCCACATACATAAAATATTACATGTACGTTACTTTACCACACATTGCCAGATGACATTAAACAACTAAAATTGATCCAAAAGTTTAAGTGCCACGTAAAATCTTTTCTGTTGCGGAACTATTTCTGTACAATTAGATTCTACACTGACCAGTAGCCTGTTTGAAATGTAAAACTGCATTGAAATCGTTATTATTACTTTTCGACCCTGAAGTTATTATGGGATCAAGTGCGTGTGTGTCGTTGTTGGTGAGCGAAGGAACAAGTGGGTTCGTGGGTGAATAAGTGAAGAGGGAGGGAGCACCGGCGAATGGTTTTACAGGTGAGAGTGACAGAGTGCGCGAGCCGCGAGGGTGAGAACTTAAGGCCCATTCGCAATGCAGACGTGAACATAAGCGTAACGCATAGACATAAACTTTAACATAAGTGATAGACTGAAGTATTCACAATGTCCAACATAAGCGTAAGCAAAGACTATTTTCTGTGGGCCATTCTAGTTACTATTGGTTGGATGTGAGAGTCTTATCTCAAAACAAAAAGATTCCAGAAATCCTTGCTATGCAATATTCCTAAAAGCAACACCAATTTTTATAATAAATCTTACTTAGTAGCAACGACCCGAGAGTGGAATAACCTTCCAGAAAATGTTAGGAAAATGTAAAACATTGCGATCATTAAAAAAACATTTAAATACTCTTCTACTGAGCTGATAATGTACGATGTGAAAGTGTGTACTCAATATATTATTATTATTTTAATTTTTATTTATTATTATTATTATTATTATTACTATTCATAATTGTACGCTAAATGTAACATTTTATATGACATTTTTAACTTTTTTTATTTTGTATTTCTTATACTTCTTAGGTTAATTTTTAATTTAATAAACAACAGTATAATTAGTTTCAATTAAGTTTAATATAAGATTAGAAAGTTGTTTTTTTTTTTTTTTTTTTCAAATTCATTCCAGCTAAACTTGTCATGGCTCTGACTGAATGCGTCTTTTCCCTTGGTACATGTTGATGTAATTAAAATCGGCCCTAAGCCGTCGTCCTGGCCGGGTGGTTGTGTGCATTCTCATTTTTTTTTTTAATGAGTTCTTTAATGGATTGAGATTTTCTTGCTAACATTTTGACGCGTATGGGTTAATATTTTCTTTTCTCTCTTTCATAATTTATTTTCGGGCATCTCTTTAATGTTCTCTTTGTGTCAGTAAATGCTTTATAAATTATTTTAAATATTTTATTTTGTTGCTCAACGTTGAAGAGCATGCACACTTCCTTTGTTTTCCCTGGTTTTCCCCGGCCGTTTAAGGTAAATGCTGGGACGTTGTGTTTTTTACTTTCATTTTGTGAGCCCAGGGGCAAGACATATCTAAGTTGTATTTTATTTAATTTACTAAATGTACTGTTTCAATTTTTATCTATATATGTATTATTACGTGGTTAGGCGGAAGAGCGGGCCTGATCGCCCGAGTCTCGCCACATAAATAAAGTCACTATTATTATTATTATTATTATTATTATTATTATTATTATTATTATTATTATAGAATCTATATTTTATTCATATTATATGCATCAACATGTACGTATATACTGTGGCACAATAGCTCTTTACGAGCCAAGGCCCACCAGCGGCGTCTCGGCCTTGGGCCATGGGTTGGGGTTGGGTTAGGTTAGGTACTTAAATTTCAATAAAAATTAAAACTAAATGATACTACTATGAATACTACAACAAAACTAAACTACAAAAAGATCGTACGCTACAAAACAACGCAGAAAACCGTCGAAAATCAACCAAGCAGTTTGGAAAACAATTCTTTTGTTCTATCTATCGACTTCGATTCTATTTCGATACTCGGTTTTGAGTTAAACGTACTGTGATTGGTTCATTTCTTATCTCTTCCATAAGCATAAGCACAGAAGCTTGCAAGCTTTTAAGTTAACGTCTTATGTGTTATGCTTATGCGAATGCATTGTGAATGAGTCCGCTCATGAACATCGTCCTAACTTTCATGTTAACGCATGCTTACATTTATGTTTGCATTGTGTATGGGCATTTAAGGAAAATGAGTGGGAGGACAAGTACTCGTAAGTTGGTAGTCGGATACGTGATGAAGACCGAAAGTCTAAGCACGACGCGTAAGTCAGAGCAGGTGGACACTGCGGGTAGGTGAATGGATTTATCTCAAGCTGGGTAGGTGAGAGACACGAGCGGAAGGATAGGGAAGTGAAGGCCAATGGGTAGCTTGTATTGATTGATTGTTTAGTAATTCTGGGCGCGTCATCAGCTAAGATCATTAGTCTCGCAAGTTTAGTGCATGTTTATCGAGGGAGGTAGCGGAGATCTTACCCGCTGGATGGCGAATTCCGGCGCCGACCTACTTCCGGTTACCGAGGATTTCCTCGACCAGGTGTCTCCCACCAGCGGGGCTCCGTCCCATCTGGGACAAGCTCTACGCCCCCGACTGATCTCGCAGCATGAGTGGTAGAGTCGTGCATGTAAGGGGTGAAGATAGGAAAAGGAAGAGGAAGGAAAGATCGCGCGCGGTCCGTGGCCCGTTTGTTAGGGTACTGCTCCGGCATTCGCCTGGTGTTGATCGGAGAAACCACGGAAAACTAGAGCTCAGAGGAGCCGTCCGCTAGTATTCTCCCCCGGACAGCGACAGAACTCGACCTATAGTTGGGTGTTTCGTTCTTGGCGCACCAAGGTCACGGAAAAGCAATGGAGAGGGAAGGCTTTTTCCAATAGGGAGCTTCCACTCACAACACAGAACGAGAAAGCAAAGTATAGCTACTAGCCAGAGTCGAAAATCCTTCCAGGTTAGAGTGGAGGCGAATGGGACTCGCGCATCACCCGCCGCCTGCCCGTGGACCGCGGTGGGCGGGGCGGGGCGAGGGGTGGAGCGGCTGGTCGAGCGGCGGGGGGAGGGGGTGCTGGCGCAGTGCCACGCGCGGTGCACCGCTGCTGCGCCGGGCTGCGCAGCAAGTGCCACGCCATCTGCGCGCGGCCGAGAGCAGCGGCCTTGCCCGCCCAGGCCCGCGCGCCTTGGCCCCCGGAGCAGCGCGCGAAACAAGCAACTCGCCTACGCACTCTTGCTTCTCTCAGTATCATCAATAGTGGCGGATGGAAATGAAACGTCATTGTTTTTCTTTTTACTTTAGAAAATGGCGGTTAGTATAGAAATTCATTTTATGTTATAACAAAAGGAAGTGACTCATTTTTACTATTTTTTGCATTTTTCGTCTATTTCGACTTGTACGTATTTTTTCTTACCTTTTTTCCGTCATTTTCATTTTCCCCCCTGATTTCATGGATTTTAATAAAATTTTAATGGCACTTGCTTCAAATAATATTTATGAGATGCAACAAATGTTCTCCACAGAATTCTCGAGTACCTATACCTAGTAGCCTATTCGTTTTCTTCGCTCAGAAGTCGTAATGTCAGCCATTGCGTGTATGTGATCTAAGGTTCCTGTGACGCCTGTCAGCTCAGCACCATTGTCACGTCAGCTGATTTCGGAATTTCTAAAGAAAAAGAAAGATAAAGAACAGTCCAAACCAAAATTTTGAAAGCTGCGCGAATAAAAGAAGTCTCGATTTTATCAGTAACGTATCCAACAGCTTGAGTTGTTCACCCGAACTGGTTTTGATCCCATTTGTTACGTCCATTTTCTTTGCTTTTAAGGCATTTTTAAAACATTTTAAGGGCATTATATCGATCACTTTTGGTGATGTCGCCCCCGAATCATCAGTTTCAAGTGTGAAAAGTAACCTACAGAAATTGATAGAAAAAGCTAACAATATTAATAATACAAATGCCCCTACATATACGTCTGTTCCTTGCCTGTGTAAATAGCCTAGTGTACCTCTGTGTTACACTGAGCGTTTCTTTTTCATTCCATGTTTGTGTTTACTTTTCCCTGCAAAAAGCTTAGAGTATTTCATGCATAAATTGTTTATGAGTGTTCGCTGTGTCTACGCCGCACTGAGTGTTTTTCCCATCGCATGTTTGTCCATACTTCTGCGTAAATAGCCTGGTGTATATTGTGTATATGTTGTTCATGTGATTGTTGCTAAGCAGCAGAGAGGAAGTTGGTATAATTCTGCCACAAAAAACGGCCAACTTTTCGCAGAAAAACTCATTATCGGGCCCTGATATCGAAAATGTGCTAAATACAGAAAAAAGTCCTTAACACGTGATTTAGAGAAAATCCATGTTTTATGGATCCTTGACACCGAATAATTGATTGAGGTCAAACCGTCTGCCCGTTTGTCATTGAACAACACTAGCGTCTAAACTGTTTAGTCGATTTTATCCAAAATTATACATCGGATAATTCTTTTATTTAATTTATTTTCTTCCTGTTCGGCATAATATACCTTTCAGGGGTTTTAATATACAATCTTGTAACATAGCATATTTTTTGGACTTTCGGCTAACAGTATTTGAGGAAGGCCACATGGCTACCTCGAAAAACAAAGTCTGCAGAGCAGTAATTCAGATGGGTTTCTTAAACGCTAAGACGTTTTCTTAACGTTTAAGTTATTCTCTAAGTTATTTATCGTTTTTGGCAGCAGAACTGTTTAATTGGGGGGGGAGTGGATTAATTCTAATTTACGGTGGTTTAAGAGAATATTTGGGGTATCGATAACTATACTTTGCCGCTTTTGTGTACATATGTCCATGCGACAGTAACATTTCTATTAAGGCATTTTAGTCCTTACTCTAGGTGATGAGAACAGTAAGCCGGTGCTTGATATCGGCCCCGACCTACATACCGGCTAGCAGTGGTTTCCGTCCCTCCTCCAGGTAACTCCACAAGTGAGACACCGTCCCAGACGGAACAAGCTTTTAAGCTCTCCACTGGTTTCTCGAATTGTGTGTTACTGTAGTGTACATACGTGTGTGTGTGTGTGTGTGTGTGTGTGTGTTTTAGGGGAGATACGAGAATAAGAGTAAAGATCGAGCAGGCCAGTTTGTTAGGATTTGCTGCGACATTCACCTGGTATTGATCGGGGAAAGCATAAAACATTACCGAACAGAACAGGTCGCTCGAATTCTTCCTAAGTGCGCATTTGAATAACCCTGGTTATCTAGCCCGAGTCGAAAATCCGCCACAGTGAGGACTCCAACACTGGGACCACCCGTCAGAGTTGATGCTGAGGCAACATTTGTTCCTCTGAGATAACTCAGCCAACGCGACGTCAGCTTCATGGTAGAGATGCGACATCGAGTCAATATAATATCTATCTTTTAAACATCGGTGTATTGAAGCCGATGTTTTTTGAACATCGATGTTTTCGGCTCGATGTCTTTGTTACCTTAAGATTTTGGGGGATGGAAAATGCACCAAATCACAATTTTGCAAAAGTTGAAATAAGAATGAATAACTATTGGTACCATTGTCTACGTGTTCGAAACAAACCAACGCGGTTTGTTCTACTTTCATAGAAAGAATTAATATGCACGGCAACTGTCACATTAAATTCCTGCTCACGAATTTAATGTTAGAAGTTACTAAACCAACTTTAAAACACCGATGATTAAAACATCGAAGGTTTTTGGTCGATTAATTATTCACATCGATGTTTTAATTTTGAACACCGATGTTTGGGAACACCGATGTTTTGTTGGCGATGACGCATCACTATGTTGGATTTATGCACAGCTGCCTGCGACGTAAATCAGCTGCTTCGGTGCCGTCCACTCGGAAGGTTGAACGCCACCAGAGTAGTCAGGTGCGGATCCACTGGGGGGCGGGATCATTTATTTTAAATTCCTAAATAATAAACTTACTGTTATTAGTTTGTATACTATTTACATACTGTAGATATACTATATAATAGTAGTGTTTAAATAATTACATAAATCGAACGTAAACAACCTGATGTCACTGCAGTCCCTCTGACCGAGACGTCCTAGGTTCCACTCCCGACGACGGCAGGATTTTTGACACTAGCTTCTCAGCTAGGTCGAACTCATCTGTTGTCTGGAGAATTCTAGCGGCCGGCTGCTCTGATCGGTAGTTTTCCGTGGTTTCTCCGATCAATCTCAGGCGAATGCCGGAGCAGTTCCTTAACAAAGGGCCACGGACCGCGCGCGATCTTTCCTTCATCTTCCTTGTCCTATACTTACCCCTTACACACTCACTTACACTAACAGGCACTACACTACCACACATGCCGGGAGACCGGTCTGGAGCTTACAGCTTGTCCCGGCTGGGGCGGTGCCCCGCTGGTGGGAGATACCTGATTGAGGGGAAATCCCGCTAGTCGACGGTAGATCGACGCCAGATCTCGCCATCCAGCGGGGAAAAGATCATCGCCACCTCTCGAGAAAAACGCGTACTACACTTACGGGACTAATGACCAACGTAGTTGACGCGACCGGAAACACGAATCAATCAAACGTAAATAAATATTTAAATCAATTTTTCCAAACAAAGGAACAAGTAATCGCACACTCTAGGCCTTTTGTTGGGAGGCCATGGCCCAATGACTAGTGACGTGTAAGTCCCGATTGGATGACCCCGTAACAGCTGATGCCCTGCAGCTTTGAATCCGCCGCAGGCTTCTTCGCGGGCGAGGCAGGCGTGGCAGGGGGGATGGGACGGTGTGGGGCGGGCTGGGACGGAGCGGGGCGGGTGGGGCGGGGCGGAGTGGGGCGGGGCGGGTGGTGGTGGGCGGGGTGGGGCGGAGCGCTCGTGGCCCCATGCGCATCTGGCAGCCGCCCGCTCGGCCTGGCGGTCGCGCGTGCGCCCCGAGGGGCGGCCTTCACCCCCTCCCCCGCCGTGTAAATAAACAGGGCGATAATCCCGGGCGCGGGGCGGGGCGGGGCGAGGAAGGGCAGGCGACGCCTTATCGCCCGCGGAAGTGGCGGCGCACAGCTGACGGCCTCGTGTTGTGGCTGGAGCGCTGGCGGCGGCCGCGATGACGAAAGCGCTGCTGTGGACGCGAAGGAGGCGATCTCTGGTGCAAACAAAGGAGTAACTAGGGTATCGCTGCATGGCGCGTGCCTTGGACGCCGTACATACGAAGCGCCGATGCGGAGCTTTCGTAGCTCTTCTTTACGTTAAGTCGTATATCCCTAACCGAAATTGCAATTATTGCCATTGCTTTGTTTTTGTTGTCGCTATTATTATTATTATTATTATTATTATTATTATTATTATTTCACAGTTCTGTCTCTGGATAAAATCTCAGGATTGAGGTAACCGTACGGGCTCTTCCCTAGTAACGGCCCTTTTTCGATGTCGAAGCAGGATTACACGTATTAGGCATGAGTAATCCTATTGTTGAGGAACTTTCTGACTATTGCGCAAGTATTGAAGATGACAACTTTCTGTAACTCCATGTACAATGTCTTTGACATTTTCAACTGTTGTAGGCTGTTATGCAAAGTTGTTAGGATGGCACCAGTTGTGGACACAAGGATGGGTATTGTTTAAACTTTCTCCATTTTCCATTGTTCTTTTATTTCTGTTGCTAAGTCAGTGTATTTGGACACCTTTTCTGAGTGGGAGGACTGAAGGTTGTGTGTGTTTGGGACTGCGATATCAATTAGGTAAGTGATTCTGTTAATTTTATCAATTAGCGTAATGTCTGGCCTATTGTGTGCTATCATCTTGTCGGTAATAATAGTTCTGTCCCAATATAGCTTGCATGCAGAATTTTTCATTACAATTGTTGGTGAGTTCTTGTAATTTGGCAGCCTGTTTTCCAGAAGCTCACTGTCTATTGCAACCCTTTGGTGAATAATTTTGGCTACCTGATCATGCCTATGTTTGTAATCGGTTTGGGCTATGGCTTTGCAGCCGGATGTGATATGTTGAATTGTCACGCTGGACAGATGACACCTTCCACATAAATCATTTTCTAGAGTTGAATCGTTAACGATGTATTTACGGTAATTTCTTGTGTTGATGACTTGATCCTGGATTGCTATCATCAGTCCCTGGGTTTCGACAAACAAATCGCCACGGGAAAGCCAGGCGTTCGACGCTTCCAAGTCGACATGGGGCTGTTCCAGATAGTGGCGATGTCTCCCATGGATTATTTTTTGTCTCCAGGACTGGTATTTGTCAGGTTGCTCAATTGCAAAACTTAATGAATTATGATCATAGTGGTGCAAATTTAGTGGCGTGAGTTTGCTATCTGCTAGTAGTATTGCATTATGTAAAAACAAGTCGTTTTTTCTGCGTGACAAAATATTCTGGAAGTGCATAAATTATTTTGTTGCGAAGGTTTGTAATGTCTATTATGCCGCGACCGCCTTCCTTACGTGGTAGCTTATGTCTTTCTATTGCTGAGTTAGGGTGATGCACTCTATACTTGGTTAGAGCTGTTCTTGTTTTCCTTTCGATGTTTCCCAGATCAGTTTTGGTCCAGTGGATGATACCAAAAGAGTAGGTGAGAACAGGCACTGCAAATGTATTGATTGCTTTAAACTTGTTTTTCCCATTGGGTTAACTTTTCAGAATTTTGGTCAATCTGTTCACATATGTTTTCACGAGCGTTTCTCTAACCACTTGGTGTTCAATACGTCTGGATTGAGCGAAACTCAAATATTTATAGGTATTTTCTCCAGACATTGCCTCGATATTGTTTCTCCCGTTTGGAGTTAAAAGCAATTAAATTTTCGCTTTCCTGTTTTTGATTTGTCTATTCCAAATTTCATAGCAATATCCCTGGAGAAGTTTTCTGTTTATTATTATTATTATTATTATTATTATTATTATTATTATTATTATTATTATTACTATACTGTCCGTAGCCCTGTGGTTGATACTGCTCTGGATTCGGGACCTTCACAAAGAGATAAGAATCTGTGAGGATGTAAACAGGGACCCTGCCTTTTGCAGATGGTAGGTTGGTCTTGAATTACGACCTAGTAGTCCAGACATTACGTGCTTAAAGGGACTTTTCTAAAACAAATTATGGCGTAGTTTTGAATTTTCGTCGATTCAAACCAACATTCTTATAGTACGTGATAATAAATGTAAATTTAAAATATAATTCATAATTAATAGTACCACTTAAACGACTTCTCCTGAATAACCGCCCATGATGCTGATTAGGCAACTGAAATTTGCCGCCAAAACGTTCCTTGGAATTCGAAATACGGCCAAAAAGCATTGAAAACGTTTTTAAACTTTTTGTTAATAACTCAAAAACTAACAACTTTTTGTAATCGTCATTCTACACTTCAAAACATCGTATATCCTAGAAATTCTACAATAAATTATATAATATACTAAGTACATCGCCAAGATTGTCAACTGTATATGCCACGAGTTCTTGACCATGTCGGTTGAACATAGCGAATAATTTTGAGATTATAATGCAAACTCAACAAAACAAGTTGTGCTGCAACCCCCTTCCTTACTCACCATCACCGTTTTCCCGCGAGTCTATCGACCTTCCAACCTCCCTTAACTCTCGGTCCATCCGGTCCGTAGTATAAGCGTCTTGTCTGTCATAGATCTGTGTATTCGCAACCACATTGTCATACTTTATTGTTGAGTTTGGAGGCCCCTTCCGAGACGTTTTTTATCTCCTTTCTTGCTAACAATAAATACATTTACGGGACCTCAATAATGTGCATTTTATCATATCGTGTTTCCCGTAAAAAGTCAAAGAGAAACAATCATTTTGGCCAGCAAGTAACCAAAAGAAGATTAGAAAGGGGAGTTTCTTGACTCAAAATGTCTATCACGGCACATTTCAAATGTCGAAAAATCTATGTGAATGAGAACATAATAGCTTCCCACTTAATAATTCAACCACGGCATCTTCTTCAAACAAAGCCCCAAAAACTCGTTCTGCAGTATCTTCGAACTTTTTGAAGAAAAAAGGGAAAACCACTTTTGGCTTAGATAGTATCGGCATCCAGCATAGAATGGAAATCAGTAACGAGTTTTAAGAAAATGAAAAAAACGACTTCCATATCATATGCTTACTGTTTTGTAGAGAATCAGAAGAATTCCAGTTTTTCTTCTGGTGTTCTGGCAAACTAATTCTTCAATGGAATATACTCTGGCGAGACTTCAAATCCAGTAACCTGCATAAAGCTATGCGGAACTGTTTACAAGTTCGTCATTCAATCGAAAAGAATAGACACTTTGAAAATTAGAACATGTCACACACAAGTAACACGTACTTTATTTAATAAATAAATCCCCATTCTTATGAATATCTTGTGACACTAGTTCATGTGTGCAAAATTTTTAAAAAATGTGTAATACCTTCCCTTCTTATTAACCAAGGCGAGAAATCGAAAAACGCGACCGCTTCTCCTCAGCCACCCACACTCCACACTTCATTTCATCATCACTCTCACTTTCAGAGGGCCGACTCATTCGATCACTGGCATTTCATATCAAAATGGCTGCACATATCGAAAATAGATTATCTTCCGGGATGTGATAAGAACGATTTAGGAACGATCCATCGGATGTGCGAAGAAACAATATTTTGAGCGAAACCGACACAATGCTGACCCCAGAAATCTGCCTTCGGAACGGCGTGGCCCCTTTCAAGACGTTTTACGTCTTACTTCGCAGAAGTGTCTGTTTTTTCTTACAAGAAATGAAAAAAAAAAATACTAGTGGTGCTAAAAGAACGCTTACTTTCTCGCCCGTAATTTTACGCAAAATTATGCAAAAATACTCAATTTTCGAAAAATTGTACATGTAATGTTCCGTTTCACGTCGCGCATGACTTTTGGATTTGGCGCGCGAGCAACAAGACAGCGCGCTCTGGCGGGAATCGGCGGCGGCAACATAGAGCCGTGGGCACGGTCTAGCAGGCTCGAGCCGTGAGGGCGAGTCGCCGCCTAACATCGGCCCTTTAAAGGGAGCCCCGAGAGAGTCCCGAGTGGAGTTACGAGTCTAGTCCAGAGAAACAGCAGCCAGGAGTCTATCGTCGTGGGGCGACGCTCTCAGCCAGCGTCGGCGGGAAACGTCCAGGAGCCGGACGTGTATACTGCGATTTTTGTAGGAAGAGCTCTCAAGGCTACTCAAATCCCATCTTCGCGATGGAATATGTCACGGCATTTCGTGTCATTCACAGTCGTTCCGCTAGATTTCGCACGATCGCGACCGTATGAAGCAGTGCTTGCGATCATGCGACTTCTACCGGCAAGACCGAGAAAAGACGCCAAATGCCGTGACATATTCCATCGCGAAGATGGGATTTGAGTGGCCTTGAGAGCTCTTCGTACAAAAATCGCAGTATAGAGAAGCAGGGAATTGGAGATTGCCAAGGCTGGCAGCTATTGTAATTAACGAATAAATAAATTGTTGTTGAATTAGCGTGCGGATTTCATTTATGCACACAACAGTCTACGACCAAATTTCAAAAGCTATCTTTGAGGAACAGATTTCATCACGGGAAAAATCTCGAACTTTAATATTCTAGTTGTAGAAAGACCCGAAAAATCTTTTAACTTTTGCAATTTTTGGAAAATCAGGGTTTCCAACGAACATGAGACATACACCGTTCATTTAAACGTCCTTCATACTAACCATTAACAAATATTTAGTCAAAAACGATGAAGGAAATTTTGGTTTCAAATTCAAGAGGCCGCGACATCCGCCAGATCGATCGGTGAATGTCCATTTTGTTGAAAATCGACTGAATGGTTTAACCGATAGCGATGTTCACAGACGGACAGACGTTTTCGAATTTTCGGTATGGAGGGGTCACAAAATATGGATTCTGGCTGCACCATGTGTAAAAGTTTTTTTTCTAAATTTAGCATCTGGATTTATCTACTGAAAATCTTACGTCCTTTCGCGCAACCTTACGTAACTTCCCTTATACTAGGCATATTACTCCGTATATACGTATGTATACGGGAACGTAAAATTAAGAGCTTCCCCCCCCCAAGAACATTTTGAAAATGTCCCAGTAATGTCCCAATGATTCAGTAACGAGCGTCTAAATTTCAGAGAATTCGTTTCAAAATAGCAGGGCCTCGAGCCAGTCCAGAAACCGGGAAATATTCATTTTATAAAAAATCATACGAATAGTTTAGGCGCTAACTTCGTTCATGCAGGACAGAAGAACGTTTTGAGGAGGGACATTTTTTTCGCTTTCGGAAGACCCCAAAACGTGAATTTCCTTTAAAATATATAATATACATTATACACATATACATTATAAATTTGAAACTTTGCATATTGCACCAAAATGTCTAATTCATTAACGTGTTTTCTGCTGAGGGACCAGTTATAAAATATTCATAGTAAATAAATTACATGAACACGACCGGAATTCATTTTGATATCACATATGATTTTGAATTTTTAAGCTAAAATCAATACTGCGTAAACTTTGGGAAGGGCACTCTGTTCTTTCGTTGCTTATTAGTTCAAAATTGCAATTCTCGAATTAATTTGTGGTTACATAGAAAGCAAGAGAATGTGAAAAACTATGATTACAAGTATTAGTTTCAAGGTGCCTATGACCTATGCTAAACAATCATTTACGTAGTGTTATAGGGCGTAAAAATATGCCATTCAAGCATCGTGAAATCACTAGTCGCCTGGGCTCATGCTACAGGCAGTGGATTTTCCTGATTTATTAACCGGCTTTGTTTACCATATTCGTGTAATATTACTAATCGAATGTCGACACCTAGAAAATCTCAGCCTCGATCACTTGTTCTCGAAGCCTTTTCAACTTCGAATTCTTCTTCAGTCGATCGATGATGAAAAGACATGGGTGATGCACCAATTTTTTTCTCGTTCTATCCGGTTTACGTCATAAACCACGTGACCACGACACGGGCACTTCCTTTGAAAATCCACACCAGACGCGGGCCGCCGTGTTGCATGGAGAGCGAGAAGTATTGGGAAACATTTTCAAAGTTGCATAAAGTTAGTTTTTAACGGTGACCAACCAAAAACGGAAGGTGTTATGCATCAACCGGCTATGCGACATCCGTGTTCAAAGGTTTTATTACATTTTCAGCTCTAAACACTATAACTTAGTTATTTCATTCATTGAAACGCCAAACTACCCAAACATAACTGGAATATCTGGCGCTTACCTGCATAATCTGAAATTAAGAACAGCAGATTTGAAGATCTAAGTTTTTAGCCCGTTGTTGCGAAATATGAAATACCTGATGTGACTAATGGCGTTTACATTTTTAATTAATTATAAGGCTATTTTACAGATTTGGCGCCAAAAGTTTGCGTACGCTTAGAACATGGTGCAATGCAACTGATTGCGTCCATATCTCTTGGTTGATGCATAACACCGTCCAAACAGCAAAGTGAATGTGTAATTGAAATAAAATGGATTTTGGATTTTTTTAATGCTACATGTGTTTGAATGGCTTGTAACAAGGTAATCATTTTGGTATCTGGCTGCAATTAAAATTCCCGCCAATATTGTGACGCAAACTGGCGCTAGAAGCTCATTGGCTGAAGTCGGATACGATGCGCAATAGCTATGACTTTCCCCCGTGAATGGGACCACCAGGACTACCGCGGCGCTCAAACTGGAAAGCGAAGCCGCGGCCACGCGTAAGAAACAGGGAGACGGCAGCTTGAGGCCGCGGCCCCAAACATCAAGCTGACGGAAGGTCTCAGTCGGATGGATTAGGCGGAAAATAAATGACGTTCGCAGCGATCAGCATTGTACAAACAAATTAAAATTACGCGTTTACTCGTACCTGCAGTATGCTTTACTGCCGTGTTATACTTGGCAGTCTTTAGAACTTCCGAAGTTCAATTTACTTTTACGACAATTTAATATATTTAATTGTATTTACTTATTTGTTTCGCATACTGAACATAGAATATGTAAAATATTAAAAAAGTCACTAAGAACCTTTGGTTGATGCGATCATAATAAATTTAAAAAAACGCAGTATTTCAAACCACCATACGGTTTGGAACAGACGTGTGGAAAACGACCCGTCCGTCAACCGCGAAGAGAGGAAATCGCAGAGCCAGTAATTACAACTTCTGCAGAACGTCTTCGCGGAGATACAGCAAATGCCTTAATGCACTTGTGAGATCCACAACCTGCAATATTTAAAATCGCTATGACCGTATTTTGATGCAACCATTATAAATTGAAAAAAATGCAGAATTTCAAACCTCCATACGGTTTGGAGCAAACGTGTGTGGAAAACGACTCGTTCGTCAATCTCGAAGAAAGGAAATTGCAGAGCAACTAATCACAACTTCTCCAGAACGTCTTTGCGCAGACATGGCAAATGACTTAATGCCCTTGGCAGATCCACAACCTGCAATATTGCAAGTCGCTAAGAACCTTTGGTTGATGCAACCATAATAAATTGAAAAAAATGTAGAATTTCAAACCACCATACGGTTTGGAACAGACGTGTGTGGAAAACGGCGAAGAAAGGAAATCGCAGAACTAATCACATCTTCTGCAGAACGTTTCGCGCAGACATGGCAAATGACTTAATGCACTTGGGAGATCCACAACCTGCAATATTGCCGAATATAAGTGTGCTGCATGTCATTTCAAAAGGATATTTGGACTCGCAGCACTTGCATAAGATCCGATTCAAGATCTGCAGATCATGTAAAATCAAGATAAAGCTACCGTAACTCACAACATTAGAGTACTTCCATTTTTTGTGTATTTTTCAGAAAAACGTTTACAAGATGTATGCTGCGGGAGAATTCGCTTGCTTATGTGTTGATGCAACAGGAGGATTAGTGAAAAAATTGCTAGAATTGACGGGACACTTGAGTTCCCACATTTTTTTGTACATAGCAGTAATTAGAACTTCGGAAGATCAGTTTACTTTTCACGACAATACTTTTAATATAATTAATTTTTATTCACTTATTTATTTCGCACACTGACGTGGACTGAGGCAATACTCTTCATTATTGTCCCCTCCCATTTTCAGTTAAATAGTGATAATGAGTTATGGCATGCAACATTTCCATTATCCTTTGCAAGTAAATCACTTGGCGTTGATTCATTTTGCAATTCTCCCAAAAAGCGCGAGGGCTCGCCACACGCCGACCGTTACGACGCATGCCATCCACACCCCAGCAACGTCGTTATAGACTCGCCTGGTGTCGGGAACGACGGACCTGGGGCCATGCACACTGGCAGCGGGTCATCTTCAGGGAGTCCCAATGCTGCCTTGATGGCGACGACCACCGGTCCGTGTCTAGACGCGTAGTGGAGGAGCGCCACGACGAGCGGTTTGTGGTATCCCATCACACGTCCCGCTAGGCTGGTAATGGTGTGGGGCGCGATATCCCATGGTGCCCTTTCACCGTTAGTGTTCCTCGGGGGCACAGAGACAGCCGCACGGTACATTCAGAAGATTCTGCAACCGATGGCTCTGCCGTTCGTGAACGCTCACGCCCATGCCCTATTTCAACAGGACAATGCGCGTCCGCATACCGCAGTCATCTCCCGAGCATGCCTTGCAGCCGTGGATACTCTGCCATGGCCAGCCGCATCGCCAGAACTCTCCTCGATCAAGAATGTTTGGGATACTATGGAGCGTGCAATCAGGATCCCACCCCTACCCACCAATCTGCAAAAATTGCGCGCTCAGGTGCAAGCGGCATGGGATGGACTAACACTGGACTCCATTCCAGACCTGTACAACTCCATGCCGCAACGTCTGAACGCGTGAGTTCGCCAACATGGCGGTCCCACTCCATACTAACATGTACCGCCTATGGCCGTGTAGCCCAATAAATGTTGGTCCTCCAAATGTGAAAGTTTAATAATTTTGTGTGCATGGTACCCTCTACCTGCCTGCTAACAATGATCGCAATCCGCATTTTGGGTGCAGGTTTTTTTATAACGATGAGTTTATGTATTAAAAAAGATCTCAGAGAAGGAATAATACTTTTCCAACAGTATTTAAGTTGTGAGCGATAAACAATTAGCAAAAGTAAAGCGTTGGAATGGGATATCGGCGACAATAGTTACGTATTTACCATACTCTTTGCAGATCATCAAATGATCCCCGAAAAGAACGAGGAAGACGTAAATTATGTTTAGAAAACTAGAAGACGGATAAAATAAAATGGGATTGAAAACCAATTTTGAGAAAACATTTTTAAATGGATACGCAGAACGGACGTAGGCAAATACACCTTTGTAAACAGAACAATAGTAAATTCGAAGAATTTGCCTGCGGAAGCTTTTGAGCCCTTTCCTTGCTCAGCGTGTGGTTTTAGAAAAAAAATATAGGAAATTAGTTAATACGGGCAAAAGGTGTAGTGAAGTGAAGTGAAAGGTGCGATTATGGGGAGTCTACCTATTAATATTTTGGTAAAGTATTTTGAGGTGCAGTGCAGTGAAGTGATTTCATTTCGATCTGTTTGTTTCTCAATTCTAAAACGTCTTCTATAGACTATTCTGACAAAATCTGTTATTTATTGATTTATGTTAACGATGTACGTGTTAGAAATGTTATAATTATTATAAGTATTGTATATTATTATACTGTAGTGTTAGGTAAAAATGTTTATACATATTTGTCTGAATATGATTACGAGTAAATAGGTGCAGGCTGGTGTGTACGAGAGGGTTCCCATGTCTTTGTATGATATGTATGTACGCGTGTATGTTTGAATGTATAAATGTTTGTGTGTTTGAATGTATAAATGTAAGTTTATTTATTTAAATGTTAGCATATATGTATTTTCATTTTCATTTGCTGCATATGTATGTAAATGCAGTTGTATGTTCTAGGTAGTGACAAAGATTATTTGCTTTTTTATACTGATTTTATATATTGATACATACAGTCAATATAATCAATATATATTTATATTGATATGTTGTTTTTATTTGTAATTGTGTTTGTAATTGTAAACGTACTTTCAAGTTTATGCAGTCTGCCACCGGACAACATTTGCCCAACTATAGAATAAAACTTATACCTATATCTCTAATGAGAAAATTACCACAAATTTAATATTGGATGATAGAGGATGAATTATTAAGGGATGTAAGGAATTTCAATATTTAGGAATGAAAATTACCAATCATGGTACTGAAGATAATATTAGATACAATATTAATAAAGGTAGAGTAAATACCTTCTATGTTAAGTGGAATTTTGTGGGACAAAAATATTTCAAATGAAAGCAACTTTAATTTATAAAACAATAGTACAAAGTGTAGTGACAGCATACACCATGGCAGCTGAAGGTGGCTTCCAATAAGTTTTTAGATCGTTTATGAACGTGCAAAATGCCTTCTGTAAACAGATACAATAGTTTCGCAATATTCGCCCCTTTTGCCATTTTTCGAAAAATTCAGAGCGTTCAACGAAAATAGAACATACTCTATTTTTATAAGCGTACTTTTTTTTTGTTATTTAAGGTCGCATCAACCACTTGGTGATTAACGACCACTATTGGAAGTAACGTAATGACATGATGACACGATATGGTGAAGATGGGGAGGGGTGAAAGGACGAACACATACATCCATGCCCAAAGCGGGACTCGAACCCGCTACCCCACGGTCCAAGACCACTACTGCACTACTGCTTTAGCGATCTTGGCCACGGGGCCGGCTATAAGCGTACTTTGTTCTATTTGAGAAATTCATGAAACAATTTTTCCTTCATGTAACGCTCCCAGTGTCTGCCGTGGCGACGATAAGCTAGAGATAAAAAGGTTTCTTTTCATCTCCAACTTATGAACCTGTGAATACGTCAGATGGATGTGGTTCACGGCGGCGTGCAGTGACGTAAGGCAACAGAGAGCATGGCGTCGTGGCATGTCCTGCCTGCCGCCACCGCCGCGGAATGCAAATGGTCCCGGCATGCCTTGCGCGAGTTTTTCGCGAGCTCCCTGCATGCGAATGCCCGACGCGCCGTTCAAATGCGGCCACGCCGCCTGAGTGACACGAGGCACGCGCGTGCAACACTCTGGTCCAAACGTACTGACTATACTGCGATTTTTGTAACTCTGCCCCTAACAGGAATCAGCTGTTTCGCTGCCATCCAATCGGGAGCTTATATTTCGCTACAGTGACATCACTATGGTGACGTTCAGGCTCCCGATTGGCCTATTAAACACAAGGCCCAATACGACGAAGGAAGCCCCACTAACGGGGCAGGCTCATCGCGAAGTGGCGGACAAGAACATTGCGTGAGTGGAAGAGCTAGTGAAGGAGAACAGGCGTTTAACTGAACGAAATAGTCACAATGTTGGAGATTAGAATTGGTTGAGCACACAATATTAATGTACTGCAATTGAAAAAAGTGTTTGCAAGATGGGTGCCATTTCAGTTTACTGCAGAATTGAAAAATCTTCGCGTTCATGCCTATAAAGATCTTCTGTGACGTTTCCACGTCGAAGGTGATCCATTTCTGTGGAAAATTGTTACCGATTACGAAATCTGGATGCTCTATTACCAACAGCAATCGTAAAGGTCAAGCAAGAAATGGCGCCACAGCTCATCGCCGAAATTAAAGATATTCCGTTCTCAATTGACGGCTCGGAAAGTCATGCCCACTCTTTTCTGGGATGCGAAAGGAGTAATTTTAGAACATGGAAAAGGGAGTGACAGCAGTCAGTCATTTATTTAGAGAGGCTGAAAAATTACCTTTGACCTGCAATCAGGTGTGAAGGACGAGGACGTCTGACTTCCGGAATATTGTTACATGTCAACGCCTGACCGCGTACAGCCATTTGACAGTACAGACTATCCAGAATATCAAACATGAATGTCTTATTCATCCACCTTATTCGTCAGACCCCGCTCCTAATAATTTTCATGTATTCGGTGCACTCAAAGAAGCAATGGAAGATAAGTATTTCTGAAGTGACGAAGAAGCGAAAACCGCTGTGAACGACTGGCTGCAGACACGACCAAAAAAATTCTTTCAGCGTGGCAGTTATGATCTTCCAAAGCGTTGGAACCCATATGTTGAATGTCTAGGAGACTACATCGAAAAATATTGTACATACATTGTTCTTCATTGTTGAAATACACAACTTATAGCACTTTTAAGGTTTTTATTTGAATAACCTAGATCATATGCGAAAATTTAGGAGCTATAAACTCTCATACTCACTCATGCAATAAAAATTATGTTTTTATTCGTTATTATTGTAAATAGTTTCCTGAATCTAGTGCCACCTGTAAGTCTTCGAGAACTATTATTATTATTATTACTATTATTATTATTATTATTATTATTATTATTATTATTATTAATTTTAAATCATTTATTTCTTGTTCAATTAAAATATAATTTTTCAGGAGTTTGAAAAGAAAATTTACATAAAGAATTATTGAACAACATGCTTCATAATGATGAATTAGGAAATTTCCTACAAGTGACATCTAATTGCTAGTGCTATGTACCATTAAATTTATATATTTTAAGGTTTGTTCGTATAATTTGAAAATCTTTTTCACTTCAATATACTCGTAGTCAATAAAAACAAAATGACAGCTCTCACGCCATAACCGCACGCTTCTAACCACAGTACACAAAACTAATCGTGTAATGAGAGCGATTTACCTGCCAAATCAATGTTTCACAATATCTCTGTGAACATCCGTATGGTAGTGTGTGTAGCAAGGACATGCTCTGATCTCGTTACTGTGATTTCCTCCGATCAATTCCAGGAGGATACCGAAGCAACACCTAGAAAAGTGATGTCGCTTCCGCAGCCAAATTCATGATCTTGGCTGTCCGCGTGACGCCGCGTAAAGTCAAAATCACCTCAGAAAAGAACTGTGCGTGACTTTTCTTTTCCTTCTCCGTACCCTTTCCATGCTGCGCGATGGCCCGATTTCCCAGATCTGGAAAGACTTCGGCAATTCTGCAAACACACACACGCGCGCGCGCGCGCGCGCGCACGCACAGACACACACACAGACGCGCGCGCGAAAAATGATAGTGCTACGCAGTTCAATGTTACATAAGTTAGAATTTGTATATTATTTCATATTTAATTTTATTATTATTATTATTATTATTATTATTTATTTTTAATTATTTGCTATTTCATTTTAAATTGCGTCCTTTAATTGTGTTAAGTGTGAAAAGGAATAGATGAGCGGTCATTGCGGCTTGTAACCCATTGTTGTAACGCCGCACTGATAAAAGAAGGCGGTAATGATGGCTGCCTGTATTTCACTTAATGTTTGTACATTTGTAGAATATTACCATACCATAGATTTTAATAATTACTATTATTAATTTTTTGGATTTATTTGGCAACGCTATCAGTATCGTATTATTTATTAACTTTTAATTATTTTACTTTCTCCCATACTGCTTACGTAGAATATTGTAAGGATGGAAAGTTTATCCGGTATGTTCGTGAATACACTGCATACCTTATACAATCAAGTTAATGGTAGAAATATATTTTTATTTAAAGTTTTCAAAAAATCTATTGCTTGAAACTATTTAATTTTCGCACTAAATGTTCTATGATTTCAAATGAGTTTTACAAAAAATGATAACTGAGATGTGTTAATTCGAAGAGAAATTGTGGTATAAATAGTAATACATAACCATTACTAAATGCGAGAAAGTAGAGATTACTAAATGCGAGAAACTGAAGAGCAGCTTCGGGAAATCATCAGCAAAGACAACCTCGAACGTAATGAAGTAACAAAAGCGAAACTGCATCCTGGACCAATTTCAATGTCAAAGCTGATATTGGCAATCTAAAACTTCAACAAGCTCTGGTGAAAAAGGCATTGGAATGTGATCCGAACATGGAAATAACTTCGAAATTTAAGAGAGAAATAGAAGCAGCGAATTCCATTTTGGGGTATTAGAATAACGAGGAGGGCGATGAACCAAAAAAATAACAAAATATTATATTCAATCACCCTCAACTTTGAAATAAGTTTCAAATATTGTTTTATTTCTTCTCTTTGGGATGTTCTGAATTGTTTTATTACTCGCATTTACATAGTTCTTCTGTAATTGTTAAAATTGCATTCTTTTTTAAACGGCTTTTCGATATCCAGGAACCTAACCCAACTATCTTCATTAAAATATAGACTCCACATTCGCGGATTTGACACTCGCGAAGTTTTTTGGGAACCTAACTCTCGCGAATGTTGAGGGATTACTGTATTAAAAATAACATGCAGTATGATGGTAGAAAACTATTTTGTAGACATAAATAACATAAGGATTAAAATAAATGCAATCTTAAGATCATTTTTAATAAATCACCGCAACGCTCCTTGGAGCCCCGACGCACAGTTTGAGAACCCCTGCCCTAAGGTAAGAGTACAAGTGGAACAAAGTCACATCTCCCGGTTGCGAGTGTGGTGCGGAGTTCCAAACAATCACTCACATTGCTCAAGAACGTGAACTAACGTCATATGACGGTGATGGATCAGATGTTTATACTCTTCCTCCCTCGGCGATCGAGTGGATTGAGAGGCTACCTATTAAGAGTGTGACTTGTGCGGGGGCCATGTGTGATTGCCATACGCTAAATAAATTAATAATAAGGTAAGTGGCTTTGAATCGCTTGCCCCGAGCTATCAAGCAGGGACTCTCGGCCCGGTTTCCCGGACACCGGTTTCCCGAAAGCCGTGAGCGCACCGGCCAAGGGCACGAACCGCCGCAACCGGCAGTGTGCTTGAACGGATGGCGGTGATCTTATGGGCTCCGAGGCTGCCCAGATTCGGGGCAAACCTACATCGGTTTAGATAGTGTAATGATTTCATCTATGGCATAGAAACCCCGAAATTAGCCCTAAACAGTTTTGAAGTAAATGTAAACATTTATTAGACTATAGCAAGAAGCGGCCCAACTATACATGAATTACAGCTAAGCGGCCGGCCTGTACGTGAATCGATAGTGGCAAAACAAAAGAATGACGCGCCGCGGAAAGTCATATTTGATAATTTTGAAAACGCGTACAGAAATAAAGTCTGACGAAATAGTGAATTAGAGATGAAATAAATAAACATTTTGGTCTTTGTTTAGACGCGAACGGACGACGGGTTCACTTAAATTTGAATGTGTAGATATGGAGAAAAGTTCACGTGACATGTCAAAATACAATAACATAAATGGCAATATTTTATGAAGAAACCTTGATGTGGGCGACGAAAGGCGTTGCAAATCATCATAATTTAAAATTAACGAAATTATGGAATACTTAAAAGACTTATAGAACGTCGGAATTATTTATTTTGAAGAAATATTGTATGTTAACAATGTCAAAAACAATTGACGAAGCAGTGCATAATTTCCACATAGAAATTCATCATTTTCGGCATGTTAAGCATTAAAAAAGTATGTTTTGGCAATAAAACTCGGACATTGAGCATAAGCAGTAATAAAGAAACATAGAGTCATGTCAAAATAGCAAATATTTTAAATTTTAGAAAAATTCCATGAAGCAACAATAGAGATGCAAGAATGGAATTCGCTGGCATGTATAAACAGTAGGTAATAGCAGGAAGTTACATAGTGAATCACCGCTGATTTCGTGCCACTTTTGAGTCAGAGCTTGTGATGGCAACATCGAATTCATGTTAGGCGGTTTTGAGATTTTTATGCAAATCGAACTTAGAACATTTTATCGAGCAGTGCAGTGCTAACGGACATACGACTTCATCATAAGAATAGATACTGACGCGGCGAACACTTAAAAAAAGTTTATTTGGTTTGTGCTTCAAAAAAATCGCATTCGCGAGTAATTAGAAATTTCGTGGACGCTATGGTTTTCTGGTGGAAGTTGACGGATGCAGAACTGGTGTGAGCTGATATGTCGGCGCGTGCAATTGGGCACGCAAACTGGCGACCGTGTTTGGGCAACGACGCCGTGCCGGCTGCATTCGACAAAGGGAAGTGCCCGCAGTTTTGTTTTGCATAGTATTCCAAGTTTAAAAAAATTCTGTACAAGACCAAGAATGTTTAGATGAATTAATTTAAAACTTTTTGCAAATCAATTGAGAGAGATGCTGAGAAGTATTTTTAAAGCATAATGCATGCAAGTTGTTGCTGAGCAAAGTGATACAAAAAAAAATTTTTTTATTATTAGAATTGGTCAACGTACGTACGAAAAGAAATTCAGATAAATATTTTACAAAAGAAAGGAATTCCTGCATAAGTTAAATAGAAGTCAGTTGGTGTTGTTATTTGGATTTGAAGTGTTATTGTAGTATATGTATTGTTGACGTGCAAAGCGAATGTGTATGTATGAATCTTTGCATTGTTGTATTTTACATGTTGCATAGTGATCGGGTAAGGGCTTTACGAAAGCGAAAGAATTCCATGTTTTGAAAAGAAATAAATTAATGAGAACGGAACTTCCAAATTTCTCCCTTGTCTCACAAAAGAATGTGTTATTATTTCAATTAATGGAAGCCTGGGTATGCTGTAGTATTATACGTAGTTTACAGGTAATTCCCGTGGGGGCCAGCCACGACCTATGACCAACAAAATTTTCTGTAACCACGTGATAAATAAATCGTAGTGATTTTGGCGAGAGGGTAAGGAAATGTTTAAAGTAAATTTAGTAGTAAACGGTTGCAGTGGCACCATAACGTGGGGCCGGATGAAGATATGAATAAAACATAGATAAATAGTAGTAGCAAACGGTTGCAATAAATAGATAGATATTTATTTCCGCAGATAGTTTTATGCAACCTGGTGGCAGAACACTAAAATTTACATATTATAATTAAGAATTAAATACAATGCAACTTAAAATAATTTTACGACAGTAATATTAATAATAATATAACAATGATAATAAAGGCTTTAACAACAATAACCGCATTAATTCTACATTTTATGGTGCTCTATAGATATTTTACATCAATAAATACACGACTTTTTATTACACTGACGTCCACTTCACTTCACTTTACTTCACTTCACATGTCACCACACTTCAATACGAATACTACTTAAAATATAATTATATATTTAATAAAGTAATGCATTTAATAATTATTACAATACTAATGATGGTAACAGTAATTAATAATAATAATAATAATAATAATAATAATAATAATAATAATAATAAAGTAATAAAATTTCTGCAATAGGTAGTTTGGCGGTACCTGTAGCCGAACACAGTTTTGGACTAGTGGACTGCACTGAGCAGGAAGTTCGCACCATGGATCGAAAAACCAGAAAACTGCTAACAATGCATCATGTTGCCCACCCTCGAGCTGATATACATCGACTTTGTGTGTCACGTACGGAAGGAGGAAGAGGCCTCAGACAAATTGAGGCCTCCTGGCACAATGCAATAGTCGGGATGGGAAAGTATGTAGTCAGCCATCAAGATGACCCTCTAATGAGGCAGGTCATGAAATCTGACCGAAGAATGGGAAACAGAGGCATTGTTAGTGTAGCTAGAATCATTGCGAAGAAAACTAGACAAGACAGGTCGAATAACACAGACACTGAACTTCTGATGCTGCTAAACATGAAGTGTGAGACACAAAAAATGTTAAAGAAATCTTGGAGAGATAAACCACTCCACGGACAATACCTAAAAAGAATGGACAAGGTGCAGATCAATAAAGATCAATCATTTATGTGGCTTAAAAGGGGAAGAATGAAGCCAGAATCGGAAGCACTTGTAATAGCTGCCCAAGATCAGGCCTTGAGAACACGACATTATGATAAAGCGGTTCTCAAAATTTCCCAAGATGATAAATGCCGCATTTACCTGGAGCAAGTAGAAACCATTGATCATATTGTCTCAGCTTGTCCAATCCTAGCAAAGACGGAATACCTGAAAAGACATGACAGGGTGTGTAGCTACCTCCACTGGCAGATCTGTACCGCCCTCGAAGTTCCAAACACATGCCCCAAGTGGTACGAACACTCACCAAAACCGGTGACGTCTGTTGGATTGTGTACGATATTGTACGACCAACAAATTCAAACTGATCGCACGATAGCGGCAAACAAACCGGATGTAGTCATCCGGGATTTGGAGAACAAATCGTGTTTACTTGTCGATGTTGCTGTAGCTTGCGATGAAAACGTCGTTACCAAGGAGACAGAGAAACGTCTTAAATACAAGAGTTTGGAAATCGAGATCAGCCGAATGTGAGGCGTAAAAGCACAGGTCGTCCCGATAGTTATCGGAGCTCTGGGATTTGTTCCGCAAAATTTGTGTAAGAACTTGTCTAAATTCCCAGGTAATTCAAAAGACTGGGAAGTGCAAGAAATCGCTTTATTTGGAACAGCCCACATTTTGCGTTAAGTATTGTAGAGGCACCGACAGTCCCTAGATCTACTCCTTTGGTAGCTGGTTGCAACCTGGAATAGATTTTATATTCAGCCGACACATAACATCTTTAGTCGTGATTTAGAGGATTATTAATAATAATAATAATAATAATAATAATAAAATAACTGTTTTAATAAACCTAACTTACAAAATATCTTGTTTAGCGGGGTTTGGCTTGCGGGGATGTATCCCAACAAGATATCTCCCACCAGCGGGGCACAGTGCAAAGATCGATTTTCAATTTAATGTGACCTACAACTTATTCACATAAACATACAAAATAGTCACATTTTAATGCTTAAATACTATTCCCCTTCAGAACACAAATCAGACTAAGTTTGTGGAGTTTTAAAATCTTAAAAATTTAAGGGACAAAAATAGGGAAGTGTTAAGTAACTCAGGGGAATCAATGTATTTGTAGAAAATTTTGCGTCAGAATTTTCCGAACTAATTGAGAATGACCTATTAGCATTGGAAAATAACGTAGAATAAGAGCTTACAGGTGATCATCCAGGACAAGCTCTATGGTCCCGAGTGGTCTACCGACATATGTGGTAGTGTAGTGCATGTGGATGTATGTGCAAGGAGCGAGGAGAGGACACGGAAGAGGAAGGAAAAATCGTGCGCGGTACGAGGCCGTTTGTTAAGATACTACTCCGGCATTCTCCAGGCGCTGATCGCAGAAACCACGGAAAACTACCGATCAGAGCATCTCAGTGAGCTGTAGAGTAGACTGGAGACAACACTCTGTGCTCAGAAATTGTGACGGACCACCATGATGGTGAACGTCTGTTCTGTCCTAGATACCTCAGAACCAAATAGCTGGAAATAGGGTCTCATTCCAATTTTAAAAATTTATTCTCTTTCATGTTCACTAGAAGATGAAATTAATCAATATTTAATACTTTGGATTTTGTTTAAGTATTATAGGTGAACTGAAATTTCAATCTTTCATTTCTTGGAAACTTTTTTTACATTAAAAGAGGGGAGTGTTCTTCGTTTGCGTATCTTAATAATTTTGCTAGATCGACTTATAGCAAACAATAGTCGTCGAAAACATAAAAAAAATGTTATAAACGTAGAGGCTAAATATCTCAACTAATAACGTTTACATCAGCTAGTTTACAGTTTATTAGTTTACAGCGTTCTTTACAACGGATTGCTTTCGGCATTTTCTTTGACAGAGACGATTGTAAGCATCGCTAACAACACACAAGACACATTTCACTCGTAAGAAAGTCTGTAGGAAGACGTTCATCGCAGCCAACCTAACGAAAAACGACCGTCACGATTTTCAGCACTTCAGAGCGATGCAGTTGTGCATCCAGTTATGATATTGAGATCACTGGAGCATCTCGTGCAGACAGCTGTTGTATCCGACCTAGCTGTCTAGCTAGCGTCGAAAACCCTGCCACCGTCAGGTCTAGAACCCTAGTACCTCCCTCAGAGCCTTCGCACCGACATCAATGAATGCTCTAAGCTAACTTTGCCGGTCCCAGCTGATCAAATTTACAGGTCAATATATTTAAATCCGAGTACAGTTCCCATGAGCGTGCCTCCATTCACGAGACGAGCGGCAGCATTGCGACGTCCGCAGCGGCGCGGGAGCAGTGGGCGGGCGGCGGGCTTTCCAGTGACGCGGCGCTGCGACATGGGCTAGCCCACCCCCGCCGCGGCCTTGACCCGCAGCTGCCCCTGGCGCCGGGCCCAGGCCGCAACCCGCCTCGCACGAACCCTCGCCCCGCAGCGATTACAGCGCCCGCCTAATGAGAGCGCCCCAGCCTCCCTGCAACAACTTTTGCGCCAACTCTCGCTGGAATGAATGAAGTAATAAGCGAACGTCCAAGAAATATTCCTTCCATCTCACGATTTCATTTCGTTCTGTTTATTTCGCTAATCTAAAGCGTCTTTTATAGGTTATTCCGACAAAAGTGTGTATTTATCGATTTATGTTAACAAGTGTTTTACGTGTTACAAATGTAAAAATTATTATAAGTATTGTATATTATTATATTTTATTGTTAGGTGAAAATGTTTATCCATATTTGTCTGAATATGATTGTGAGTGAATACATGCAGGATGGTGTGTATGCGAGGGTTCCTATGACTTTAGTTTGTATGATATGTATGTAAATGCACGTGTTCTAGGTAATGACGAAGATAATTTGTTTTTTATATTGACTTTTTATATATTGTTTTTATTTTTAATTGTGTTTTGTAATTGTAAATGTACTTTTATGTTTCTGTATTTTGCCACCGGGCAACATCAGCCCAATTGTAGAATAAACCTTATATCTATTATATTCAATAGTTTTAATACAAAATACATCTTCGATGATAATTCACGAAATCCAGAATTTTATTTTTAGTTTGCACTTCAAGAGAACCTGTAAATATGCCTAATTAAGCAACAAATACATCTCCAACAGAAAATTAATAAAATATTGGTACAATTTTATTACTCAGTTTGTAAAATGGGTCTTATGGATATTTTATTATCTGCACAAAAGAACCCTTCCCAGAAAATTAACTTTAAATTAATTAAATTAGCTTGTATCAACTTTACCGAAACCAACATCAAACATAAGAAAAAAATATTTACATTTCTTCAATTTCATTTTGTCACTAAGTCTGTCTGTTAAGTTTAATAAGCATTTCGTCGTGCAATAAAATTCCCCTTTTCACTACTGATATTTTGTCATCGAACTTTTATTTTTAACGTTTATTCCTAGATCTCACTTCTAATTGGTTAACAATTGACAACATTATAACAAAATATGACAATTCCTTCCACCATTATCTAATTTCTAAATCTATTAACTTTCGAAAATGTTCTTTAATATTAAAATGATACAGTTGCTGGTAAGCATAACAACAGTTGTTGAATGCAGCTCGCCCGAAAATAAGATGTCTCACCTAAAGGCAGTAATAAAATATGTTCCATGCCATGAACCAATTTCTCTGTTTTGCATTTAATAACTACAACCACATTCAAGATCTCACTAACGATTAACTTCCGCTACACTTGTAGACATTGCCCAAAGGTCTTGAGATCTATTATTAGCTGTCTTTGTCAGAAAGTGTAGGGAAGAAGACGTACAATTTCGATTTTCAATATTTTGATGCATTTTCATGATTTTGCATGCCCATGATTTTAATGCAAATTCATAGATAGGCGAAATTCCAAACTAATTTTCTCTACGATGCTTTTACTTTCTCGTACTACGTAAGCATTACTAAATTACTGTACTAAAGATGGAAAGTCAGCTTTTCAAATAAATCCTGGAGTTGTATGGGATACGTGAAGTGGCTTCTCAAAGGTAGTAACAATACTTAAGATTCGATAGTACCAATACTTACGGTTAGATAGTATCAGTACTTAAATTCTGGAGTTCTATGGGAAACGTGAAGTGGCTTCTCAAAGGTAATATCAATACTTGAAGTTACTTAATCCCTACTTAATACTTAATGCGACAACGACAATGAGCGAGCGCTATGAGCGCAAAATTAATTTGGCATTTAATAGGTTAACCCTTCGTAAGCATCCGTAAATGTTAAAAAGTTTTCCACGTAATGTGCTATAGTGACATTGAGTATTACCAGTAATGGCTGATATTAGTTCGATATGGGCAGAAGTTGCGATATTAAAATATTATTTAAGTTTTTCTTTCATGGCGCACGGGGATGTCATCAAAATGGAATATCTCACGGTATTTCGCGTCGTTCTCCGCTGTGCCCCACGAGTCGCATGATCGCCAGCACTGCTCGATACAATCGCGATCATGCGACTCCTAGCGGCGCCACCGAGAACGACGGGAAATATCGTGCGATATTCCTTTTTATTGACACACCCCTCGTGCGCCAAGAAAGAAAAAACTAAGTATAGTATGCGAGTACGGGATGGTGTAGCATAACTAATATCTTTTGTCCGTTTTCCTATTTCGACGATTTTTGTCCCTTCTCGCTTTTCGACAATCTGAAATACAACATTCTTGTAAATCAGATTATAGTGCTCTTCTCACGTAAAGTTAACTCGTATTTACAAAAGTATCACTATCGATTGAAAAGCAAAGCGTTGGTGTTTTGGAAGAATGATTTGTAATTACAGCCACGAATGCTACGACGATTAATAAATAGGATGTTTTGTAAATACACAAATTTACTGCACAAATATTTTCAAGTTTTCAGAACTGTGAAAGTAATATGACATTCTTTTTTCTTTTTTTAATATGTTTATTTCCTGTTCAATTTTACAGTTTTTCAGGATGTTGAAGAAATCATATTAACATAACGTTTTGCAGATGCCAGAATTTATATCATAATTACGGGTAATTATGATATTATTTTCACAATACATGGAATAAACTTAGAAATTTTAAAAGTATTTAGTTATTTTTATTAAAAATTTAGAGTTTTAAGAGAAAGAATTAATTAGCAATAATGTAGGAAAATATTTATTTACTGAGGATGACGTATATCTTTGTGAAAGCGGAAACGAATATATGTCATGTTGTAATTTTGTCCTAGATTGAAATGATGATAAGCAGAAAAGTTTCTCAAGGAGTTGAAGAAATTAGAATATTGATTAATGATAAATGTCTTCATTAATTCTATTTGTAATTGTTTATGTATATGTTGGAGATAGCCATTCAGCTTTGAGAATTTTCAGTAAAAATTAATTTTGAATGGTTTGTGATTCCTTCTTAGTAACTTTTTTAAAACTTGCTAAGCTGAAATGGAAAACGCCAAATATTCCGTAAGTTGTCGTTCACATCCTACATACCGTAGCAATTGTTCGTGGAAGATTGAATACAATTACTTCCTTTTCTGGTCGGAAAACGTTAACGGTGCAATACTCACAATTATATCACCAATTGTCGACAATAATTAAATGCCAAAAAATATCGCCTGCTGAGTTTGCGGTAAAAGGAAAGGATTTTCTTACTTCTGGAAATGTGACCAATATAAATTAGTAATACCCGATCTCTCATGAAGATGACCTAGGCAACTTAAATAAAACGAATCTAATTTCACGAAAAAAATAAATCTTTTACTTCGTGTTTACGTTTAACCCCGACTTGGGGAAAATGTAACTACAACTTTCTCATTATTTCAGAAACCTAAGGGGCAATTATAAATACATTTGTACACTCGCAAGATGGTATTTGACAACTGACCAGACTTAAATGACGCCCTATATCGATCGCGCCCAAATTTGGATTATTGATTACAAATAACTGACTCCAAATAGTAAAAATTAATCGAACGTGTGTTTTAGGTTTGTTTTCAGCGTACACAATTGATACAAATAACCCTGTTTACATTAGTGGTGACATGGGTTCTTCCTCAGTGTCATAAATTTAACCATTATCCTCTCAAAGACATTTTATGTAAGCACAATTGCGTCTGGGAGCAGAATTGTATCTCTAGCGCTCTCCACCGTCAGTTCGTGGAACTAAACTTGGCTGTGATTGGGGACGAGCGCTGCTTAGTGCTGCAAACGCCGTCAGCGGCGCCTGCGGGACTGGTGATGCGATATCGACAACAAAACATCGATGTTGCCAAATATCGATGTTCAAAATTAAAACATCGATGTTAATAACACATCGACCAAAAACCATACATCAATGTTTTTCGGTTGTGTACGAAATTCGAAGAAAATACCAGGGCATCTCTGGCGAGGGATGCTCGTTTCATCATGGGTAGTGCAAACCGCTTTCGTTTGGTTCGAACACACAGTGGTACCATCCGTTATTACATATTTTAACTTTTACAAAGCTTGGATTATCAGAATTTTTTCATACGCGAATGAAATATTTGAAAAGTAAAAAAGCCCAAAAAGCCTATGTTCAAAAATATCGGCTTGAATACATCGTTGTATAAAACATGCAGCCCACAACACCGATGCTCAAAAACACCGGCTCCAGTACGAGAGTTTAAAACATCGATATTTCATACAAACATCGATGTTTTATAAACATCGACATGGACGTCGTATCCCTACGAGAGACTAGAGCGAATCGAATGCAACAACTGGGGAGTTTTCGCCACCTCGAACGGTAAGCACTATCGATCTACGGCTCATGCGCAGTTCAAGTTTAACGTCACTTTGGTGCATCCGCGCATGCGCAGAAGATAGTGCTTGACGTTCGAGGGTGCGAAAACTCTCTATTGACCGTTCAGAGCGCGGTTCACTTCGAGCTACCGGCGAGCTCCCTTGGGCACGGCGACCGCGCCTACTGGCATCGCACTACCACTTACACTGCGATTTTCGTGACTTTACCCCTGACAGAAATCAGCTGTTCACGATTTCATCCAATCGGGAGCTTGAACGTCACCATGGTGACGTCACTGTCGCGAAATACAAGCTCCTGATTGGAGGGCAGCGAAACAGCTGATTCCTGTCAGGGATTGATGATTCGTGTTTCCGGGCGCGTCAACCACTTTGGTCATTAGTCCCGTAAGTATAGTGCGTGTTTTTTCTCGAGTAATGGCGATGGTCTTTTCCCCGCTGGATGGCGAGATCTGGCATCGACCTATCGTCGACTAGCGGGGTTTCCCCTCAACAAAGTATCTCCCACCAGCGGGGCACCGCCCCAGCCGGGACAAGCTCTAAGCTCCCGACCGATCTCACGGCATGTGTGGTAGTGTAGTGCAGTGCATGTTAGTGTAAGTGGGTGTGTAAGAAGAGAGGATAGGACAAGGAAGAGAAAGGAAAGATTGCGCGCGGTTCGTGGCCCGTTTGTTACTCCGGCTGCTGCTCCGGCATTCGCCTGGTGTTGATCGGAGAAACCACGGAAAACTACCACCTGTCAGAAACAAAGTTACTAAAATCGCAGTATAGAAAAAAAAATCATGGCGTCGCTTAACTCGAGAGGCTTGGCGAAGCCTTCCCCCACTGCTCCGAAGGGGGAGCTCAAGTTAACTCAAGGACCGCCAGAAACGATAACTGATTCACTCTCGCAAATGAGTTCTCACGCTTCTGCACTCTAGGGTTCGGGCCATTCGAAAGGCCAGGCTGTCTTCGCCCCGCGCGCGCAGGCCGAGGCGGTAGCTCCTCGAGGCGGGGAAGATGAGCCTCTGAGAGAGGGAACCTTCCCCTCCGCCACTTTTTGCGCATGCGCAGTCCAGGTTTTTTAAGTGGTCGAGCTATAGCTCCTTGGCCGCGTCTGTATATATTTAAGCTTTCAGACCGCAAAATGATTTACTAGCTTAGTGTGGTACCTCTCGCACATTTATTCATATTGATACGTGAAAAAAGGGAACGATTAAAATACTTCTTTATTTTTTTCATTACATTAGTAAATGTTGATTTGTAACGATTTGTCTATAAGCCGAAAATAGAGTTAAGTAATTCCGGGTTTCATCAATGTACTCAAATATGCATCGAAAAGATAAAAACCAATTGTTTTTCTAAATTTCTTCCAGAATATCCTAAGGAGGAATCGGCTAAGAATGGTTTCAACGATTTATCTTGTCGAGAAGAATCGAAAGGCTTAATCGAAATCATTCAAGAAGAAGCGCACGATTTAATCTAAGGGCTGACGATCGCCCCTGAAGGGTCCGTAAGCAACAGAAAACGGATTTTAGATTTTTTTAAATGTACAAAAATCTCTTACAATCTCTGGATGGATCCGGAAAGATACGCTGATAAATGCCCCAACGGAATATCGATATACATCGAATGATACCTCACTTTCTCGATTGGTGAACCGGAAGGGGACTATATCCGTGAAAGACTGACGGACACATGGACGAACAGGGACGAACTGCACAATGGACACATGGACGAGTATGAGATGTATGCCGCATTGTGTACATTATTATTTTTCAAAGACAGTGTTGTTCGTTTACTATGTGATAACTATTCTGTAGTATGTAAATTAGAAAGATTCGTATGTTATTCCAGGTTTGCTTGCATGTGTATTGTACACCGCCCATGTGGTGTACAATATGCGTGAATTTATTGAGTCTTATAGTCCTACCAAAGAAAATAGAGCAAATGCCCCATCCCGGGGACAGGCCCCCGGCAGATCAGCAGAACCCTGACCAATCAGGAGCCGCCTTTTCGCGTCACCCAGCGCAACGATGGTTCCTGCATTGGGAAGGACGTCGCAGTCTGCCGCAGGCTGATCCAGGGAGCGAACTGTCTGCCCAGTGAGCGAAAGCACGAAGAAACTCCCCGGCGGAGAATCGAACCCCGGTCTCTCGCGTGACAGGCGGCGATTCTAACCACTATACAAGGTGCATTCCGAAAGTAAAGCAATTATTTTTAAATTAATTTATTGAACAGATTAGCACAAACACTTAAAATTCGAAGTACTGTCCTTGGCCTTCTACACGTTTTTCCCAGCGCCTTTGCCATGAACTGTACGCGCCCTGGATGTCTTCGGGGACCTCTCGTAAGGTCTTCGTCACGGCTGATTGGATCTCTTCTCCGGACGAAAAACGGGTTTCTTTCAAGAATGCCTTAATTCGAGGGAACAAAAATACGTCTGCTGGGGGTGATGTCAGGACTACAGAGACGTTAGTACTTGGTGTTTGACCAGGGACTCGCGAAAAAACTCGCAGCGCATCTTCTGACACCTTGGACACGAGCTTAGCGCACACTTTCCTCATCGCTAAATCTTCAGTAACAATGCGAACCCAACAGTAGACGACTTGTTCAGTTCATTAGCAACCATCTTGATACTCAATCGACGTTCAGTCTAACAATTCTGGAACATGAGCAACATTGTTGTCGGTTTTGTTGGTTGACGGTCGCCCAATGCGTCGCCCGTCGCGTAGTGCATACAGGACCAATGACCTTCCATAAACATCAATCAATCACTCAGGGCCGCGGCGGGGCGACAGGTACGCCGGCGCCAGCACAGGTTTGCTCAAGCGCGCGCCGGTGAAATACCCTTTGTGAAATGGAAACCTTCGGTGACTGACCACCTTGGTACCTCAACCCTGGATAAAACCATTCCGATGTAAACCGCGCAAATGTTGCACGACTTAGGAAATTTCCATCACGCAGCCACCGAACATGTGCACGTAGAACATTCTAGGTGCACCCCGGACATAAAGCTTATGAGAAGACAAGTGTGGCCAAGGCGAAACACGAGCGTCAAATGAGGAAGGTTAAAGCGCGACAGTAGCAGGGCACCACCCTCTATAGTTTACAAAGCCTGCTCACTGGTGCGTGACGTCACAAAATGGCGGCGAAGGTAGTCATGACATACAGTATAAAAGATAATAGTGGAAACTCGGGCAAATCAGCATGGGCGGCACAAGCGACAAGTGATTGTGCTGCCCCTAGAGGCCTGAGGTGTACACTACAAAACAGGCGTAATGTTGCCAATAGAATACAACCGTGTGTACCATTATCTATCATCATTATCATTGGCTTTAATTTATACATTAAAGTACTTGCGGCAGAGCATCAAATAACAATACCTACACTAATATTCTTCTAACAAATTATCTCTCAGAAAACTACGAACAAACTTGACTTTCACACCTTGTAAGTTGGCACACACGAATTCTTGCGCTGTAGTTTACACCTCGAACCGCAGGAGAGCGCTGCTTTACTGTCACCAAAATATTCGAGGAGTTTCCACTATTATCTTTTATACTATTTGGTCATGATGCGGCAATGCGAGCGTGTGGGTGGACTGGGCGCAGCCATGTTGTTTTTCGTTTCATTCCCCTGGTGCGGCTCGTGTGTTGGGACCAGTTCGGAGTGAACTTACGTACGTGTATTCTACTACCGCTTCGATACACCAGCCGATATGCCTTTTAGATGTGTAGTTCCGAAGTGTCCCGGAAACTACGATAAAGCCTTTTTTTTTTTTAATTTATTACTTCTCGTCCGACAATATTGTCTTTCGAGGGTTTTAAGATACAGAAATATAAATAGCTTGTTAGGATATGGTCATCCTTAAGTCACGGTTGGTTTCTTTACTATAATAATGGGGTTTTGATTACAGATCTTATTTTAAAGGATGATGTAATGGAGGATGGGAATATGGAAGCTGTCGGTTTACGGAGGTTTGAATTTATCTTTAGGGAATCTAGATAGGATTCGAGGGCTGTTGTAATTCCTTCCTAGGTTGAATATGGCTGAGCATGGAGCATTTGGGAGGTTATTGAAGAAATTGCTGGCAAGCTTATTTACAGTCTCCTTGAAATCAGGAATGTCTAGTTCCCGTCTGATTTGATGGTTGGGAATGAACCATGGCGCGTTGAGGGTTGTTCTTAGATACTTATTTTGTAGTCTACTAAGTCTATCGATAGTGCTTGATGCTGCGCCTCCCCATATTGGGCATGCGTATGTCATTGTAGGCAATATGACTTGTTTAAATACTAATAGACTGCATTCTAGTCTAAGAGGAGTGCGGCGATTTATAATCGATGATAAATTAAATATTTTACATTTAGTTTTGTCTATGACAGCATTTACTTGGGGTTTCCATGTGAGTCTTTTATCTAAGAGAACTCCGAGGTATTTTATCGGGGATGTTGACCAAGGGATTATAGTACCTTGGATTGCGACTTCAGGCGGATTTTTGGGCCGGCGGAGAGTGAAGATTTTGCAGTTGCTCTTACTTGGATTAATTCTAATTCTCCAATTTTGCGTCCATTCGACATAGTTATTGATGCTTTCTTGTAGGTGATCTTTAGCCACTAGTATGTCATAGTTTGTAGCATATATTGCTATATCATCAGCATATTGTGCTATCTTTGCGTCTCCTTCCGATGGGATGTCGTAGCAGTATATGTTAAATAACGTAGGGGAAAGAGCTGATCCTTGCGGAACGCCTGCGTTGATTTGAAATGAGCTAGATGTTGCATTGTTGATTCGAACTATAAATTCTCTGTTGGAGATGAAGCTTGTTAAGATTTTGATTAGATAATTCGGAGTACCCAGAACATTTAATTTATACTCAAGGCCTCTATGCCATACTTTATCATAAGCATGGCTCATATCTAAGAAGGCAGAAGTTGTGTGTTCTTTACGGTGGAAGCCGTGAGCTATACCTTCCGTTAATCTTAGTAATTGGTGCGAGGTTGAATGATTAGGCTTGAAACCGAATTGAAAGGATGGAATTGCTTTTGAGGTTATAAGGAAGTGGTTGAGCCTGTTTAGAATTAACTTTTCAAAAATTTTAGAAAGGGTGGGGAGAAGGCTTATGGGACGGTAATTTTCAGCGACTTTAGGATCTTTGTGAGGTTTAAGTACCGGTAGGACTACTGCCTTCTTCCACTTTCCGGGGAAGTAATTGAGACGTAGAGCAGCGTTGAAGATCGCTGTTATAGCTGTAATTACTTTTTTATCTAACATTTTGATGCTTAGGTTGCTGATGCCATCTATACCTGGGGATTTTCTGACTTTCAAGTGTTTAATTATATTTAAGGTTTCCGAAGGTGATATGAATTTAGTTGCTGCATCAACTGTGGTTTTCTCTTGTTTTAAGTAGTCCTCTATTTGCCTGTTGAATGCGAGGTTTGTAACTGGGTGGGGTTGGAAAGTATTTTCCAGAAGTCGGGCAATTGCGTTTGCCTTCTCTTCGTCTGAGAAAGCCAATGAGGATCCTGATTTTAATGGAGGAATTGTGGCTTTGGTTCGTAACAGTCGTTTTACCGTACACCATAAATGTCTTGAGTTCGGATGTATTTCAGATAAATAAGTTTTATAGTTATTATATCTAAAATGGTCAAGTCGTTGCTTAATTATCTTTGTGAGTTTGTTCAGTTTCTGTTTGATGTCCTTTCTTCTTGTAATCTGCCAGTATCTTCTCAGGTTATTTTTAGATTTAATTAAGTTTAATATTTTAAACGGGATAGGTTTTGGTTTAAAGGTGGGCAGCATTATCGTTGATTGTTTTACTGCTGAAATTATGGATTTGGTGAGATTGTCAATCTCAGTATCAATTTCTTGGGAGTTTGAGAGGTTTTGAGGAAATTTATAGTTGGTACTCATCAGGTTGGAGAATTTATCCCAGTTTGTAATACCTCTATGGATTGAACCAGAATTTAAGGACATCTGTGGAGAAAGTGATATGATCACCGGACTGTGGTCGGAGTCTAGTTCAGGTATAACACTCTGATGAAGCGGGAAGTTTATATTCTTTGTCAGGGTGATATCGAGAATGTCTGGGATGATATTTGTGTTTGAAGGATATCTTGTTGGTTCATTGGGACCAGTTATTTCCACGTTGTTGGAAACTGCAAAATCATATAGTTTTTTGCCTTGAAATGTCGTAGTGTTACATCCCCATACGCTGTTTTTACAATTTAAATCCCCCATTAGGATGGTGGGATGATTATTTTTGAAAATTTCGTGAAGAGCGTTTTGAGGAAACGCCTTGTTCGGAGGTTTGTAGGCAGCTATGATTTGGACGGGATGATTGTTTAATTTAATTTTAACTCCAACAGATTCTAAGTTGGCTGAGGAAGGAGTGGGGATTTGTTCTTGTTTAACTTGCTTATTAATTAATATAGCTACTCCCCCTGAAGCTCCATGAGGTGATAATCTATCGAAGCGATAGCACTGGAACCCTGGAATGTTAAATCTTTCACCAGGGATTAAGTGAGTTTCCGAGATGCAGGCAATAATGACATTGTGCTGACGTAAGAAAATTCTGAATGTGTTTTCTTGGCGTTTAAGGCCGTTTGCATTCCAGTTGAGGATATTGCCTTTTCCGAGATTTTTATCCATTGTAAGACATTGTTCTCACCATTCCCTCAACCATTTTTTGTATTTGAGGAACTATAGCTGTTACAACTTGTGAAACTATATTGGAGATAATACTTGACCAATCTAATGGTGGTGCCCTACTAGAAGATTGGATTGCTTCACGATAAGAGCGACGAGGGAGAGATGGGAAACCTCTTTTATAATTTTGAGGGTCATTTATGTTAGGGGCCATTTTGGGGGATATATGACTATTTGAATTATTGGAACGTTCTTTAGGAGAGGGCATTGTCTTCTCTTTGACGTATGTTTTATAGTATTTACAGCCGCGGTAATTAGCGGCATGGTATTCATTACAGTTAACACATTGGGGGAGAGAATCTCTAGTTTTTCCACAATCTTTATAGTGGTGATTACCTACACATTTCACACATCTCGGAGGGAAACCGCAGTTGGCTTGAGAATGGCCGTACCTTTGACATTTTTTGCACATTACTATTCTAGCATTAAATCTTTGCTCTACTCTAATTACACTATACAAAAATTTGTTAAGGGCGAAAATTTTTCTTGCTTCACTATTGTTGGTTAGTTCTACAGCACAAATGTGAATGGGTTTTCTCTCTTTGTTGTATAATCGACTAACTTTTGTAACAGGATATTTAAGCCGTAAAAGTTCGGCCTCGATGGCTTCCTCGGAGTAGCTAGAGGGAATATCTTTGATGACAACTGACAAAGGTTTAACCGTAGGGTCCCTGAAAGAGTAATAAGCGATATTTTCTTCATCGCAAAAACTTCTATAATTTCTAAAGTCTTCTATGTCACTAAACATCACTTTCACTGAGTTCTTAACGTTTTTGGTAGAGAAATCTTTTTGAGCAATATTTTTTATGTCTTGAATCATTTTTTCAAAGTTGTCAACTTCATGGACAAATATTGGGGGGATTTTGACGATAAAGCCTCGAAAGTGCACGTTTTTGGTTTTCCAAAAAATCCTGCTATGCAGAAGAAATGGACTGCTACTATTCCCAGAGAAGGTTTTCTTCCTTCCAAATCTTCGAAGGTAACGATATGATTCATATGCACACATTGAACCTACATTTATTATACTGATTATTAATTCAAAGCTTACATTTTATGTAACTTGATAAGGGTTTTGACATTATTTACTAATACTCCAAATGTTTTACCATGAAACTACATTAATAGCAATTAGAACTTAACAATTCTTCCTTGTAGTATTATGCTGAACTTGCAACTATTTTCTATACATTGTTAATTGAATAGTGATGATAACAACTTAAAGTATCCATTAAATAATCTTAGAATAGTACTACTTCAGTTTCAGCATTCAATTATAATATTCAGATGTGTAAGAAATTCATAACCTCAAAAAAATCTTAAAGAGATTTCCTGCAACTTGTATTAATAAGTTACTAAAACAATAAAATAATTTATTTCAAAAGAATTACCTTACGTAAGTATCAAGGCACGAGTCTGTGGTGAATGAACTAATTTCAAATTAAAAAAAAAGTTATGTTATTTGTTCTTTGATAAAATTGGTTTGAATGTGAAAATTAAATTCTATGTATATATTTGATATTATCGACTAATCACTGTACATTTTAGTTTACCTCTCATGCAACCCCAATATTATTCTTGTATTATACATATTATAATATATTAAATATATTATTATTTTTCTTGTTTCAGGTTTGCAATCGTCATTTCCACAAAAATGACATTATTTGGGAGAAGGTGGTACATAATCAGCAAGGAGAGAAACTGTCATCAAGACTGGATATACCAAAGTTAAGAAGTGATGCTGTACCATCTGTGTTCCCTAACTGTCCAGCTCATTTTACCAAGCACAGTTCCAGACGGGAAGGCCCTTGCGAAAAACGTTAGAGACAATAAATGGAACAAATAGCAACGAGTATCAGGGCTAGCTTTGCATCACAAGAAGAATACAATTCCAAATTCTCCAAGTTCGTTTAAAAAATCAACTTCTAGGCAAAAATTTCCATTACAGAAACAGAGCAACACTCCAGAAATATGTAAATAGTTTATTATTTACAAAAGAAATGAATATATTTGCTCAGACAAATTCAACGAGAAATAAACTAGTGGTGCTACAGAATGGCACAAACTTTCCCGTATTAGTTTTCTATTTCCTTGGGTCTACGCTAGCTATTCGGAATTGCCACATACTCTTTCTTGCCAGCTACCATCTATCACCGCCAAAACTACATTACTTTGTCATTTTCTTAATTTTTCGGTTTCCTATTGGTAGAACGGAAACATTAATTTTAGAATATTAAAGAACACAAAAAACTAGTCATGAATGGCAATTTTCTTCTAAAAATTATGTGCCGTTTAAGAGAAAATTGCGTTGTAGCGCTACTAAAAATGCGAAATTTGAAGCTCATTTCCACAGAAAATGTTTGAGTTTTCCAAATACTTTATTTGAAGTTATTTGAAGCACATACACTTACAATTATAATAATCTTTACAAATTGCGGATAAAGTGCATAGTCGATTTTGTAGCTGGAGAAAGACGCCAAAAAAAATTCAAACTTTCAAAATTTTCGAAAATTCAGTTATCCGTGAAAATCGGACCTATGCCATGTTAAGAAGTGTTTTTTACTCTATTCACACAAGAAATTTAAAGAAAAAATTTGGAGCCTTTTTTGAGAAAATTTTGAAAATGTCCGGGGGGCTTCATGTAAAGTACCCCCAAATTTGGAAGAATCTTCAATTTATCACTCCGTCTATACGTACGTATACGGGAAAGTAAAAAGGAGTCGAATTGTGTAAATGGGTGCTTTTTGCTTTCCCGTATACGTACGTATACACGGAGTGATACACGTAGTATAGGGAAAGTTATGTAATGCTGCGCGAAAAAAAGCCAATTTTCGGCGGAAAAAAAAATTAATTGCCGGGCCGTGGAAACAAAGAAGTGGATAAAACCAGTTGCTAAATTAAGAAAACAAATCCCCTAACACGTGGTGTAGCCAGAAACCCTGTTTTTTAGGTTCTTGATACCCAAAACCCAATTGAAAGGAAAACGTCCGTCTGTCCGACCGTCTTTCGGTCTGTCTGTCTGTCTGTCTGATCGTCTGTGAACACTGCTAGCGCCTAAACCATACGTACGATTTCTTCCAAAATGGATGTTCCCCGATCGATCTGGTTCTAGTCAAAGCTTTGAGATTTTGAAAAAGATTCTTCGAAATTTGGGGGTACTTTATATGAAGCCCCCCGGACATTTTCAAAATTTTCTCAAAAACTGCTCCAATTTATTTCTTTAAATTTCTTTTATGAATAGAGTAAAATACACTCTTTAACATGGCATAGGTCCGATTTTCATGGATAACTCTGAATTTTCGAAAATTTTGAAAGTTTGAATTTTTTTCGGCGTCTTTCTCCAACTACAAAATTGAGGATAGAGATTTTTCCTTCAAATAAAATTTGTTCTGCATATTGAGTTCCTTCATAAAATTCATGTCAATGTTTCTCAAAATTTTAGTAGTTTTCGTGCAATATTGCATGCAATATGTGCAACATTAAAAAATTACCAAAACAAGATTTACTCAAAAACGGCTCCAAATTTTTTCTTTAAACTTTTGGTAGGGATGGTGGTAAATTTACTCAATCAGATGACATAAAATCCATATTGGTCTATCAGTTGGTTTTTTCAAAAATTAGAAAAATGTAAATTTTTTTACTTGTCTCTCACGTCGTTAATATATACATTATCGGCGATTTTTTCACATTATTATATTTACGAGTATAAAAGCTTTAAATAATGTCAAGTAACGTTTCTCGAAAACACTATCTTTCTGTGTGGAAAGTAGCTCAAATTTCGGCATTTTCAGAAATGCTCAAACGCTCTTTTCTCATATATGGCTGCAAATTTTTCTTCAAACTTTTGTAACAGTTAGTTATAATTACACTCTTTCATTAATTTCACTCTTTCAAAAATTATATAAATGTAAATTTTTTGAAAGATCTCTCACATCTTTAATATGCACTTTATCCGCAATTTGTAAATATTATTATATTTGTGAGTGTAAGTTCTTCAAATAACTTCAAATAAAGTATTTTGAAAACTCAATTTTTTTATTTATTTATTTTTTTATTTTTATTTATTTATTTATTTATTTATTTATTTCTGAAAATGACCTTTAAATTTCGCATTTTTAGTAGTGCTAAAACGCAATTTTCTTTAAAACGGTACATAATTTTTAAAAGAAAATTGCCATTTATGGCTAGTTTTTGTGTTCTTTAATATTCTAAAATTAATATTTTCGTTCTACCAATAGGAAACCGAAGAATTAAGAAAATGACAAAAAAATGTACTTTTGGCGGTGATAGATGGTAGCTGGCAAAAAAGAGTATGTGGCAATTCCGAATAGCTAGCGTAGACCCAAGGAAATAGAAAACTAATACGGGAAAGTCTGTGCCATTCTATAGCACCAATAGTTTATTTCTCGCCTAATTTTTCTTTCTGAACAAATATATTCATTTCTTTTGTAAATAATAAACTATTTACATATTTCTCTGTTTTTATAATACAAATTTTTGCCTAGAAATTGATTTTTCAAGCCAACGTTTGAGTGCTTATTGCGGCTTAACCATTCGGAATATCCACGTAGTTTATTAGACCAAATATGCTTAGAATTGTCTTAAGAGCTTATTTTCGAAGTTTCGACGTTTCCTTCCCGGACACCCTGCTTAACTGTTGATATTAGAATGCCTTTGTATGTCGAAAATTTTGAAATGAAAGACATACTTTCAATAGAATGCACATTTAGATAAAACCTATTATCATGTTATATTTGAAACCAGAAAAAATTTAGAGAATTTAATGTGTAATTTTAACTGGTTCATTGATCAATTCTTACAAAAGGGTTCATACTCTTCCTATATTTTGAAGTTCCCTGACTTTTACAGGTTTTCCAGTCACAATACAAAAATTTCCAGTTTTGTTTATAAATCATTTCCGTAATAGATAACTAGCCCACCCGTGCGAGAACTCTTGCATGCTATACCCCACCTTCTTCCTTGTTTTTCCATTTCCATATTAAGCCTGTAATATATATTTTTATTCAAGACCCTCTTATTCTCCGTCACTTGTTCTATATGTCACCTTGTAATTGATCGCACTATAATACACCCTTGTCAATACAAACTATTCTTATTTTACTTTATTATCGAGCAAAGAGATACAGTCGTGAAATTCAATCTCATGGAATACCAATTATTAATTTCACATATAGTTGCACATTCTATAGGCTCTGAATAGATGGGGTAGAATCAAGAAGCGTCGCACCAGCAAACATGTGTAGAATGGTCACGAAGACTGCAATGATAGAATGGTATAAAACAATGATTATTTAAGAATTTATTCACTTTTAAAGTTTTCAGATTAAAAATTATAACAATAAAATTCCTTCTGAACTTGAATAAAAAAAATAAAACTTATTGTGTTAATTCCTTTTTCTTCAAAAGGCACAATATTATTCTACTTTAAATTCTAGGCATTTCAGAAGTACATTATATTTCTCCTCTCTACAAAACATTTTTTGAATACGCTGTTACGGAGATTTGAAAATATGTCTACATATTTCGAAAATCCCCTGTGGTAGTTTTCATAGAAGTAGGCAGGGAGGCACCGGCAGTGAAAGAGCTATTCTGATCAGCATTGCCTGATGAGTTAATGTATATCCCAGTACCAACCTTCTAACATCCTGGAACTTTCACTAAAATTCCTGGTATCACTGACAATGGATTTAAATTCTGAAATTGTTCATATTATAACTGTTAGATTTTCAACGCGCACAGGAAGTTTGATAAACTGAACTTCATTTTGATTCATTCAATGTACTAAATGGAAGACTTAGAAGTTCTTTCTTCTACTACACAATGAGGTAAAAAAAAGACCATCTTATGCCAGCCTTAATGTTTTAAGTAAGAACACAATAAAATGTATTTTCATGTAACTATCTATGTAACAAAACTAGAGATTATACGCAGTATTTGTCGATTTCTGCAAAGCCTTCGATAATGTAAATATACAACTCATTGAGAGCAAGCTGATTAACGTCGCAGGGCAAGATTGGCTAACGAGGATAACGATACATGTATTAACAGAAAACTACATACAAATAGATGATAATATAACAACATCACAGAAAATTGAACAACATGTAGGAATGCTGCAAAGGGATCCATTAAGTGCTCTATTATTTAACGTACTCATGTATGATCTAACGGCAACTATAAAAAAAGAAGCAGAAGTGGAAATACTAATCTATGCAGACGATGTAGCAGTAACCTCAACACAGAGCGATGAACTCCAAAGGGGAATTGACGTTCTAAGTAAATGTGCAACTACAAATGAGTTACAAATACAAACAAAATAGAAATGACAACATTTCGGAGAGGCGGAAGAGCGAAAATAAACAACGTAATGTGCCATGGGGCTAAATTAAAGGCAGCAAGCTCACCCAAATACCTAGGAATTACTGTACAAACCACAGGAACAACATTCACGGCACATCTAAAGGAGAGATTAATTGCAGCAAGAAGCATAAACGACATTCCATATCTCAGTCAGTTGTCTATGGAAACAGCCATGAAATTGTTTGCACACTAATACTCCCTGTAGCGATATATGGTTTCGAAATAATACGGAACTGCCTCACAGTCAAGTAGTTAGAAATGTTAGAAAATCTGAAAGTAACTTTCGTAAAAAAAGCTGTAGGAATTTCCAAGTATGCGCGGTTAAGACTTGCATATGTAATGGTAAAAGAAACTTTCTTACTGGAAGATGTAACGAAAAAAGAGACAGGAATAAATAGGGCCAGATTTCTAGTGTACTGATGTGATGATAAATAGAAAATGGACAGCAAAGGCACGGAATTATGCGCCTTGCAGTTCACGGGTTCCACCACCGGATATGTCAGACAGAGTGTTTCCACGAACCGGATAAAGTGAAAGACAGTGTGAGCGTTATCGCTTAATAAATTGCACCAAACGGACCAATCTGTAATAATGTATGCCATTTAAAACTAATTGCACAATACGTTCGAATTTCCATCATTATTAATATTTCTACGGCAATTTCACCAATATCATAAGTTATTTGTAATATTGGTGTTAGTTTTAAATTATTGAATAAAAAATATTAATCTTAAATCGTACATCATCAATTACGGTATATTTTAAATCCTGGTATTTAATCGTACGAGGATGTCATCTTCCTGGTAGATGGTGTCTATATTAAACTCCTGGTAAAAGGATCAGGATTCCGGCACGTCTGGCAACACTGATTCAGATGTATCAAATTTCATTATTTTTCTCAGAATGAATATAGCCAGCAACAATCAGCAGTACACATCGATTTATTTCAAGCTACACTTGGCGGGTCGTCAGCTATTACGGAGTCATCCAATCCCAAGGCCAGCTTTACTCAGGCCCAGAAGCATACGTCATAGTTTTGAGTCACGTGATCACGGTAGTCGAAAGTCCTCCAGGCTTCGGCGGCCTCGCCAAACGTGGTTTGTTTTGAGAGGCAAGTAGAGAAAATTGGGATTACAAACTGCGCATCTTTCGGCAATGTACAATTGACTAAGACATCTACAAAATAAACTATCATTATTGATTTTGAGGAAATTAAAATGGATATATTTCAATCATCCGCAAGCAGGCCTTGCGGATGTTCCAAGGCCAGTACAATGTATCAACATTGCCTATTTACCTACGAATCTGTAATCTTTGTCAATGTAATCCTGATATTTATAATCACAACACAAGTCATAAAAATCACGTTCATCAAGTGTCAGTATCAGCAGCTCAGTACAAGAAATCTACATACATGAATGTTACTTTACAACGCATTGCCAGATGACATTAAACGAATAAAGTGAGTACACAAATTTAAGTTGAGAGTAATATCTTTTCTGCTGCATAACTGCTTCTATACAATTTGAGACTACACTGATCGTCAAAAACGAAAATGTTTATTTTAACAAAACAATAATGTATAGTGAATTAGTTTACATTTGTATTGTATAATTTTTTAAAAAAACTTAATACGCTTGTAACAAGTAATGTACTTCAGCATCCGGATCAATGACCCCCATCTCGATCAGGTTTTTATCCAGTTTCCCTGATTCATTGGGCAAATGCTGAGATGGCCCCTTGTTTTACTTCTGGACGTAAATGTAGTTTCACTATGCGCACGTTTTGTTGAGCACTCCTTTTGCTTTTACTGGTAGGAGTAGAGCTAAGGGTGAGTTACTATTTTGTTAGCAATGCGGAAAAATCGCATCTGCATTTCGTTTACCGTTGCAAGTATGTTTTCTATAACTCGGGAAAGAAACATCTAGTTTTTCAAATATTGCTAATTTAGCGCTTTTAAAAATTGTATTATTATATCTTTTTTATATTTTATTCGTCTTTCAACCATCGTATTTATAGTTAAAATGTTGGGAAGAGATTGTGTAACTTAAGAAAATGTGCGCAAATAATCTTTCCCATACGTCAGACACAGTTTTCACGGTTTTTTGACCAAATAAATCAAATCAAAGCAAACATCTAGTTGTTGCCTGCCGTAAGTATATCAAGTTGAAATTTACATAAACAAGTAACATTGATACTCGTTCTTTTAGGTACTTTTTTTAATGTTCATAAACGACACAAATACTTTTATCTCACTTATTGAAACATGGATATACAAAATGTAAATACTGAAAGCGTATAATAGGAAACATGCACCTATGATCCACACTTGATCACGTATAAACGGTCCTCGGTCGAATCCGCTCTTGATTGAAATAAAAAGGAATCAAATTGCACAGAGCACTTTCTGTAAAATACAAAACGATTATTCATTAATAACAAGATGGCTAGATATTCTATACATGCGTCACCTGAAGACGTTTGTGTTATTTCACCGGCACTGTGAGATCACCGACCGGCACTGTGAGATAAACTAACCTATGTTTTGTATGTGCATGAAATAAACTAACCTAACTTAGTTTATTTCATGCACATACAAAAACTCCCGGCACATAATAACCTCTGCTGAAAGCAACAACCACATGAAGCGCAGTAATTAATAACACACCGTAAGAACATAAGCAATATGAATTTCGATTTGAACGCTGAAAACTCGCACAAAACGCTGCTCGGCCACTCTCAAATCATGAAACACCATATGCACTGGAGCAAACGACCACCGACTACCTTGATCACGTGACAATTTCGCTTCGGGGCCTGAGTGAAGCAGGCCTTGATCCAATCCGGAGTGACGTCACTACGGCGACACTCCGGGTTGGATGACACAGCAACAGCTGATTTAATATTAATAATAATAATAACGTCTTTATTTCTGGCAAGGCTCACACTATATGGCCTGCTGTTCTGCCTAACCACTAAAATAGTTACATTTACAATAATTACAATTGGGGAGTTCGGGTGGAAACAATAGTAGCTGACATTTCACGTTAATTACGAAAGTGCAATGATCTAACGGAAATGTGCTGCACCCAACTAATGAAACAAAGTATGGATATATTTTCATTGGTAATTTTTGGACTCTAAAACTAACATGATATAAAGAGAGCCCATGATTCTTATTTTCAAGAAGGATGTGTCAAGTGCAGTTATGTTTAAATCCAAGTTTTATTAAGTTATCCCCGGGTCACGGATTCGGTGTTTTTCGACCGTGGACTCTATACAATCAATCACTAAACATTAATCAAATATATCTGTCAATTTTCGTCTCATTAGAAAGTAAAGGGCAGAGATGTGAATAGGGTTAAATGATTGCACCCACGACCTTACAAATACCGTATTATATATGTGACGTGTTTCAATATTAAGGCCGTGTCGAACGGACATCACAGATTTTTCAAAATACTCTGAAATCAACAACGTTGCACACAATATACGGCCAGAGCACCATTTTCTCAATTTTTTACGTTTTTAATAATAATGGTCTTAAATAATATTGATACGTAATTTTGCAATGGTTTCTAGTTTTCGAAGTGGAGAAATTGAAAAAAAAATTATAATTTCAGTTGAAAATTAAATATTTTTTAAATTATTATTAAATTCTCCCGTGACCAAGGAATGGCGCTCTGGTCATTATTTGTTTAAATAAATATATAACAGTTATTTAAAAAGACACCAACTTCAGGAATCTAGACTTTCGACATCTGCTTAAGAATATTTTCCATTGAAAAAAGACACATGTTGACTAAATTGTCCGTTGCGTTTCAATACAAAATATTATTAATTTAGGAAAATGCCTGTAGTTTCAAACGCTATTTTCTACCGATTAAGAGTTTATCAGTAATTGATCAGTTATTTAAAATGTCATTCATAAGCAATTTTACAAATTTGCTTAACTAAATGCGCTTAAAATAATAACGCGACTGTTTCTATTGTGAAATTTATCAAAATAAGCTACTAAGTATTATTTATTTGTCAGTTTCATAGCTTTAGATAAAGACGTCATATTTGTGTATCCAAATCTAATAGATGGCGTCACTTTGAACTTATATATTTAATACGAAATATTTATAACAAAATTTATTAAAAACAATAAAAAATTCATATTTGTCTTTCTATACTATATAAACATTTCTCACAAAATATGAAAAATTTAACAATCATCAATTTTTTATTGACCGAAAAATATTCCAGGTATTTACATATTAATTTTCCCTCACTTTTCCAGCAATTCATTTTTCCCTGACATTACCAGGTTTTATCTCGAATATATTTCAACAGGCTGCAACAATGTAATGTTAACTACTGACTCTTTCACTTGGACCAATCCATTCGTTGAGCGATCCAAGCTGAGAGGCCTCATGAGTTATAATAATCCAAAATATTCAGATACCAAAAGTGTTACTTCACATGAGGCATTAAGCAACTAAGGTTTAGGGTACCCTAGATTTTAAATTAGAATATAATCAAACTAATTTAATATGCAAATATGCTAATACAATGCAAAATAAGTTACATTTTATTATCAATTTCGTAATAAAATTTACTAGAATACAAGTACTATAGTAGGTAATGGCCTTCTGCTAACTACTATCAACATGAGTCACCTTTCGTATAATGAATAATGAAATGTAAATGAAAACATAATCCTGTATGACATTCAAATTATGGTAAGATATCATACGATACTTCTGTGGTGTTCCTCATAAAAACGTGAAGGATGAAAATAAATTTAAAATCCATATACACAAACCTAACCTTGCAGAGAAAGAACTTATGTAATATTGCAGCCTGATGTCCGTGATCGAGAAGGAATTTCAGAAGAACGAGAAAGTAAAAGTCGAGGCTCTGGTAAGCACGCCGGACGCCACCCATGACGTAAAATGCAGAGTATGCGAAGATTAGATTTTTATACCAACAAATGAAGGGTTGTATCAACTTTCGTAAAAGTATATAAACTGCCACGGAGCATACGATCATTTGCAGTAATAAATTAATATTATTAACAAATATAAACTCATACCATTTTTAAACAATCTCGTATGGCAACTGCCTTTTCATGTGGCTATTTTATAGAGTAGCATTCAATGGGGCTTATTAAACCGACCTGTGGCATTGATTCAGGTTGGCACGTTCTAATGCTGCGAGAAAAAGTAGTCAAAAATCATTCCGATATGGATTATCTACCTCGTACAAGACCATCTTGAAGATGGTCTTGCCTCGTACTGTGCGTAGTCAATAAGCAAACAAAGTTTCAGTTTTGTTTATTTTTTTGATTCTTAGATTTCGATTGTTGCCTCGTTTACTTGTCATATTTTTACGATTCAACCAAGACAATGATATTCTTGAAAAAAATTATAACAACTTGTAAATTCAGTTTGTAATAAATTAATCTTTTTCCTTTTATACATTTTTCTGACTAAATAGATAAATATCTGGAACTAAGGTTTTATTTCTGCAATTCAACGAACAAGATTTCACAGCTTATTTGAATTAGTTTCGTTTACAGTTAAAAAAACATATGGTAATTACATCAAAAGAGAAATACTGTATACACATAGTTCAAGTTGCTGTTTTGCAGGATCGTCGCGGTTTAAAGAACCATTTGAGAGTATCTAGCCATTTACTCAAGAGACAGAAGTATCACAAAGCAACAGTAACGTTCTATGGGGTGTTCTAACGACAAACCACAGAATGTTCATGCTGATTACGGTCCAGTATTGAATCCACATATATTCTATCTTCACCTAAACTGTGCCTTGCGACAACAGACCTATTCAAACCACTTGCAAGGTCACATCGGCGGATAATTACTGGTATGTTTTAATTTATTATTGTTTACCGAACGAACACGGAAAGTGTTACGCAAATCTCTGCTTGACACACGACCAACGTCAAAAGTGACTTGCGACATATTGAACAGAACGGGGAGTATTCGGCCAACAATTCGATTTCGGGAAACACTAAGTGGAGTATTTCTGGCGCGTACAAATCTTCTGCCTGCCAACAATCAGGCGAGATAAGCGCGAGTGCGCAGTTACAAACTTCCTGTACGTCGTGACTGACGTATCCAAAAGAACGAGCTACATTCGGTGAACAACAAATCGATTTCAAGAAACAGTTGATTAATAGAGTATTTTGGCACGTTACTAATCAACCAATCTTCATAAAACCAGTATTTAAATAGACTCTCCATAATTCGATGGTGCGCCCCGGGTTACCAGATTGGGGAATTTTGTCCCCCAAATGGGGATATTTTTGCGTTGCGGGGAAAGGATGGGGAGCATAAATGGTCGGGAAATGTTTGGGGGAAACTATTTGCAACCGGAGTCGCGGAAGAAATATTATTCTCTCAATTATTTGGAATAAAAAAGAAACAATAGACGTTCTCTCTCATTTTTTATGTATCAAAAAAATAAAAACGAAAATAGTATACGGCTTCCAACAGTTCAGACGACGATGATTGGTTGATTTGAATTTAAGGTGACAGACAATATAATCGTTACACACCGCTCATGTTCCTTAATTTGAAGAATATTTCTCGTTTGAAAGTTGGAAAATTTAGTTTCATTGGAGAGGTTATTTCGGGAAATTCAAAAGTAGTGGTGGGGGAAGAGCTCGCATCATATCTGGCAACCCTAGAAGCGCCACTCCAGAAACCTAATCCGGCGGGCTGAACGCGAATGCGCCGTTACAAACATATTTGACGTCACGACTTGCGTATTGAAAAACGGTCATATACGATCAAACAATTAGATTTCAGGAAAGGGTTAATTAGTGGAATATTTGACACATACGAGTCAACTAATCTTCATAGAGCCAATGTCCCTCGCAAATCTGGCGACATTGTGGTTTCATAAGTCTCGTAAAGCCTTGAGGGGACACTACTGGCAATTACCTTGCCATATACATTCCTAAGAGTAATAGCAGAATAATGTTTTGGAAGCTAACTAGATGAAGTACTGATAGGCATATTGTTGATGTGATTTTTTTCCTTTCCATATTATTTAATAAATTAAGAATAGACAGTATGATCTCATTATTCATAAAATAACGTAATTTCAAACACAATTCCTAAGTTACAATGCTAATGGACAATTATGTACGGATGATTTAAAGAATTATATGGCCTTATTGCAGTCAGAAACACATGACGATAAAATTATATTAAATAAAAGTTGGAGCAAGGGTAAGGAGCCAAAAAGTTAAGATAACTTTGGAGGTACCATTTTGTGGTTGACAAGTTCCATTCTACCAATGAAGGCACACATGGGCAAGATGCTAATGGATATCTACATCACCTCAAAAGCAGCACGATGATCACATGGAGATTGCGGCGCTGCTTCTCACATTCAAAAAACAGTTTCTGTAAATTACTTTGATGTCCCAACGAATCACAATAACACGCACTCTCATAATAAACAGTATGACACCTTGATGCGCCATGCAAACCTAACATTTATCTGCACTGTTCATAAATGTTTTAAGCACAGTATAGCATGTGCTCTGCTCCATCGTTCAGCTCATACAGAACGAGCGGTTAGCTTCTTCCAGGGTTGCCACATGTCTTGCGAGCTCTTTCCCCACCACTACGTAATTTCCCCAGATATCCTCTCCAATAAAACAAAATTTCTCAACTTTAAAACGAAAAATATTCTCCACATGAAGCAGCATGAAAACTATACCGATCAGACATAGACCAAGGACATGAGCTGTCCCAGACGATTCCATTGGTTATCCCGTGAAATTCAAATAATCCAATCAACCAATCATCTTTTGAGCTGCTCGAAGCCATATACCGTCTTCGTTTTTCTCATGTTTTTCATTCCCTCTCTACGCCTCGTTTATTTTTCTCTTTTTGACACAAAAATGAGAGAGAATAATTAAGATAATAATAATTCTCTCTCGACTTCAAATGAAAATAATTTCTCCCAAAAATGTCTCCTTCCATTTGTCTTCCCCAATGTTACCCCACAACGAAAAAAATCCTTCTTCAGTTGAGAGCAAAAAGCAATTCATTCTGGGTAAAATACTAAAATATATGTTACGTTATACAGAGACTTCGAACTGTTGCAGTACAGATTATGAAAGTTTAAGTTCAATTCATGATTTTACATAAATTGTGTTAAAATACTGTGCCTCAGTGAATAAATATTAAAATAAAAGTCTTAAGGCGGGAAGTTGAAGCCAATCAGAAGCCTTGTCCGACGAGCACAGCTTGATGGTCTTCGCACGATTTTAATGTTAGCGACTATCAGCTCACACAAGTCGCGCAGGCTATACACCGATTTAAACATAGTGGCACTTGAAGGTTACGAATTGGGCGGAGAAGAGAACAACATGATGGAAAGATACAACGCCCTCTAGAACACGTGTTTGAAGATGGCGTTGAAAGATACATAGATGTTCGCCTATCAGACCACAGAAGTCGAGCAGGCTACACACCGATTTAAACATAGTGACACTTAGGGTTACGAATTGGGTGGAGAAGGGAACAACATGGTGGAACGATATAGGTGAGCTACGCCGGCGCATCAATTTTTACTTTCCCGTATACGTAGGTATACACGGAGTGATATACGTAGTATAGGGAAAGATATGTAATGCTGCGCGAAAAAATGGCCAATTTTCGGCGGATAAAAATTCATTGCCGGACCGTGAAAACAAGTAAGTGGATAAAACCAGTTGCTAAATTAAGAAAACAAATCCCCTAACACGTGGTGTAGCCAGAAACCCTGTTTTCTGGGTCCTTGATACCGAAAAAACCAATTGAAAAGAAAACGTTCGTCTGTCCGTCTGTGAACACTGCTAGCTCCTAAACCAAACCGATTTCTTCCAAAATGGATACTCCCCGATCGATCTGGTTCTAGTCGAAGCTTTGAGACTTTGAAAAACATTCTTTAAAATATAGAGGTACTTTAAATGAAGCCCCCAGGGGATTTTCAAAATTTTCTCAAAAACGGCACCAAATTTTTTCTTTAAGTTTCTTTAATGAATACACTTATTAAAATGGCATACGTCCGATTTTCACGAATAACTCTGAATTTTCGAAAATTGTGAAAGTTTGAATTTTTTTCGGCGTCTTCCTCCAACTACAAAATTGATGACAGAGAGATTTTTCCTTCAAATAAAATTTGTTCTGCATATTAAGTTCTTTCATAAAGGTCATGTAAATGTTTTTCAAAATTTTGGTAGTTTTCGTGCAATATGTGCAATTTAAAAAAAATACAAAAACAAGATTTTCTCAAAAACCGCTCCAAATTTTTTCTTTAAACTTTTGGTAGGGATAGCGGTAAATGTACTCTTATCAGATGACATAAAAGCCATATTGCTCTATAGGTTGTTTTTTTTTTAAATTACAAAAATGTAATTTTTTTCAAATGCTTCTCACGTCGATAATATTTACATTAGCGGTATTGTTCACATTATTGTATTTACGAGTACATGTGCTTTAAATAATGTCAAGTAAAGTTTCTCGAAAATACAACCGTTTTCTGTGAAAATTAGCTCAAAATTTCGCATTTTCAGAAACGCTTGAACGCCATTTTCTCATATATGGCTGCAATTTTTTTCTTGAAACTTTTGTAACGGATAGTGCTAATTACACTCTTTAGTATAGCGTAAAGCATTTTGAGTTATTTTTGTTGTTGCTTTTTTATTCTTCAAAAATTACATAATTGTAATTATTTTGAAAGATCTCTCACATCTTTAATATGCACATTACCAGCAATTTGCAAACATTATTATATTTGTGAGTGTAAGTGCTTCAAATAACTTCAAATAAAGTATTTTGAAAACTCAAACATTTTCTGTGAAAATGAGCTTCAAATTTCGCACTTTTATTCGCGCTAAAACGCCATTTCTCTTAAACGGCACATAATTTTTAAAAGAAAATCGCCATTTATGACTATTTGTTTGTGTTCTTTAATATTCTAGAATTAATGTTTCCGTTCTACCAATAGGAAACCGAAAAATTAAGAAAATTACAAAACAATGTACTTTTGGCGGTGATAGATGGTAGTTGGCAAGAAAGAGTATGTGGCATATTAGAATAGCTAGCGAAGACCCAAGGAAATAGAAAACTAACACGGGAAAGTCGGCGCCATTCTGTAGCACCACTAGTTACTCGTTCTGTGCAGCACCAGTTGTGTCACGAACCACGTGACCACAACACGGGCTCTTCGTTTGAAGAGCCAGATCAGTCGTAGGCCTACATGTTGCATGGGGAGCAAGACGTTTTGAGAAACTTTTTGAACGTGGCATAAAGTGACAATTTTCAATGAAAAGTAACACGATGGCGGTATAACTGAAATAAAAGTTTCAATATTTTTAAAAAAAAAAATGCCTGATATATATTTCAGTCTTGTAACAAGGTGAGTATTTTGGTATCTGGCTGCATTTAAAATTCTCGATAATATTGTGACGTAATCTGGTGCCTGAAGCTCATTGGCTGAAGTCGGATACGATGCCCTAGAGCGTCCGACCCCCTTTGGGAGAGTATCATTCAATCGGAAGCTTCGTTACGACTTTAGTTTTTGGTATTTGAGCTCCCGATTGGAAGACAATGTCCCCCTCTCCTTCCAGCTCGTGACCTTCAAGTACCACTACATTATATGACCTTGAAGTGCCACTCTGTGTATATTGTGGACCCCAGGACACAGGAGAGCTTTTAACAATTACTTACAACATTATTACATTACAACTTACTGCACAACACAGCAAAATACAAGTAAAAATATAATCTGAACAGTTACTAATTAGGCAGTCAGGTATGTCAGACACACTGCAAAATATGTGGTTGCGGGACAGCACTAATCTTTTTAGCTATTGTAGCGGGAGGGAGAATTCTCAGCCCCTCGTAGATACATCAATACTCTAATCTTTCAATAATCTCTTGGCCTGAAATGTAATACGCTGTATGGAGATGACAAATGGTGTACAGAGAATGCATGCCATAATACAACTAAAAGCATCCGTGTTTTCTGAGCGATTCGAACCCACCACCTTCCAGGTCCCGCATCCCCAACACTTCGCATTACCATAACCTCTTTGTTACATTCATTTATATACAGTCACTCGCTTGTTTCTGGCAATCTTGATGCCACGCTCCATTCATAAATGCGTCCTGAACGTCATCGCATTGTTTATTCCTGATGCACGTCGTCAGTGGAGTAGTTTTGGGGGGCGCGCCCCGGGTACCCATTCTGGGGGTGACACCAATTAAATTATTTTATAGTTCGAATTATAAAATTTAAATCATTTACTTAAAAATGTATATATTAATCAAGATTGGGCTCTATTTGACTCAATAGAAAATGACATTGCAATAAGCATAGATTTTAATAAAGCTATAAATAAGTTTGGTGCCCTAAAATCTCGTAAAGAGGTTTTATAAATAACATACATTTGTTGATAAATATTTTAAAACGAAACATAACTTATTTAAAAATTATATTGTAATTATTCTTAATTACATATAATTTTTTAATATATTATAAATAACCATCATATCGAAATATGTTTCTATTTTAATAAAATAATGTGCAATTATGCAGCAATAAATATTTTTATACTTAATTTATGGGGGGGGACACCATCTGATGCTATGCCACTGCACGTCGCTCCGCAACAGGCAACGTAACGCGATGGCGGGGGGGGGGGGGTAGTGGCGGGGAGCCCTCCGGTGCAGCAGCCGGTACCCGCGTCTTTAGCAAGTAACATGCGCAGGCCTTGAGTTATCATGCAATGTATGCGCATCGTAAGTTGTTTTCGACTCACCCGCCAGCTCATACGCGCGTTGCCGCGCTCCCGCCCTCTGCGGTGAAGGGAATACGATGCGGATAGGAGAGTGCAAGAAGCTGAATTTCAGAACTTTATATTTCGCACGGGGGGTTGTCAATAAAATAGAATATCTCACGGTATTTCGAGTCGTTCTCCGTTGTGCCGCCAGGAATCGCATGATCGCCAGCATTGCTAGATACAGTTGCTATCATGCCACTCCTAGCGGCACGACCGAGAACGACGCGAAATACCGTGAGATATTCCATTTTATTGACACCCCCCCCCCGTGCGCCAAGAAAGAAAAACCGAAGTATATACAATATTTTAACAGGCAACATCTTCCCGAAAATGCATTCTTGGTAAAGTATCGATTACGACTTTCATTCGTTATATGTTCGCATGTCACAACTGAAATGTGCTGAAAAGGAATTCGTTGTTTCGTGTGCTTGTATTTTGTAGCGTTGCTGCTTCAGAAGCGGAAAACAAGTAATGGTTCACAGAATGCAGTGTATGAGTAGTGTAATCTCATTATAGATACTCTTGGCTTGGGTGAAGATTGGTACTTTCTCACCTTCGGCTTGCGCGGTTTAGATGAAGTATTGTATTGTTCAAACTATCTTGAAGGTGAGTCCAAATAATTTATAGACAGACAATTGTTGCTTACTTTCTTTCACATGATTAACAACTAGTTTCGGGGAGAGGTTGTCCCCATCATCAGGCCACAATTGAAAATTCAAAAATTACATCAAAATTTTACCTTTTCTAAAAACACTAAAATATTCAAGAATTAATTTTTATAATATATTACAACAGAAATGTAATATGTACTGATCGTGCTTACCAAGCATAGCAGAGTCCACAAAATGAAACCATTTGCTCACCATTGGCAAAAGGCCGTCATCATAGCGGAGTAGTGAATGAGGAAATTAACGGTCACATCCCGTTCATATTCGACGGTTAGGTCAAAAGACAGAAAATAGGGAAACTTGCAAATGTCAGAGAAAAAAGTTTTAATACAAATGCTAGAACCCATGTAGGAGAGAATAATTTAATTTACTGAATTGGTTACTTTCAACAATAGTGTTTACAAAATCATTAATCTTTATCTATAAGGTTTCTGAAATAAAACGCAGATATTTCCGAGTTTCAACATTAAGAAACTTTGGTTTTGAGAAATCAAAAGAATGGTTGGGTTCTATTCGATGTTTGGATACAGAATTCTGACGAGAAGGAAGCTCTTTGATATTTCTTTGATGTTCATTCATTCGTATTGAAAGCTTTCCACAAGTTTGCCCCAAATACATCTTTGGACAGTCATTACAATTAATCCCATAAACAACATTCGATTTATTTAAATGAGGAACATAATCTTCAAATGGAGGAACGTAATCTTTTGTGGAAATAATACATCAGTCTCTATTTGACAACAGTTGCAGACGAATGTCGTTCAGACAACGACATTCGTCTGCAGAACAAATTCATCGAATCGTAAGCGAAATTAGTGAATCGTTAGGAAATTAAGAATACTGCTCTACTGTATTGCTCGACGTAAGCCAGGCGTTCGATTAATTCTGGCACTCAGGTCTACTGTATAAAGTTAAGAACAATCTACCGTATCCTTAATATCACTTCTTAAAATCGTACCTCACCGAGATATATTTTTAAATAAAATTTAACGGAGAAACTTCAGAACATCAGGAGTGCATCAAGTACATGTGCTTGGACCTTTCCTTTATTCACTATACACTGCAGACATCCCAACATCTGTATACGCATTGACAGAAACCTATGCGGACGAAACAGCCATCTGGACGCAAAGATCCAGCAGAAGCATCTCGTCTCGTGGAAACACAACCGCAATCCATTCACAAGCGGCAGAATCGCTGGCGCCTCAAGATAAATGAAAAGAAGTCTGTCCGAGACCCTTTCTGTCTGAAGCACGAAACATCCCCAACTATAAAAATCGGATTGCAACTTATTCCTCAAAACGACTCGGCCAAGTACTACTTACCAAGACTTACTCTGAACAGAAGACTCACGTGGAAAAAAAGCATATTAAGAATAAAAGAAAACAATGAGACCTAAAACTTCTAAGGTTAAACGGGCTATTGGGAATAACATCATCTTCAAGCATACAGCTTTGGGGAACAGCTCAAAATTCCAACATTGAAATATTACATCGCTTTCTGTTAATAGCCAGTGATTTTTTAAATTTTTTCCTCTAAGATATCTTAAATCAACTGGTGCGGCCATAAGGGAAGCACAGAAACAATGCCAAGTGATACCATTATGTAATTATTGGGAACACGGTGTAAGATACATAGGTGTGTCGACTAGCCGCCTTCGGGACAAATTTTCTGAAGCCAGTTTGAGGCTAGTTCCTCGCTTGTCCGTACGGTGCGCACGATCGGTTTGGGTCACGGTGACATCTTAAACTGTGGCTATTACACAGTTTTACAAAACATTTCCTACCCAATTTTGCGCCCACAGAGCTGTCGAATACATCACGACCTTGCCCAAATGAGATCCAAAGATCGCAGCGCTTATATGCGAGAACTGTGAGAACTAGCCTCACATAACCTTCAGTTTTAGACTGGGAGTGAACACACCTATATATTTTACACCGTGATTGCGAATATGTATTTCACGTACTTATATATCTGAACATCAAAGGAGCATAAAAGAACCTTTTCACAAACTGAAGTCAGTCTCGAGACATCCGCTTGAAACAGAGCATATCATGGATTTCGGGCAAGTAAAGATTGTGGACTAGGAGCGGCGGAAAGGCGCAAGAATTGTATCAGAGACGTTCCGTATACAACTGAATGAAACCTTGAATACTATAATAGAATGCAATACCTTCACTTCGATTTACAACTTGCTTACACGTTTTAACAATAAAAATTAAAATTAATTATTTCTCTATCTGCCCCCCAAGCCTTCCTTGATGGTTGAAATACATGCTTGGCCTGTAACCGTCTCCAGTTTTCAAGACAGACGATTAACTGGAACGAGCAGCAGAATTACGCCCGCTCAGTGTTAATTGTTTTGGATAATACTGTAAATAATGAAAATAGTTTCCAATAGTTATAATTGCATTCCAACGATGACAATATCCAATATGGAATGCATAAAACTGTGTCTGTGTGTGTGTGTATATATATATATATATATATATATATATATATATATATATATATTTATATTTATATATACACACACACACACGGTTTGGAACAGATGTGTGAGGAAAACAAATCGTTCGTCAACCTCCAAGGAAGAATATTGGTGAGCGACTCATCTCAACTTCCGCAGAACGTTTTGGCGCAGATATGGCAAATGATTCAAGCTCAGCTGCTGATGCAAAATCAAGATAAAGCCACCGTAATTTACATTGCAAAAAGCTGTTCATGCAAATGCGGAAGTGAGCTCTACATTTGTTTAAACAGCAGTGGAAATAATTTAGAATTTCAATCCATCATACGATTTGGAACAGGTAAGTGTGTGAGAAACGACATGTTCGTCAACCGCCAAGAAAGGAAATCGCAACTTCCGCAGAACGTCTTCGCGCAGATATTAACAAATGCTTTAATGCGCTTTGGAGATCCAGAACCTGCAATATTGCCGAATGCAAGTGTGTTGCATGTCATTTCGAAAGAATATTTGGACTCGCAACACTTGAACAAAGATCCGATATAAGTTTTGCAGATGATGCAAAATCAAGATAAAGCCATTGTAATTCGCAATATTGGTGTAGTGCCATTTTTGTGTATTTTGCAACACATTTTCAGAAAAACATCAACGAAGTATATGCTAAGGAGCAATTCGTTTGCTTATAAGTTGATGCAACAGGAGGATTAGTGTATATGTATGTAATAAATGTTAGAATTGACAGAACACTGAGCTCCCACATTTTTTTCATAGCGGTAATTGGGTACTGCTAGGTAAAACACAATTACATAGCAGTAATTGTGTTTTACATATCAGTATGTAATACCGTACAAAATTTATAATATGGACACTGCGTTAGGATTGTCCCGATTCGCCTAGATGACGATTTTGTGAACTGAACATATATACATGTAAAAAGATTTTTAAAATGTTGTAATTATATAAAAATCTGGACTATATAAAAATCTGGAAATTGACTGTTATCCACTTCATATCCGAACAAGTGTAATAATCCCATCAAATCGTGCTCAAAAGGGCTCGATCCAGAAAAAAGTTCCATACGTTTTTTTCTCGACTGTTATGTTTATGGGAGTGCTGAAATTGAATATGATGTTTTAAAAAAATTTAAAAAATTTGCCCTGACTTTAGTTTTTCGCTTATATCTTTAAAATTATGCTTTTTTGAGGTGGCAAACATCAAATTTGAATTCAGCACCCCTAAAAGCATTTGGAACTCTTGAGGGAAAAAAAAAACTTCCGCAATTTTTTCCAGGGCCTGATACCTTCCGATTGGTCTATAACAAGGGCACCGAACCCTATTGTCGAGGGCACCATGGCGCCCGAGAACCGTTTTAGATGTGCCCGCTACACATAAAAGCCGCCGCGGCGCTGTGCGATTGTACAGGTTTTCACTTTGTGGAGAAGTATTTCATTTTTGGTTAAACGTTTATTTAGGCAGCAAAGACCCATGTTCCTTTAAGTACACATGTGTGAAGTAAGATATTTACTAACGATCGTCGCGTCATCAATGTTCGTCGCGTCTTCAATTTTGTGGTTGGAGAAAAACGCCGTAAAAATTTTAAACTTTTGCAATTTTCAAAAATTCAGAGTTATCCGTGAAAATCGGACCTATGCCATGTAAATAAGTGTATTTTACTCTATTCATACAAGAAATTTCAAGAAAACATTTGGAGCCGTTTTTGAGAAAATTTTGAAACTCCCCGGGGGCTTCATATAAAGTACCCCCAAATTTTGAAGAATCTTTTTCAAAATCTCAAAGTTTCGACTAGAATCAGATCGACCGGGCAATATCCATTATGGAAGAAATCGTACGTATGGTTTAGGCACTAGCAGTGTTCACAGACGGACGTTTTCCTTTCAATTGGTTTTTCGGTATCAAGGACCCACAAAACAGGATTTCTGGGTACAGCACGTGTTAGGGGATTTTTTTTTCTTAATTTAGCAACTGGTTTTATCCACTTTTTCCTTTTCACGGCCCGGCAATGAATTTTTTTCCGCCGAAAATTGGCCATTTTTTCGCGCAGCATTACATAACTTTCCCTATACTACGTACATCACTCCGTGTATACCTACGTATACGCGAAAGTAAAAATTAATGGTGACCGCCGCCTCATTGGCATCATAATATGTGCTCTTAACCCATCACTGCTCAGAATGATTCTGTTCGCATAGCGCTCGCCCATTGTTCGTGCCCGCCTCTTCTTCCGACTTAACCACAGGCTTATAGCAACTAAGCACGGTTTTAGATGATTCGAACCGACCCAAGCCATGTGTATACCCTCGCCAGGAAAGTACAATGACTTAGCGATCACGGCTAAACCGACATCCGGCATTCAAGAATGAAAAATCTTGCTTGTATGTTTGGTTTAGGATGTCTTCGTGTACTGAAGCACTAAAATTCACAAAGTATTGCAAAAGAAGCAAAAATTGAGTTGACCAGAAATTAGCGTATCATGTATGGTACGCTGGGCCTTAATGGGTTAAGTGCAGAAAGGCCTATAAGCCCGCGGGGGCGCCGGGCCGAGGCGTCCGATGCAGGCGCGGATCGCCGGCCCCAGCCCGCCCGCCGTGGGCTCAATGTCACCCGGGGCAGCGGCGGCTGACCTCACGGGCGCCGCGCCGCCGCGTCAAGTGGCGACGATTGCGGGCCCTCCCCTCCCCTCCCCTCCCCACGTGCTCTCCGCGCCGCGCCGCGCCTCTGATCCCGTTCAATGCGTTGATTGCCGCCGCCGCCGCCGTTAGCTAATCCAGCGGGCGGCCGAGTCGGAGATCGGCCGTGGCGAGGGGGCGGGGCTGATGCGCAAGCTGCCCTCGGGACCGTGCGCGTGTTCCAGCTGCTGCCCCACCTCCGCCTGCCGCTGCACTCCTCTCCGCCCGCACGCACAGTGTTCCGCCGGCGCTACCTCAATGGCAAGCATGCGCTCGAGCTAAAAACCGGGAGAGATGGCTCAGTGCATCAACCTGATGTCACTGCAGTCCCTCTGACCGGGAGGCCCTAGGTTCGAGGCCCGACGGCGGCAGGATTTTCGACACTAGCTTGTCAGCGAGGTCGAATTCAGTGGCTGTCTGGAGGAGAATTCTAGCGCCCGGCTGCTCTAATCGGTAGTTTTCCGTGGTTTCTCCGATCAACACCAGACGAATGCCGGAGCAGTACCCTAACAAACGGGCCACAGACCGCGCGCGCGATCTTTCCTTCCTATTCCTTGTCCTAACATCTCCTCTTACACACACACACACACACACACACACACACTAACATGCACTACACTACCACACATATCGGGAGACCGGTCGGGAGATTACAGCTTGTCCCGGCTGGGGCGGTGCCCCGCTGGTGGGAGATACCTGGCTGAGAGGAAAACCCCGCTAGTTGACGGTAGGTCGGTGCCAGATCTCGTCATCCAATGGGGAAAAGATCATCGCCACCGCCTGAGAAAAACTCGCACTACACTTACGGGACTAATGACCTCAGTAGTTGACGCGCTCGGAAACACGAATCAATCAATCAATCAATCAATCGAGCTAAAATGTCTCAGCTTCCATCCAGTTATAGAAAGCGGTGCTATACTGCGATTTTTGCCCTTCAAGGCCTATCTTCGCGATGGAATATGTCACGGTATTTCGCATCTTTCTCAGTCGTTTCCCTAGATTTCGCATGGTCGCGACCGTATCAAGCAGTGCTTGCGATCATGCGACTACCGGCAAAACCGAGAAAGGTGCGAAATGCCGTGACATATTCTATCGCGAAGATGGGATTTGAGTGGCCTTGAGGGGCGAAGTTAGAGAAATCGCAGTATAGACGGCTTTGGTTTTGGTCAGTGACAATAATGTTGGACTTCGTTTTATGAAGAGCTTCATTTAACAGATCATCAGAGGTGATGAGAGATTAAATATCCTGAAATGAGGCATTCTCGGCACACATACGACAGTGTGTGGAATTCGGAATATTGAATTTCCTAACGATTTTCGAAAAGGAATGTCTCATGCGCCTAGCTCCAACTACCATTGTCCGTTCAGTCTGCTAATTCTCGTCGTGCAACTATAATTACCTTACATTAATCACTTGAGTAACAATGAAAGCTGTCAATGCACTGCCCTTTTATACTTTTTAAAGCGCGATACTATTATCATCTGTATATTTGTATATTACTAACCCATGACTTTTGTTACCTCAGTGTACATCCCCCATCATGTGACATTCTGAACTGTCTCTGCTCTACACCTTAATTATTAAGAAGTTACACTATGTAAGAATAAATTTCTCTCCTGAGAAATCGAATTTACATACGAAAAATAAAGAATAATTTCTCATTCCTTCATAAACTGCCCCCGGGAAGCAAATGTCATTTGCTTACTCGATCATTTGATCTATTTACATTCTTCTTTCGAAAGAGTTTATCTTTTTCAACCTTATCTGCCAGAAAACGCATGTGTGTTCGCAGTGAGGTCCAGACATTCTTCATATAAAACAATACAATGATATCAAATCTATTTTTTTGAATATCTTTTATAAGGATCTGCAAAAAGCGCGAATTCACTTCAGTAAATCTGGAATATACCTCACGCTTGAGAATCTGCGTGTCAGATTTGAGCTGTATAACGTATTTTTTATTTTCTCCTCAGCTAATTAGTTTCGGAGACATCTTAATTAGTAACTATCCCGTTGACTGTATCGGTCTCACGAATATTGTTCTTAGTATATAATTCTCTATTTTTCTTCCGTCGTGTTGTTTGTAATTTAAATCCTCTTGATTAATACTGAAGTTAGATGAGTTCGATCTGACGACACCATTAACATGTATGCACGTTTCCTCAGACAATCATTTCATTCATCTTCCATAAGTCATTAATAAAATAACTTTCTAAATGCTCCGAGAAAATACCCCTCAAATATACCCTATTGGAAAGAAACTCCAGAATTTTAGAATGCATTCAGATGTAAGTGGTTCATAATTAAACAAGTCGATGCATTTGTCGAAGCAGAAATCTTAAAATTACAGTGAAACGACAAGAATGAGTTTTTGGTTGAAATAATAAGAAATTATCATCCAATTCATTTCTACAATGTTCAAATGAAATACCTTTCTGTATGTAGTTACAAGCAGCCGCACCTTCATGGACCGAAATATCACGGACAGTTGGTGGGTTATCGACGCGAAGTTGCCGAAATTGGGCACAGGTTTCACCTCGAGTCTAGAGGCTCTCCCCGACCCTCTCATCTTGGTCCATCCGCTCTGGTAGGAGTCGGGTGATTAGCTGGTTACCCATTCTATATGGATGCTCCTCTTGGACTTTAGATTCTAGGAAGACATCAGCAGGACTCCAACATGCCGAATACCGTGATAGCTGCAGAGTTCTTTAACAAGAAGACAATAATTTTCAGTTGTGTTCTTCCCACTGGCGTTCGATTTTGGGGGGGGATAGCCACTTTTATCTTGGAAATTATTATCCCAGCTTTTTGCGACGTGTAAAGAAAAATCGTCTGTCAAAATTTGCTAGAATGTCACGATAATTAAAGATTATTTTAAATAGAAGAACAACCTGGATCAATACGCAAACTTTATCGGGTAGATCCTTTCCTCCATAGTGTCTCAAATTCTGTCTGTCCATGTCTGTTTGTTTGAGAGAGAGAGAGAGAGAGAGAGAGAGAGAGATGATGATGATGAAATGAAATGATATATGATGAAATGAAATATCTGATTGACAAATAAAAATTGTGCTAAAAAATTACCGCAATGTTATTTGAAAAGAAAGACCTAGTTTTGTAATTGTTCCAATAGTTTCCTTGATTTCCGTCGACTCTTCCAAATATTCGCTGATTTTTTTCCTATCTTCTAGATCAATGAAATTCTGTTGTACAGAAAGACTCTTTTTACAGGGTACGCCGCGAGCGACAAAGATGACAGTCGGAGGTCCACAGGCTACGCCTATATCTTTCTCCCTCCCTAATAGTCGCTAAAAGGTTTATTATACAAGGCAATTTGGCTATATTGAGGTAATTTTGAACCTAGGATTTCTCTCCTCCCCGATCGGCCAGAGAGAGCGAAATATCTTTTGTACATGGTTGAGTTTACTTTTGTTAGTTTAACTTTTAAAGATAATGAATGACAGGGAAAATTAACAAACCTATTACGATAACAAATTGACAAAATGAATAAGCAAAATAAACTAAAAGGGAAACTAATGTGGAAAACTGAAGTGGAAAAATGAATCCAACTACAGGATTTAGTACCATAACACGTAAAAGGAAAAGTTTCAAGATTTGAATTTAACTGCCTAATGTGGTCAAGCTATGGCGGAATATTTACAAGTTTTAAGTAAGTAACGTTCTGATTGATAAGAACATACTGAGTTGGAAACATTTAACTATTATCTATCTACTTAATAACATGGACAACAGAAAACTAAGTTTAAAACACACAAGTTAATATTTAACAGTATACATGAGATATCTAAGTTTAGGGCAGTGGTGTCAAGGTCTTCTACTGGTAGCTGGTTTCGTCGTGGCACTCGTGCCACGGACTCCCGCTCGTGGCATCGACCTTGACAACACTGATTTAGGGGATTAGGAAGTGCCTGTCAGTTTCAGATGACGGTGCACCGCCGCCCTGCGGCAAGCCAACATTCACTAGCCTCTTCACATTCACAACCGATTACTCAATGGGGATTCGCCCTCAGCCTACAAAGGAGTCCCATACAGGGAGGACAAGCTAGCCCAGCCCACCTCTCTGTCCAGAAAGTGGTGAACCCGTTTAACCCTGAGGCGGGCGCGTCCCATCATTTCCCACCAGCAGGCGCGTGCGCCACTCCGTGCCGCATTTATCAACTTCGATTTTCGCGTCAATAGTAATTACTTTTGTTATTGAATGTGAAGGAAATATGCTTTATTTATGTTTTTATACATTTTATTTCATAATAACCAACTAAATACCAAACTAAGTAACAATACTAATATGAATGTGATCCATCACTCGCTCCCTCCGTGTCTTGGTACGTCTTACTTGAAGGGGAATGAATACGGTGCAAACGTGCCTTCCAACATTTCTTTGGAAATAACGCATTTAAACTTGAATTAGTAGTTAGTACTCCAAAATCTGTGTCATAAAGCTCAATAACAAAACAGCAGTAAGAATTCTAAAGGATAAAATACGCAAATATTATACGTACATGAAAAAGGGCGTGCGGTACGGAATGCCGCAAGCGTTGCAGACTTCGAATGACTACTGAATAACGGTCGATCCACAGTGTCTAAAATCGTGATTTGAGTGTCATCCGGTTGAAAATATAATGAATGAAGAATAACTATGACTTAATAGAGCAACACCAATTATTTACACGAAATCAACACAAATGTAAGAATGCGGCGCTGAGTGGAGTCGAGTCCGGAGGGATAAGGTTGCGCTGCCTTGGGCATCGCGTTTCGCCCACTGTGTGCAGCGATCTCCTGCCTCCACATCCGCCGCCGCCGCCTGCTGCGTCGCGTCGCGCATCTGCCGCAGGTGGTGACGTCCGAAGCGACGACGAGCGCTCGGGCGGCCCCGCGTCAGCTGAGCGGATCGGAGCGCATTCAACGCTCGTCGCGACCCATCAAACCCAAAGCGCCAGCTGGCTCGGCGGGCGGGCGAGCGGCAGGAACAATCGGGCGGAGGGGAACGCGAGTGAGCGGTAACGAGCGGGGGGTGAGAGGGCGAGGGCGGTGAGGGAGAGCGCGTTTAGGCAGTCGGGCAACGCGAGTGGGCGGGCGAGCGGGAGGAACAATCGGGCGGAGGGGAATGCGGAGTGAGCGGTAAGGAGCGGGTGTGAGAGGGCGGGGGCGGTGAGGGAGAGCGCGTTTAGGCAGTCGGGCAACGCGAGTGGGCGGGCGAGCGGGAGGAACAATCGGGCGGAGGGGAGCGGAGGGGAATGCGAGTGAGCGGTAAGGAGCGGGTGTGAGAGGGCGGGGGCGGTGAGGGAGAGCGCGTTTAGGCAGTCGGGCAACGCGAGTGGGCGGGCGAGCGGGAGGAACAATCGGGCGGAGGGGAGCGGAGGGGAATGCGAGTGAGCGGTAAGGAGCGGGTGTGAGAGGGCGGGGGCGGTGAGGGAGAGCGCGTTTAGGCAGTCGGGCAACGCGAGTGGGCGGGCGAGCGGGAGGAACAATCGGGCGGAGGGGAGCGGAGGGGAATGCGAGTGAGCGGTAAGGAGCGGGTGTGAGAGGCGGGGGCGGTGAGGGAGAGCGCGTTTAGGCAGTCGGGCAGCGCGAGTGGGCGGGCGAGCGGGAGGAACAATCGGGCGGAGGGGAGCGGAGGGGAATGCGAGTGAGCGGTAAGGAGCGGGTGTGAGAGGGCGGGGGCTTTGAGGGAGAGCGCGTTTAGGCAGTCGGGCAACGCGAGTGGGCGGGCGAGCGGGAGGAACAATCGGGCGGAGGGGAACGGAGGGGAATGCGAGTGAGCGGTAAGGAGCGGGTGTGAGAGGGCGGGGGCGGTGAGGGAGAGCGCGTTTAGGCAGTCGGGCAACGCGAGTGGGCGGACGAGCGGGAGGAACAATCGGGCGGAGGGGAGCGGAGGGGAATGCGAGTGAGCGGTAAGGAGCGGGTGTGAGAGGGCGGGGGCGGTGAGGGAGAGCGCGTTTAGGCAGTCGGGCAACGCGAGTGAGCGGGAGGAACAATCGGGCGGAGGGGAATGCGAGGTGAGCGGTAAGGAGCGGGTGTGAGAGGGCGGGGGCGGTGAGGGAGAGCGCGTTTAGGCAGTCGGGCAGCGCGAGTGGGCGGGCGAGCGGGAGGAACAATCGGGCGGAGGGGAATGCGATGTGAGCGGTAAGGAGCGGGGGGTGAGAGGGCGGGGGCGGTGAGGGAGAGCGCGTTTAGGCAGTCGGGCAACGCGAGTGAGCGGGAGGAACAATCGGGCGGAGGGGAATACGAGTGAGCGGTAAGGAGCGGGTGTGAGAGGGCGGGGGCGGTGAGGGAGAGCGCGTTTAGGCAGTCGGGCAGCGCGAAGTGGGCGGGCGAGCGGGAGGAACAATCGGGCGGAGGGGAGCGGAGGGGAATGCGATGTGAGCGGTAAGGAGCGGGTGTGAGAGGGCGGGGGCGGTGAGGGAGAGCGCGTTTAGGCAGTCGGGCAACGCGAGTGGGCGGACGAGCGGGAGGAACAATCGGGCGGAGGGGAGCGGAGGGGAATGCGATGTGAGCGGTAAGGAGCGGGTGTGAGAGGGCGGGGGCGGTGAGGGAGAGCGCGTTTAGGCAGTCGGGCAACGCGATGTGAGCGGGAGGAACAATCGGGCGGAGGGGGAATGCGAGTGAGCGGTAAGGAGCGGGTGTGAGAGGGCGGGGGCGGTGAGGGAGAGCGCGTTTAGGCAGTCGGGCAACGCGAGTGGGCGGGCGAGCGGGAGGAACAATCGGGCGGAGGGGAGCGGAGGGGAATGCGAGTGAGCGGTAAGGAGCGGGTGTGAGAGGGCGGGGGCGGTGAGGGAGAGCGCGTTTTAGGCAGTCGGGCAACGCGAGTGGGCGGGCGAGCGGGAGGAACAATCGGGCGGAGGGGAGCGGAGGGGAATGCGAGTGAGCGGTAAGGAGCGGGTGTGAGAGGGCGGGGGGCGGTGAGGGAGAGCGCGTTTAGGCAGTCCGGGCAACGCGAGTGGGCGGGCGAGCGGGAGGAAACAATTCGGGCGGAGGGGAGCGGAGGGGAATGCGAATGTGAGCGGTAAGGAGCGGGTGTGAGAGGGCGGGGGCGGTGAGGGAGAGCGCGTTTAGGCAGTCGGGCAGCGCGAGTGGGCGGGCGAGCGGGAGGAACCAATCGGGCGGAGGGGAGCGGAGGGGAATGCGATGTGAGCGGTAAGGAGCGGGTGTTGAGAGGGCGGGGGGCTTTGAGGAGAGCGCGTTTAGGCAGTCGGGCACGCGAGTGGGCGGGCGAGCGGGAGGAACAATCGGGGCGGAGGGGAACGGAGGGGAATGCGAAGTGAGCGGTAAGGAGGGGTTGTGACGAGGGCGGGGTCGGTGAGGGAGAGCGCGTTTAGGCCAGTCGGGCAACGCGAGTGGCGCGGGCGCGAGCTGGGAGGAACAATCGGGCGGAGGGGAGCGCTGAGGGGAACTGCCGAGTGAGCGGTAAGGAGCGGGCTTTGTGCAGCGGGCCCGTGCGTGCGGTGAGGGACGAGCGCGTTTAGGCAGGTCGGGGCAACGCGATGTGGGCGGTGCGAGCGGGAGGAACAATCGGGCGGAGGGGAGCGGAAGGGCGAACTGCGATGTGAGCGGTAAGGAGCGGGTTGTTGAGAGGGCGGTCGGGCGGTGCAGGTGAGGACTGAGCGCGATTTCAGGCAGTCGGGCAACGCGAGTGGAGCGGGCCCGGAGCGGGTAGGAACAATCGGGCGGAGCGGGAGCGGGAGGGAACGCGAGTGAGCGGTAAGGAGCGGGTGTGAGAGGGCGGGGGCGGTGAGGGAGAGCGCGTTTAGGCAGTCGGCAACGCGAGTGGGCGGGCGAGCGGGAGGAACAATCGGGCGGAGGGGAGCGGAGGGGAATGCGATGTGAGCGGTAAGGAGCGGGTGTGAGAGGGCGGGGGCGGTGAGGGAGAGCGCGTGTTTAGGCAGTCGGGCAACGCGAGTGGGCGGGCGAGCGGGAGGAACAATCGGGCGGAGGGGAGCGGAGGGGAATGCGAGTGAGCGGTAAGGAGCGGGTGTGAGAGGGCGGGGGCGGTGAGGGGAGAGCGCGTTTAGGCAGTCGGGCAACGCGAGTGGGCGGGCGAGCGGGAGGAACAATCGGGCGGAGGGGAGCGGAGGGGAATGCGAGTGAGCGGTAAGGAGCGGGTGTGAGAGGGCGGGGGCGGTGAGGGAGAGCGCGTTTAGGCAGTCGGGCAACGCGAGTGGGCGGGCGAGCGGGAGGAACAATCGGGCGGAGGGGAGCGGAGGGAATGCGATGTGAGCGGTAAGGAGCGGGTGTGAGAGGGCGGGGGCGGTGAGGGAGAGCGCGTTTAGGCAGTCGGGCAACGCGAGTGGGCGGGCGAGCGGGAGGAACAATCGGGCGGAGGGGAGCGGAGGGGAACGCGATAGGTGAGCGGTAAGGAGCGGGTGTGAGAGGGCGGGGGCGGTGAGGGAGAGCGCGTTTAGGCAGTCGGGCAACGCGAGTGGCGGGCGAGCGGGAGGAACAATCGGGCGGAGGGGAGCGGAGGGGGAATGCGATGGAGCGGTAAGGAGCGGGTGTGAGAGGGCGGGGGCGGTGAGGGAGAGCGCGTTTAGGCAGTCGGGCAACGCGAGTGGGCGGGCGAGCGGGAGGAACAATCGGGCGGAGGGGAGCGGAGGGGAATGCGAGTGAGCGGTAAGGAGCGGGTGTGAGAGGGCGGGGGCGGTGAGGGAGAGCGCGTTTAGGCAGTCGGGCAACGCGAGTGGGCTGGCGAGCGGGAGGAACAATCGGGCGGAGGGGAGCGGAGGGGAATGCGAAGTGAGCAGGTAAGGAGCGGGTGTGAGAGGGCGGGGGCGGTGAGGGAGAGCGCGTTTAGGCAGTCGGGAAACGCGAGTGGGCGGGCGAGCGGGAGGAACAATCGGGCGGAGGGAACGGAGGGGAATGCGACTGTGAGCGGTAAGGAGCGGGTGTGAGAGGGCGGGGGCGGTGAGGGAGAGCGCGTTTAGGCAGTCGGGCAACGCGAGTGGGCGGGCGAGCGGGTAGGAACAATCGGGCGGGAGGGGAGCGGAGGGGAATGCGAAGTGGAGCGGTAAGGAGCGGGTGTGAGAGGGCGGGGGCGGTGAGGGAGAGCGCGTTTAGGCAGTCGGGCAAACGCGAGTGGGCGGGCGAGCGGGAGGAACAATCGGGCGGAGGGGAGCGGAGGGGAACTGCGATTGAGCGGTAAGGAGCGGGTGTGAGAGGGCGGGGGGCGGTGAGGGAGAGCGCGTTTTAGGCAGTCGGGCAACGCGAGTGGGCGGGCGAGCGGGAGGAACAATCGGGCGGAGGGGAGCGGAGGGAATGCGAGTGAGCGGTAAGGAGCGGGTGTGAGAGGGCGGGGGCGGTGAGGAGAGCGCGTTTAGGCAGTCGGGCAACGCGAGTGGGCGGGCGAGCGGGAGGAAACAATCGGGCGGAGGGGGGCGCAGGCTGGTGGGAGGGGGAGCGGAGGGGAACGCGAGTGAACGTGGAGGAGCGGGAGTGGGTGGGGAGTGAGAGGGCGGGGCGGTGTGGGAAAACGCGATTGCGGCGACAGGCAACGCGAGTGGGCGGGCGAGCGGCGTGATGAGCAGAGGGAGGGGCGAGTGGAAGGGGTGGGGGCGTGTCTGGAGAGGGGGCGGGTCACACCAGTGGGTGAGCAGGCGAGGTGCGGCAACGAGGGAGGGCGACGCCGCGCTATGGGCATGCCTGGCTAAACCCGGGAGAGGTGGCGGTTGCCGGATTTACGTTAGAGGTGGCGCGGGGTCATTTCTGACCCCTTTAAATTATTTCATTATAAAATTATATTTAGCAAGAAATAAGTGCGAAATTAGTTATTTTAATAATAATCAATCATTTAAAAGGTCTAATCAACTTAATTCACTATTATAATCAAACATGCAAATGAGGAATTGAAACAAATAAAAGGGCACAATTATCATTTATCTTTCACTTTATGTAGTGACTCCATTTACAATTTCCTGAATATTTCAACAACAAAAAAGTTATTAGAAAATTCAGTAAGTTTCATTTTCTAACATGATCTCACATAAAAACAAACAATTTACTGAAAATGCTTCAAAGTCAATCACACACCTTAGAAAAAGTACGAAATTTAAGATGTTTGTATTGATTTCACAAATATTTATAAATGAATTATTACATATACAATTTTGAAAATCTTTCAGACAAAATCTAAAGAATGTGGTGAAAGGTATGTGAAGTGTAAAGTTTTTGACTCGCAAAATTAGGCAACTGCAGCTAAGCAAAGATACGTGGGGTCACAAGAGACCCCGCGCCACCTCTCTCGGGTTAAATGGATTATCATTCGAGGGAGCAGTCACTACTGCCCCCAAAAGACTCGTCCCGTATTTGAAGATCTAAACGCAATTGGACGCTTCTTTGGCGTGACTCGACCAGAAATAGTACTTTCAGTCAACTGGATTACAAATCGTGCCATTAATGTAATCGAATTCAGGCTCCGCTCTTGAACGGAATTCAGAGACAGTCACCCGAAGGGTATGCGGCATCCTTATCTGTGTCTGGGATTACAGAGTTCATCAGTCTCTGAATCAATTTCGGTTTTCTGCTGATCGCAGAATGGAACGAAGCATTATCTCAGGCTCAAGTCAGGAAACCTAAAAGCGTGATTTTTAGCGACTACTTAATTTATTACTTTCTATTTCTTTCTGGATCTAAAAGGGAAAATTTAGATCTAAGAGATCATACATGAATCTAAATTGGTTCAACTGGGTTTCCAAGTTCCAGCGATTTGGTTCTCAGGGTTGTAGGCCCAATTTCAACGCCTCCTTTTGACGATTTCAGTTTTAGAGTACGTGCGGATGCGGTGTGTGTTTTTAGTTTGCGCATTCCAGAATCTGTGCACGCACGCATTCGCTAAAATTCAGAATTAGTACGTCAAAAGGAAGTGTATATTTCTGGGTCTTAGAGACATCCCGGTCCAGAATCGTCAAGCGCCTATTGAGGTTATGTTAAAAAATAAAGTTATTAAAATGTTGCGCGAGGTTGAAAAAATCGCAGCATGTTGACAAAAATATTTGATCTTCTTTTGCTGCTTAGGGTAGGATAAAAACATTGGACATTTTGTAGCATTGCTCATCGTGACAAATAGTTGCGTGGAAATTACATAAAGTTTTACAAGAATATTTTCATGCTCGATATAACTTCTAGGTCTCAAAAGAGTCAGTAGCTTCAGAAAAATACATGAATGATATTGAAATTGGAAATACGTGTAAATTGATATAATTCAATTGTTACCAACTCGCAATACTCACGACGTCGGACATTCAAAGTTTATCATCAGATGCTTCATCAGTACATTATCGACAACGCACGTAGTCAAATTCTAAAGTGCTTTTGACAACTAGAACACGAGTTAGGAAAAGACGAGTTACAAGTTTATCTTCCTAGATCTCAACTCATTCCCTTAATTCCTTTCAGTTCCGCTGTAAGCTGTATGACCTTGAATACGACCAGGGCGCACAGACCATAGCGTCCATCTAGGCATTAGATATCTGCATTGGGCAAAAACAACTGCTCGATTCTCAGGAGTCTCCTCTCCGACAAGACAAAACAAAACAAAAAAAGCGGTTCGATACCGATCGACTAGGATTAGTAAATGTGAAAATGAAAACAAAATTTAAACCAAGAATAGAAGAAATCAAATAAATTTCAAGAAAAAAGGCTTAGAAAGTTAAAAATGTTGACCCTTAAAATAGATTTACATTAAAATAGACAAAATAAATATTCCTCAAAATTGATATTTTTTTTCATTAGTATTCTTGCGTGAATACCCAAAGCCTTTAAAAATGTTCATTAGAATAACGCAGGCGAGTTCCTAAACATGCGATGTCTAGTTATTGCAAAGAATAACATTTATCTGAAACACGTCTATACCCTTTCGTATAATTCCCAGGTAAAACTTCAGTAGTACAACTTCAGGTTCTTCATTGAGTCGGAAGTCGAATTTTGGAGCAATATTTCGTTTATAATTTACATTTTTTTAAATATAAATTATTGGTCCTTTATTAAAAAAAACATCTCTACGCCTCCTTTTTCCTGGAACGTAGCATCCCATATTTACTCCGACGGAGCGGTGGAGTCTAGCCAGGCGCAGTTCGCCGGATTGGAGTCCGCCGTTCATCGACGACCAACCGAGCGGTCGGCGGTCTCGGCCCGTCACCGGCGACCGGCAGCCCGCAACCGGCTGCCACGGACGATAGATGTCCAATAAAACAATGGACAGACAGACTCTCCACCCGATTTTACACATCCTGCCCTGCAACCCAAAAATTCAAGTTAGGTTCAACTTCAAAACCATATCCAAGAATCAAAAGTCGGCATTCCAAAGACCTACTTCGGCCTCCGTAAAATAGCAGAAAAGAAAACAGTTATTAAAAACAACTTAGAAATAAATTCTAGTAGTTAGAGGACCCTTCCTGGATACTCCTCCGTAATTAGTTAATATTTAATTGTAAGTTACAAAATATTTAAAATAAGCCGAATGTTATTAACTTTGTATAAAAATTATATGTATGATTCAAAACCTTGAAAGGCCTAACAGGCCGAACAAGGATTAATACATTATTTTTAAAAAAACAAAAACGGACGATACAGCGCATAGTCTCGAGAGAAAGAGAGGCGAGCGAGCGCGGGCCGTTAAAATCGCGGAGGATGCAAACGTCTACAAGATATGGCGTAGCGCCGTTCCTCGAAAACCGGACTAAACGCGATGGGCTCGCGACCTGCATCTGGCCGATGGATAGGGAAGCTGGGAGGAACGACTGTGGCTGAAACTGGACGACAGTTTGGGCAGTACATCTGTAGTGACCGAAAGGTGAATCATACATTTTTTTATTCCATTTCCAATGCATGAAATTCGTGCGTGAAAATCAATGCGTGAAATTTTAAATTGTTATGCAATAACCGCTCTATTTATCAGAACAGTAATATCCGATTTCATAATCGATATTAACTCTCTCACACATGCCTATTTATTGGAGACCTGGAATCTTCTGCATCAGTTTTGTTTTAAATGTCGAAATATTTAAAAAACAAAGTACTGAATGACGTCTTAATGACTCAAGAAGATGCCGAAGAAACCTTCACTTCTGAATATCCACGAATTGGTATGAGCTAATCACACCGCATAGGTATGTACCATACCAACTCGTGGGTATTCAAAAGTGAAGATTTCTTCGGCATCTTCTTGAGTCATTAAGACGTCATTCAGTACTTTTTTAAAAATATTTCGACATTTAATACAAAACTGATGCAGAAGATTCCAGGTCACCAATAAATAGGCATGTGTGAGAGTTAATGTCGATTATGAACTCGGATATTACTGTTCTGACAAATAGCTTGGTTTTTACTACATAACAATCTAAAAGAAAGAATTCCATGCATTGGAAATGGAATAAAAATTGTATTACTCACCTTTCCGTCACTAGTTTCAAAATATCAGTAGGATATATTTGTTATCAATGCGAGTTCAGTTCTTCTGAAGGACGATATTAAATCAGAAGATGAATAGTCTATTTACCATAATTAATGACAAATTCCTTATGTGTTGAACTTCTCTTATCATTCCTTGTGTGTTGAACTTCTCTTACCTCTGTGTAGTTCACAAATAATTCAACAAAAGACAATAGTTTCATGGCAATATTTTACTTTTCTATGTTTTTCCACCTTTAAAAATGATCGACTATGTCTTTCTTCTACGACGAATAAATACTCGTATTGAAGCATAATGCTGAACTCCCTTCTTCTTTAAAGATGAGTAATTACCCTTGCGGTTTGCTTGAAATGATCATTTTTAATTCCATTTCTGTAAAACTGAAATTAAATTTCATAGAAGTTGACCTAATTAAATTCACTCATTTTCGTTGGGGAAAAAAAGCAAACAAACTTTACAGAACAATGTTTGAGCTTGTGCAAATAAATACATTGGAAAAGACGTGTAATTTACTCGCCAAAACAACGGAAACATTATTGCAGCAGTCACTCGGTGCCAGAAGCCGCCAACACGGCGCCCCGCGGCTTTCAAACAACTCCCGCGCGCCGCCATATTTTTGCGGGTCGACACCCAAGTAAACGCGGGGCGGCGTCCGCCTCTGCGGGCGGCGGGGGCGGCGGCGCGGGGGCGGCGGCGGGGGCGGCGGCGGCGGGGGCGGCGGCGGCGGGGGCGGCGACAGCGTGGGCGGGGGCGGCGGCAGCGTGGGCGGCGGCGGCGGCAGCGTGGGCGGCGGCGCGGGGGCGGCGGGGGCGGCGGCGGCGGCGTGGGCGGCGGCGCGGGGGCGGCGGCGGGGGCGGCGGCGGCGGGGGCGGCCGGGGGCGGACGAGGGGGCGGTGGCGACGTCTGGCCGCGCTTCCCCAAACAACATGCTCGGGAAACAAACAGCGGCTAAGCGTGGGTCGCCGTATTTCACGGAGCGCCAACTGACAGGAATTAAGGCGGTCCGACGCACGCTGGCTTCCGGGAAGGCGAGGGCCGCGAGAAGGAACCAAGGACGAAATGGCAAGAAGAAACAATGCGGAATATGATGGAAGTGCTTTTCGAGACGGGGAACACAATTAGCTGTTGAGATGAGTACAAATGGAACTTTTCTGGAGGGGATGTTTAAATTTTGAAAAAGTATATAATCTGAGATGTCTGACATTCATAATACCTGTGGTTGTGATGAAAAATATTCACTCATGTAGCCTCTGACTGTTTCTCCATACGGTCTGTGTTACCTTCGAAGTTGGCCCCACGCCTAATACAACTGAGCCAAAATCATTCTCGTATTTACGAAACAAACATTTGATCCCAAATTCCTGGATTTGAACACTAAACACAGTTAACACATAAGCGCAGAAAATAATTAAAATTTGGCGCCTAAACTCCAAAAGAACAACTATAACCCTCTGGTATAAACCAAGAGCTAAGGGTGTACATTTCAAACGTAGCGCCTAAATGTATTTATGTTTCCTTACACACAAACACACACACACACACACACACACACACACACACACACACACACACACACACACACAAATCCTTACAAAGAGAAGAAAATAATATTTCTAAGAGAGAAACGCTTCCAAATTGCTTCGCAAAGTGGCTAACAACGCAGCACCGTCCGAACAGCTGTCCCAATTGACAAGCAGGTTTATCGCGAAACTTGGGAGAAGTGCTAAGGAAGAAGCCGTTAGCACGCATTTTTTAAAATGAACAATCGTACTAGCGGTGGTGAAACACGCCATACATAAAGTGGGAGACTTTTTCTCATTCCTCGACGATATGATTTTATTTACGCTCGGTGCTTTATCGAAACTCCTTGGTACGGAGACGGAAATATTAGCTGCGTGACCACACGCGCTCCCGCGTGGACGCACCTGCTCGTCGGGGATGCATTTGCCAAAACGGGTGAAATATAAATCCAAGACAAGTGACACATAATATTTTTCTCGATATACTTAATGTCGGACATAAGATTCAAACGCTGACGTGTGATGACAGTCATAATTTGTTCATTTCAAAATTCTCTCTTGCACGAAAGAGGGAAGGCGGTTTTTATACGGTCGCCAAACAAAACAGCAAGTAGCTAGCCTGCCATATTTAATACAGAACGCAAGAAGAAACTACTTCACTATAAATACTCGAGGAATAGCAATTTATGCAGGAGTTCTCAGAAGCAAACAAGCACAAACTGCTTGAAATGCTCTATCACTGAAGGCAATAAAAGGATTATTGCATCGCCGTATTGAGAGCATTGCATTACATGTAAGCGATATGCAAGGTATGGTGTAAATGAAGAGAAACGAAGAACATGAACTTGTAGAGAGCGTCTCAGTCTAAAGGAGGTCGCGCTAAACGGTCAATCATTTGATCAAAAGTTAGAGTCAATCTCTTGAATCAAGCGTGATTGCCCGTCAAAGAACCGATCTGACACGAGCCAAGCGTTGGCAGAGACTGATAGAGAGTCTGAATGGCTCAGGCGGTTGACGAGGGTGCTGAACCGTCTAGGACAATTTTTATCAAGCATTGTGTCAGTCACTATCCGGCAACCATGGAAGATACTTCGCTCCCATAAAGAGAGGAAACTGGAAATTTTAAAAATTCGCAAAAAATTCGTATAAAGTTTGGAGTTTATCATCCTGCTGATACAATTATGCTGGGGTTTCTCGCAATGTGATGGAAATAAATCGCTTCACTCATATTTGTGTCCTTTATTTTGGGCCGTAGTGACTTCAGTAAGAAATCAAAACTCTCTTGGTCCATTCTAATGCAGTTCCGTAGTCTTCTGGTTCTGTATAGAATAGAACATTGAGTAAATGTTCACGAGTGAAGCGGTTTTCTCATTTTATATCACTTCTGCGACCAACGTCGTTCCCTCTGAACTTATTTTTCCGCTTGAGAACAACCAATGATAAGGCAAGAAAGGTCAAAACTGCATTCGATATTTCACGACAAAAAGTCTTTCCGAGTCGGGAAATCAATTGAAAATTAGTTTTGTTCAAAAGACTGAATGGTTGATTGAAGTGTGCGTCAAGTGACTGAACCGTTGAATCAAGCAGTTAACCCGTTTAGGCCCTACTTTAGATTGCAAGACAGCGTAAATAGAACATGGTTCGAATGCACTGAATAATCACTTAGTTGATCCTATCATTAAAGCGTATTCATGTTTATGAATGATTGTGTCACATTATGAATAAATTGTTCTGAATCTTTCGATGTATGATGCTATAAAAGATTTGATTTTCGTTGTTTTTCATTTATTTTTATCCGATCAGCCAAGAGGCCTTACAGAACTGAAGAATGTAAATGAGAGAAAACATGAATTAATAGAGTGGAGACTTCCTAACATGTTTGCGAGTGTCTTACTCGGCGTATTTTAGAGTTGTGTTTATTTAAAAATAGGGAAAGGGGAACAGGTAGATTCTTTGGAATTTGAGAGTTTCTTGATGTGTTTTATGGAGATTTGACGATATCTTTGGTGAATCCTTCTTGTAAGCTGCATTTGGACAGGATGGAAAGAGAGTAAAAAATGTGAAAATAAGTTAATCAAAAAATCTGTAATTAGGGATAATTGGAGCTCGCATTGTTTTTGACTCTTGGATACAAACCATGGGAATAAATGGCATTGAGAAGTCTTCGGAGAAATTTGTTTTCCAATGTACGTCAATGTGGGTCTAAAGATGCTTTTGTAAGAATAATTTAGTTTCAATTTTTAAAGAAGATGCTGACTTGATAAGTAGAAATAGTTTGACAGCTTTTGCTGTCGCTTTGTTAAATGACTGTTTATTTGTATACCAAGATAATTGGTAGGCGTGGAATTGTTTGAAGGGAAGTTGGGTTATTTATTGTTAGACGTGGCATTTAAGTTAAATGGTGTGGTAGTTATCAATAAGTAAGTTTTAAGATGAATAAATGGAGAGAAAAAATCTAGAGAATTTTAACAAACCATACGAATTAATCGGACCCATACTCACTCATACACGAAAATATTCTAAAGAATTTGGAGAGAGATATAAGCAAAGAAATGGAGGACCAAGGCAGACAACCATATTTTTCAGCGGTTGTGAAAGCTAAAAATACTTTAAGGAAAAAGTGCTAAAGAACGTTCATAAAGAGCTGCTACGAACGAACGTTAATTATAACATTTCGTTAGAAGTTGGGGGAAAATATTCCTCGAAACGTCGCTGTGTGAACTCACATCTTTCTACCTGAAAATCTAATTAAACATTTTTGTCTGTTGTAAAGATCTGTGGCGATATTCTTTTAATAATACAAACGTTAATTGTTGAACACCAAAGAAAATTTAATAAACGCAAAACAATAAAAAAATATCACGTTTTCTGCAACCACTACCCACTCCATCACTATTCCCACGTCTTTCCTTCATCTACGATGGAGATTCAAAGTAATATTGTTTTATGGCGTACGGATATTTTATAAACATGCTTCATTGTGTCAGTATCGTGAATCACGTATAGAACATTCAAATTTTGTCACTATGTGATACACTGCATTTCAAATCAATCAACCAGGTACCGTTTTGAAAATAGTTCAACCAGAGACGAAATAACGTGGTAATGACATTCACTTATTTGCTTTGTTTCTTCTTACACGTATCATGAAATTGTAGTGGAGAAAGAAGAATACTATAAGTTCCCAAGAATACACTGACACAGACCAATACACACTGGTATGTCGCGATGCGTCTTTTTATTTCTCTTGGGGACCTTAAATTTGGAATTCTGAAAGTGATAGAAGCCGAGGAGGGGGATGTATTTTATTGACATTAAGGGAACGCCATGAAGGGAACGGCTAAAAATGGAATGCCATTAAAAATCCAGGGAGAATCATCCGATGACCTCTTCTTTGAACTCTGCAATTTACACAATCACAATTACACAATCGTATGAAACCATGAGAACATTTTATAAACGAGCGTGTAATAAAAATGATAGTTTAAATTACAATTGTTTTAACTTGTACATATCGCAATAACATACAGCGTTAAGAACGGTATTTTAAAATCTTTACAAAATACAATTTTTTTATGCCTTATTCGAAATACGATTCGTGACCATGGTTCGAGTTCAACTCCTATTGCTACCCGTACATTGAAGATATTTTTGTTTCACCTCTTTAATAGCCCTAATAGAATCAATGACGTTTTCTATATCTGATAAAATATTCCAAGTTGGCCAAAGGTCATCTGTTCAGGGGAGAACGAAAGAAAGCCGGAATTGGAAATTGCTTTCTGTCTTGCAGCACGTCAGCTCTGTAAAAGCACGCTATAGCTCGTGTCCCTTTGAGACTAGCACGATGAACAGAAATATTGATGCGCCAACATCAGAGCAGGTCTATAGACTAGAGCGAAGAGAAAGAGCGGCATTTGTTAATTCTGCAAGGAAACCTTTACCACATGTTTTACTGAGAGCATTTATGGGGAATATCGACACTTTAGTACCGCACTTCTGACAATGTGCTTTAAATTCTGATATAGTCAGAGCCGGATTTAAGGGTAAGCAGGATGGGCAAGATGGGCGAAGGTCCAGGGAACCTCAAACACAAAACGTGGAGAAAAAATTGTGAGTTTTAACAAAAAGTCACACGATGTAAATCAAATTCATATATTTTTTGTCATTTGAATACCACATTTGTATTCGAGGAATTTATTTGTATTTGTTACATTGCAAATTTGTGATTTTTTATATTTTCATTTTGTTTTAATTTCGTACTTATGTAATCATATTTTATCTGCAAATCGGTTATTTTTTCTATGACACATAATAACAATGCAATAATACAAAGCAAGTTCAGAATGTTTTCCGTAATGTGGAAATCAGTTTAAAATAACCTTATTTTGATAACTAACAGTACTACTGAAAGATCGTTTTCAAAATTAAAAAATGATAGCGAACGTCATTGACTCGACAACATCTCAACGATCTCGCTATTTTAAGAAGCAATAACGATATTCTGCGAGAAATAATTTTTAAACATATGATTAAAGATTTTGTGGAAAGGAAGGTGCCTCTTTAATATATTTAAATGCATGTTTATATCATGGTTACCAAAAATTGATAATTACGACAGCTACATACATTTATAATATGGTTATTGAAAATTAATATAAATAATTTTAAAAACTTTTTTCTTTTTCCTATGATTCATGCATTATTAGTTTCAAATTCCTTATAGCTAAACCAAGGCCTCTGCTGACAGACAGGTTACCGTGGTCGGCCTAGGGAAAAAGTTGCGCACTGCCCTGGAGAATGGGGGTATTTTCATTAGACGAAATAAGCCTCAGTGAATGAGGCTTGTTTGCCAAATCACTCTGAGGGTACTGCTCTCGAGCTAATTAACTACAAGGTTCCTCGCTCTCTCGAACACATGCGTAATGAATGCACTTATGTATGTCTGTAAGAGGAATGAGAATAAATACGCTTTAATTGTGTTTCTTCCTTGTTTTCTTTCACAAATTGGAGGAATTATCTATTGCATTTATGAAAGGTCCAAAATGTGCATAACATCAGGAATAATTCCTAAGTTCATACATATTCTAATAATATCTTCTTTTGCACATATTAAATCTCCTAGCCTTGAATATTATTGTTATATATTCGATATATATTGGTTCCACAGGTGAAAATGTTTGAAACAGTTTTTCCCCTATATAGAAAAAAGCAAGCAACGATTGGTAAATCAGAAATATTTTGGTTACAAAACACTATAATTCTTTGACACGCCCTAAAATGAAATAGAATTCTATACGTCCTTCTTATACTTATTCTTTGGATTTCTGTAAAGTAAAGAATATTAAACTATATTGGGCAGAAAACTGAACCAAATTTTCAAAAATCCTGTTTCAATGAAAATGAGATTCAAATGTTTAGAATAATCACAAGACGTTTCAAAGAATCTATGATGAAGGGACATCTAAATACATGCAAATCAAATTTTAAATAACGAGAAACGAATTTACAGACATTAAAATATGCTCATTATTATTTTAAAAACGAATTGTTCAAATTATAATTTCACTTTTCATTCATGCCTTTTTTTTGGAAACGCCATAAATTATGATTAAAAATGCCTAATTTGTGTCTTAGACTTAGTTATCGCTTACACAAGTTATCTTGAAATAAATAACATCACAAAGCGGGAAAAGTACGAAGAAAGGCGGATTAATTATTTTAAACTGCATGATGAAATGGGTCTTCCGGCCCAGAAACAAAATTACGGCAAAAGCACGTAGCCATCTTATAAAGTGAGTACCCTTAATGTTAGAAGGGGTACATTTCGCAAAACTTTGCTATTTGCCTCCATCTGTGTGCATTCAAAGTGTGGGACCTTCTAGAGCAGGCACGTCAAACCGCGCCCGCACGAGCCACTTGCCCGCCTGGGGAGTCCGGCGCTATTGGCAGGGGCAACTTCCCACGACTCCGCACCCATTTCCCCTTAACATTCAGAAAGGGATGTGCACGCTGGGGCGACGGGAGGCGGTGAATAGTGGCTTCATACGAAAATACGTTTGCCAGATTTGTTCTATTAAATAACCGAGAGTTGTATTATGTTCACACTCTTCACGACTTATTACTATTTGATCTTCATTTTCATACTAAATTCTCCCTTTTATAAACATCTTTACTAAGTGACAGGACTATTTTTGAATGCCGAATTCTTTCATTTTTCGTTTTGTGCTGTGTTATTAAATCATTCAATTTATTTTAACAATACTGTGAAAAAAATTAACAAATCTCTGTAAATTAACAATTCTCGCTTACGAACGGACAGCGCTCTTAACAGACAAGGATATTTGTCGGTTAAATATTCTAACCTGAACGTAGAAAATGCTTTGTGTAGAAAATGCGTGCTTTTATATCACTCTTAAGTAAACAGGATTATAAAATCAAGATTATTTTGTTTCAATTTTTGAAATTTTACTCTCAATTAAGAATTTGAAATCTGACTGATGTATTATTTAATTTTAATGAATCATTTCTTCTCCTTAAAGAGAAAATAATTATTGTCAAGTAACTTCTCTCAGACTGTCATGGACTAGGTATTCAGTGACGTACCGCCACTCTGGAGTAACAATTTCTGCAAATTTGGAAAATTCAGAGTGTTTGCCGGAAATGAGATTAGCGCCGCTTTTTAAAGCATTCTCTGATACATACGAGGAAATTAAAAGAACGAAATTTAGAGCATTTAAAAAATTGTTTAAAAAAGCACCCGAAAACTACTCATTTTCAAAATTTGCACATGACCTCATTTCAAGATCTGTCTTTATAGAACAAATTTCATTCAGAAAAAATCTGTATCTTCAACCAATGTTGTATTGTAAAAAGGCGCCAAGAAATTATTTGAATGTTTCCAACTTTTGAAGAAAAAAAATAGTTCAACGAAAAGAAATCTGCACCATTCTTTTGAGCGTCCTTTACGCTATCCGAAGACAAAGTTTAATAAAACTAGGTGCTGAAACATCACGTAATTTCTCGCCATTAGTAGTGGTTATACTATTTATACCACAATTTCTCTGCATATTAACACATCTGAGTCATAAGTTTTTGTAAAACTCATTTGAAATCGTGCAACATTTGGTGCGAAAATTAAATAGCTTCAAGCAATAGATTTTTAAATCAAAACTTAAATGAAAAAGAGCGAGAAAGTAGAAATTTATTTCTGGCATTGAATTCATTGTATACGGTATGCAGTGTATTCACGAATATTTGGTAGTAACATATAATAGTTAATATTAAACACTATGGTATTGTAATATTCTACAAAAGGATTTCTTAATATTACCGCGGACAAAACACAGCCGTCATAGTCTCCATTTTGTGACGTCAGTGTCTCAGTGCGGTGTTACAACAATGGGTTATAACAATTAAAGGACGCAATTTAAATTAAAATAACAGAAATATAATGTAAATATAATAATAATAAAATGAAATTAGAAATAATTTACAAATTCTAACTTACGTAGTATCCATCTGCGTAATTTGGGAGTGGGCGAGTGAAAGTTAGCAATCTTTATTTCATATTTATTTCAAAGAGGATTTAAATAATTTCTAAAAGATTAATTTCTAAACGTATAACAAAAGCGGCAATGTAAGAAGTTAACAAAGAAATATGAAATAATATACACATTCCAACATACGTAGCATCAACCTTCTTCAAAACACCTCTGAAATTACAATCAGGAAAGGAAGGATTTTCAGAGCGGGCGACTAATTTTGATGCCCAATTACTAAACAAATACTCAAATTTTTTTAAAAATTCAACATGAGCTTGTTTGAATATCTGTTTCTGATGAACACATTTCGTTAAGAAAAAAACTGTAGTTCAAAATTGTAGTTGAAGGATGAGGCCGAAAAATGTTTAATTTTTACAAAATCAGGCTTTTCAACGAACATGAAACCTGTACAATTCTCATAAGCTTCCTTTATGATATCTAATTTAAAAAAAGTGAGGTTTTTAAGAAAAAATGGTTTAAAGAAAATAAAAATTGCCTATGTTTGACCAAAATTTCGCAAAAAATATACATCTTTTTTTGAAAAATCGGACATGACCTTATTTGAAGATGTTTTTGATGAACACATTTCATTCAGAAAAAAAAATGTATCAACTGTAGTTGTAGGAAGACGCCGAATTTTTTTTAACTCTTTTCAACTTTCGAAAAATTGGACGGACGGACGGACGGACGGACAGGCGGGCGGACGGACAGGCGGGCGGACGGGCGGACGGACGGGCGGGCGGACGGGCGGGCGGACGGACGGACGGACGGACGGACGGACGGACGGACGGACGGACGGACGGACGGACGGACGGAAGTTTTATCGCCTTTTTTGAATTTTCGAGTCTTGGTGACAGTTTGACACGACAGCGCATGACGCAGGGAGATAGCGAGCTCGCAATTATTAGCCTATCGCACTAGCGATGAAAACTACACTAATTGATATGGAGACCCGGTCTTCGAGGACCCTGCGGGCCACATAACTGTATGAGAAATCTGTGAAAAATAGGCAAATTACCTAACGTTTTCTACCAAGCCTATTTTATTCACTTGCGTATAACTTAATATTAACACTAAATTTATTCCTTGTTCTCCCTTTTGAGGATTACGCATAATAACTATTTCGTCTCCACTTTGCCCTTCTATTGTAAAATTTTCATTGATTTTATTCGATGTCTGTTTCAGATTCGTCAAGAGGCTGTTTGCACATCTTCAGTTTATTTATGGCTTGTGAATCGCTAGCGTGCTTTTGATCTTTCTGTTGGTATGTTGTAGGTTTCAGTAAGTATTTGAATAATGGATTGAAAGTCCTCTGAAAATTAGTGAAAATTTGAATTATAATTTTATTCTCTCTCATTTCAATAATATTTTAATAACGCAATTTCATGTCTTTCCATATTTTCCAGCAATTTTTCGAGTATTGTGTTTTGCAGGTTAATCTGTTAGGACCATTTTTCTGAATAAACTCTTGCTCAATGTGTTCTCTAGATTGGAAAAATTACGTGTTTTACACAATATTCCGTAGCAAGAAGTACGAGAACAATGACAATCATTCCAGGCAGCAAAGTAAACAATTCTTCAAGTGAAAATATTTCATTTATTCCACAACTCGATTCCTGTTTTAGTGGATGTGCACGCGGTATCGATGTACAACTTTACTGTCGTAAATCCCGTAACAGGAATTAGAAATTATAACACAGAAACTGAAGATGTTCACCCCTGTCTAACATTTATCATAATACGAGAGCTCGATTCAAGATCGCATCTAACAATTTTTTTTATTTAATAAGTCTTCATTACAAATATACATTTCACTACCTAGCACTATATAGCTGGATCGAAAGTCCCCATTACAAAACCAACATCGTACAGTGCGTAACAATATTCTTCACCTAACCGCCTCAAATCAGAGCCCACTGTCCAGGGCAACCGTGAGCACACGAATGGCCAAACGCAATATATCAAGCTCGGTTCTGGGAAGGCATACGTGTACAGAAAAGGTATCGACACATTTCGTCTTGTCTCAAACTGTCCTTTCATTCTTCCAGGCAAAAAAATCTTGCATATTGATTTCGGATTATTCATTCAGAGGCGAATTTACCATTTTCGATGCCCCAAGCTTAAATATTGTTGAGCCCCCCTCCGTTTTACTGGCAACAGAAACATTTTTGAGATTGGAGATTTTAATATTTTTACATATTTTAATATTTAGACATACAGAAAACAATATACGATAGATGAACAAGATAGAAATGCAGAAAGTTCCATTACTGAAATTAATATTACAAAATACGATTTAAAAGTTTTGAAGATGAAAGTACAGTATTTCTTTATAAAAAACATTTAGACGAAAAGCTAGCGAACATTACATACAATTCCACTGAAGAACAGTACCAACGAATATTAAGTTGTTTACACGATTCGGCGAATGAAGCTCTCGGTATTTGTCATAATTCTCCAAAATCAAAATTACTTTATTATTGGAATGAAGAGATAGAAAATGAGGTAAGAAAAAAGAAAGAAAAATATCTAAAATGGTTAAATACAAAAGAAATTCAAGATAAAATAGAATTTAAGGCGCAACAAGCTAAGGTTAGGAAAAAAGTAGCAGATATTAAAAATTTAAATTGGAATAACATGTGTCAAAAAATAGAAAATTTTATTGAAGGAAGGAGAAATACAGAAGCAAGGAAAATTATTAAGAAATTCAGGAAAAATTCCCGGGGAAATAAACATATTAAACATATTAATATTCAAACACGGGAAAAGTATTTCCAAGAATTACTATCAGAAAACAGAAGAATATTTAGATAACACAAGAAATATTAAATACATAATGTTGATAATAGCTACATTACTGTAGTATCGAAATTGTGAAGAAATCAAGTAAATCATTAAACTAGTGGTGCTACAGAATGGCACAGACTTTCCCGTATTAGTTTTCTATTTCCTTGGGTCTTCGCTAGCTATTCGGAATTGCCACAAACTCTTTCTTGCCAGCTGTCATCTATCACCGCCAAAAGTACATTTTTTGTAATTTTCTGAATTTTTCGGTTTCCTATTGGTACTCCCACCAGCGGGGCACCGCCCCAGCCGGGACAAGCTCTCAGCTGCCGACCAGTCTCCCGGCATGTGTGGTAGTGTAGTGCATGTTAGTGTAAGTGTGTGTGTGTAAGAGGAGAGGAGAGGACAAGGAAGAGGAAGGTAAGCTTGCGCGCGGTCCGTGGCCCTTTTGTTAGGGTACTGCTCCGGCATTCGCCTGGTGTTGATCGGAGAAACCACGGAAAATTACCGATCAGAGCAGCCGGCCGCTAGAATTCTCCTCCAGACAGCAACTGAAATCGACCTAGTGTCGAAAACCCTGCCGCCGTCGGGCCTCGAACCTAGGGCCTCCCGGTCAGAGGGACCGCAGTGGCATGAGGTCGATGCACTGAGCCATCTCTCCCGGCGCGCCGCGGCGTGGCGGCGTCGAGCGCCTGGAAGAGCAGCGAACCCGATGACCTCGTGAGTTTCTTGCCTTCGTCCCACCCCCGGCGGCGGCTGCGGCGGCGGCGGGCAGCTCGGGAGAACAATGACTCTCCAGACGAGAGCAGCGGCGACCTCAGCAAGTGGCAGCCCTCGAGAGCGCGAGAGGCGAGCCGCCCCCGCCGCCCGCGCTCGATCAAAGAGACTTCGGGGACGTGCCTTGTCGCGGACCGGCGTCGTCGCTCGTCGGCGACTGGCCCGTAGCGCATAGGGCGGACGGACGGACGGACAGTTCGCTATTACATGATAATAAATCGCCATTGCGTAATAATAAATTGCACATATAGCAAGGAAACTAAAATTTTCAAAAAAATGTAGGCCTACATAACCTCAATAGAAAAACTAAATATGGAGAATAAATTTTAAATCTCTATCTTCAATTTTGTAGTTGTATGAAGACGCCGAGAAAAATCGAAGTGGAACCAGATCGACCGGAGAATATTCATTTTAATAGGGAAAAAACACCTACGTATGGTTAATGGTGTTCACAGACTGACAGACGGACGAACACATTATAATTGATTAGAACCAACAGAAATAATAATTGTTACTGCAAACTAGTCATGTAAATTTTCAGACTTAACCGTGAAAATCGGATCTATGCCACCTTTATGGGTATATTTTACTCTGATCTTTCAAAAAATGTGATGAAAATATTTGGAGCTATTTTTGAGAAAATTTTGAAAACGTCCGGGGGGCTTCTCAATATCGCAGCTCCTCGAGTGAAACCAGATCGACCGGAGAATATCCATTTTCGAAAAAATCCAACCTAAGGTTTACACGCTGGAGGTGTTCACAGACTGGCAAACGGAGGTCGGATTTTTTGAAAATAATAATAATAATAATAATAATAATAATAATAATAATAATAATTTTTTGGAATCAGGGGACCCCATAATGTGTATTTCCGTTGAAATCTCGAAATCGATTTTCCGCAGAATTATATAACTTTCTCTACACCATATGTATATTACTCCGTATATGCGAGAAATTAACCCTAGAATGCATACAGGGGTTACGCGTCACCCCATCTCACTTTTCAACATCGTACAACTTTTAAAATATGAAGTTGGCAAACATGAAACACTGTGTAATCTCTAACAATGGGAAGTACTTTAAACTGCGATTTACTTCGTTTGAGTTTTACTTTGGGACTCGTGGATATATTGTGCTCGGGTTGGCCAGTAACCTCTGTATGCTGTTTACGTTGTTTTTGCGATGTCAAGGATAAAGATAAATGTGAATGCTTTGAAATTTGAAGAGCAGATTGATCGCTGGGTTAGTGAAAGCGAAAGCGATGATAGTGGGAGTGGTTTTACTGACTGTGAAGATAATGCTTCAATTCAAAGTGAATACAGTAGTGTCATTTCGGAGAACGAACTTTCAGATATCGACGATGCATCTACAATAACTTCTGATGTGTAAAAGGGGAAAAATGAATTTACTTGGAGCTGGAGTGAACCCCGACAGTCACGAACACCTCAAAGAAATATTGTTCTAAGAATACCTGGTGGCAAGAGAGCAGCAAAAAAGGTTTCATCACAACTTGAGAGCTGGAAAATTGTATTTACTGATATGATCTCAGAAATTTCCAAATATACTAATCAAGAAATAGAACGGCAAAGGGAGAAGTACACAGATGCCAGATATATACATGACACGGATTCTTCAGAGATTTTGGCTCTAATTGTTCTATTATACTTTTCTGGTTCCCGCAAGGATGGACATTTGTCTGTTTAAGAGATGTTCGATAAAACAGGTCCACGTGTTTACCATGAGCCAAACTCAATTTAAGTTTTTGTTAAATTGCTTGCGATTTGACGACAAAACAATTAGAAATCGAGATGACAAGTTCGCTCCCATTCGTGAACTCTGGACGTTTCATTTCAAATTACCACGAATTTTGTACCATAGATGAACAGTTACTGAGATTTCGTGGACACTACCCATTTAGAGTATATATTAAATCAAAAGCTGACAGATATGGTATCAAAATAGTAATAATGTGCGACGCAAGAACCTACTATATGGTCAGTGCAATTCCCTACATAGAAAAAGAACCTAGAGAAACAACAGAACCATTGCCAAATCAGAATGTGAAAAAATTGACGGAATGCATCCATGGAACTAACAGGAACATCACCATGGATAATTGGTTCATGTCGATTCCTTTAGCTGAAACTATGATAAAAGATTATCATCTTACAGTAGTAGGAATACTCAGACATAACAAGAGAGAACTCCCTTCACAATTTCTTTCAAATAAATTCAAAGCGAGTTGTCGTCACAATTCGCTTTTCAGAAAAATATAACTTTGGAATCTTTCACCCCGAAGAAAGCCAAATCAGTATTGCTTTTATCTACAATGTGTTTTACTAAAACAATGATACTACAAAGAAACCTAAGATGATAGAGTTTTATAACTCTACAAAAGGGGGGAGTTGACACTTTCAACAAAATGGTTCATTCCTATACTGTTGCAAGAAAAAACAGAAGATGGCAATTTAGGTACTTCTATAGAATACTTGATCAGGCTGGCATTAATTCTCATACTGTTTAAGATGTATCAAAGAAAGGAAAAAATTAAAAGACGCAAATTTCTTATGATGTTGAGGCTTCAAATGTCGAGAGAGCACCTTGAGAGACGCTTGTCCAAGAATTTAAACAATGAACTCAGAGAGACCATTTCAGGTCTTCTAGGAAAGAAAGAAAATGAAATTCCTGAAGAGAGATATACCAACTCCTGTTAGTTTTCTCTTTCCTTTGGTCTCAGCTAGCTATTCGGACATGCTACATTCTCTTTCCAGCCACATCTTTTTGACATTTTCTTAACTTTTCGGTTTGCTAATAGTAGAATGGAAATATTATTTTAAGAATATTAAAGAACAGTAAAAGCCAGTCCTAAATAGCAATTAAAAAAAGAGCCGTTTTTAAGGACATGGGGTTAAGCGCTACGTAAATTTGAAACTTGAACAATGTGCATATGAACGATGTAAGAGATCTTAAAAAAATAATAGACGGGTAATTTCTGCAACAAACAAATAAAAAAAAATAAAAAAATGAACTTTACGTCATATTAAAGATTGCAGTTAGCACTATCGTTGGAGCCTTTTATAAGAAAATAATTTTTTCTGAAAGTGCGGTATTTTGTGCTAGTTTCCATAGAAACTATTGAGTTTAATAATTTGAGTTTAATTAAATAATGTCATATAAAGTTTCACAACTTTATATGGCATTATTTAAAGCACATGTACTCATAAATACAATAATGTTAACAAATCGCGCTAATGTAAATAATAACAACATGAGAGGCAAGTCAAAAAAATTACATTTTTGCAACTTTTGAAAAAACAAAAGAATAGAGCAATATTGCATTTATGTCATCTAATAGAGTACATACGTACTCTATACTAGATAGAGTACATACATCTAATAGAGTGCATATGTATGTATAGTATAGGGAAAGTTTTGTAATGCTTTCTCTTATACTATATGTGTAGTACATGGGAAAGTAAAAACTGACAAACAATTCTCAACTTTCTGTGTGGCTGAGACACTCTTCACTCATAAATGACAACTTCCTTCCCCAGTATTTAAAATGTAAATATAAGAGAACATTATTAATATTCTTAACTTAACAATCTCAGGCATCTCTTGGCAAAGGGGCCAAATTTTCAAGTCCTTCTACATGAATATTTAGAAGATTCTCTCCCAATCTAGTGCACGTAGTACTACCTCTGCTTTGCTTCCCACTGTAACTATTCTACAATAACCACCACCAGCCGTCTCTGTGGTTGCAGTTATTTTCTATATTTACTGACAGCATATTTTATTGAATTCATGAATAGCTGTGTCATATGAGAAGTCCAATTATCATACGATGACCAAAAGGTCTAATCTCTTGATCATAACTTTATCTTTTTTAGTCTACGGCATGCACTTTGTTTCTTGAAGTTAAAAATTGTTTGCAACTTAAAATAGTTGGACACACTTAATTTGAGGTCATCCTCAAATTTTACATCCCAGATCTGCCAATGACAACAGGTACATTGCTGCATTTTATACTTGTAAAATATTGCTGTACAGCAACATTTAAACTTTTGTGCAAGATTTAATGAGCAGATGTGAAAATTTAATGTTCTACTCAAAATTGGTTGTCTAACAATCTATTATGTACATAAGTTAGGTTTCAATAAAGAACTTAGTTCTGTTTCCAAAGTCAGAATGTCAATCACTTTTCAATTTCCTCAGATTCAGCAAGTACGGTAACTTGATTTGTATTAGAGGGACTTTCTAATATTACTGAGAATTTGAGTATTGAAGTGAAAACATTTTTTATTATTATTATTATTATTATTATTATTATTATTATTATTAATAGTAACTGTTTTAATCATGAAATAGTACATTGAATATTAAATGCACTCATGATTCCATATCTCTGGTGAGTTCTCTTGTAACTCTAGCACATTTACTGGTTCAAATGAAACCTTCATCCTACTTATTTTGACAATCATTATTTCAAGATTAAATTTCATATATGAATTACAATTTATTTCATTTTTCTATTACCTATTTCAAAGTACTAAAATTGAAATGCACTTTAGGATCATGTATTTCACTGAACCATGAAATATAACAGTTTACTTTCATCTACTGGATCCCCACCAATGAAGTGCTGGCATTTTTACCTTGGAAACAAAAAGAAGGAAGCTGCAAGTAAATAAGTTGAAAATACGTAGTTTTTTACTGTTTATTGTAGCTAACACAAATTCTATTCTTGAATGTGTTCCATTACCACATGCAACCCTTGTTAATACTGTACATGATGTTTACCCAAGCTTTTGCTAGTGTGAACTGTTTTTATTTTCAGCAGTGAAATATTCAATATTTACAATTCATCTCTACAACTAAATAAATTATAATAAAAATGTTCTTTTCCTTGGACTATTTGACTCCATTTTATTAGCAATACCAGTGAATTTTAATACTTTATTTCAGTTTGTCACAAGATACCTGAATAAAATTTTCTTTCCTAAAATGACACAATTTGTACACACTTACAAACATTCACCGATGAGTAATAAAGCACTATGGTATCATTTTCTTAAAAAAGTACTATCCAATGGACTGAAATGGAGGTCCTACATCAACACCATTCTGCAATAGACATGGAATAATTTTATAAAGCAAATTTTAAAAGAGCAAATGTTATGGCCAAATAATTGTTTCTATTAGTGCAATTAATAAAGGACATCAAAAGGTTTACTGCAAGCCTTAAAACAAGACCAGAACCATGTCTACAAAACATTTATTTACAATTGAATGAAAATACAATTACTAAGCTGTCTCCACAAGTAATACGTTTTAATAAAAAATAGCAATTATGTTCTGAAAAGAAAATATTGCAATTAATAATTTTAGCAAAGCGTATTTATTTCTACAAAAATAAAATTAAAACGAAGTTCAAAAAAAATTATTTGAATAATATTTGAATAGTTAATTTTAGTATTTTACTTTGATAAAATTCCTACATCAAATGCACCACAGAAACAATCATGCCAATATTTTCCCTCCTACCTCCTCAGTATTTTGTGTGGCTTGTACTATTTTACCATTTCCAATTACAAATTCCACTACTTCACAACACACATTCTTTATTATAACACATTTTCCTGTAACAAATTCTATTGATTGTACACATATGATAAAATGTAGGGGCACTTTAAAAGCTGACTAGGAGAAAATACATCGGTGGAAAGCATAAGGTAAACCGGTCATGGACAACTGGATTCTGTAATTACTATGCTTAACAAAGGAACAAAGAAAATTGCCTCATTTGAAATATATATTCTACACAACTAGTCTTAATACTACATGAACTAGAATGCGTTTAGTATAAACCTATTTGATTGATGAAAAATAAATTTCCATATATTGTCAATAGTTATTAGTTCTTATGCTATAAAAGACTGCACAAATAAAACATTTTAAAATCTAAAATCTGAATTATATTTACTAAGAGTTATGGTTCATTGTATTGTATGCTAATATTATTTTAATCTTTTGCTAGTATTGTATTAAGATACATTATACATTTGGCATAGCAAATTAGTAGCAGGGAGATGTGGTGCAAACAATGTATTAAATAAATCATTAAATTATTAGCCATAAATCATAGTTTTTAAATGAAATGTCTTGAATCAATTAAAATATGACATAAGAAGAAATTTAAAACTTACTATCTTATTCACATTATAATTGATTAGAACCAACAGAAATAATACTTTTTACTGCAAACTAGTCATGTATATTTTGCTAGTTTTCGATCAGGACATCATGAATCCATACCACCAAGAATGAAAATTGAATTATTCATATCTTGGAAATAATTCTGAGAGACACTAATGAAAAGTATGGAATTATGTCCATTTTAATTTTTATTCTGTTAGAAAATAAGTAACAAATGAAGCCACACAAAATTAACTCTAAAGCTTCTTACAGCATGGTTTTACTAAATGGCGGTTTGAACAGAAATTAAGACGTGTACAGTGTTCTGGGTGAGCAGCTCATTGCCAATAGGGAAATCAAGGGAAAATTTTGAGTCAATATTTTTTCTACAACCCTGTTAACCAATGAGGTGACTGCACATGCATACATATTTGGGTTTGTTTCTTCACTAACAAAAACACCAATACAATGTACACAGATTTTATAGTATATTGAAAGAACACTCAAATCTTAATCAATTCCAAACTAAAGATATAGACTGTTAGAGAATAATGCAAGCTGATAACACCACTTACAACTGCAATTAGAAAGAGGGGAACCAAACATGCTTGAATTCAATTGTCCTACATTTGTGTAGTCTGGATTTCATTAAAAAGAACAATAGCAAAACTAATAAGAAACAAATAATTTGTATTCTTACATGAAGTTTACAATAATTAAACTCCTGATTAGCTGAAACGTGTTAGTTTTCATCTGTATAGTTTATGAAAATCAGTCATGTCAATAATGCTTTACACACTTTCTTGGGTAACTGATGTTGCAGACAAATCACATGATATAAACATTCACTCTAATATATTACTTGAACTACAGAACACAGATATAAATCTCAAGGCATTAAGGTTTTGTGGCCATTAGATAGCATAGATGAAAAGATCAACATTCAATTCTATGAACCAAACAGCAGACTAAGATTATGATAATAAATCTCTGTTTTTCAAAAAGGAATTATGTACAACTTGTTTCTTACATCAGATAAATAAAAATATTTCTGTAATTCGGAGGAAAGGGGGACTACATCCTTATTTTTCCCTTCCAAAAAAAGGATATTTTAATTCCAATTTCATTGTTCTTTCTGAAGGTATTGATAACTATGACCAAAGGATTAAAAAAGAAAAAGTGATTGAACATCATGCCATTTTTGCTTACGTAAGAATACAATACCTTTGAATTGCTATTCTGTAACTACGGAACACGTGACTGTAGGTAAACGTAGGTAACACGTAGGTAAACAGAGGCATGAGTACGTACTGAATATTCGATTTAAGCCTACTTGATCAGACCGCTGACACACTTGGGAGTTTCCATAACACAATGTACTCATATGTGTAAGTTATTTTTTTTTAAAAATCACAATCAAAAGAGATTAACAGATCACATTAAAGAACTTATAATCTTAGTCTACCATTCCTTCATGTATGAACAAAATCTAACAATAACAACAAACATTTCCAACACATTCACATCCTCAATCACATTACTTATGGCATGTTTTGACATGTTTTACATGGTTGAATATCATATGCACACCACTGTCATATCATGCAAAATACTTGTACATATTTTGAAAAAATAAAGTACGAACAAAATCTCTTTTCATACACTTAAAGGGATATGAAAATATCACGATAAGAACCTTAAACATAAATCATTATTTTTAATATAAAAATATCTCAAAAATGGCAAATTAGTTGAAGGTGGGCTTCATTTTATTTTTGAATAAATAAAATGGAGAAAAAAAAATCTTATCTTTGCAACCTTTCTAAGTTTAAGGCAAGGAGGACACAAAAAGTAGAAGAGCCTATTTTACTCACCAAAGAATTAACAAGGTTTAAAAGTAATACATTATCAATTACTTCCCATAAATGTGAACACAATTTGATAACAAAATCAATGATGTACAGAAAGTGTTGTTGGTACAAAATTATTGTAATTGAACAACAAATGGCAATTCCCTTTCACATTCAAGAGAATAATAAAATACTGAATATACTATGTAAAAATAATTGTTTAAAAAAAGTTACACTTATTCAGTTTCACTGAATACTTCTACTTGGATACAGGTCACTACTAGTTGAAACCATGATATGTTTCACTCACTGGGCTCATATTCAATATAAAATACATCACTACAGTAATAGGTACCGTCAGCTAGTTTCATCATGGAGAAAGCTGCTCAAACATTAAAACAGAATTCACAATTCATATCAGATTCTTTCAATGATTGACATCTCACTACGTCTTCTATACACTACACACAGAATTCTCAATTAACTATATTTCCAAAGCTGCATGAAGTTTCAGATAACTACTGGTTTTACACAAAAACTTTTCTAAAATCTTTTAATTTGTTTTATAAATCTAATGACAAAGTTATTGCTGCAGGGACAAGACATAAAAAGCACTAAACGAAGTATCTGGGCACACAAAATTAACAGCACTGTAGCCTGTTCAAGGTGCCAGATGGATCTGGCCTAAAATCTCACCAGGCAACCAGTGTATTTCACCAATCATAGTCCACCCGTGTCACTTTGCAACAAACAATAATTAAATATGAATGAACCTGCAGTATTATACAGCAAATGGAGCCATAGCTTACATTTTTAACACCTGACAAAGAAATTTAATGGCAATTGATAATCCTACTCCCCAGGTGCCGGGATAAGAACTTCAAATTTGTCTGGTGACTGAGATGTTTCACCAGGAGCAGGAATAAGAACCGTAAATGGTTTTGTGTCCTGTTGCACAGGTGACTGTGGTTCAATCTGAGATTGAGGTTGCGACTGAGTTAGTGTAGATTGTTGAGGTTGTAACTGTGACTGCTGTAACTGAGATTGAGGTTGCGATTGAGTTAGTGTAGATTGTTGAGGTTGTAACTGTGACTGCTGTAACTGAGATTGAGGTTGCGATTGAGTTAGTGTAGATTGTTGAGGTTGTAACTGTGACTGCTGTAACTGAGATTGAGGTTGCGATTGAGTTAGTGTAGATTGTTGAGGTTGTAACTGTGACTGCTGTAACTGAGATTGAGGTTGCGATTGAGTTAGTGTAGATTGTTGAGGTTGTAACTGTGACTGCTGTAACTGAGATTGAGGTTGCGATTGAGTTAGAGTAGATTGTTGAGGTTGTAACTGTGACTGCTGTAACTGAGATTGTGTTTGGGGCATTTGTGTTTGTTGTAATTGTTGTTGCAACTGTTGTGATTGAAGTCGTGGTTGCTGTTGTAGTTGTGCTTGAGTTTGCAATTGAGGAGGCTGTTGCATCTGGGATTGTGGTAGTTGTGTTTGCTGTTGTTGTGACTGAAGAGGTGTCTGAAGAGATTGTGTTTGAAGCTGAGGAGATTGCAGTTGGGTTTGTAATGGTTGACGTTGTGTTTGCTGAGACTGGAGTTGTTGAACTTGCAACTGTTGCTGTTGCTGCTGAACTTGCAATTGTTGAGCTTGAAGCTGTTGTGGTGATTGTCGTTGTTGTTGCTGCTGCTGCTGCTGCTGTTGTGGTTGCTGTTGTTGTGGTTGCTGTTGTGGTGGTGGAGGTGGTGGTTGTGACTGCTGCTGCTGCTGCTGTTGTGATTGTTGTGATTGTTGAGGTGGCGATTGCTGCGTCTGTGGCTGCTGTTGCTGTGACTGTGACTGTGGCTGTTGTTGTTGCTGTTGCTGTTGTTGTTGTTGTTGCTGCTGTTGTGAGTTATTGGGGAGGTCCATATGTTGCCGTGAGTGTAAGGCAAGATGATTCTTCTGGAAAAATGCTTTCCCACATTTGTCACACACGTGTTGTCGAATGTCACAAGTACCTCCACTGTGGCGTTTGTTGTGTTGAGCCAGTCCATGTCTCTGAGTGAAACACTTGCCACAATCTGAACAAATGTATGGTTTTGGTTTTGGCATATTATGTCCCATGGTACCTGTGACTATTCCAGTGTTTGCAGTTATCTGTTTGATGTTATTGACAACTGTGTTCACTGTCTGTGGCTGTGGACACAAAAAGTGTGCAGCTGGTTGTTGCAGAGCAGATGCAAGACCACACAGATCAGCAACAACATTTCTATCCCCTGCATGCAGGCGATAGTGCAGTGCCAATCCTTCCCGACTGGAGAAACAATTTCCACATTCCCTGGACATAATAAGAAACATTACTAAGATTGTTGTTAGAAACTACAAAGAAGGAAAAATTATTCAACAATAACCTCTTACATCTACCAATTCAATAGTTTGTCTCAAAGTCCAATAGAAAACCATGTAGAAAAATTAGTAGATATCAAGCATTCAAATGCAATACTCAATTCAGCAGAAAAGTTAATAAAATAATGGACTTCACGGAAAGAACTGATATAATTGTTCAAACAGGAGAGTCCGCTCAAAAATCAAAATCCTGGCCCTCAAGACTGGTGATGAAATAAAGGGAACCTAGCACCACATTGTAAGAAAATTAAAATAGTAAAGAAAATTAAAAATCCAGACGTGTTCGGATTTCATCAAATAACAATTGACAATGAACTAGGTCACGTAAACAATGTTGCACATCGCTGATCTTTAAAAATGCACAATATTTAAATACTTAACAACAACTAGAATGTGAATTACAATAACTAAGGATTAATATTCAGAGGTGCTATTATGGAAAGTCAATGAAACTGCTGTGTAAAATGGCAAACATTGAGACATTTTTGAAACATTTATAATTTGAATAAAAATTTTAAACTATTATTTGACTATTTATAATCTAGTTAAAAATAACATAAAAGAAAAGTAAATATAATTAAAAACAAGTAAGATATAATACATAATTGATATTACTGAAATTGTAAAGAAACAAAATATTATTTTTAAATACTTAAAAAGGGTACGTAATTCTAAAACTTGAGTAAAACTAATTTAGTAGAGGAGTAGGAGACTCCATAAAAGTTATCAGAAGATATTAGAGACAAAATGCTAAAAGCAAGCAAAGCAATAGCCACCAACAAGACACATGAAAATAAAACCAAAAGTGACGTACCTGAAGTAAACATTTACAGATGATTTGTTTTTGAATTGAGTTATTCACATAAAAATGGTTCATAAAAAGAGTTAATAGAAATCAAAAATGAAGAAATGAACAATACTATTGGATGAAGCAAAGGATGAAAAAGAAATATGGTGAATATGGTGTAAATCAAAAATTAGTAAGAAGTGTAATTAGACAATTTAGAGTCGCATGTTGAAAAACAGGTTTTATTAAGAATATTGCAATAATTAAGCTGTTCAAAAAGTTGCATTTGAACATAGCTCAAAGACACAGACTTTTAATCAGCAACTTAAAAGGTAAATGTTGGAGTGGAAAAAACTCTTTAAAAATTGTAAATAACATTTCATATAAAAAATTAAATAGTACAGTTGTGTGAGAAGAGAATATATAGCCAAGCCGTATACGGAACTGGTAATGAATCAGAAGAAAATTGATAAAATCTTAAACGAACTGGATGGATAGGTAGTGAAAGTTATTCAATTATCTTCTGTCATTGAAATTTCTATTTTTAGATAATTAGTCCAGATTTACTTTACAGCCGTTATTAAACATATTGAAACCAAAAACACATTGATCAGAAACCATATTTTTGATTGAAGAATTGTATTGAAGTGTTCTCTTAACATTGAATTTTTTACATCTCAACGTTACAAGGACTATTTATTTTTCCTCTCTTCACGAATCTTCAATAAATTCTGTTAGTTTTTGATGCTCATTCTGGTCTCTCACGCCACAGAAGGGGTGAAATGGCTTCCATTAATGATGTAGGAACTTTTTCTTACAGAGAGTAGAAATAGATTTCAAACAATGACAATTTATTTAAGACTCCTTAAGAAGAGGGAAAGTAGTCCTTGAAACATTGAGATGAAAAAATTTCAAAATTATAAGAACATTTTAATAAAATTCTTCAATCTAAAATATGGATTCTGATTAACATGTTTTTAGTTTCAATAAATTTAATTTAAAATGAATACCTGATTAAAAACTCAAAATAGTAAAAGTTATTATTAAATTTAATGATTACAAAAAGAAATAGCATGGATCTGAAAGTAAAAAATCTGCCAATCTTTATATTGACAAATACACTTTTCAAAAGTAATTGGACAACTTTTGGGGCAAAAAATGTGAATTCTCCACAATGTAATACAATTTTGCTGTGGGATAATATTAATGGTATGTCATCTCTCAAGAGTTGAATTTTACTTTGAGAAATTAATTTTGTAAATTGCAAAATTGCATAATACTTATTATTATAATAATCATAATTCAGATGTGATTTAATTTCATTAAATGAAATGATTAAGTTATTGTGAAGAGAGCTGAAAAGGGAGAAAACTACCAAGTACTAAATTAATAGAGGAAATTATACATGAAGGAATCAGACTTACTGCACACTTCACAGAAAGAAATATCTCACATATATTTTTAATGTTTAAATCAGATTGTCAAAGTCAGCTTCAAAATAAAAAGGAAAAATTAGAATTTTCTTTCAAAGTATACTTTATTAGGTTGTCAAAATGTTTATTTCTACAAAGAAGTCCGAAGAACTAGTCTTGATAGCTACTTTGTTAAAAACTCTTTGAATTTATACTAAAATGAAAATACACTATTTTAACACAAAAATCACTACATATTTGATTTATTTCTAACCTCACTTTGTAAATGCTATAAAACGTTTTGATAAAACTAAACTTATTGGCCAAAACCATTAAAATGCCAAGTGACATTGCCTTGCTGAAAACATATACATAATTAAGCATCAAAAATTCCAAAAACAGGTGAAGCCATTATACACTAAAACAGATGAAGCAACAGGAATTAACAGGAAGACTCGCAATGTATAACAAACGAAAATAACGATAGTAATAAAATTGGTATTTCAATTTGCATGTCAACTTTATGCTGACACTACGAAATAGACAAAAGAAAACCTTAGAAAAATGGAGAAAACCAAAAAATCTGAACATACCTGCATACAAATGGTTTGTCACCAGTGTGCATCTTGGCATGTTCAGTAAGATCTATCTTTCGAGTAAATGTTTCACCACAATGTTGACAAACAAATGGACGTTCCTCTCCTGTGTGAAGGCGAGTATGAGCCAGAAGAGTGCGCTTTTGAAGAAACTCTTTCCCGCACACTTCACATGAATGAGGCACACGTCCATGTAAGCGACCATGATTCACTAGCTCAAACTTTCGCGCAAAAGTACTACCACAATCCGGACACACATAAGGCTGTAGACCACCATGAAATCGTGAGTGAATAACAAGATGGTCTTTCTGTGAAAAAGACTCTCCACATTCTTCACATACATAAGGTCTCTCCCCAGAATGAAACTTGGTATGTGTAACCAAATGTCTTTTCTGGGGAAACGTCTGACCACATTCTTGACAAATGAAAGGTCTGTCTCGACTATGAACTCTTGCATGTGTCACTAAATGATGTTTTAGAGTAAATGATTTCTTACACTCCATGCATTTGTATGGACGATCACTAGTATGAAGCAGAAGGTGAGTTGACAGACAATGCTTATGGGCAAACGTTTTTCCACACTCAGGACAGACATGAGGACGTTCTCCAGTATGAACACGAGCATGTGTCACCAAATGATGTTTTAATAAAAATGATTTGCCACATTCTTGACAAGAAAATGGACGTTCCTTGTCTACACGATATTTATGCCCACCTACATTAGGTAATGTCACTGTAGTAGATTGCTGTTGAACTTCAAGTTTTGGTTGGACGTTATTGTTTGAATTAACAGTCTGCTGAGAGATGTTGGGATCAGTAGTAATAATATTGTTTGACACAGTAGCCTTTTTTAATAAGAACTCTCCGCATTCTTGTGCTGTCAATTGTAACGGACCACAAGGAGTCATAAAATGCTTTGCGGCACCAACATGCTTGTCAGTTGAGAACATCAAACCATTCCCTGTTCTAAATAAAGAATTTGTTTCACAATTGCACCCTTTTTCACATGCTATGTTGAATATATCATGTTTCTTTGTATTGGATGTACTGGGTTGCTGATGAGTATTGTTCTGTTGTTGCTGTAAACTTTCACTCATCAAAAACATAAAATTGCTATTCATGTTTCTATTTGAATTGTACTTTACTTGTTTATTATTGCAAATTTCTTTTCCAATTACTGTACCATTGGTAGTTTCATTGGCATCTAGTTGAAATTTTATGGTTGTTGTTGTTGTGGTAGCATTAGTACATGGGTTATTACACTGTATATTACACTGAGTAGCAGCACTTAATGCATTCTGAGTGAGGGGAACAGTAGTGGTGGTTGAATACATTTGACAACTTGGACTGTTCTGAACTGCATCACGAAACACTGTGTCTTCCAGCTTGATTCTTTCTACAAGATGCTCAGAAACAACTCTCAAGGAGTCAAAGTGCATGGGTGACGTGCCGGTTCCCCATCCCAAGGGCGACTGATGGCTGAAAAATTACAATGGCATGACATTAATGCATTATTGAACCTAACTAAATTAATACCAATCCTAGTTTTCATTAATCAATAATGACAAAATTTTCGTTTAATCTTACGAAGACCGCATAAAGTAACTTTTTTTGCCTCCAAAAATTTGTTACAATAAATCGTATACATACCACACACATATTCAAGAGCATCTTGCAAAATGTGACTTGCAATAAAATCATAACAGCAAAATTACACCACGGCTAAACTGAAATCAGGCCATTTATAAGAAATCAACAAATCTTTTGTCAAGCAGCCATTTTCATCAAACATTAAGTTGTTGCCAACCTTTCCATTGGCGAAAAAGTCCCTAACAAAGAAAGTATTGTGTACAAATATATTTCGGTCCATGAATTACTGTTTCTAAACTTCGACAAATAGATGAGAAGTCTTTAGTGTTCTTGTAGGTTGGGATAAAAAAATTAAATTCAAGTAAGAATCTGTTATTTTTCTTAAGATATTCTAGTAGTAGTAATACCAACATTTTTTGAACAAATTGCACTACTTCCACATGACTATGTATTGTTTTCATACACACAAATCGTCGTAGATATTTCTACATTTATCTCCAAACAGTTAAAATAGAATATTTAAATAGCTTACACTGTTTCGCTTGGTACACATAAAGGTTCTTCTTTCACAGAACTACTGTGTTCTGAATTTACAAACAATGGATCTTCCTGACGACTCGACATGCCATTCTGTAGAAGTTGCTTTCTTCGTACAAAACAATCGCCGTCGGGGGGAGTTTTCAAAAGCGCTGATTTCAATATGTGAATGTCGCCGGTCAATTCAGTCGATGATGTTGCAATGTGATCATAACTACTCACTTCTCGACATTCTTCTGTTTGTTGAAATGGTTTCGGCGAGATATTTATTTTGTGTGTAGTAAAAGTATCTGGGCTAATTTTATCGGCATCTGCACTGAAACACGTAGAATTAATAGAAGCGTTTTGTTTAGCATCAAACAATTTCAAAACCGACCACTTTCGTGGAGCTAAACCCATTGAGGTCATTACTTATATTACATTTTATATTTGGATGAAATTGCTCACAATAACCTCAAAACACACTTATAAACCCCCGCAAAAAAAGCAGTGTTTTCGCTAATGAGGTACAATCTTCAATTCTGAGGTATGAGCATTTCGTTAGAGGAATAATTCGAATATCGCACAAACTAATCTCTCTATTCTATTAAACACTACAGCAAATTACTAATTACACAGTGACTGACGTACATTGATGCATAGACATCAGGTTCTCCACCAATACGACAAAACAATGTTTTCATTTCTGCAAGATGTAATAAAAGCATCTTGATGCCTTAAGGGTATGTGCAATACATGGTATTTTCATTTTGTGTTGTCACACATGTTATATTTATGAATTTAATATGAATTGTTAGTGCGGATCAATTAATTTGTTCGAATATGCGGCGATCGACAGATAGCACTTTCTCACAAGCTCTAACGGTATCTGTCGGCGGATGTTGGAACTACCAAGTGCTGCTTCGCTACTCTCTACTCAGAGAGCGCACGCCAATAAATAAATCTTGGATAAAAACATCTGCTCTGAAACAAATTATTTGATTTCAGCAAAAATATTGGTACATAAAGTAGGAACAATGAATGTGTTATCAGAATGCTGGATTAAGGACGGCAAAAAAAAGCCACTGTAAACCGCTATAATCCAAAGATATTGCTCAAGCCCAGTTATTATCCGCGCATGTTTTCTTCAGCCTTCACTTTGCTAGATGCGATAGGAGTGGGAAGTTTGATTATTTTGCAGACAGGAATATTATATCAAATCTGTAGCTCATTTTTCTATATAAAATAGTTTCTGTTACAGGGGAACGAATTACTTCTGGTTACACTAGTCTACAACGATTTTGTTAAATGGCTAACTCTTAGCTGTATCTTTTGGCTAACATTAGGCTAATGGCGAACTTTAGCTGTTTCTTTTGTACTTAACTATGTTAAAGCCGAATACAATAACAACTAGTAGTGCTACAGAATGGTACGGACTTTCCAGTATTTGTTTTCTAGTTCCTTCGGCCTGGGTTAGCTATTCGGAATTGTCATATACTCTTGCCAGCTGCCATTTGTCGCTGCCCAAATTACGATTATTTTGGGCATTTTCTTAATTTTTCGGTTTCATAATCGTAGAACTGAAATATTAACTTTAAAATATTAAAAAACACTAAAACCTCATTCTAAATCACAATTTTCTTTTAAAAATTTGGAGCCGTTTTTAAGAAAATGGCGTTTAAGCGCTACTAAACATGCGAAATTTGAAGCTCTTTTTCAGAGAAAATTTTTGAGTTTTCAAAAAAATTCATTAAAAAAAGTCATTTAAAGCACATACACTCGCAAATACAATCATGTTTAAAAATTGCTGGTAATGTGAATAATGGAGATGTGAGAGATCTTTAAAAAAATACATTTGTGTAATTTTGAAAAAAATCATATTAAACATTAGCGTCATATTAATAAAAGGTGCAATTAGCACCATATGTTCAAAAAGTTTGATGAAAATATTTGGAGCCATTTTTTAGAAAATGGCGTTTAAGCATTTCTAAAAATGCGGAAGTTTGAGTTAGTTTTCAAAGAAAACGTTTGAGTTTTCGAGAAACTTTACTTGCCATTATTTGAAGCGCATGTACTTATTAATATAATAATGTCAAGAAATCGCTGCTAATTTAAATATTAACGACGCGAGAGACAAGTCAAAATAATTATGTATTTGTAATTTTTGAAAAAATAAAAGAATAGACTAAAATGTTTATGTCATCTCATACAGTACGTTTTGTAATAACCCTACTAAAAGTTTAAAGAAAAATCTAGAGCCGTTTCCGAGAAAATTTTCTTTTTGTAATTATTAAAAATTGCAGATATTGCGTGAAAACGACTAAAATCTTTTTAAAAAAATTGCATGACCTTAAAGAAAGAATTCACTATGAAGAACAAATTTTATTCGAAGGAAAAATCTCTATCTTCAATTTTGTAGTTTGAGGAAGACGCCGAATAAAATTCAAACTTTTGCAATTTTCGAAAATTCAGAGTTAATAGTGAAAATCGGACTTATGCCACCTTAATAAGTGCATTTTACTCTATTCTTCCAAGAAATTTAAAGAAAAAATTCGAAGCCGTTTTTGAGAAAATTTTAAAAATGTCCGAGGGGCTTAATGTAAAGAACCCCCAAAAATTAACGGATGTTTTTCAAAGTCGCAGAGCATCGACTCAGGCCAGATGGACAGGAAAAAATCGTAAGCATAGTTTATGCGCTAGTGTTTTTCACAAACACCTTCGGTATCAAGGACCCACAAAACAGGCGTTCTGGCTTCACCATGTGTTAAGGTTTTTTTTCTTAATTCAGCAACGGGAGTTATCCACTTTTTCGTTATAACGGTCCGGAAACGAATTTTTTTCTGGCGAAAATTCGCCATTTTTTCGCGCGGCATTACTTTGCCTATAATACGAATATTACTCGGTGTACGTACGTATATGGAGGTATAAAAATTGCCCGCAGAGCACAGTTTTCGTGTAATTGCGCGTATCCTAAAACTACATATATTTTGTAGAAGCCACGCGTCGTTTATGCTGCGACGCTAGTTGCTTGCAGGTTTATTACAAGACGTTGGTCGCCAACAATGTATGATATTATAGTATCCACTCACTACATGAAATATATGCCAGACCGGTCAAATCAGTTGAGAAACTTCGCACATTGCGAAAGGAATTGCAGTGACTCACACGATGCGCCAACTCGGCGCGTGGGGTGCGTGGGTCACACATGTTAGCTGCGTCCTGCGTGTTGAGCGAGAAAGGTTGATATTTCTGTAGTGCACGACTCGTCTAGTGTTAATTTTTCCTTTCCCGTATACGTACGTATATAAGGAGTATATACTTAGTATAGGGAAAGTTATGTAATGCTGCGCGAAAAAATGACCAATTTTCGCCATAAAAAAAATTCGTTGCCGAGCCGTGATAACGAAAAAGTGGATAAATCCAGTTGCTAAATTAAGAGAATAAATCCCATAACACGTGGTGAAGCAAGAATCACTGTTTTGTAGGTCCTTGATACCGAAAAAACCAATTGAAAGCAAAACGTCTGTCTGTCCGGGAGCCAGCAAGACCGGGAGCCAGCAAGAAAATCGACGTATGATAAGCTCAAAGCTAAAACGTTTTGAGAAGTTAGCCAGTATTGTGAGGAACAAGGAAACGCAAGTATGGCGCCCTGTAGGTGTCAGCGTTGCGCTGCGCAATGTTTTAAATATGTCGAAAAAAAATCGGCCATGAGGAATAAGTACACAGCTAATTCTAGTTGTATATTGTTCGTTAGATAGCAAAAGTGTGAAGGAGTTGTATGTCATACCAAATCGGCGTCTCGAACTGTCCGCCATACTGAATTGAATGTGTCATTTTTTATGCGCGATTGGATAACAAGCTCAAAGCTATTTTTGTGGCCTTATGGTCGAAAATTATTTCTCGTTGCCGATGATGACCACGCCATACCGGTGCGGCGACTCTAAGTAGTCGCCATACTGGTTCAAAAATGTCAAACTTGTCACTAATACATGTATGATAGGTACACACCTGAGACAAATATTTTTCAATTGGTCGTAATGTCTAGAAGGCGAATCTGTAAGTGCCATACCAATTGGATGTCTCGAACGTGAGAAATTAACCTCTAAAGTTGCGAAAGATTTATATGTGTGATGTATCACAGGTACACGTGTCATACTTACGTTTTTGAAACATGTTTAACGTATGAAATACGAATATCTGTGTGCCATACCGATATTATGTCTCTACGAAGAGGAACAAACCTATATATTTGTAAAATGTTTTGAAAAGTAGGTGAATATAATTATGTTCTATTTATGCTGACTTTTCATATGTATTAATATTTGTAAAAGATGGTTACTGGAGAAATTCTATGACATTACTTTAACACTCGGATATCCTTATTTCGGAAAAACAATGTACAAGTTTTTAAAAAAAGTTTTATTTTTCTTTTAATACTGGAACACGAAGATTACCATAATATTTATACACAACATCAGTAGTGAACAAAACGTTAATTTATTTATGAATGTAAATGAAAAAAGTGTTGATATTGTTTAGAATGAAAGTATTAAAATAAAGCTACACACTAATCCAAGATGAAATTAGTTTCAAATAATAACAAATAACCAACTGATAGTTTAACATTAATTATATAAATGAATATTACCCATTTATAACAACTGCAGAATCTGTAAGCTCTTACGAAGACACAAATGAAGATGAAGAGGAAGACTATGACATCAATGAATCTAACTACTTAAATGAATTTTATTGTAACATACCGCCTATTAAATACAGCCATGAATCCTGTGGATGAGATGAAAAAGATACATACTCCCATATCCTTAATGTGGAAAATGACTGGATCAGTCAAAATAACTGGAAAATGATGGATTTTTAAAATAAAAAATAAAAAAAGTTTCCGGGCAAAAGTTTTGTTGACAAACATGATATTCGTGTTCAGCGACTCCAAAAACATAAAGGACCCAAAAATCAAAACTACACCAAAACTTTCCCGTTTTCTACCATTTGACTAGACTACGTTAGTTGTTCGTCGGGAGCAACGTGTTGTGACAAAATTCCTGTGCTGTGCGAATGAGACTGTAACAAACATTCGCAAGAGGTTAAACAATATTTATGGAGATGGCGCTGTAGATGATGCAGTGGGCGGGCTTCCAGATTATCTGGTGCATTCGATCAAGTGAATACTCAGGATCCCTCGCCGGACCGCGCTCTTCACATCCATCGGACAAGATGCAGCGCAATTTATTTATTTATTTGTCAAAAAACACCAAAAACTGTATATCACGTGTGGGGAAAGAGATTTACCTGCGCACATTTTCTTGAGGGCCAGAATAAAAAATAAAAAAATTTAAAAAAACGAAAGTAGAAAACGAAAAAATGAAGTCAGAAAATAATTATTTTAGAAAAATAAAAATATTTGAAAAATGTTTGTTCCCGAATTATAGAAAATCAATTTCAACGGTAAATGAACTACAAGCAAAAGGAGTGCTTAACAAAACGTGCGCACAGTGAAGCTACATTTACGTCCAGAAGCAAAACAAGGGGCCATCTCAGCATTTGCTCAATGGATCAGGGAAACTGGACAAAAACCTGATCGAGATGGGGTACAAACTCATTTTGGCTGACAAATGTGTAACCGTTAAAAAATTGTCAATGAATGTGGATATAGGAGAAGCGAGTGTGTGCAGAATATTGAAAGAACTGCAATGGAAAATATTTCTGCTAGGTGGGTTCGAGGAGATGATGTCTCCCTTAGTGAGGGCTGCAAAACAGTGGCTCAGACGTGCAGTCCCATATTTATTCCGAGTGAGTTTACATCCTCTAGTTCCAAAGGGGTGTAAAGCAGTAGAAAGAGACGGAGATAATGTAGAGAGGTGAATTTTTATTCCTCAAAGATGGATCAACATACTGTAAAAATAAAACCGGTATGGAAAATACATTGAATGTTTAAAAAATGGTTGTGCATTACTTTGGGAGTGGCCCTCGCACGTTGGAATTAGTTTCAATTAAGAACATTCGATACAGTATAATGCCAAAGTAAGCTTTCCTTACTCAGTCTGTCCATTAGAACTCTACACTTTTACGAAATGAACAAGGAAAAGCGCATTTGTTCTTCTCCTCTTTCATGTTCTTCAAATATGAAAACGAAAGTATCGCCATGAAAGCAATGATATCTGAGCGACATCTTCCTTGTACTTACGAGGAAAAGTGAACTGAATGCAACCGGGCTGAGACTTTTTGGGGAGGTAAGTATAGAGGATGTTAGCCGATGTGCCTTATATATCTTTTTACTACTACTACTACTAGTACTGCTACTGAAGAAGAATATACTAATTATGTTTCTAAGAAAGGTAATACGTAACAGTGAAATGTGAGTGATTGATGGCAATTATAAATTCACGGAAAAATTCCAAAATTGCAATTTTCATTTAAATTAAGCAAAATAAGGTTTATAACGAATTATTTCATTTATTTGAGCATTATCCCATTTATTTATTGTATTTTCTTGCATCTTAACTTTAAAAAATCGAATTCGTAAGTATGTTCTGTGTGTTGTGTTGGTATTAGAGCGGGCCGTAAAGTATTCAAAAGGCCCTAGGGCATAAAGAATCAGAAAGGCCCGCAAGGATATTAAGTATACCATTACGTGTTTTATTTCAGGTCTGTAAACACACAGCAATGAACTAGTAAACCATAGAAGAATTTAGGGAAGGTTGACCGTGGGATGCAAATCGGATACGCCCTTACCCGCCAGATTGAGGTCATAGGCGCTCGTGTTTCCCGAACGAGGAAAAAACTAAACGAATAAAACAGACAAGTATCTCGGGCGTGTGTGTGTGTGTGGGGGGGGGGCACTGCAAATGACAATAAAAGAATTTTGATTCATTTGCCTCGCGATTATTTCTTCCTCACGCCAGCACTTCTCGGTTGCTCGTAAAAATCACCGACAGCCTCAGGTTTCGTAATTAGACGGCGCGGCGTGGCCAGCAGTGGCTCCGATTAGAAGCGAGCACTCGCGCTTTTTACACACGTATTTATGACTCTCTCTTCCGCTTCGCACGCTTCTATCCGCTCGCAAATCAATGAACCGTGAACCAGATATCAAAGCAGTGTTCTTTTTTTTCATTCCCTCCGGGCCATTATTGGCCTTTGGTCGAAGAAAAGAGGAAGGGCAGAGATACCGATCGCTACGTCATCGTTCTTCGCTGAGATGTGTTCGACGCAGAAGCTTTACAAGGAGGGAAGAGCGACGCACAAGTCCTCGAGACACACTGCACGCGTTTAACTGGCGTCTTTTTTATTATCAATAATACTTTTTTGTGCCTCGGAAAAAGGACTTCGGTGAGAAAATACTTGATTAAAAATATTCTATGGCTAAAATTATTACGTTACAGTATTGCAAAGAAAAAGAATTGCCAAACTGGACTTTTTTGAAACTTTTCCTAACCACATGAAACCAACTTTGTAAAAGTTTCGAAGAGATGAACCTTTTCCGTTTTCATTTCCTTGCTATTTTTACTCTTGGAGAAGTTAATTACCGAAGTCATTAAAAAAGAGGTATTTAATGAAAATCAGATTAAAACGCTGTTAGTACTGGAAAGTTACTCTTAGCTGACGATTTAGACATTGGTCATGGTACAAGAAGGTTTCGACTTAGTTAAAACGTTTTTTTTTTTAAATAAATGATGCATTCATATTCTATCAGCAGTGTAGAAAAGGTGTCCAAATCGTAATACACAAATATGTGGACTAAATTATTATTTTATTAAAGTATTATTTTTCAAAGACCTGAATTAAACTATTGTTTGGCTAAAGCATTGTCCTCCCTCAATCCAGACAGCATATCCTGTGATAGAAGAACCCAAGATTCATTGTGTACTGTGGATATTATGGTTCAAGCAACTTCAAAAATTACACGCACTGTTGAATCCATTATTGAAGAATATTCTCATATGATTTAACTTCAAAGCGAGAAAGTCAATCAGTTTCAATTAAGGGATTCGATCAAGTGATTGATCTGGATCAAAAGAGAATTGATAAGTTCTGAATGGAGCTACTGGAATCAACTTGCAAAATCAATAAAACAGGGAACCTGCTTGAAGTGGCCCGCACCGCTAGTCGTCGACAGATAATAAAGAAGGTTCTGAAAAAAAGCCATAAAACCTCTTTTCTTTAAATATGTTGTCTGAACCAAGGCATTGGTTAAATCCCACGTTTTCGACCTCCGAGCCTCTGTGCTAAGTCCGAGAAGTCAGAAAAACCGGTTTTTCTTTTTATTCTCATTGCGTATTGCACTGAGGGGCTTCACCCCCCAAAATTATCAATGCTTTTCAAAATCATAGAGCTTCGGCTAAGGACGGACGGACGGACGGACGGACGGACGGACGTCAATTGGTTTTTCGCTATCAAAGACCCACAAAACAGGGATTCCAGCTATACCAAGTCTTAGAGGATTTAACAACGGGATTTATCCACCCGCCGTTTTCTTTCGCGCAGAATTAGATAACTTGCTCTGTAATACGTATATACGTATGTACACGAGAAAGTAAAAGTGTGCAGTCCATTATCTTTTAGTGACCAACTTTTTTCTGAGTCAATAAATGCGTTGACTCTGTAAGCTATAGGATACATAAGGAAAACAGAGAGAAGGTAATATCAAGTGATCTAAACTGGAAATAGAAATTTTCTTTAAAAACTTCGCGAAGGGAACAGTGAAATTACATGTCAAGTCGTCAAATCAAAATCTGACAATACTTATTCACCCGAATGGGGAAGAATAAGTATGATAAAGATTTGTTCATTCGTGACAAGTTCCGTGGCTCAAATATCTCATTGACTGTCAAGATTCTTTGACACTTTAGGCTTCTTTATTGCCGTATGCTTGAAATACACGAGTTACAATGCGTAACGCCATGTCGCAATTACTAAGGCTTACACGAACTTCGTGTTTTCGGATATTAGTATGTAAATTGGCTAGTCGCATGGTCAATAGAGGATAACGATGTCACCCCGTAGTGTCGTGAGTGAGCGAGTGCGTGTGGTGAAGTGCCCTTTGGTATTCCACGCGGCCGACTCCCCGCCACCTCGCACGCCAGCCGCGTGACATCAGCGCCCAGCCCAAGGCGCGCCTCCTGACTCACCCGCGCCGCGCACTGGGCCCCAGGGCGCGCGCAAATCGTTCGCTTGATTCTTTATTCCGTGCTTCCGGGCGCGTCAACCGCCATGGTTATTAGTAGGGGTGGATTTCTATGAGTTTACATATTTTTGTCCGTTGGTTCAGGACGTAGCGAAGTGAAATTTCTCCACGTTCGGTTAGAATATGGTGCTGTATAGATAAATATGTTAGTGCATATTTCGCTGATTTTTCCTGTTGGTGCATATTCGTGCAATTATAGGCGCATATTTTGCACATTTCGTTAAAAAAAGAGACTAATCTATAAAACGTTACATCTTTTCAAAAATGGTCTGTAATTGTGAGCGTTCCTTCATTCGAAAGAGCCAGTCACAGTTTGCGTTTTTGTTTTCTGTGGATGAAAAAATACTTGTGCAAATGTGGGATATTTCTTGAGAACATTTTTTAAACCAACCAGAAGAAATTCAACAAGACATACAATGTACTTCACTAAGATCAATATTTATTTCCATTATTCCTCTCGCAATGTAGGGTAGATTGTATTACTTTGCACAAAAAATATATCTTTTCATTCCAACCAATTTTCATTGATCAAGATAGGTCTGCAGAAGAAATGAAATGTTAATTTTAAGTGCATATTAAAGGGCATATTTAAGAATTTGTAGGTCATAAATGCATATTTTTAAGAGTATATTTCAAGATTTTTTAGGGCATAAATATCCGCTCCCTAGTTATTAGACCCGTTAGTGTAGTGCAGTGTTGTCAAGGTCGATGCCACGAGCGGGAGACCGTGGCACGAGTGCCACGACGAAATCGTCCCTCCACGCAGTTTATTACCCCGCCACCAGAGCAACGCCATCCCTATCGTAAAACGGCGGTGGTAGTAATGGTTTCCTTTCCCGACGCTAGTGGCGCAGGGAAGCTCGTGGCCTATCACGGTGCCACGACGCGTGCCGCAGCCACCAGTAGAAGACCTTGACACCACTGGTGTAGTGCATGATTTTATCACGGGAGGGGGCGTTCTTTCCCCCGGTGGGAGGTGAGATCCCTCCCGTCGGCATGCGGGTTTTTCCCGCAAGGTATCTCAAAGCACCTTCCCAGCTGGGATAAGCTCTAAGCTCTCGTTAAGCTTTGTCTCCCGACTTGTTTAGGATGCAGTACACGCAAATGTGTGTACGTGTACGGGGAGATGAGAGGACAAAGGTGAGAAAGGGAAGATCGCGTGCGTTCCCTGACCCTTTGTTGCGGTACTGCTCCGGCATTCGCGTGGTGTTGGGCGAAAAAACCACGGAAAACTACCGATGAGAGTTGTCGGCCGCTAGGATTCTCCTCCAGACAGCGGCCTCCTCAGACTCCCGGTCTGAGGCATTGCAGTTGATGCCCTGAGCCACCTTTCCCGGGGGAATCGTTCGGATAACCAGTCTGAGTCAAGTCATCAGTCATCTCGGTCTGCCGCGGTGGCGCGCTAGGTTTTGGAGCTAGGTCTAATCACGCGGGGCCGTCAGCAGCGAGTTCCATTGTAGTTTTCACTCCTTTGTAATCGTATTTGCGACCAACAAAATCACTATCGTCCCGCTGTCATTCTCCTGAACCATCAGGAGCATTCGTGTGTCCAGTGACAGGCACTCACTCTGGTCACCTGACCAGCAAAGGGGAGGACGTAAAGGCATTGGCATTCCTCCTTGTTTACAATTAGGAACACGCCACCTCGAGCTTCATCATCAGTCATCTCAAAGCGCGCTTTTACTGAGAGAGTTAAAAGGTTTGATAAGGTTGAGAATAAATCTCAATCATTCGCACGATTAAATGGTACGTAGGATCATGACTAATATTATACTCGAGTAGTGACGCAACAAGGATTTTTTCGTCTAGAGTTATAGTGACTTGGAATTAATAGAATTTTTCATGCACGTTGAATTAGAAAACGATTTTTATTAATTACCTATAACAAATTCAATTGGAATGATTTTCGTTACAATAGAAAATTAATAAAAACTAGATTTCTAAATAAGTGTCACTCGAGTGGAGAGAGGGTAAGCGCCTCCTTTTTCCAGGCATACCTCTGTACGACTCATGAAATAGGTGCGAATAAGATTCAGTTGTAAGCGCCAAGTAGTTAATATTTTTATATATTATTTATATATATATTTTAAATTATTAGGTTTCCATTACTTGTAATCACTCGTGGATTCTTAACGAATTCTAACATCATGAAAGAAGCTGAAACGTTTTGAAATATCAACACTCAATCTCCCAATGAGGAACATACTTCAAATGACATTTCGATTGGATGACATCAAAATAAATGACGAAAGCCAATAAAAAAATAAAACGGGATTATCGTTTAATGAAATAAAAAAGCACTTAAGCGAATACTTATGTGTTTCATAGACGCACACAAGTACATTTTAACAACTTTCTGAGACAAATGAAAAATGAAGTTGAAACAAAGTAGCAAAACGACAATTTTAATCAATACGTATTTGATTGTTGCGGAATCGGGTCAAACGATGCTAAACGGAAATCGAAATATATTCACTTTACGTTTGTTTTATTTTAATTTTCACCATACACATTTACTTTAGTCGGTTTAAGTGTGCTTCGAAATCACGAAGAGCCGCTTTGCGTTGTGCGCACTTGGCGATGATTGGGCCACTGTCCGGCGCCAAGGCACCTGTGCATCGCAGACGGCACGGCGTGGCGCGGCCAAGAGCCTTTTCCAGGAACGTCCTGTAGTCATCACTTCGTGCAATGCGAATGCCGGAACCTAGGGGCTGGGCCATCCATTAAAGTAGATGCGCCGGTTTAAAAAAAGGAGTAAAATATTGTAAATTCCAGATCTGTTTCTAAACAATTCTTTACTTCACTGGGTACAAGCAATTACATTTCAAAAATAACAAATTAAAAAAAAAATGAGGCCACTCCCTGAGTGGTAGACTTTCACATGGTGGCCCGTTACCAGGACGTCGAAGACAGCTGAGCAGATTCATCGTGTGTGAGAAAGTACGTGACTTCGGCGTATTTAACTCACATTGCTGGAATGAACGATTAATGTTCTTGTGCTTGTATCTGACAAACAAATAGTGTTCCTTAATAATATTTTTCTACTACATTTTGTTAAGTTATAGGTATTAAGTTACAAGTGGGAATAACATTAACACATTCCTTTACCAACGTAATCATGTTAGACCCATATTGTTACATTATTTTCGAATATTAGTTGATATTTTGAAGATATCGGGACTATATGGAATTCGATATTTGGCTCTTTAGGCATCTTTGTCAGACATTAAGTCTACTTAAGAAATTACGCTAGGAAACAAAAACAAACCAATTTTATTCCACATTAGGCAATGTGAATTAAATACTCGTTCCGCATACCACGTCACACAGTTTTTGTCGTTAAATTAATCAAATAAATAACATTTAATATTCCTAATACATAAGACAATCAGGCCTGCTGTCGTAACTGTAAGTATTTCTGACGAAGGGATTTATGATATTTTAAGTATAAAATAAACATGTTTATTGTACATCTTTTGGATCGTACTGCAGTCGATTACAACTTCAGCTATTGTTTCTCGTTGGTGACACTACTTTTCACATTTATCTGCTTCAAATTGGGAGTAGACACAACATATCAAAGGTGATATCTTTTCTATTGCACGGTGAGAATATTTGTTTAATTATCTTCAGAAGCATACACATAAGGCGGTTTCAAAAAAAATATATAACTCTATGGCTTAGTGAAATAAACTTAATTTTCGATGCAAGAACAAGATCGGCACCAATAAAACCGTTTTTAAAATGGGTTTAGGGGTGCCACAAACGCCATAAACAATTTTCGGCATTTTTTTCGCTACCTTTTAGAAAACAACAAATAAATACTATTTAATGGTATTTTTATCAACAGATTTTGGCTGGGGTGGTGTCCACGTTTCTCCGCAACCATTTATGATCATCAAACAATACTTTTTTGACTCAGTGTGCCACTTTAGCTCGGGAATGGCCAATTTTACGTTAAATCATAGAAATATGCACTTTTCAATTGGCCATAGCTCCGAAACTTTTTATCCAAAATACTTTTAATTTAGACACGATTAGAGCTCGAAATCTCTGATTTAAAAATTTTGCTTCGCACGTTTTAATTATTTCATTACAATCGGCCAAAAGTGCGCCGCGCTCCTTCACTGTTAACAATCTTCATTTGAGCCGCACTGCAGTGACTGATTTCTTTATTCACAATTGGGCTGTTGCACCTGTGTCAGAAGACACAACTTCTTAGTTGCAAAATTACGGAATCAAGTCCAATAGTCAACTAATTGTACCTAGAAAGCTCAGAAATAAACAGTAAATATTTAGTATACGCTCGCAAACAAAAGTGCTATCCTAAGTAGAAAGTGCTACTCCTTCAACAAGTGACGCCTTTGAGACATCTTCCTTCTCGCTTGTGTTTACCACCAAATACTCTCGTTCAGAGAACTGTTGCCAGAGCACAGTTTAATAAAGCCTCGAGAAAGAGGTTAAAGCGTCATATTCTGTGTATACACACTTAATATGTGTAGTTTGTACACATTGTGTACGCCAGGATTGAAGTGAATAGAATAATTGAATTTCATATACACAATTTAATTATATTTTGAACACACTTAGTAAGTTTGTAACATAACATTTATAAATATTTAATGTACATTGAAGCAACAAGTAAGAAAAACAATTGGTTTGAAAAAATGTTAATTTTATAAATCTGCAGCGCCGTGTACTGCTTACTTTTATGACTGCCTGAACTTGCAGGTGGAAATGTCAATAAATCATTAACTAACGTTTTGAAATGCATAAGAAATCTAAAACAAGGAAAGAGTGGCTTTTCAGAATGCATTAGTTAGAATGCCTCCTTCAGCGTCATGGGCCTGTGTGTGTGTGGTGCGCGGGGCAGGCCGGAGGGCGCCATGAAATGGGCACGGTTGCACGCGCCGAAACGAACAGGGGAAAATAGCTGATAGGTTTCCAAATTCCATACAGTGTTCTTTAAAGTTTTGTAACATCAAAACCCGTTTGATTTCTCTACAAATATGTTCAATTCAGCCTAATAGTGAATAAAGACATCAGTTATTATAATTAACAAAACCACTACTCGACATGATAATTGAAACAAAAGATATAGGATGCAGTGACCACGATGTACAAATTATTACAATAACAAGAAATGCGAACTCTGACACAATAAAAAATACACGTTTGAGTAGATTGTTTACTAAAAGTAAAACAAAATTATTCATTGATTATTTGCTGCAGGAGTCATGGGACGTGGTTTATAATACTATTGACACAAACGATAAATATCATTCTTTTTTTCAACGCATTCATTTCATTTTAACACTTGCTTCCCTCTTCAAAAAAATGAAATATTTCACGGAAAAGCAATTTTTGGATAACACAAGGAATTAGGGCATCATCTAAAAAACAGAATGCTTTCTTTCATTTCTAAGCATCATAACGTATCTCTAAGATTTCCTTCTCTACTTTAAAAAATACAAATCATACAGAAAAGTCATCAGGCAGGCTAAAATCATGAAACACGATTAGGATATTTTGAACTCAAATAACAAAACAAAATCAATGTGGAATATAGTAAAAAGTACGACCAAATCAACTAGAAACCTTGTAGAGAATGTTGTTTTAAAAAGTAATGATAGTGATGTGAACGTTCCGGTAACAATGGCTAGTCCCTTTATCCAATACTTTTCGAGAACTGCTGCCGATCTGACCCAGGGTTTTCAGCCGCAAAATTCAACATCAGACCTTTACCCCAAAATTTTAGAAACAATGTTCGTTTCCGAAACTTCTTCCTATGAAATTTTCAAAATAATCGGTAAATTAAAAAATAAATATTCGGCCGGTTTAGATGAATTTCCGAATTGTTTGTTAAAGGCTTGTGCACCAGCCATTATACACCCGTTCACTCACATATTTAATGTATCATTATGCACCGGAACTTTTCCAGATATATATTTTAAACCAATTGAGACGACCACCCATGCTCCCTTCTGATGTACCCAATCTTCGCGATGTAGCCGGAAGGTAGGGTTTTCAAAAAGCACGTCAAATTTTTCACATGCCCACAAAATGTCGCGATTTAAGTCCCATATTTTCCGATTATGAACATCCACTGGACAAACAATTCCGCTAAAAATTACTTCAGCATTTTTTAATTGTTATTTACAGTTTGCGTTTAAGGCACTGTCTAACTGTTGCAAACACTGGTTGCTTCTTCGACAGTTGGTTCCAACGTGATTGAGAACCACTTCCACACTCATTTTTTTCAACTTTCTCAATTACTTTAAATGCATTGCTCACATCGGTAAGTCACCAAACACCTTTTTTCCCTTCGAATGCGCCTTTAATTGGCTTTCACGATAACGTTTCCGCTTCAGCAAGTCTTGCATCAACAAGGGTTTGCTGTGCAATTGCCTGCACTTCTCGGCTATCTTGCTTCTGCTACAGAACTTGCAGCTTTAAGGTTAACATCAACATCTTTAAGGTTACCTTGAAGGTTACTCATCATTAAGCTTTAACTTAGCTTTAAGGTTAACATCAACATCTTTAAGGTTACTCATCATTAAGCTTTAACTTTGCTGTAAGGTTAACATCAGCATCTTTAAGGTTTGCTTTAAGGTTAACTTCATCAGTTGACTTGTCAGCCTCCGACAGTTGAGCTCCCAGTCTGCAAACCCTCCGGTCGCTCCTTTCGCACTTGTGTTAACCGCAGTGTCCACATCAGTTTCTGCTTCAGGGCCAGCATATTCCAATAATCACAAGCAGAATACACAAAATGCTCGCGCATAAGAGCGACGAATGCTTGCTCATTCCTACGCCACTAGCCCTCCTCATACGCTGACCTGCATCGCTGCGTTGCGGAAAGTCCAAAGGCAGCCCAGTACCGACGCCTGCGCGGTACACCACTAGGCAGCAGGTCATCCTAAACCTCTCGGAGCTCCTACACGGCTTCTCATCGACTGACCGACTACGACTGTCGACTGTTTTACATTAAATGAATCACACAGATTATAGGTATCGGGTTTGGGGATTTTAAAGTAGATATTAAAATACTTGCAAAATTCTTCTAAATTTATCACTGGAAACATCAATTTTCCTGTAAATCACCTTGTAAAAGAATCATTAATAAACATTAGTAGCTACGATCAGCACTTCATGTGAAACAAGATAAATCTCAACATACAATTTTTTGAAGATTATTTCACTAGGCTCATCAGCCACTACACTACAGGAAGGGGATTGTGACACCTGGTGTTCACTTCCAATGTCGGTAATGGCGTCATCCTCAACAGAATTGGAAAGTTTTTGTGCACAAACACCACATACGTTTTCTCAATATTACAATGTTATCGTTATGTACGACGGGACGCCCACATGTTTCATTAATTTCAAAGAAAAATTACGCAAAAACTACTAAATTTTACAAAAAAATGTACATGACCTTTTTTTAGAGAGTTAATGTTGTACTTTGTCTGAGGCAAAAATCTCTATCTTCGATTTTGTAGTTTTGATATTTTTTTTTGCAATTTTCGAAAAAAATTAGCAATACCCGAAAATAGGACTTGCACCATATTTTTTTACCGTCCCGTATTACATATGTGGAGAAAATTTAAAGAGAAAATTTTAAGCAGTTTTTGAGAAAAAAAATGCCTGAATTTCAAGCGCAAATTACGCAAAAACTACTAGTTTTTACTTTCTCGCCTTACGAATACTTCGTAAGAAGAGAAAGTTATGTAATCGTGCGCCGGAAAACGAGGAATTTTCGCCAGAAAAACTCTTATAGCAGGGGTCTGGTAACGAAAAAGTGGATAAAACCTATTGCTAAATTTAGAAAAAAAAATCCTCTATCTCGTGGTGTAGTCAAAATCCATGATTTGTTGCTTCTTGATACTGCAAAATCGATTGACGGCAAAATGTCCGTCTGTCGTCAACGCTAGCGCCTAAACCGTTCGGCCGATTTTCTTCAAAATTGATATTCCCCGATCGTTTTTACTCGTCTCAAGGCCTCTGGAATTTGAAACCGATATTTTAGTATTTGAGGGTACATTACATGAAGCCCATTTTGAGATTTTCAAAGTTAAAAGAAAATGGCTCCATTTTTTTTCAAATATATATATATATATTTGTATATATATGTATATATATATACACACACACACACACACACACACACACTTTTTTAAAGAAATACGTTTGTACAACAGGCTCTGTTGGAAGGAAAAATCTTATCTTCAATTTGTAGTTTAAAAATTGTTTTGCAATTTTCGAAAAATCGGAGATTTCAAAATGAGACGTGCGCTATTCTCTTAAACGTTCTTCGCACTATTCAACAACAAAATTTCATAAAAAACTTAGGAGCCATTTTTTCAAATATTCATACAAAGCACCTCCAAAAATTAAAATATCGATTTCGAATTCCAGAGACTGCGACATCAGCCAGAACGATTGGGGAATACCAGTTTTGGCCACCAAAATCGGCTGAACGATTTAGTCTCTAGCGTTGTGCAGTGACAGACGTTTTGTTGTCAACTGATTTTCCGGTATTAAGCACGCACAAAACATGGATTCTGGTTACACCAAGTGATAAGGGTAATTTTTTTCTATATTTAGCCACTGGATTTGACCAACCTTTCTTTACCATGGTCCGGCAATAAGAGCTTTTATGTCGGAAATTCGCCCTTTTCCGGCGCACAATTACAATGCTTTCTCTTCCTAGGTAGTAAGTGCGAGAAAGTAAAACTGCCTTTATCAGTAGCGAAACTCGTGTTTATTCTCTGAGGCGTCTTCTTGCTGTTAATTTTTTTCCCATGAAACACATGGCTTACCGTATTATAACACCTCCATGGACTTTATAAACGGTATTTCGAACTATATGGTCAATTAGTTGGCTCATACCACAGGGCAGAATCCATCACTGTGAATATTTAATTTAAATTGAATAAATTGTACACTTTTGTGGATTTTTTCAGCTGAACCCTTCAAATAGTGCATTCGATTTATTTGATACGAGATGTAGAATTTAGTAATTATGCCTTTGGAATATTGCGTCATTGAGCATTCATGGTTAATCTGACTCTTTTAACCCCGAAGTCAGAAAACGCGATAGAATATGAGAGAATGGCAAAAAAAATCAGAAAATTAAAAAGAAATATGACTTGCAAAAAGTTCGTTTTCACAGCCTTTGAAAAATGCGAAAGAACTACACGTTAATAAACGGTTATATCTGGTTTGATTCTGCACATACTCGAATTCATTTTTATTTGTTTGTGCTCCTACAGCCTAAAAGGTTTTATCTACTTAATTGTATCAAATTCACAGTAAAATCACACAAACTTTGTTAAATTGTTCCTCTTAATAAAAATAAATGCTCCTCAATTTAGGCTGTCGTCTTCTAATTTAAAAGTCAGTCATGGGTCCAACAATACACTTGCTCAATTTCGATGCCTGTAGCCCATGGTTTTCTAAAAACATTTAAGCCATCCAAAATTAATTTTTATGTACGTTTTTTCAGTTTTTCACGGTTTATAAAAACTCGCTAATATGCAATATGCTGCAAATACTATCTCCTCTAATATATATTTTCTACCTGGCAAATATCGAGGCAAATATCCAGTAAGATCTAAAATAGCAATAGGAAACTACAATCTAGAACAAGTTAGCAACTTCAGGTACTTAGGCTGTGATATATCGTTTAATATAGATCGTGACGTGGAAAACAAGCTAGTAAAATTCCGAAATGTATGTGGAACACAAGTATCTGAGAAACCGAGCACGAAAGGAGACACGGCTTAAGTTTTATGAGAAAATTGCAGTCCGCACACTCATGTATGCCAGCGAAACATGGGTGAACACGAAAAAGATCAAAAATAAAATACAAACGGCGGAAATGAAATTTCTGCGAAACACACTAGGGTGCTCGCTACTCGACAAGAAACGGAACTCTGAGATAACAGATATTTTAAAAGTCAAAGAACAGTACGAGAATATTCTCGAAAACAAGTTAAAAAAGGTACAATCATGTATCAGGAATGCGAATGAACAGACTTCCATTCGTAGCTACAAACTATAAAACAGAAGGAAGAAGGGACATTGGTAGACCGAGAAGAAAAATGGGTGCCGGAACAGGTCACATGACCTAAACCCTGTTGGGAAGAAGAACAAGAATCTGGCAAACAATTTCTACCCTTATCTTCAGACTTCTCCATGTTCGCTCACCGTCAACAAGTTCCAACGCATTTACTCGCAGTCCTCCAATGAGCACTGGACACCTCCGCGAAAATCCTTCACATTTGCTCTCCGTCTCCGTCGGACAGAACTTCCAAAATCAAGTTATAATAAATATCTAAATCGAACAATTTTAGCTCAACAAAATTTACCAAACATCTTCCAGATCTCGCTCAGGCTAAAACAAATCTATCTTAATGACCCACTCTTATTTTCCTTGGAATAAGAAAGGAATATATTAAAAAAGGAAGCAGAAATTCAATTACCGGGTGTTTATGTGGAACCAGATTAATTCTGAACTGAAAAACTCTGAAGATCAGGAAACCGGCTCACGTCTGAATTTAATAATTATTATTTCCTGACGTTGATTGACGGTGAAGCTTAGAGTTGCACGCTCCCTCGAGCTCTTCACCTCATGTCTGAAATCCGAACCAGAAAAAGTTCGGAAGTTAATGTCAATGTTAAATTGTATGAAGGAAATTCTAAAATAAAATAAATGTCCAACTATATTTCTTTTTCCAGTTTTTTTAAGACAGTCTAATATTTTTGACGATCAAAAGGTTAATAAAGACAATCTATTCTATATTTGGAATTTTATTTCTCTCGATGTTTCGAGGAGCACTTCTCGTCTTCTTCAGGAGTCTGACTAAATACAGAAATAATTATATGTTTAGTTACAATTGAGGTAATGATACAATTTGTTGTAAATTTAATACCTGTGTACCAGGTACAAAGGAACTCACCTTAACCACTGATTCTTAAATTTATTGGTAATTTTTAATAACTAACTCCATCTTGTAAAAGGCAGAGTTACAGGACCATTCCCAATGGTGTCAGAGACCAAACTGAACAGAAGAAAGGGGAAGGGAACATCCGGTAGATATTTGAGTTTTTGAATTCAAGCTTTTGAATTTGAATTTAAATTTTTCAAGTCAAATGAGAAACACAATTATACCTAAGTTGGTATTTTGTGTGCCTTGTTCCAAATTATTTATGCTTTTCCTTTAATATTATGTAGTACATTGTCATAAATACTATAAATTTGACTACTTTCAACTTTTGTGTTCATTGTGTCATTTATTTTCATATTTAAGTTCTCTGAAATCATTCTAGGAAACGTCGAGAGAAATAAAATTCCAAATTTAGAATAGATGGCCTTTTATTAACCTTTAAATCATCAAAAAATATAAGACTGTCTTTAAAAAACTGGGCAAAGAAATATAATTAAAATCCAAAAACAGAAGATATCGAAACGTCTGATTATCAATAAAAAAAACATTACAAAACACCGATGCAATGCCCTTCAATAATTCTGTAACGGAAATTATAGAAAAATGATTACATCCAAAATTCACACTTTTGAATAAAAAGGATCGAGCATTGGCTTACTGCCGATAGGTAACGAAACTGTCATTACCCAGGAGTTCTTAAACCTCTCAGGCTAGTGGTACGCGTTTCCATCATTGGGAACAGTACGGTACACTCCTGGGGCAAGAGCAAACCTACGAGAGTTAAGACTTTATCAGTATATACTAGTACATATCTCAGTTTTTAATTTAGTACCTATGTGAAGTAGGATTCGGCAATTGCTCTTCAATTTTTTTAAAAGAAAAGTGAGCGATAATCCGTGTGGTTAGGAATGTGGGCTCCTTTGGTCTACAATTCCTTCCCGTTTGCAAAGACTGTAAGAGTAAACAAACCCACTTTATCCATTACGTTTAAAAATAATGATGCTCCATAATGAAACACCTTTTTTTTGTAATTTATGGAAGTTACTTAAAATTATTATTAAATAGCAATTTACATAATGAATATTTTAATCATTATTGCAAAACCCTCTTCGCCAAACTATTTGAACAAAGCATCCAATAATGTCGATTTTCTAACATCTTATAAGTCCGATTTCACAAGAAAATTTTACCTTATATTAGGCGTGGCACCCCAACTTTAAGCATCCTACTTACGAATTTAGAATGTATGAATATAACGTTCAACAGAATTTCTTGCCATAGTGACAATAATCTAACAATAAGGCTATTCATTACTTCAATAACATTACTTCATAAGATTATTCATTCATTACATTTACTTGAAAACCCATGAACTATAATAAAACCCTTCAAAAGACTATTTTTAGGATATTTCAATTCCCACGATTTAATTTTCGTTCATATAATATTAATAAAAAGAGCAAAACCTTTTTATGAGAATTTTCAAAAAAAAATACGAGCTATTTTAAAGACACTGACATCTCAGCGTTTTTTAATAAGTGCCATTTTGAGCTCTCATACTTGAAAATTTCTTAATTTCGAATATCTTCGTATTAAATATTATAACAAATTTTGTTTATATATACATTAAACTATAAATCTCAACTGTAATGTAAATTATAAAGGTTGCGCCAGAGATTCGAAAAAAAGTTTTAAAAAATTAAAAGTTTTAAAATGAAACTTTTCTGTTGTAATTCAGAATAAAATTTTTAATTCTGATAGAAACTTACTTTTCACGTAATTCAGTGCATAGTATCTCGAAGTTCAACACGTTCATATGTCCCTTGTTTTCCATTCCATTTCATTCCATATCTATTGTGTCCCATTAACTTCGCGACAAACCTTTAGAGAACCACTACTACTATTATTACATATAATATATACTATTATTATATTTTATTATAATATATATTATTATATTTTATACTTCTGTATAGTTGAAATGTATTCAAATAAGTTTAATTTAAATTCGTTTAGTTTTCCAAGATTGTCGTCAATATCTGTAAACGCTTCTTAATGAGACTTTTCCATTATTTTGTTAAGAGTTAAAAATGTTCTCTCCCAAAACATTTTGGAATAATATCTCAGAAAGGCAACTCTTTCACTAAGAGTCTATCATTAACAACAAGGAAAGAAAAAATCAATTATTTTTGTGTATTAAATTTCGCTTCGTAATATTTTTCGACAATTGCATTGATGTTTCTAATTACGATATCTGTTTCACAAATGTTAAATTCCCTTACCTTCCGGAGATGGACTCACGCTTTGCTTGTGGCTTCAATTCGCACTCGTATTTTTCGAGCTGTCTTATGTTAGTTGCGGCAGGAGAAGGATGGGAGGAGGGTTAGTCACTTGAACAACAATGCTGCGGAATCAAATCTGTAGGTCGTTTGCCAATGGAAATATTTTCTATTCTAAATTTCAAACTTTGAAATGTTGGTCATCGCTCTCGGTGGCACAATGTAATTCAAGTTCCATTACATACTGTTGAGAAGGATGCGGCTTCTGAAGCTCAGGAAAATGCTCAGAATTTGCTTCTTCCTCACTCGTCTAAAAGTGTAAAAACTGGATGTGATGTACGGTGGGAGAAGTAGAATGCAACATCGATTTGGCTTCTCAATCCCATTGATTTTAAAGCATAGATACACCATTGTGCATTATTAGGGCCAGGATTTTAATGACCTAAAAATCAGCGAAATATGCAAGCATTTATGTCCTAAAACCTATATAAATATGACCTAAAAAATAAAATATGACTTTACATAAGTTTAGTTTTAAAAAATTCCTGTTGATTTCTTAGGTATAACGTAAATACAAAATTCACTCAAGAACAACTTGTGAGTGTATAACTAACGTTTTGCAGTCTTTGGAAGCATTTTAAAAAAAATGTTTGTGTCTGTAAAACAAATCAAGTACAGAACAATAAAACGTGTCAAACAAAATGTCTTGCTTGTATACTTCTTGTTTAGTTTTTTCCAATTTCCTCTCAGTTTTAGTTTTTGGAGAGTTGCATTGGATCACAAGGAGCATTTTCAGGTTTTCCATCTTAAAAGACCTACGGTTGACGCTGAGAATAGTTTTGTATCTAGGAAAGCTCCTTTCCACATCAAATGACGTCACGGGAGCGTATTTGAAGGCGGCGATTTCACTGCAGTGCATCTTTGGTTCATTGTATCCAAAATGTTGCCATTTCTTTCCATTTGTTGTTAAATCGTTCCATTATCACAACGCGCGTTCCATTATGACAACAAGAAAGAAACGCACGTTTGCTTCCTATCAGAGGTTCATCGTAGCCCTAGGAGTAATACGTTTCAAATAATCCTTTGTGATATAATTGTTTAGTTCATTTGTGACAACATCACCTTGTACATTGTCATGCGAAACACATTTTAAAGTTTTTTATTCTTGTGTCCTTAAAAATATGACAAATATATGCATTTAGAGCAAAATTGGACCAAAATATGACCTTTTACTAAAAACGGTCTTTAAAAATATGCATTTAAGACAATATTTGGCCAAAATATGACCTTTTACTAAAATAGGTGTAAATGTGACATTATATGCACAATAAAAATACATTTTTCGATTCGACAATACCTGGATTCGTGAATAAATTGTTTTAAAAGTCACCCGAAGGTTCAGAAAAAATATATGACATGTCATTAAAATCCGGGCCCTATACATTATACAAGTACAAGGAGCTCAAAAAATTCAATTTCTTTTTGCTGCTTTTTTTACGATAAATAAAAAACATACATGCGGCCATTCCTAGTAATAAGATAAACGTCATCGATTCAAGAGAGAGGTCAGCCGTCGGTCCTTCCGATAAAGGAGTCAGCGAAAGGAGCGTGGGACGCGCTTGCGAGCGGACCAGAATAGCCGGGGCGGCGGAAGTGGAAGAGGGCGACGGCGGAGGGGGGGGGGGCTGGCAATTATCCGGCGCCCGCGGGTTTCAGCAATTCCTCCGCTCGCTCCCGCGCCTGCAGGGGCTTCGCTTGCACGCCCCGTGAGCGTGGCCGCCGCCCTTTCCTCGCAGCTAATCGCCCAAGGCGACGCCAACCACCACCAACTATAGTGCGATTTTTCTAACTCTGCCCCTCAAGTCCCCTACGGCCGCGATAGAATATCACACGGCATGTCGCGTCTTTCTCCGTCATGCCGCTAGGAGTCGCATGATCGCAAGCACTGCTTGATACGGTCGCGATCATGCGAAATCTAGCGGAACGACTGAGAAAGATGCGAAATACCGTGACATATTCTATCGCGAAGCTGGGCCTTGAGGGGCAAAGTTAGAAATATCGCAGTGTAGACATATACTTGGGCTTTTATTTTTGGCGCGTGGGGGCGTGTCATCACGATGGAATATCTCACGGTATTTCGCGTCGTTGTCAATCGTGCCACAAGGAGTCGCATGATCGCGACTGTATCGAGCAGTGCTGGCGATCATGCGACTCCTAGCAGCACAACCGAGAACGACGCTAAATACCGTGAGATATTCCATCGTGAAGACACGCCCCACACGCCAAGAAATAAAAACCCAAGTATAGTTGGTGTTGCGCCAACGCGGGGCCGGGGGCGAGGGCGCTTTAAAATGCCGTTTCTGCTTCAATCGTGGCGTAACTGCATTTAGGTATTTGTTTCAGGGCTTTTGAAATTTAAAATCCGTGCATGAAATACAATGATTTAATTTGGTATGAATTATTTCAAAAAGTGTAAAAACAGGATGTGACGTATGGTTAAAAAAGTAGAATGCAACATCGATTTGGCTTCTCAATTCGATTGAATTTTAAAGCATAGATACACCATACAAGGAGCTCAAAAATTACATTTTTTCTGACTAATAAATAGCTCAGAGTGGCCAAATAATTTTCCTCAAAACAACCATTTTTTGACTTTCTATTTCATTCGTACTTTTTAAAAGTTAGTTACATACCAGATTACGTTTCATTATCATCAATTTGATCAATGAAGTCGTTACAATTCAAGTTATGACGGTCATATCGTTTCACACCTGCGGGTTTGTATTTACACCTTGAAAACACATGTGTCAATTTGTTCCCTTTTAGAAGATTTTAGAAGGATCTAGCTAAAATTGTGCAAATAGATTTGAATCACCAAGAAGACGGAAAATTCTATTATAAGACTCACAAAACACATTAAATCGCGTCTTAAATACTTAACACCCACAAAACTACGTATTTTTCTAGAATTAAATTAAAATATTCTTGAATATAAAAAAAGGGTCGCGAGCATAGTGGTGGACCCGGGTTCAAATCCACACACAGCTGGGAATTTTTATCCGGTGATAACCTATTCAGGGTGGTTCTAAGGTTCATTCAGCCCTCTTTCCACATGAGTACCAATATTTACTGGCTTTATTAACAGTAAATACGATTGGGTAAAAAGGTGTCCGTTTGAAGCATGACGCTTGCCACGCCATCTTCACCCCCACTTCAAGACATACGACCAACTACAGTGCGATTTTTGTAACTCTGACCCTCAAGCTCCTATGGTCACGATGGAATATCACACGGCATTTCGCATCTTCCTTCGTCGTGCCGTTAGGAGTCGCATGATCGCAAACACTGCTTGATACAGTCGAGATCATGCGATATTTGGCGGCAAGACTGAGAACGTCTTACAGTGACGTTCGATCGTGAAGACGGGCCCTGAGGGGCAACGTTAAAAAAATCGCAGTATAAGACCTGTTACATTCTTTGTACAGAAGGTCATGGATATGGAGAAAAATTGAAAACGGCTTCATGAAGAGGATTCCTAACATCCTATAACCCTCAGCAGGTTAAACCTGCAGTACTGTAAGTACAAGAGTAAAAAAGAAAAACATTTAAAATGGTCAGATCCCCTATCACCATAAGAGACAGATCGAATGACGTATTTGCCTCGAATGATAGACAGGAAGGGTAATGGACAAGCACAAATACGCAAATTTCTCGACACATCTCTCTACATAGGTTAAGACTCAATACTGTCAGATTTTAGAGAATGCACAGTTGCAACAAATTAGTGAAACGAGCCCACTGAGGGGTTTTTTGGGGGTCTTTCTGACTGGAGCATTGAACGAAGTTCAAGAAAACGACTTCGGAAAGATGGCGAATGCACAGGATAGTCCTGCACGAGACAATTTTGCTCCAGCATTGCGGCAGTTCGCACAAAATCCGTTACACGTCAGGCCAGTACGACAGGGTTTTGCTGGCTGCGGCCCACCGAGCAAAATATGCTCGGCCTTGAAAGCCGAGTATCCGATGCTCAGTGCGTGGGAAGGCAACCGGCAGTGGGCAGTGACAATGAGGCGATATCTACGAGCTATATATGAGCTAAAATAAGGACAATGGCTGTATGAGCTAAAATAAGAAGTGGGCATGGATAACCGGGACACTATCTAATGCACGGAAATATTACACTTCAAATAATAGTAATAATAATAAAAAATATAGTAATTGAAACACTTAAACAGTAATACACTATCCAGAATGAAAAAATAAAAAAATACATTAGAAAAAAAGTATCATGCTGCTGTTTCTTGTGTCCATTAACTGAAGGATGACTCTGCCACATTCTTCGTATATATTAAAAGAATGGGGCCCAAAGAGCCTAGCGAGATGGCGAAATTTACTATAGAATATCGAAGTACCTCAATGTCCAACTTCGAAAACTTCCAAATGTGTTCATAGGACTGTGGAAGTCAAAATAAAAATCACACAATATGGAGGGTTATGTCAGTCCGTGTTTCTATGTTTTTGACCCTGCATGTTAAGTACCTTCAAAAATCAAAATATCTTGTTGAAACTCGCAAAACCTCGAGTTCGTTTAGATCAATCGAGGAATATCAATTTTGGAGAAAATCGGCTGAACGGTTTAGGCGCTGGCATTGCCACAGACGCTCGGACGGACGGACGGACGTTTTACCCTCAATCGGTAACAAGGGCCATCAAAACAGATTCTGGCTACACCACGTGCTAGAGGAAGTAATTTAATATTTATAGGAACAGGATTTGCGTTACCAGACCTGTTAATAACACTTTTTCTGACGAAAATTCGCCATTTTCCGGCGCACAACTACATAACTTTCTTTTCTTACGAAGTAAGTGCAACAATGTAAAAATCGATTGATGACATCATAAGTTAATTGAGTACTAGAATATACCCCACGCGGAAGAAGTGAGTGCGTTCTCTGCAGAATTACAAAAGTAGGTAGTGCGTGAATCATCAATTACGGAAATAATTGGTTAAATGGAACAATTTCTTGTAATTAAGATATTCATTCACGTATATTTCAGATAAAGAAGCATTAAATAAATGACAACACTTTTTTGTCCTAGTATGGCTTATTTAGAAACAACATAAGTCAACCACGTTTGTTAGTAAAAAATAAAAAATAGAATTTAACTTTTTGCTAAATCAGACAAAAATTCTATATAATACGCAAAAAAAAACATTATATTACACGCAAAAACTCAAACATTGACACAATGTTTCTGAGAAATATAGCCGCATTAGGTTTTTTGTCCGCACTGAAAAGTTACTTGTTAGTTATGCTGTTTCTGAAATAAGCCAGTTATATTTGAGAACTTTCAAAGCGGAAAGGAGATAAATCCACAGTTCTATTCCTAAAACAACGTTCGTTTGCATCATAAAAGTGGACATATTCATTAATTAATTATTGATTTATTTGTTTATTAGTTTAATGAATAAAATTTGTAATTTAAATAAAATATTTTTTGTGTTGATTTCATGTGATTAACGGAGGATGCTGTGAAATAAAACTTATAATTAAAAACAAGAATGACGAACCCATTTCACGCCATTCCCCCGCCACTTGTATGCGCAGTCAGTCTCCTCCACCAAAACTTCACTCGCCCACACCGACCCCTCTCCTCGCTCCACATGCGTCCCACTCCCAGCGCTACCTATCCCCAAAGCATTGCCCAATTTTCCCACTCAAAATTTAATTCCATAACCTTCAATTTTGAGATTTCAGCTACGTACGTCCTCCTCTCAAAAGCAAATTCCACAATGTTTAATATTGACAAAGATGATTGGCAAAGCGTGAAGATGAAGATTAATCCACAATTTCTACCCTTTAAATTGGTTCATTTTCATTAAAGGAATTGGACATGTGTTTTCAGTAAAACGTTGCACCTGTATGCGATGTCCTCCACCCAAGTCAAGCATTTAATCGAATTTACCGTTCCGTCCCCCACCATATGCGTTTCACTCCCAGTGCTACTTTTTGTCGTCGCCCTGCCTACTTCTCTCACTCAAACGTCAATCCCATAAACATTTATTTGGAGAATTTACAAAGCGGGAAGATAAAGATAAATTTACAAATCTCTTTATAAAACTACGATCATTTTCATTAGAAAAAGTGGCAATTCGCGATTATTAGTTTGTTGAATAAAGAAAGTATCGATTTAAAAAAAATTCTTGTTTGTTCGTGATTAACGGAGTATGGTGTGAAATAAAATGAATTAATAAAACAAAAGAAATACTAACCCGATTCTCACCCCTCCTCCGCCTCCTGTTTGCAAAGAGTACCAACCTCCCCAGCCAAGCAGTCACTCGCCTTTACCGTCCCCATTCTCTCCACCGTCCATATGGGTCCCACTCCCAACGCTACCTTACCCGATTGTCCCGCCAACTTCTCACACACAAACATTAATCTATAACGTTTGTTCTGACGGACATAATTTGCAACGCGTGAAGATGAAGATAAATTTACAAATCTCTTTATAAAACTACGATCATTTTCATTACAAAAAGTGGCAATTCGCGATTATTAGTTTGTTGAATAAAGAAAGTATCGATTAAAAAAAATCTTGTTTGTTCCTGATTAACGGAACATGCTGTGAAATAAAATGAATTAATAAAACAAAAGAAATACTAACCCGATTCTCACCCCTCCTCCGCCTCCTGTTTGCAAAGAGTACCAACCTCCCCAGCCAAGCAGTCACTCGCCTTTACCGTCCCCATTCTCTCCACCGTCCATATGGGTCCCACTCCCAACGCTACCTTACCCGATTGTCCCGCCAACTTCTCACACACAAACATTAATCTATAACGTTTGTTCTGACGGACATAATTTGCAACGCGTGAAGATGAAGATAAATTTACAAATCTCTTTATAAAACTACGATCATTTTCATTACAAAAAGTGGCAATTCGCGATTATTAGTTTGTTGAATAAAGAAAGTATCGATTAAAAAAAAATCTTGTTTGTTCCTGATTAACGGAACATGCTGTGAAATAAAATGAATTAATAAAACAAAAGAAATACTAACCCGATTCTCACCCCTCCTCCGCCTCCTGTTTGCAAAGAGTACCAACCTCCCCAGCCAAGCAGTCACTCGCCTTTACCGTCCCCATTCTCTCCACCGTCCATATGGGTCCCACTCCCAACGCTACCTTACCCGATTGTCCCGCCAACTTCTCACACACAAACATTAATCTATAACGTTTGTTCTGACGGACATAATTTGCAACGCGTGAAGATGAAGATAAATTTACAAATCTCTTTATAAAACTACGATCATTTTCATTAGAAAAAGTGGCAATTCGCGATTATTAGTTTGTTGAATAAAGAAAGTATCGATTAAAAAAAAATCTTGTTTGTTCCTGATTAACGGAACATGCTGTGAAATAAAATGAATTAATAAAACAAAAGAAATACTAACCCGATTCTCACCCCTCCTCCGCCTCCTGTTTGCAAAGAGTACCAACCTCCCCAGCCAAGCAGTCACTCGCCTTTACCGTCCCCATTCTCTCCACCGTCCATATGGGTCCCACTCCCAACGCTACCTTCCCCGATTGTCCCGCCAACTTCTCACACACAAACATTAATTTATAACGTTTGTTCTGACGGACATAATTTGCAACGCGTGAAGATAAAGATACATTTTCATTTACATCTTTCTAACAACGTTTATATTCATTTAAAAACTGTATATGTGCGTTTATTAATGAATTACTTTTGTTTATTATTTTTAACAATGAAGTTTGTAACTTAAAAAACTCTCCGTTTTGAACATTTTTAATGCAATAAAATGAAAACACATTTACATTTCAATTCTTAGAACAAAGTTTATTTTCATTTTCATTTTCAAAATTGTTCATGTGTGTTTATTACTAATGTGTGTACTTAAAAGAAACTTGTGTTAATTCCACGTGATTAATGTCCCTGTGATTTCCCCCACTCGCCTTTACAGACGTCCAAACGGGTCCCACTCCGAACGCTAACTTACCCGATTGCCCTGCTCACATCTCCCACCAAAACATCAATACCATAACCATAAAAATAGACAATGTAAAACGAGATGATTAACCTACATTTCGATTGCTTGTTCTATGCTGATATTTATTGAAAAATTGAGCATAAGTGTTTCTTTGATTATTAGTTTAAAGACTAAAGTATGTACTTAAAATTTTGCGTTGTTTGAACCTATTTAGAGTTCCACTTTATTAACGAAGCAAGCTGTGAAATAAAATGTATTATTTAAACAAATAAAACAATATCTCGTTTCTCACCCTTCCTCTGCCACTTGGACGAGACGCCTACCACCCCAAACAAGTATCCACTCTCGCCTATACTGACCCACTCACACACGTTCATATGGGTCCCACTCGGAACGCTTACTCGATTGCGCTGTTCACATCTCCCACCAAAACATCAATACCATAACCATAAAAATAGACAATGTAAAACGAGATGATTAACCTACATTTCAATTGCTAGTTCTATGCTGATATTTATTGAAAAATTGAGCATAAGTGTTTCTTTGATTATTAGTTTAAAGACTAAAGTATGTACTTAAAATTTTGCGTTGATTGAACCTATTTAGAGTTCCACTTTATTAACGAAGCAAGCTGTGAAATAAAATGTATTATTTAAACAAATAAAACAATATCTCGTTTCTCACCCTTCCTCTGCCACTTGGACGAGACGCCTACCACCCCAAACAAGTATCCACTCTCGCCTATACTGACCCACTCACACACGTTCATATGGGTCCCACTCGGAACGCTTACTCGATTGCGCTGTTCACATCTCCCACCAAAACATCAATACCATAACCATAAAAATAGACAATGTAAAACGAGATGATTAACCTACATTTCAATTGCTAGTTCTATGCTGATATTTATTGAAAAATTGAGCATAAGTGTTTCTTTGATTATTAGTTTAAAGACTAAAGTATGTACTTAAAATTTTGCGTTGATTGAACCTATTTAGAGTTCCACTTTATTAACGAAGCAAGCTGTGAAATAAAATGTATTATTTAAACAAATAAAACAATATCTCGTTTCTCACCCTTCCTCTGCCACTTGGACGAGACGCCTACCACCCCAAACAAGTATCCACTCTCGCCTATACTGACCCACTCACACACGTTCATATGGGTCCCACTCGGAACGCTACCTTACTCGATTGCGCTGTTCACATCTCCCACCAAAACATCAATACCATAACCATCAGAGTATCCAATATAAAACGCGAGATGATTAACCTACTTTTCGATTGCTAGTTCTATGCTGATATTTATTGAAAAACTGAGCATAAGTGTTTCTTTGATTATTAGTTTAAGGACTAAAGTATGTACTTAAAATTTTGCGTTGATTGAACGTATTTCGAGTTTCACTTTATTAATGGAGCAAGCTGTGAAATAAATATGTATTATTTAAACAAAAAACAATATCCCGTTTCTCACTCTTCCTCCGCCACCTGGACGAGACGTCTACCACCCCAAACAAGAATCCACTCTCGCCTATACTGACCCACTCACACACGTTCATATGGGTCCCACTCGGAACGCTACCTTACTCGACTGCGCTGTTCACATCTCCCACCAAAACATCAATACCATAACCATCAGAGTAGCCAATATAAAACGCGAGATGATTAACCTACTTTTCGATTGCTAGTTCTATGCTGATATTTATTGATAAATTGAGCATAAGTGTTTCTTTGATTATTAGTTTAAAGACTAAAGTATGTACTTAAAATTTTGCGTTGATTGAACCTATTTCGAGTTCCACTTTATTAACGAAGCAAGCTGTGAAATAAAATGTATTATTTAAACAAATAAAACAATATCTCGTTTCTCACCCTTCCTCTGCCACCTGGACGAGACGCCTACCACCCCAAACAAGTATCCACTCTCGCCTATACTGACCCACTCACACACGTTCATATGGGTCCCACTCGGAACGCTACCTTACTCGATTGCGCTGTTCACATCTCCCACCAAAACATCAATACCATAACCATAAAAATAGACAATGTAAAACGAGATGATTAACCTACTTTTCGATTGCTAGTTCTATGCTGATATTTATTGAAAAATTGAGCATAAGTGTTTCTTTGATTATTAGTTTAAGGACTAAAGTATGTACTTAAAATTTTGCGTTGATTGAACGTATTTCGAGTTTCACTTTATTAATGGAGCAAGCTGTGAAATAAATATGTATTATTTAAACAAAAAACAATATCCCGTTTCTCACTCTTCCTCCGCCACCTGGACGAGACGTCTACCACCCCAAACAAGAATCCACTCTCGCCTATACTGACCCACTCACACACGTTCATATGGGTCCCACTCGGAACGCTACCTTACTCGACTGCGCTGTTCACATCTCCCACCAAAACATCAATACCATAACCATCAGAGTAGCCAATATAAAACGCGAGATGATTAACCTACTTTTCGATTGCTAGTTCTATGCTGATATTTATTGATAAATTGAGCATAAGTGTTTCTTTGATTATTAGTTTAAAGACTAAAGTATGTACTTAAAATTTTGCGTTGATTGAACCTATTTCGAGTTCCACTTTATTAACGAAGCAAGCTGTGAAATAAAATGTATTATTTAAACAAATAAAACAATATCTCGTTTCTCACCCTTCCTCTGCCACCTGGACGAGACGCCTACCACCCCAAACAAGTATCCACTCTCGCCTATACTGACCCACTCACACACGTTCATATGGGTCCCACTCGGAACGCTACCTTACTCGATTGCGCTGTTCACATCTCCCACCAAAACATCAATACCATAACCATAAAAATAGACAATGTAAAACGAGATGAATAACCTACTTTTCGATTGCTAGTTCTATGCTGATATTTATTGAAAAATTGAGCATAAGTGTTTCTTTGATTATTAGTTTAAGGACTAAAGTATGTACTTAAAATTTTGCGTTGATTGAACGTATTTCGAGTTTCACTTTATTAATGGAGCAAGCTGTGAAATAAATATGTATTATTTAAACAAAAAACAATATCCCGTTTCTCACTCTTCCTCCGCCACCTGGACGAGACGTCTACCACCCCAAACAAGAATCCACTCTCGCCTATACTGACCCACTCACACACGTTCATATGGGTCCCACTCGGAACGCTACCTTACTCGACTGCGCTGTTCACATCTCCCACCAAAACATCAATACCATAACCATCAGAGTAGCCAATATAAAACGCGAGATGATTAACCTACTTTTCGATTGCTAGTTCTATGCTGATATTTATTGATAAATTGAGCATAAGTGTTTCTTTGATTATTAGTTTAAAGACTAAAGTATGTACTTAAAATTTTGCGTTGATTGAACCTATTTCGAGTTCCACTTTATTAACGAAGCAAGCTGTGAAATAAAATGTATTATTTAAACAAATAAAACAATATCTCGTTTCTCACCCTTCCTCTGCCACCTGGACGAGACGCCTACCACCCCAAACAAGTATCCACTCTCGCCTATACTGACCCACTCACACACGTTCATATGGGTCCCACTCGGAACGCTACCTTACTCGATTGCGCTGTTCACATCTCCCACCAAAACATCAATACCATAACCATCAGAGTAGACAATGTAAAACGCGAGATGATTAACCTACATTTCGATTGCTAGTTCTATGCTGATATTTATTGATAAATTGAGCATAAGTGTTTCTTTGATTATTAGTTTAAAGACTAAAGTATGTTCTTAAAATTTTGCGTTGGTTGAACGTATTTCGAATTCCACTTTATTAACGGAGCAAGCTGTGAAATAAATATGTATTATTTAAACAAAAAACAATACCCCGTTTCTCACTCTTCCTCCGCCACCTGGACGAGACGCCTACCACCCCAAACAAGAATCCACTCTCGGCTTTACAGACCGACTCACACACGTTCATATGGGTCCCACTCCGAACGGTACCTTACCCGACTGCCCAGCCCACTCTCCCATGCAATCGTCATTTCCGTTTATTTCAGTTTCGAAATTTAACAAAGCTAGACGATGAAGACAAACCTACATTTCTATTCTTAGAACAATGTTAATTTCATAAATAATTTCAAATTCCATAAATAATCATTGGATTCCAATGACATACTACCATACGGAATTGAATCAACCGTTCGTCAACATAGAAGAGGTCAGGGCTTTACACGTTCGCTCCACCCACTGGCTGGCAAATGGGTGAAAGTCTGAATTAATGTAAATACACGAGTTATGCGTATAGAATCGCACCTTGAATTTTCAAAAGCTTGTCGTAAACATTCTGTGATTTCTCAGTTTATTAAGTTTTCTATGATAAATAATTTTTTCTTCCACTTTTCCAAAATAGACAGAAAGAACTCTCAATATTTGAGAAAATATCAAAATCGAATACTTAATTTTTATGTATCTGACAAGTGATTTTAAGAGAATTCCAGAAAAGTTTACAAAGAATAGAACTAAACTTAGAATTTTTTCTTAAAGTGTATGTTCTTAATTATTTCTATTACACACAAAGGCTACATTTAAGTCCCCTTTTACTACCGACAATGGTGGTAAGAGAAGTTTCTTAAGTTAATTAATAGTGGTAGAAATGTTTCTTCTTACGCCTGTAATAACAATTTTCAATTTTTTATAATTTACTGAAAAAATCTTATCTCTCGAAGTGTAGTTTCAATTATAAAATTAGGAGCCAATTTAGGTTTCCATTTGCTAATCATGACAAAAAAAAGCTCTAACCTTTCAATTTATTAAAGATTTTGAATTTAATATAAAATACCTGAAATTGATCGCAATAATATACTCTTCTTTTTCTAATAAACTTTCCTGTTAAGTGAGTTAGAATATTAAGATGAGTAAACAGGATGCTCGCACACTTCGAGATTTAAAATTTTCTAAAGAATAATTCAGAAATAAAAATTGTTCGAGGTGATAAAGGGGGTGCATATGCGGCTATTAATAAACATGAATATATTCATAAAGTAGAAGTAAATTTTCTCATTACGAACAAATTTGAAATTATGAGAAAACCTTCTTCTAACAAATATATGAAATGTATTCAAGATCTTTTAAAAAGAAGGAAAACAAATGCGTACATAACAAAAAAAGAATATACGAAAGTTTATCCTACAACAGCTAACATTTGATTAGCTTATGGCCCATTAAATGTCCATAAATCTGACTTACCGATGCGCACTGTTGTATCCTCCATAGGCACTGCAGACTATTCTCTTTGTAAATTTTTAAATTCATCATTTAAACCCATTTTAGAAAATAATTATAAACATTCCTTCCGTAACAGTTTTGAGTTCGTTAGTCAGTTGCGAGAACTGACAATTGATTCTGATTCTAGGACGGTATCATTAGACGTTGTAGCAATGTTTCCTTCGATTCCACATAATTTAATTCTTTCATGTTTTGAAAAGTTTTTTAATGATCATAACGAATTCTCTAAAATACCACCACATGAAGTTATTATAGTTCTAAGAATGATTTTGAATAATATGGAGTTTAAATTTAATCGGAAAAATTACCGTCAGTTAAAGGGTACACCTATCGGTAGTCCGATAAGCTGCTTACTTTCAGAAATTGTGATGAGACACCTAGAAACACAAGTCTTCAATGATACACACTTTGTCTATTATACTTTATGTTGACGATACCTTTATTGTTTTACCTCAAAACCAAACTGATGCATTACTAAAGACATTTAATGCGTTTAATGATGAAATAACATTTGCTTTAGAAACGGAATCAAACTGTTCTTTTAACTTTTTAAATCTGACTGTTTTTAGAAAAAATACAAGTTTTGAAACATCTTGGTATAACAAACCTGTTTTTTCTGGAATTATATTCATTTATTTATCCAAGCATCCTTTTAGTATTAAGTCAGTTGTTTCAAATTTAGTTGACAGAGCCATGCAATTGTTGTCTCCCCGTTTCCATACTTTTTAATTTACGTAAATTTACTCCCTAATTTACGTAAATTTACGTTTAATTTACTCCCTAATTTACGTAAAGTTTTGGAGATATTGAAATTTAATAACTACCCTTTACAATTCATAAAAAAAATTATATCTAAGAGAGTAAAATTCATTAAACATGGGAAATCTTACAAAAATAGTACCACAGAATTTATGAATGATTTCATTTCCTTACTCTACATCCCTCGAACAAATAATTATCTCAAAAATGGACTTTTAAACTAATTCAAATTGAAAATAGTAGAGTAATAAATAAGTGTAATATAGTCCAAAATGTGAAGGATACTACAGCGAAATTAGACATAAACAATGTAGTCTATCAAATCAATTATAATGATTGTAATAGATCTTATATTGGTCAAACTAAACGAAAATTGGGTACAAGATTATTAGAGCATAAAAGAAATATTAAAGACCTAACATGTAGACAAAATTCTTTAACACAACATAGAATTGTAACTTCTCATCATGTAAATTTCCAAGAATTAAACATTTTAGCTCGTGAAAATTTATCGCATCCCAGATTGATATTAGAAACACTATCTAAACATCTCTTTGTTTAAATACACGGGTAGAATCCAATAAATTTACTAAAATATATAACGGGTTATAGAATATATTTTCTCAAAATTAACATATTTCTCTTATTGTTATTTTTAACTTCTTTCTATCTGCTTTTATAATGTCTCTCTATATGTTTCCTTTCATACTGTTAGATAATATATTAAACTTTTCTTAAGTTTTCACAAAGTGCGTGGTTGACTTGTGTACATTAATTTTTTGTTTGAACCTATCCATTGTTTTACAATATTATCTTTATTTGTTTTGTCACCTAATGATGGAAACGAGTAATTTCCCAAGCGCTGTGAACAATATGTATTTATTTTAATATTGTATAAATGCTGTTATTTCAAGATTTTTTTTTCGATTTCAGGTGGCCTTGACTAAGTTTATACTAATTGTATATACTGCTCTCCTGATTTTAGTGATATTACGAGTTATTCTGCATCTATTGTGTTGTGTTATAGAATAATTAGGTCTACAAACTATAAGAAACTGAAACAATAATAAATTACGGCGCCTCGGACAACTACCATCGTGTGGATGGCGCTTCACATCAGACATTGGACTCATCGGGCGACATGTCAGTGAGTGTTCCGATAACTTCGCAAAATTCTGATTATCTTCCACCTCCTGTTATTGCATGCATCTTCTATGCATTCAGACGAACATTACATTCAGATAATCTCACATTTCAACAAACATTTCCAGATAATTCAACATTTCCTTGTTTGAATTACCAAGGAGTTTCCAACGAAGCCATTCATCGATTATTCCAACAAAACATGCAAACATATACAAATAGTTCATCTGAAAATCTACAGGCACCATATATTAATAATACTACCTTATCTTCATGTCACAACCATGTTAACAGTTCGACTAATGAATCGCAACCTGTACAACTTCCACAAAATACAACTCATGTTTGTTCTTCAAATTCTACCATCCAAGCTGAAGCCAACAATGTCAAGAACAATATTCAGAACAAAAGTGATTCAAGAAAGAGAGAAGGGGAATCAATCTCTCATTCTAAAGGTAAAAGACTGGCTTCTAATATCTCTAATTCTTCTATTCCATCTATACCTCTTAGCAATAAATATGCACCGCTATCTAGTTTGCAAGAACCTCAAGATGACCCTCAAACCATTAACATTCCACCAATAATTGTTTCCAATGTGTATAACTTTACAAACTTTCTCACAGATCTTCAACATATAGTTAAAAATGACTTTGCAACAAAAACAATAAAAAATAATGTGAAAATTATCTTTCAAACCATTGATGATTTTAGAAACTACAAAAATTTTGTGACACTAATAGCATTCAATATTTCTCATACCGTGATCCTACTATTAAAACTTTTAATGTAATATTTAAAGGTGTTCCAATTTGCTATACTAATAAAATAATTTTTAATGAACTGACAAGATTAAACTATCCAGTACAAAAAGTATATCGTTTATATAATAAACAACGTGAACCAATAGAAATTTGTTCAATTGAATTAATTAAAACTCCTGAAGCTTCAAAATGTTTAAACTAGAAAAATTATTTCATAGTATAATTAAAATTCAAGCTAAAACTACAAATAATATCCCATTACAATGTAAAAGATGCCAGAGGTTTAACCACACTCAAGCAAACTGTCGATTAACTCCTCGTTGTGTTAGATGCAAAGAAAGCCATCACTATTCTAATTACCCACTTCCTAAATCAACTCCTCCTGTTTGTGTTAACTGTGACGGGCAGCATACTGCGAACTACAGAGGTTGTAAAACTTATAAAGATTTACTTAAATCAAATCCTTTTCGTCCTTCAAACACACGTACAATACCCGCTAAGCAATGCATTACCCCCCTTCCATCTTTCAACGATCAAAATTTTCCACTTCTTGATCATTTATACAATGCTCAAAACAACACTACAGCACAAGACCCTCCTAACCTTACTGGAATACACACATCATCTTCTCATACAACACGTAAATCTTATTCAAATGCTACAAAACAACAAACAAACATTTCTAACTATTCCTGTTTAATTTCCAACATAGTTAAACAAGTCCTTTCCTCAATTATATCTCATATTCAAACCTTAATTCAAACTATCCTCCCATCTCTCCTTCATGGCGAATAATTTCTGTACAAATTTAAATTACATTACATTTCTTAATTGGAATTCTAATGGAATCAAACGTCAAAAAATATTTTCAATCATTTTTTACAAAAATACAATATTGATATTGCTTGTGTAACCGAAACTCACTTAATTCCAGGCGAGAAACTGTATATCAAAGGTTATAAAATTTACAGAAATGATCGGATTTCAAATCACGCTTCTGGAGGTGTTGCCATTATTATTAAAAATAACATATACCATGAGCAAACTTTTTATCCATTATCTGAGAACCTAGAATGTATAGCAATACAAGTCATCATTAGCAATATAAAATACACCATTTATTCTGTTTACAAACCCCCAAATAAGTCCTTCCCAATCCAAATATAATAAAATCTTTCAAACATCTAATCCTACTATTGTTTTAGGAGATTTTAACAGTAAGAACACGGCATGGGGATGTCATTCAACTAATCCTCAAGGATCCAGATTACAACAATACGTTCTTCACAATAATTTAGATATCCATGCTCCTTTTGAGCCCACTTATTATTAAAATCATAATAATATAATCCCTGATATTCTTGACATTATTATTGCAAAAAATGTTAATATTCCTTTCTATCAAATTCCCATTCCCGAACTAGATTCAGATCACCTTCCAATTAAAATTTCTTTTAATTCTTCCTTGCTAAATATAAATTATCCTCAATACAATAAACATATAAACTGGGATTCTTATCGAAACAGCATTAATTTAAATTACAATTTTCCTAAACAATTATTGACTACTGACAAAGTAGATAATGAAATTGACAAATACACCAAAATTCTTCAACTTTCGTATCAAAATTCAATTACATATTTTAAACCGTATATACATTCTCGAACCCAATTACCCACATGTATATTAAACTTAATTAAATCTAAACATAACCTACGAAGATACTGGCAACAAACTCGCCGACCAGATATTAAAAAGAAAATAAATAAATTATCTCGAATTATCAAATCTCGTATTGATAAATATGAATTCAGTAAGTTTCAAAATTACATACAACAAATTCACCCTAATAGTAGACCACAATGGTCTACTATTAAGAAGCTAATGAAATCTTATTCCCCAATTCCTATTTTAAATGATGGAAATTTTACAGCATATAATGATGAGCAAAAAACTAACTTGATTGCGGGTCATTTTGAAAAAATCATTTACACCAAATCCGGTAATTAATCAAAAATTTAATGATAAAATAGAAACCTTTATGTCCTCCCCTATTTATGCTGTTCCTACTGCTATTAAGTATATTTCTCCTCATGAAGTACTGAATATAACACAAAAATTAAAAATAAATAAAGCCCCAGGTCATGACGGAATTTTAAATAAAATGTTAAAAGAATTAAATATCACAAATGTAGCTAAATTAACAAAAATATTCAATGCTATGCTTCGTCTTTCTTACTTCCCTCAAGCTTGGAAATTTGTTCTTGTTCGTCCTATTTGCAAAGCTGGCAAAGATCCCAAGAACCCAACGCACTATCGCCCCATCAGTCTTTTGTCGTCATTATCAAAAATTTTTGAAAAATTATTATTAACTCGTTTTCTTAATTACATATCTTTAATTCAAGTATTACCTAATTATCAATTTGGTTTCCGCTCAAATTACTCCACCACACATCAACTTTTACGTGTTACAGAATTAATAGCAGATAGTTTTCATAACAAACAAAACACCATCGGCCTTTTCTTAGATATAGCTCAAGCATTTGACAAAGTGTGGCATGTAGGTCTTTTATTTAAATTATACGATATAGGTATTCCAATATATTTATTCAAAATGATTAAAAATTTTCTCTTTGATCGCCATTTCGTAGTTAAAATTAACTCCTCTCTATCCAGTACACGATCAATTCAATCAGGAATTCCTCAAGGTTCTACTCTTTCTCCTTTACTTTTTAATATTTACATGTCAGATATTCCGTACTTACCTTTTACTACAATAGCGCTCTACGCTGATGACACGGCATTATTTGCTACTCATAATAATATCAAAATTGCACGCAATACACTACAAAATTCTATTCAAAAATATTTAAAATGGACTCAACTCTGGAGAATACTGATAAATCCGACTAAAACTCAAGCAAAAATTTTTACTCTTTGTAGACCAACTAAACCTCCTTCCCTAATTATCAACAATATAAATATTCCTTGGCTTGACAATAATATACCTGTTAAATATTTAGGATTACATTTAGACCAACGTCTCACCTGGAAATCACATATTCAAATTATCACTAACAAAACCTATCACAAAATTTCAAAATTATACCCTATCTGTAACAGCAAGTCAAAATTAAGAATAGATTGTGGTATTTCAATTTTTAAATCTATTATTCGCCCTTCTCTTACATACGCTTGTCCTATTTGGTGTAATGCCTCATCTACAAACATCAAGAAAATTCAAATTATTCAAAATAAATTCTTAAGAAAATACTAAAAGCAGATTGGTTTATTTCGAATAAACAAATCCATAGAGAACTTCAAATTGACTCCATTAAAACCTTTATAATTAAACAAACTCAAAATTTCTTTAATACATTGTTTCTTTCCCCTGCATCTCAACACTTTACTCTAGGTCAAAATTATTCTGCTCATCGCATTCGTTCACACTTTCCCAAAGAGTTTTCCCACTAGTTTTCATAAGGAAGTGGAAAATGTAGAAGAAATATAAAATCAGATTATAAAGTTGATTGTGGTAATGTCAAGGAAGTAGTTATAAACAACGAAGTGAAAATAAAAGATATTGAACAATGATTTCTCGAGGGTAATGGAAATATGGTTGTAGCACATTGAGAAGTTACAAACTGGCAAATTCCACCAGGTCTTACGTTTGAAGGGAGTTCAAATGAAGCACCCAGGACCTTTCTAAAAGCAGTTGACAGTTATTTTCAGTGAATAATGTTTCAGATAAATTCGAATTGAAATTAGTTGATCCGATGTGTGTTGAAAAAGCTGAAATTTGGATGGATTCAATGAGTGACAACACCATTAGAACTTATGCGTTATTAGACGTCATGTGTTTAAATTTCATGACCCTGGGTAGTGATGGACATTTTTCCTAGTGCGAATTTTGTGCTTCTGTTTGGTCTTAATGCGTCAATTGTAGTGTGTTGCATTTTGTCAGAGACTTAGATTCGTTAGCTGACTTTGAACATCTTTTCTTGCAAAGGAATTCTAATACACGGATTTAATCATATTCGCGAAAATGAAACTACGACAAAAGAAGATCATTGATGTGTTGGATAGCATTTGATAAAGATACGATCATCGATCCCAATACACAAAAGTATGTATCCAAATTAAATAGTGTGGAAAGACATGTGAACAGAATTTAAAAAATGAGAGACAAAGTTATCTTCATTAGACGTCTTTGCATGATGAAAATTCCACACAAAAGAAAATACCGACATTTTTGATGTTTCAACAAGTCAAAATGAGACGCCGCTAAACAATACTGGGGCATTCCAATGAAAATCAGGAACTTTTATGCTTACATCTTTTATTTTTTCTTCCAACTAAAAACCGTATAAAACCTTTCCTGAAACTATAAATTAGTCATAAATGTTTTACTTTTTCACTAGTTTCTAATTCCAAGAGTGGTACACCTCCTTTCATCCTAGATTGTTCGCGGTTTTTCGCATGCTCGAAACAATACTGGTTTCAGAGGTTGTAATTTGCATTACAACCATTGTTGTGAAGGTTCTGTGTTTTCCAGGACAATGTAAGTATACAGAAGAATATGTTTTCATTCTTACAGCTCTGTAAAAATGTCTACAAGTAATTAACTAACCGAATGAAATTAATCAAATTCAGTGTCCCGCACGTGACCCGAAATAGGCAAAGTTTTGTTTTACAGAGAAAATACATTCTGCAAGTGATCTGTGAATACATTTTTTTCTCCACTTAATGTCTAAGTATTGGGTTATAATAGTTTTAAATCACATTCTTAATATTAGACACAATTATAATAAATTATGTTTTTGTCCCGCACGTGACCGTCTGTCACTGCACGCCGTAACATCTCTTCATTAAAACATTTTACTATTAAATATGTTGATTTTATATTATTTTACAATTCAGAAATGGAAATGTCAAAGAAATCTGTTAGTGATAGAAAGATGAACAAGATGAGGGAAAGGTAGAAAGCTAAAAATCAAAACAATAGAAACGAAAAAAAATAAAAGAATTTCAGATTTGAAGAGGAAAAAGAAGAGTGCAATGTGTGAAAAGAGAAACAGGACTTAAGGAGATATGAAATAGATAGGAAGAGAATGCAGAGAGCAATAAAAAGCTTAATACCAAAATAGGTTTTAATGACCAAACAAATTCGCCAAACACACATTATCCCTGTGAGACATTATCCTAAACCGTTTAGAAGATACCTCGGATTCTCCTAAAATCGCCTAGGAAACAAAAAGCGGTAGTAAGCGGTAGAGAAATGCATTGGCTTAAAGAAGTGTACAAAGGGAAGTCAACCAATCATGAGGAAAATGAAAATATGACAGTTACCAATTTTTTTCCCGCCCTGACATTTACTTATACCTGACCAGTAATGAAAGATGTAACAGTTTGGAACGAAGGTAAAAGAGAAAAATTGCAAAAACATTATTTGACTATGTTTTTAAAAGAACTATACTTCATTTTCAAAAAAGAAAATCGCAATTTCAAAATTTTATTCTCTTCGTCCAAACATGTATTGTTACCAAAAGACACTCCAGCTGACCAATGCAAATTCACGAAAATTTCAAACTGAAATTTACTTAACTTTCTCCTAAAGCTACGTACTCAAATGATTTTGGGGAAAATGTACTATGTTGACAGTAAGCTAGACTTGTTATTAGAAGAACATTTGTGATCACTGTTCCTATGGGAAACCTTATGCTTTGTCCCAATCAACCAGAGCAAATTGTGATTTGGAAAGTGTGGGAAAAAAGCGGTGATGGTAGGTTACAACTTTCTTTTAAAGAGACCAGTTAGGAGAACTACATGAACTAGACAGCTGATCTACCTGATGTTATTAAGCATGTTAACACAAAACGTATTCGGCAAAAGGAATTTTAGTTGTGAATACCAGAATGAAATCCAACGTGCTCTTTGGTTACGCAAAAGTGTACTTTTGTTTACTGCGGCAGTCTTCTATAAAGGGAAGTGCAAAACCTACGTAATTTGTTCCGTCAATATAAGAAAAGTGTTCGTGTTCATCGACTTTTTGTATGAGGAAATCATTCGGGCAAGGGATGATCAGCCAGAGTCAGAAATAATATCGATCGATGGGCCATCATAATTTAAAAATAAATTTACAGTGAAGGTGCTTCGCATATTTTCTGAAAAATACAAAATAAAATTTTCTTGGAAGTCTTTTGCAACTACCCATGGTAAAAGTGTCGCCGATGGAATTGGAAGCAATGTAAAGCGTTGAGTGAGAGAAAATAATGGTTCAAGGAAAAGGATGCAACGTTCAATCAGCAAAAGATGAAAATGATCAAATAGTGACCGTGATTGCTTCAGAAAAGCCATGGAAGAATGTAGTAGCAGTTCCTGGCATAAAAAATTTCATGTTCTCACTGGTGAAAAGAATGTAATCGCATGTAAGAAAAATGCACTATCTACAAAAAAGCATGCTATCAATAAATATCTGCAATCATAATGTTATCATGTTTTTATCAGTCTCGTATTGTGTCCATTTATATCCTCGTATTGTTACCGCATTTGCCATTCAGCAAATATGGTAACATTTGCTGAAATTATAGTTTTTATGGTTATTTGATTAATTTTTTCGGCAAGCGGATCGTAAATGTCCCGCACGTGACCCTTAGTGTCCCGCACGTGACCATTATAAAGAAAAACCTACAAGTCCGGGAACTGATGTTTTTGTGGTTGTATTTACCTGAAACTAAAGATTTATGCACGAGGATTTCAGAAAAAAATAATACACGCTTGCTGCACCCGCAGATGGGCTGGTAATCTTATCTGAATAGAAGTCTTTGTTAATGAGGTAACATTCACCTGTCCCGCACGTGACCATATATTTTTTTTTGTTTTTACTCAAAAAATTAGAAAGATATAACAACTTTCTTTATGTCAAAAAATAAGTCATAGTTTGCTCTTTTTTTCACCCGTTATTCAGAAAAATATAACTATTTACTTAATTTTTATGCGGTAACAACTAAATAGAAAATGCTTACAAATGTCCCACACGTGACCGTGGAATGCTCCTACTATGAAGAATAAGTTCCGAATAGTGAACGCTGAGTTACTTATTTGGAAAGCTGATTTCGACTCAAATGACAGAAATGGTTTGTTACAATCGTGGTATTAGATCGAAAAGAAAAAGAAATTATGGCGTGTATTGAAAACAGGATTTTGGGAACATGTTTAAAAACTAGTGATGCCACAGAATGGCACAGACTTTCTCGTATTCGTTTTCTATGTCCTTTGGTCTCGGCTAGCTACTCGGACTTGCCACATTTCTATTTGGGCATTTTTTTGTTTTTTCAAAAATTACACAAATGCAATCTTTTTAACCGTTCACAAGCACATTTCCAGCAATTTGTAAACAATATTGTATTTGTGACTTGCTCTTCAAAAGAGTCCTAACGATGTTTTTCGAAAACTCAAAAATTGTCTGTGAAAAAGAGCTTCAAATTTCGCATTTACAGTAGCGCTTAAATGCCACTTTCTTAAATAAAGCTCCAAATTTTCCAAAGAAAATTGCCATTTAGAATGAGGTTACGCTGTTCTTTAATATTCTAAAATTAATATTTCCAAGAATCTGAAAAATTAAGAAAATGTCAAAAAAAATGTACTTTCGGCGGCAATAGATGGCAGCTGGCAAGAGTGTGTACCAATTCCGCATAGCTAGCCCAAACCCAAGGAAACAGAAAACTAATACGGGAAAACTTGTGCCATTCTGTAGCTGGCTTGCTGCTGGCCCAGATGACATAAAACAATTAAAGTCGGTACACAAATTTAAGTTTAAAGTAAAATCTTTTCTGCTGCAAAACTGTTTCTATACAATTAGAGACTATACTGATCGTGAAAAAGAAAAATAATGTTTAATGTAACAAAACAAAGATATATAATGAATTAGTTTACGTTTGCATTGTATACATTTAAAAAAAATATTTAATACGCCTGTAACAAGTAATGTACTTCAGCTTCCGGGTCAATGACCCCCATCTCGATCAGGTTTTTGTTCAGTTTCCCTGATCCATTGAGCAAATGCTGAGATGGCCCCTTGTTTTGCTTCTTGACGTAAATGTAGCTTCACTGTGCGCACGTTTTGTTGAGCACTCCTTTTGCTTGTAGTTCATTTACAGTTGAAATTGATTTTCTATAACTCGAGAAAAAACATTTTTCAAATATTTTTTATTTTTCTAAATTCATTTTTTCGTTTTTTTTGTTTTTTTTTTTTTTTTTTGTTTTTTTAAATTCTGGCCCTCAAGAAAATGTGCGCAGATAAATTTCTTTCCCCACACGTCATATACAGTTTTTACTGTTTTTTGACAAGTAAATAAATAAATAAATAGCACCACTTTTTTTACTTTCCCGTATACATACGTATATACGGAGTAATATGCATAGTATAGGATATGTTAGTAATGCCGTGGAAAATCGATTTCGAGATTTCAGCGGAAATACACGGGGTCCCCAGATACCGAAAAAGTGACGTTTTGAAAACGTCAGTCAGTCTGTCTGTCCATTTGTCTGCCTGGCGGCTGTGACTCCATTCCTTGTTCTCACAACCTCCGCCACCTTGGCACTGGTCTCTGTTTTTCCAGTTGTATTTTCATGTATCGTATCTGGAGGTAGGTTCCTAAGATAAACGTGTTACATGATCTTGTGATGAAAAGCCTGGTGTAGATTCCGGAGATGACTGGTCTAACGTAGGCATTTGAACATATCGGTCGCTGGCCTCAATACCATCAGCTGCCAGCTCTTTCGCTCCTTCGCAGGTACTACTAGATAACTTTCCGTTCAATCTTTCCGCTGTTTCAACTTACACGATCTACTACACTCCTTAGCTCTCTACAACAACATGCACCCATTCATGCCCGGAGTTTCCATTTGGGAACACTGTAATTTCTTGCGCAACAACTGTAACACAATGTACATTATTTTCTAAACTCATAATGACTGACCACCATACTTATCTAAATTATATTTTACAATACTAAAATTAATGACATATTATTACAAGTGAGTAAAATTACTTTTTTGAAATCATAGTGAGTGAAATTAAGAACACGTATTTCTTTGTGCCGTGGCTCGGCTCAGGTAGCAGTAAATAAACAAATGACTTAAGTCTACTTTTTCCATGCAAGTGGAGACGTTCAGTCAATATAAGAATACTGCATAACATTGTTGACCTCTTCCAAAAACGAAAATATTTGGCGGAAAAATAGTTCCCAAATGTGAACATCGGGCAAAAACGGGTTAAAATTGGGAGTACTTGTGGAATTCGGACGAAGGAGAATATGGCAAATGGAAAGAAAAATGAACCTGGACGCAGGCACTGGCAGCGGTCGAGGACTGCGCCATTACGAGATCAACAACCAGGGAGGTGACACAATTTTTATCGAAACAAAATTGTAACAAGGCCAAGATTTGTGATTAGGTTAAGAATAAAGAAAAATGGCCATTAGAATAACTTCAGTACTTAAAAGGAGTGCACTCTCGTATGAATGGAAATGGAAGCAAAACATGTATGAATGTGTGAATGATATTTGAATTGTTTTTGTCAAGGTAAGCTGTTTTTATCTTAAAATATATATATATATATATATATATATATATATATATAGTTTATATGTTTGTGTGCTAGAATGCTGATGTTAACGGAGGAGAACCGGATTCGCCGAGTCTTTTCAGCAAAATTTTGAGAAATAAACAATTGCTGATATTACGAACGGCAACACTGTTGAAAATCTGTGTTATTTTTCAGTAGGTAGCAGAAACCCAATGAGAGGGGAAAGAATATGAGATAGAGACACGTTCCGAAATAAATATAATATTCGGTTTCCTGCAGAGGAGCGACTTCGCACACTAAAATATACATTTGCACTGTGAAGAACAATCTGAAGAAACGTAGGAGTCATTGCAGATCTATGTTTAAGAATTATAAATAAAATAATAGATAACAACTCGTAAGTTTGTAAATAAAATAGATTGATTTTAATTAATAAGAAGATAGACGTGTGTATGTCACACGTAATTTGATATTTTCGTGATTTCGACGAGTAAGTTAGCCATCGTGGACGTGGTGGCCATTGTGTCAATTTTGTTCTGTTTATTTCACGTCGAATTTACAAACACGAATAGATCTGACTTGTCTGAGTGTTGAGTGAAATAACTGTCATAAATGTTCTTTGATTTTAAAGTTTATGATCCATTACAGTATCGAGAGCATCTAATACGCGCCTTACGTTATAATGAAACTATTAAGAAATGAAAAGGCGCCCATTTGCGATGGCGAAAGTTATTTCGCTCCATTTAACATTTTTTAAAATATGTCTGTTTATGTTGAGCGATATGTTTGTTTTCTAATCGTTCAAAATTTTGAAGAAAAATGATTAACTATAAAAATACGTACTTACGGACTTTGAAAACACGTACTTTAAAACAAAATATCTTTGATTAATTTCCTCTTGAGACTCCATGTGCGTTACAAGTGGAAATATAAAAAATGCCCCATAACAGCCATAATTTTGTTATTCAAATTTTCAGGTATCAGTAAACGATTCTTGCGGAAGTTCGATATAAACGTCTACACGCATTTCCTGTATTGACTTCGGATGTGAAAGAGCTATTGCCCCTCAAGAGAAGGGGCACACGTGGAGTTCAAAACTATAGAATCTTCGAAGGATTGACGAAGAATATATTCAGACCTGAACGAAATTCGTTGTCGCGTAGTTTTGCTCCTTCAAAATAACTGAGAGATCGCTTCTGTTAGCGCACATTTTGTGGATGAATGTTTTTTTTCAAAACCTATTTCTTAAAAAGTGATGTTTTCCAACCTAGACCATGGACTAAATTATTCTTACAGATCCTCTTGCAACATTACAGTACACAAATGATTTACCTTCGCTGATAATTGAATTCAATACAAAACATACTTTCCGGTGTTATTGGAAACAGCTACCTAGGATAGAAATATTGCACTTTCTGCGCTACTAACATCTTAGCTGCTTCTGCGCTACTTAACATCACATTATATACGCACGTATACGGAAAAGTAAAAATCGAAAGAAATCAGAAAAAAAGCTGGTTTTTCGAACCTCCCGGAGTTAGCACAGGGCCTGGGAGGTCGAAAACTTAAGGGTTTTCACTAGTGCCTGGGTACATACAACATACTCTAAGAAAATTGTTTGATGATCTTTTTCTAGGTGACCCCCTTTTTCAGTACCTACCGCCTGGAGTAAAAAGGAGACTTCAACATCCGTGCTGATAGTGAAGCTACATTTTTCACTGTGACATACAGGCCTTACAGCAGATGATAAATTAGGATATTTCAGTTTTCTTCATTTTTGAAGTGATTCCACTGAGTTTTGTGAAACAAATAAACAAGTCTGTTGTGTGATTCGTTGGTTCACTCCAAATCACGGTACAGCAAAGGGCCATGTGTGTGCTAACCAGCAATGTCGCCAAACCTTTTTCATTCCCTAGAGTCAAATTTTCTGAATTCAGTGTCATGTATAGGAATTCCTTACATACACATTTCGATTGTTCCTAAGCACTTACATCTGCAGAATAAATGAAGCTATAGCAAACAAATAACCAATATGCAGCGTTCTCAAGCATTTCCATGGCGTGTTACAAAGTTGAGCCCTGTTGGCACGAGCGGCCAAAACTGGTTCAAATTCGGAGCCGCCCGAGAAAATTAAGTATTTATAACAATCTTTGGCATTAACCCATTAAGCACCAGCGTCCTCATTTGAGGACAGTGAATTTTTTAATTATTTCATTACATTATAAATTGTGTTCCCCATCACATTGTTGATTGGCAACACCGCAAAGGTTCATTCAACAGATATAAACGTTTGTTATCGCTCAGACTTTTATTCTTGTAGTTTTTCTAGCTTCCTAAGTTAGTGCATTTTATATTTTATTTGTATTGATAAAAAAATTAATTATATCTACTTTTCTAAATTTCGGTGAGTTGCTAAACTGACTACATAGTCTTAGTTTGTGCTCATACTATACGAAGAATATAAAATCGTGCAGTTGTTTGATTCAATGTTTTCGAGACGTTGATATTTTAGTGCGGTCCTCATATGAGGACGCTGGGACTTTATGTTATACAATTTGCTAACCAAAATAAGTGCAAAACCGCTTTTCTCTGCGCCCAAAACAGGTAAAGCGTAACTATCTATTCAATGATCACTGATTGTTTCATTTAAATATTCTAACAAGAGGGATCCATTGCGTTTTTTGCAGAGATTTAGCCAAGGAATTGGAAGCTTGTGTCCCGTCCCGCCGCTTATTTCGCTCTCCCACTTTCAAGTTATTTTGCAGCCTCAACAAGCCCGATAGGCAAAAACTGATTATATTCAAATTCATTGTTCAAGACGTAGCTAAGAACATTATTCACAATCTTTGTTACAAAACTGTTGTTGAGTTATCGTTCTCCATGTTATCACGGCAGGAAGTTAATTCCTTCACGAGGGCTACGATGAGAGAAGAGATTCGAAATACATAGCCGGTTTGCCCTTACAAATAAGTTTTCATTCATTGGGGAGAATATTTTCTTGTACATTCTTGCCAAAAACGCTCATTACCTTCTGCATTTCGAATTCAACTTGAATGTGTCTTGAGGTAGGGATTCCAGATTTAAGAAAACGTTCATAGAATATATTTTTAGATATTCTTAAATATATTGAGATACTTATGGAAAATTATATTTTCAGCAAGATGATTCGAAGCTCTCAGTGACGCCGGCTTGGTTATGACTTTACTAAAACAACACACATCTGTTCGGTAACCATTATCCCTGGATGTTGGTGGACACACTTCTTCTACTGGATATGGAAGATACTCTTCATGCACAACTAGCAAATAACAATTAAAACAGATGATTCTCAAAGGAGAAATAATAAATATAAATGCATGAGTGGTAAGTTCAAGAAAACGAGCGACGATAGCGAGTTTTCTTATTTACCACGAGTGCAATTATACCCCTTTATCCGCGTATTACGTTCAATATTTTTTCATTTCCAATTAAGAACAATTTTCATTTTGAGAAATTCAAACATCTTTCCCATTTTCTATTTGATGACGTCATATTGGTTCTGATCAAGACCTATTTTAGTAGGCCTTGCAGTTTATATTTACGATCACCGAGATTGATAACGAGACACTGTAAACGAGAATAATGCTTGAAGTAAGAAACGTTTGAAAATGGAAGATATTTATCATATTACAATGAAATATTAGAAAAAGCTGACAAAGCCATGGAAAATTATATTTGTTACTTCGCACGAAAATAAGGGCATGTGTGAGAGAACAACCGTGTGTTAATTTTGGAAAGAAGAAAGATGATTCAGTTCTGACTCAGATATTTTGCTGGCGTTCTTTTCGGAGCGGGTAAATACAACTGACGTTCATATTTTTTTTTTATTTTAATACCAAATGTTCTACACGTAACACATTTATTCATGTTACATATTTTGTTGTTCCATTAATCAGCTGGTATCAAACCAATTTGCTTCTGTTCATACTTGTTTATGTTGAAGACGTGGTATGTAAATGAGAATATCGATATTTAAATTGTAAACAATTGAATTAATTTTGTAAAAAGATAAAGGAGTTTCGTCAAAATAACTGCTCTCCCTGGACCGTCATAATCGAACAGGTGAAGTAAACATGTTTGTGCTATGTAAAGCGACTTCTGGGTTAGGAAGATTGATGCCAAGTATGGGTAGGTTAAGTTTTAATTATACTTATTATACTATAAATATTAACATGATTGTCTAAGGAATAATAATATTTATTCGTTCATAATTTTGTTTATTCTTTCATTGATTTGTGTGTTTGACGTACGTAATCTGTGATGTACATTTTTGGTCATGTTTCATGGCCAACTGGAAATACTTTGGCTACGTCTGTGTTATAGAGACAATATTAAACGATTTTGATCATTTTCTGAGTTCTGAATGGTAGGTGAAAAGTTTTAATTCTACGCATGCAGTAAACAGTTATAACGATTTTTCATGGAATTAATGAGCGGTTTTAGTTAACTAAACGAAAAAATAATAACTTCTGCATTATGAACGAAAGGGGAGGTAGTGCAAAACAGGGCAAAAATATTTTTTACGGAAAATGTACAAATACTTTGAGAAAGTGAGGCGGCAAGGCAAGGCGAGCTGTCTCCACAAAGCAAAACCTCTCGAGACATTAGTGTTGAGCCATCTTCTAAATATCATAAGCCGTCGTAATTGTAAACGAAATGTACACTAACACAAAGACACACACACACACAGGTAAAGTACTGGGAGCGACTGATATGCAGTCGTGTGTAACAAGCAATGGAAAGCACAGGAGGGATTGCGGAAGTCCCAAGTAAAATCTTTTCTGCTGCATAACTGTTTCTATACAATTCGAGACTATACCGAGCATCAAAAAGGAATGTAGAATTAATTTTAACAATGATAGTTAATGTAATTATTTATCATTTGGACTGTATAATTCTAAAGAACCTGTAACAAGTATTGTACCACAGTCTCTGGGTTGATGGCCCCCATCTCGATCAGGTTTTTTGTCCAGTTTCCCTGATCCTTGAACAAATGCTGAGATGGTCCCTTGTTTTGCTTCTGGATATAAATGTAACTTCATTATTTGTGCACGTCTTCTGAATTTCAGTGGGAAATATAGTTATTCAAATTTTCGTTTTTCATATTATCGCGGCAAAAAATATTATTCTTTCATGAAGAACATGAGGGTTCAGGGGAGGAATTTATAGCTAATTTACCTTTGAAATTATATTTTATTATATAGGAGCGAATATTTTGAAACAAAACTCGAAAAAAACCTCTTTTTTCTGTATTCAAAATTCGACTAGAATATGGTTTAGGATAGAGACCACAGAATTATGAAAACGTGCACAAAATTCACTTCTCCCCATAGCTCGTCACACGCAATATTTAACTGTTTTTTGACGTAAATAAATAAATAAATACAATAAGGATTTAGAAAGGCGAGATCTACAATAGATGCCGCAGCCAGGAAGGCAATACAAGGCCAAAAAATGGAGAAGGGCTAAGAAAAAGTACTGGGCTGTTGTCACCCTGGATGTTAAGAATACCTTCAATTTGGCGAGATGGAACAACATTCGAATTATTCTGCAGCATATGAGTGCCACAGGATCAGATTAAGTTCATGGTCAGCCACTTTATAGGAAGAACGCTGTTGTACCACAAGGAGGATGGTCAGCGGAGTTGGATCCATGGAGTTACCGAGGCGTTCCACAGGGCTCCGTCTTGGGCCCTCTTCTGTGGAAGACAGTGCACGACGGCGTTCTGAGAATACAATGCCGGAAGATGCAAAGATCATTTGTTTTGCGGACGACATAGCACCCACTATAGTGGTCAAACACAGAGGAAGTGATTGAAATCGCCAATACAGTCGTAGTTAACCCACCGATGACCTCTTGGCTTGCATTTAGCGGACCACAAAGCTGAGGCAATTCTCGTCACTAGTAGGAAGTTGAGAGAATTTATCGCCATTTCAGTGGGAGACGAAAACATCCATTCAGGTCTGTACTGAAGTACTTAGGAATTGTGATTGACACGGGACTAAGATTTACCGATCACCTACACTCCTATATTACGCCAGCGATAAGGCGGCAAAAGCGATGACGACCTTGACGAGACTGATGCTGAATGTTGGAGAACCGGGACAGGAGCGGAGATGACTGCTGCCAAACGCTCCTACTTCGATCCTGCTAGATGCTGCACCAGTATGTGAAACAGCAATAAACACGGTCGAGCAGGCAGAAGATGGTCTCTATGTACAGAAGTGCACTGAGGATGACTCGCGCTTACATGGTTTCGTATGACGCGGTGAGTAGTGACAGGCATGCCTCCAGTCGAGTTCCTAGTGGCAGAACGGCACAGGCTCTATCAACGGCGCCGACAGAACGAAAGAAAGGGAGACGAGACTCCATGATTCAGTGTCGAAGACAATGGGATAGCTCGCAAAAGGAGAGATGGACGCATCGATTCATCCCAAATATAGACGTGTGGGAAGGGCAAAGCTATGGCGAGGTGAACTTCCATCTCACACAGCTGTTGACTGAATACGGCTGATTCCAAGAGTATCTCTTCCGCTTTCACCGGGCTGAAAACCGAGCGTGCCCTCACTGCTCCCCAGTAGTGGAGGATGCAGAACAAGTTTTCTTCGTCTGCCTTCGGTTCGAAGTAGAGTGGACACATCTCTGCCGGCAACTCGGACAGAAATTGCTGCCGAAGAACATCGTAAGGGGAAGGCTGGTTTCTACGGAGAAGTGGTAAGCAGTGGTGGTCTCCGCGCCCAAATAATGAAGTCTCGAGGAGCGGGCGAGAATGGCGTCACAGAATGATGCCAAAAGGATAGGGGGCGTACCCTATTCACCCCCGCGAAGTAATGCTTAATGGCCGTTCCGGGGAGGGGGGGTAAAGAAGTCTAGGGAGGTGGTTTTAGTAAGTAAGAATATCACGGTGGTTTTAGTAAGTAAGAATATCACACTACCATGTGCTAGGGGCCACATGATGTCTTTTGAAGATTTACACCTACTCTCGTAAACATACACACACACACGCACACACACACACACACGTGCCTTAGACGGAACCTCTTAACGACGGAAACCTGCCACCCCGGACAAAAATTTCAGAACGGAACGATTTCATACATGAAAATGACCTCTTTAAGCCGGAAACCTGTCTAAAGCGGAAACGGAATGTTTTTTTAGATAATGAAAATTGATTTTTGCCTGGCTACTAAGTACATTTATTTTTAAATTTCCGCCACTATCTTTGGAGTGGCGTAGTGTGAAGGGCCATGTTCTGAAACAAACAAAGCGAACGACGAGGTTTTCCGCTTATGCACGGTGCCGAGGAATGTTTCGCAAAGTCAGCGTCTGTTTTTCTGCGACTAGTTTTGGTGTTATAGCTCCCAATTCTTAATGCTGGTCACGCGCATCGCGATCAATTCTCAGTAGCATCACCGTTTTCATTCAGCCGACAATGCAATTCCGGAATGGCTGTCTTTTGTCCTATACTTTGTCCTGCTCCTATATTTTCCCCGTGTTTGCGGTTGATTTTTTTAAATTCCTGCAATACTTTCATTTATAAATTATGCTTCATTTTTATTACTGTGTTGCCATTTGTATCTAAAATACTGACTTGTATAGTGAATTTTCAGCAAGCCTCTATAAGAGGGAAATCTGCAAGACGGATTTTTTTCGAAGGAACCGTGAGGGTCTGTCTTAGATATGTTTTACACACACAAATAGAGACATGTGTGTGTACATATATATATATATATATATATATATAATATATATATGTACTATACATAGTGTTCGATTTGTGAAATTTTAAATGCCGGAACGCGCCCCAAATTAATTGTTAATTTAATAGAAATTCTTATATATTTATAATATAATTTAATAATCATTTCCGAAGTACCAAAACGCATGGGCTAGAGCGAGGGCGCGGGCGTGAGCGAGGCGCAGCCGTCGCCCAGCAGCGCGCCCAGCGCCGCGTGCGCGCGCAGCGTCCACGCCGCGTCGGCGGGCGACCGCCCCCACACGTTGCGCGCGCGCGAGTCCGCGCCCGCGCCCAGCAGCACGCGCACCGCCGCCGCGTTGTTGCTCTCCGCCGCCGCGTGCAGCGGCGTGCTGCCCAGCTCGTCGCGCGCGTCCACGTCCACCTTCACACGACAAACGCGTTGGCGATAGCAGCCTACATCCGCACCTCATTTGCCTACGCAAATAGATTTTATTACACGGGAGTGAATGTTTTCGTATCAATTCTCGTCAAAAAAGCTCGTTACCCACCCCCCATATGTGTGTGTGTGTGTATATATATATATATATATATATATATATATATATATATATATATATATATATATATATATATATTTCATAATTGAACTCATCAGCTGTTGACGGTTTCATGCAATCGGGAGCTTCAACGTCACCAGTGACGTCACTGTAGCGAAATATAAGCTCCCGATTGGATAGACGCGAAAAAGCTGATTCCTGTCAAGGGCGAAGTTAAACAAATCGCAGTATAACTATTGTAACTATTGTACTGTGAGCCATGTGTAATTGCCATACGCTAAATAAATAATATTAAGTCCCGGATAAGTGTTCGGATAAGTGTTCGGTTTTATCTCGGCAAGTCGATTCATTCACGTAAAGCTTTAAGGATAACAGCCTACATCTGTAGCTGATTTGCCTATACAAATTCATTTTATTATATCCGAGTGAATAATGATTTCATTATATCAATTCCATGTTCACAGGGGAAAATTTGATAAGTCGAAATTTTGTGGAAAATCGGATCATTATATTTTACGGAAGATAATCATAATTAGGGAAGACAATGGAAGAGAATCATAATTACAGAAGAGAATCATAATTACAGAAGAGAATGATAATTATAGAAGAGAATGATAATTATGGAGGAGAATCGTAATTATGGAAGAGAATCAATTTCGACTTATCAAGTTTTTCCCCGTTACAATCGAATTATTGTCAAAAAAGGCTCATTGCTGCTTATATTCATAATTCAACTCAATATGTGTATGAGTTTCCAAACGTCAAGAAACCATGCACATAATGTCCTCCCCATAGATCGTCATACAGTTTTTAACATTTTTTGACGTTAAATGAAAAAAAATATACATCTGCCAGCAACGCGCCTGTCCGGCGTAGTCAAAAAGCTTTTAGTGTTCATGCATGCATTTATTGATTTGGTGTTTTCGGATGCGTCAACGACTAGAATCGTAAGTCCCGCAAGGGTAAGGAATAGCGGGAAGGGGGGGCGGTGTCCCTCTCCCGCTGAAACGGAGAGATCCGGAGCGAACTTACACCTTCCCTTCACCAGGTATCTCCACATAGGTATTCAAGCGCCCATGGCATGCATAAAATTTGCGCCACTGTCAGGATACTTCAAGTTAGGCGTGTTGTTATTTGTTTCAGCGTGTATACTCTAAATAGCGCCCCCTGTGTGTGGTGCCCATGGCTCGTGCCATGTCTGCCATACCGTAGATACGCCACCAGCAGGACGCCGCCCCAGCCGGGGCAAGCTCTGAGCTCCCGACATATGAGGTACTGTAGCGCATGTGCATGTAAGGGGAGAGGATGGAATGAGACTGAGGGAAGAAAGACCGCGTAGGGTCCTTAGAGTGCTACACCAGCAATACTGACTCATGCAAATTACCTTCACTATTAATTGATTAGAAAGTGTTACTTTGGGGTACGCTCGCGGCAAAATAGAAGCCACGGGCTTACCGCAAAGAACACATGGCTATGTAAAACAACTGGGTTACTGCAAAGAAACTGTGGATGAGGACATAGGCGTTTACAATATTTATTTGTTAATTGAGAATGTAATACTAATATTGTGAGCGTATAAGTTACAAAAGAAGTCTCGTAGACAAAAAGTTGAAATGATTACCTTTCTTTGCGTGAAAGTGATCAAACTTTATATTCCTCTCAGATCAAACTCTGAAGAATCCAAGCATGTACTCCTTGACTTTCTTAACTTAAAATGCCAATGATACGATTCTCACATGGTTTACTTCAAAACGTAAAAGGGAAATATGAACTTATTCATGCAAATAATCTTTGGAAAAAATAATAAATCGTTGAACTAAAAAGAAAATAGATATGAGATTGTAGCATTGTGTTTCAAGAGTTTAATCCAAGCTCCGTGCTGAGTATTGTAAATATTCTTAATATTCTTAACAGTAAAAAACCTAACGCGATATAACTGAAAATAATAACAACACAATTTATAACATAAATGGGTAGTATTAAATAAATACTGTACACTGCCGCTGCAATCTGTGATCATAAACCTTCATGCCCACTGTGTCACTGGAGATATATGTTTGCCTTTTCGGTTGCGTCGTTTTGTTCTATGATATACCTTCAGTCTCACCACGTATCTTTACTGGAAAAGTCAGCATTTGATTTCCGACAATAAGTGTAATGTACTTCTCGGTGAGAAGTCCGCAAAATATACGTGACTGTGCGCGCGCTTTTTTAAGATAACATGTGGCATAACTTATCGTCGTCGTTTTGTGAGTAATAGCGATTTCTCTTTTGCGAACTTTTGTAAGTTAGGAAAAAATATAGCAACAGACCCAGTATTTAAATTACTGACAAAATATTTGGTGAATCAGTACTTTACACACAGTGTGTTTTTTGTGTATCTTTATAAGATCCTTCGAGCGTAGACAGAACGTACAAAAGTATTGTGCATAATATCGATTTTCCGTATCATGGCTCTTCTAGAAGAGGAAATTAAAAAAGGTTCGTATTAGCCAGATGCTTACTCATCTGACATTGATGATCTGATTTCAACGAAACATGTTCCAACTGTATAAGAATTAGTAGACAACAGTGATTCAGGCAGTGATCATCAAGGACGAAGCATACATGAAATACTAGCTTTTCTAGTCAAATATGATCGGCATTATTTATTATTGATATTATTTATTATATTATTATTATTATTACTATAAACAGGCATATGTTCATAATAATTAAACCATGAAACAAACCCCTATCGCTGAATACAATGTACTTGCCAACAATCACAAATCCAAACAAAAGCGAGTCCAAAAGAGCTTCTTTGTTTAAAACAAAGCAACAATTGACACAAAGAACATAAATGTCTTGCGAATCTTGCATGTCGTTACCGCCGGAGGACATAAGCAGCCCCTTGGATCTTTCTGTTAGTTTCTTCTCCTCGAGTAGAAATAGAGAAGAAATCAATAAATATTCCCTTAGTTCATCTGGGTTTAAGCTGAGTGTAGAGCGCTCAGAAAGGGAGAAATACGTGGTCATTTTACGCTCCGTGAGTGTGATAAAAGTTCCTCATTACTAGTAACTTAGCACAACATACTCGAAAAATAAACTCAAATATCACTTATTTTTCTTAACATTTCTCTGAATATCTTCCAGGATGATGTTGAAATCCATATCAAGACTTAAAACTGTCTCAGATTACATTTTAAGAAACAAATTTGAAGCGCTCTTGTCATGTAAATGACAACGCAAATCTGAAGCCATTATGACCTTCTTTTGAAGATACAGATTATGACCCTCTTTTGAAAGTGCGGTCTCTTCTTACTATGATCAACAACAATTTGAAAGCTATTCCTCCAGAAAAACGACCCGGGCAATTACTATTTCCTATTCCTGTGAAGAAAAAAATAATTATCCAGGGACCCCCATGCAATGACATCAGACGTGACGGCACTAGCCATTGACCGGTTTTTGACACCAAGCAGAAGCGTTGTCAGAAATATCACGCTGTTGGCCATTAGACTTTGACAAATATACAAAATGTGAAGTAAACCTTTGATTTCAAAAATATGGTTATTTGTTTCATCTGGACCATTTTCATTAGTTTTGTCTACGTACAAAAATTATGTTCTCTCTCTGTTCATTATTATAGTCTTCGTTGAAACTTGGTGTATCTCCTGTGAAGCAATACATAACTATGAAACGAATTCACATATTCTTGAAAATTTCATGTTCTATGTCACAAATTATCTATATAGATTGAAAAATAATTAAAAATAATTATTACTACGTGTAACACAGTATGCTGGATCAAAGGGTTAAATACGGCCAAGAAGGTTCGTCCTACAAATTCACTATTACAAATAAGATATCCCCGTATTCTTACGAATAAAGTATCCCCGATGCGAAAAGTAAAAAATGTAGACTTCTTTCTATCTTGATAATATGATGTACTATTTGTATAACTTCTTACAAAAACGTTCTAGCAAAGATAAAATTTCAGATATTTAATTCAATCAGCTACAAAAAAAGATACAATATATTTTTATTACGTCACGTGTTCCCCAGTATATGCATGCAAATGACATGGCAATCAGAATGTGACGTTTCAATTTCAATACGCGACTGATACCGCGGAAGGAGTAGTTTCCACAAATCGTCCTCCGTGTGTCCTCTTAACACTTCTGCATCTCGACATGTCGAACACACATCCAAGTTTCATTGAATTTTCAAAACTTGTTGATTCTACGACACCTACAAATGATTTTTGTAATGAAATGATCTTTGCCTTGACCATCTCAAGGCAACGCCGGGGAGACGCGATGTTCTAGGACATCGTTCAGGTGCCAGCAGCATCCTTCCGTGGAATTGCAAGCTACAAATCATCAGTACTTGCACTGAGTGCTCATCAGTTCGTGCCCAGCTCCTGCCGGGACAACACTTCAGGCCGCTCCGCGGAATAAGCCACCGCAGATAGTGAAAGACACGAACTTGGAGACAACGTGCAGTAAGGCAAGCGGCGTAGCGTAGAATACGCAGTTGTTTTGCCATCATTAACAATTGTCAGCTTTTCACTCAGTAAAGCGGTAGTTTTTCTTCATTTTTGCATAGTGTATGCAAAATGAAGCGGATCCATCCACGGGGTTTATAGTTTGATAGGCTTAATTAACCCTAAATAATGTATATAACAATAATCATTTCTCCAGCAGTGCGGTGCAGCAACTTCAAGATATAACTCTCAGTGAATCAATGGATACAAGTAGTCAAGTAACACTTAACCTGACCACCGCCGAAAGCAGCATGGAAACGGGCTCCGTGTCTGCTTTCCTGCACAGCGAGCAGTCATCATCATCGTCTTCAGGAAACTTCTCGGAAAAGGCCATACAGTGATTTTGTTGAATCACACGAACATCAAAAGTTCAATACCGATGAATCGTTGGACCCCAGTCAATATAACTGAAATTCCAAATCGATTCGGTCAATCGCGCGATGGTGTAACTTCACCATAAGTCAACCGATTTCAATACCTTAGAGAAAATCCAAGTTAACAAACGAATTTCGCAGCTAAAGTCTAAATAATTCTATATTCAATATTTACAATACAAACAATTTCATCAAAGAGCTTAAAAACAAAGTGACCCGTGATTGTAGAAGACTTTAAAAACAATAAATCAAAAATACGTGCCAATTCAATAACAGATTTCTGTAATCTCTTTAAATACCTCATCGAGACAAACAGCATCTTTCACTCATTCAAGGATCTCTCAAATAAAAAAATTCAGTGGTACAAAAAAATCTTCATTGATTCAGAATAGAATCGGGTATCTTTACAGATCTCAACTTACGTCACCATCTATTATTAGAATCACGAGACTTCAGAAAGATAGCATCCCGATTCCCGAAGTTGCGGCTGAGTTTAGTTGCAATGAACCCATAGACACAATTTTCACAATCACCAAATATGCAATCATAGTGTGACTACAGAAAGATGAGGGAAAATAATGTACTGCTTGGGAATCTTCACTGCCAAGCATATAAATAGGGGCTGCCACACAAACAATAAAGGAAGGCCCCCCATAACCGCTTCTTAATCCTTAACGGCATAAGCACAATATGTACCCTACTTAATGAATAAATTCCCGCCTCTCCAGGGCAACTGGAGAGGGAAAATTAAAAAAAAGAAAACAACAAGAAGGCACTATTCTTGCCCAAATTATAACAAACACTTCAAAATCATCACAATATTATACAGAACCTACCATCTATAGGATCGAACACGAAATCCAGACACATTGGTTACATCCCCGCATTTGATCTAAGGCTGATATATGAGTCAAATTCGATAGTGTTTTTTAAAGATATATATTCATATCAATATTATTGATGCCCAATTGTTCTCATTGTAGTTAGTGGATCTATGGATTCTCTGCGCAGAAACTAACCCACAACATGCAATCGCCCCTAAATCAAATACAGTACAAATCAACTGGAGAATATTCCAAGAAATACTTGGAAATAAAATCCCACAATTTAAAACACTTAATAGTCCGACGAAATTAATCACTCTGTAACTCACATCAACACGTTAATCCATTCTACTATCGAAGTAACGCAACTAAACAAACCACCTTAGTAACCTAAATAACCTTAGTAATAAATACGAAATATTACCGTTTTATATAATATATACAATCTCTATAAAAAATAAAACGGCGTCTCTGGAATCAGCTAAGAACACCGAACTTTTAAAAAGAACTGTATTTAATCACTAAAGTAGTTAAAAACTTAATATCGACTCACAATAACCAACAATTCTACGCATTATCAACTTCATTCTACACAAACAGGCAATTAACCAAGAAAATACTGAAAAGGAAAAGCATATTACCTGAAATTAACACCTCAAGAGGTAAAGCATGTACATCTATTCAAGAATAAGAAGAGTTGGCAACCTACAAACTGAATTATGTATTCACCATCTGTGTAAATGAATGCAAAAAAACTTGCACTGCTAGGTATATGTATGTTTATACACAATGTCCAACCAACTATGGGCCAACACTATAACTTCTAAACGTTTCATGATATCGAACTGCAGTTTTTGCTCAACAATGCGGAATCATGGGGCAAATTAGAGATATTAGAAATTCGTTAGAAATATCTTTAGTTTCCGAGATATTTCATCTTTAATATTTTTAATGGAATCCTATGGTAGGAATGGATAGATCATGGCAACGAATAGATCATGAAAAGAGGAATACAATAATGTATCATATGTTAGTATTTTGATAGTAGTTCGAGTATAAATTAGATGTTCTGCGATTTTAAATTAAACGAACAATATTTTCCGGCCTCACCGCCCCTCTCGGTGGTGGCAGACGAGGACCGAGCCCCCCACTTATTACTCCGTCAATGCAAGCTGCGCCGCACCCACGATAAGAAAATTATCTCTTGGGAGAATTTCGTACCCGACCACCGAACTGGCTCGGTCGTCCCCCGTCCCGCCTTAGCAAGATTTTTCCAGCCTGTGGCTAGGTCGAATACATCCATTGCCGGGAGAAGAATTCTAGCGGCCGGCTGCTCTGATCGGTAACTTTGCGTGGTTTCTCCCTTCAACCCCAGGCGAATGCCGGAGCAGTACCCTAAGAAACAGGTCGCGAATCGCACGGAACTAATCTTTCGTTCCCTTTCCTTGTTCCATCCTCTCCCTTAACATGCACCCTTGACCAACTTTTGAGTGCTTATTGCGGCTCAACAATTCGGAATATCCGCGTAGTTTATCAGACAAAATATGCTTAGAATTGTCTTAAGAGCTGAAGCCTGTACCTGGGCGTCCCAGTCGAGGACGAGCGTCTCGAGCGCGGCGCGGCCGCGGGGCGAGGCGGCGGCGAGGTGCGCGGGCGTGTAGCCGTTGGAGTCGCGCGCCGCCGCGTCCGCGCCGGCCGCCAGCAGCAGCTGCACGCAGTAGGCGTGGCCGCGCCACGCCGCGCAGTGCAGCTCCGTCCAGCTCATCTTGACCGAGCGCAGCCCGCACTGCGCGCCCGCCGACAGCAGCGCCTCCACCACCTCCGCCCACGACCCACAACCCCCTTCCTCACTCACTCCCACGCCTTTGCGTTTAGAGCAGTGTTGTCAAGGTCGACGCCACGAGAGGGAGTCCGTGGCACGAGTGACACGACGAAATCGCTCCTCCGCGCAGTTTATCATCCCGCCACAATGTCATCACTAATATAAAACGGCGGGCTTACTAACAGTTACGCGTGCCACTGCCACCAGTAATGCATAAAGAACCCTTTGGGTTTTAGAGCAGTGTTGTCAAGCTCGACGCCACGAGAGGGAGCCCGTGGCACGACTGCCAGGACGAAATCGCCCCCTCCACGCAGTTTATCATCCCGCCACAAGAGACAATGCCATCACTATTGTAAAATGGCGGGGTTACTAACAGTTCCCTTTGCCGACGCTAGTTGCGCAGAGAAGCTCGTGGCAAGCTACGGTACCACGACGCGTGCCACTGCCACAAGTAGAAGACCTTGACACCACCTCCGCGCCTCCACCACCTCCACGCACAACCACCTTGGTCACTCCCACGCCTTTTTTTATTCCAATTGTTTGTTTTTTTCTCTTGAATATACACCGTGCAGCCTTTCGTCTCCACATATGATTGATTACTTATACTAACCTTAAAAATTACGAGTGGGGAAACTCAATGAGCACCACCAGAATATCACTAGAGATGATTTTAATTACTGAAGTTAATTACTTATATTCAAACGAGCAAAAGCAGTTTAAGAATTAATGAAAGGAATATCTGTTTTTTATTCTCAGGAAGGGAGGGTTACCTATTTCTCCAGAACCTGAAACCCGACTCACCAAACTCGTAGAGATGGGTAATGCTGTGACACGTTATTCACAATATTGTGCTCAAGTTTTACTTATGCTTCAATACTGAAAATTGTATATGCAGCATGCCTGTTCCAAACCAACTGATGGACAGTTTTCTTATAATACATTTTCTGTAATTTTCATTTGTTTACCCTACTTTGCGACCGGGGGCAAGCCTTTCGCCTCAGCGTGGCCCCAAACTGCACACAAACCTGCCACGATGCTTTCGGGCGCGGGAGATGTCGCCACCGCGATGGCGAACGCAAATACCAAGCAGGTCGCGGCCGCAGCCCTGAATGCGCAGTCGGTAATGTTATCTTACTGTGAATCTAAACTCTTCTAACAAAGGAAAGTCGCAGGTTCTTGGAAAATGCATAGTATGCATGGCTCCCGCGACTGTGAGCATCGAAGCATGTTTGTACCCGCCCCAGAGGACGCGGTGCGTGTGCGCGCTTTCGCTCAAACTCCCGAAATAGTTTGTCAAAAGCACCGTGTAAATAGGGTCTAATCAGGGTTGTCCAAGTGACAATCCCCGGGCCGCATGCGGCCCGCGTTGCCAATTATTGCGGCCAGCGAAAGGTTATTAGTCAAAACAAAATCCCTTGCATCTATGGCGGGTGAGAACATTATGCACCTAGCTCACGCGCTCTGGCAGGGTCAACAGCCCCTTTATGTAAAAATAATACGTTGTTTAAGTTTGCATTAAGTTTTTTTTCTAGGAAATTCAGATACTCAAGATCATCCCAGTGTGTTTCGTCCCGTCATGCATGATTGGGCGTGATATCACGCATGGTTCAATACCCCCCTCCCTGTTTCGGAGCAGCTGAGCAAATTGCTGAGATCAACACAACGGGGAAGTGAGGTGAAAATCGCCCGAGTAATGAAAATATGGCCCGCAGCCATGTTAAAGTTGTTAGGCTTGCAAGTTCGACACCGCTGGTATAAGGTATCACTTTCAGCAAGGTAGGCCAAATGAAATATTGTTAAGGCCTTTTTCTAGATTACGTGGAGCTTTTGTACATGCACGTGTACACACAGTTATGCAGTTTGAATCATCTTATTTCCTAGTCACCCGTATATTAGTCCTGGAGGAGAGCCCAAGCTGAAGGCATTTGATTCAAAAAGTCGACCCCATTTAATGCAACTAAGCAATCCAAGAACGTCCCATTGGCTGAAGTTATCCCCGCCAGTCGAGGAGACTCTGTCGGTCACTTATCGTCCTCGAGCCACAGGGAGTCTTACGCTACCACTGCTACCGAGATTTGAGATTATATCCTGAACGTTCGATGACGTCCGATGGCACGAAATACTTACAGAGGTTCTTAATTACAAGAGAGAGACTGAAAATACGAGGGCTGCGGCAGAAACTGTTGCAACTTCTTATAACATATATTATCAGTTCGCATATTTTTATTTATCGCATGAAAGAAATGCAGTACTGATTTGGGTTCACAAAAGCAAATCGCTTTTAAGTGTGTCTATTAGCACAGAGAGTAATGTCAACTTACTTCGCTGAATACCACCGTGCGAGATGAATATAACCGTTTCGAGTAACTGTCCTTTCGAGCAGCTGTTCCTCGTAGATAAATGTCCTCGAATGTTACGGGAAATTAGTGGAAGCTGTTAGGAATAACGACCTCCCGTCCCGGACAGACGCGAGATAGGCAGGAGTGTTTCGGTGAGTACGCGTAGCAACGTGATCAGCAACGCACGGGACGACCTGGGAGTACGCGGACCGATGGAGCACGTGCGGTTATCGAGCATCTGCTGGAGAGAGGCACGCGACGGACACTATTGATGTCAAAGAGAGGAAGTGGTATCGAAATATGTTTTTCCGACGACTGATATGTCGCCGGAATTATAGCATAAGTTTTGTGTTAAAACTCGGCAAAACCGTTACTAAGACGATCACTATGCTTCAGTTGGCTTAAAGAGACGGAATCATGAACTGAACGAGTGTGTTGACGCCATCTTTTGAGACTGACGCATCTGGTTGTGCTCTTGATTTTTTGCGATTTATCTACTATTTTTAGCGATCTGACTGCATTTTGTGTGTTTAAGTGCTTTTATTACTTGTTGCAGATTAGCTGGAAATATAATTTTGGCTGGTTTTTTGCTCTAACCAAGACTAACCAACAGCTAACGAATTTTAAATATTACACGAACCTTAACGAACTTCAGAATTACAAGTTGGTGATCAAGTGTCAAAATCTATAAACAGATCAGTTTATTTTCGATTTTATATCACTGTTTTAACTTAATTACTGAAATATTTATTCTATTTTTGTGACGAGTGACTATTCAGTTTATTTTATTTTTGTGGCGAGTGTTTATTCAGTTAATTTGAACGTTACGAGGACGGTGTATCGAGTTGTTTTGAATTTGTTTCAAATCTTATTCAATATTTTGAAGACAAATTTCATTTAATATCTTTATCTATTTACGGTAAAGTATAGTCGACATTGTATTAAACAGTTGCAGCTTAAGTGAACGGAAATACGCAACCGCATTGCCAAATTTCGTAAGTACTAGTTTTCAATAGATTTGTAGTTAGCATACCTTCTCTTTCTTGTATCGAATCTTAATTTTCAATTTATCGAATACACATAAATCTTACACTTTTAAAATATTAAGCTAGGTGACTGTTGCCTTTATCTGAGTTTTCTTGTATTTATTCCAATTTTATCACGTACTTTAACACGCATTCGTGACATGGCTACTGTTCGTTCTACTCTTTTTACTCTCTACACCCTCAAAGCCGACCTTCTGAAAGCCTTCACACACGTAAACAGTAATTTAGATAAACATATCCGAAGGCTGGAAGAGGTCGTTCTCTACAATGACGGTTGGGCACAAGTAGGCAACACTGCGAATTTCCCCAACCGTGCACCCGTGACTGCACATAAGACACAGACACCACATCCAGTCGCAATTCAAAACAGATTTAGTGTTTTAGATTATGAAACAGATTTTCCTCGCCTTCCTGATCCTCACAACCCTTCCCTTCCATCGACAAATACATGCACAAACCAACGCAAACAGGCTAGGAAGCGTGTCAAAAACCAAAACACGTAAAGCTTCGCATCCTAGCCCCACTTGAAAACAAAGCCATTCCTACTGAGCCTAAAAAACAGGTACTTATTTTAGCTGACAGCCATGGTCGCCATCTTTCCTCCATTCTCAGTAGGAAGTTACCCCCCAACTACTCAGTCTCGTCTATTTTTAAACCTAACGGGAGGTTTTGCAGACGTGACTGCAGAGTTGGACACTCACACAAAGACAATGACCAATCAGGACACAGTCATTATCATAGCAGGGCAGAATGACATTAATTTGGGCGGTAACTTTACACCTGAGCAACATGTAAACAAATTACAATGTGCCGCCCAAAATACTAACATTGTAGTCTCGACTCTGCCCTTCTGGTACAACAGGCCAACACTCTGCAGCGAGATTAAGCACGCAAACCAACAACTAAAACTGCAACTGAGAGAAACAGATGTAACCCTTTTTGAAATGAATTTTCCTCTCAGTAAAACACTTCACCCGGCACGGTCTCCACATGAACCTTGCTGGAAACATGCAGTCGGTGAAAAGCTTGCACAATACATCATCAACTCCAGTCCTACGCAGCCTCCTGCCAAAAATCCATCCCTTTCACCTTCCTTACGTTCCCCACCCCCCACCCTTATTCTGAACCCTCTTACCCCCTCCTGTGAACCTACTCCCGTTTCTTCCATTCCCACTACCAATGACGCCTCTATTTCCTCACAACCTGGGACTGCTGGGACACATTACAACCTTCGACCACGCACTCGAGGTAAAAATGGAGTAAATATATAGCAACTACAGTCAGATGCAGCAGAAAAACATTCGTGTAGGTACTTGCAAAAAATAAAGATATTGCACCATAATGTTCAATCCCTTTCAAATAAAACTGAGTTTATCGAGGCAGCTCTACAGAGCGATTTAAATCAAATGGATGTTCTTTGCTTTACAGAACATTGGTTATCTCCTAATGAACTTAGCATTTTCCAAATTCCAAACTTTTACCTCGCAGGCTATTATAGTAGAAAAAGAGAATCTCATAAAAGTCCGGCATATGGAGGTTCTTGTATTTACGTTAAAAATAATATTGATTCTATCTCCTTGACGGAATTCAATGAGTATGCCGTTGAAAATGTTTTTGAAATTTCTGTTGTACATCTTCCTGTGCTAAAAATGATATTGCTTTGCATCTACAGGCCTCCAACAAAGAGAGCTGCAGATTACATTTTGTTCTTAGAAAAACTAGAGATAACACTTATCAAAGTCATCAATCGCTCTTTTGAATCCATTGTTGTATGTGGAGATTTTAACATTGATTTTCTGGTCGAATCTTGCGAGAAAGAGCAGTTTCTTAACTTAATTAATTCCTTCGATTTAGATATTACAATAAAAGTACCTACACGGATCACAGTAAATTCAAAGAAGGCAATCGATCAAATTATAATTAACAAAACCACTACTCGACATGAAATTGAAACAAAAGATTTAGGATACAGTGACCACGATGCACAAATTCTTACCATTATACGAAATGCGAACAATGACACAATAAATAATACACGTATGAGTAGAGTGTTTTCTAAAAGTAAAATAAAATTATTCATTGATTACTTGCTGCAGGAGTCATGGGACGCAGTTTATAATACTATTGATACAAACGATAAATATTATTCTTTTTTTTCAACGCTTTCATTTCATTTTAACACTTGCTTTCCTCTTCAGAAAAGAAAATTAAATATTTCACGCAAAAACAATTCTTGGATAACACAAGGGATTAGAACATCATGTAAAAACAAACGAATTCTATCTTTCATTTCTAAGCATCATAACGTATCTCAAGATTTCCTCCTGTACTTTAAAAAATACAAATCATTGTTAAGAAAAGTCATAAGGCAGGCTAAAATCATGAAACACGATCAGGATATTTTGAACTCAAATAACAAAACAAAATCAATGTGGGATATAGTAAAAATGCGACCAAACCAACTAGAAACCTTATAGAGAATGTTGTTTTAAAAGATAACGATAGAGATGTGAACGATCCGGCAACAGTGGCTAGTCTCTTTAACCAATACTTTTCGAGAATTGCTGTCGATCTCACTAAGGGTTTTCAGCCACAAAATTCAACATCTGACGTTTCCCTAAAAGTCTTAGACACTATGTTCGTTTCCGAAACCTCTTCCTATGAAATTCTCAAAATAATCGGTAAATTAAAAAATAAATATTCGGCCGGTTTAGATGAATTTCCGGATTGTTTGTTAAAGACGTGCGCGCCAGCCATTATACACCCGTTAACTCACATATTTAATGCATCCTTATGCACCGGAATTTTTCCAGATATTTTTAAAACAGCTAAGATTAAGCCGCTCTTCAAAAAAGGCAACAAAATGAAGTTCAAAATTATCGGCCAATTTCTCTTTTGTCAGTTTTTTCAAAAATATTAGAGAGACTTTTTTATGTGCGAATGGAAACCTTTCTGAATAAACACGACGCGTTTTCAAATTGCCAACATGGATTCCGGAAATCAAAATCTACGGAAACAGCCATTTTTTTCTTTTCTTAAGGATGTTGCCTCATCATTGGATCAAAACGAAGCAACTATTGGAATATTTTTAGATCTTTCAAAAGCTTTTGACGTCATTGATCATAACATTTTACTTTCAAAATTACCTTCGTATGGAATCCGTGGTATGCTCTAGATTGGCTATGTTCGTACCTTAAACAACGATCTCAGAGAGTAGAAATACCTTACTGGAATGATGGAACTTTATGTACTCACCTTTCCGGTTCTTTGCCAATTGTACGTGGAGTCCCGCAAGGATCGATTTTAGGCCCTATTCTCTTCCTATTATACGTAAATGACATGCCCTTAGCGATTCGAAACGGAAGAACAGTTCTCTTTGCGGATGATACAAATATTCTTTGCAACAAAGAAACCGTAAATAGTACAATATCAGACGTTTCAAATTGGTTCCGTAATAACAAATTAAAAGTAAATGAAAATAAAACAGTTTCAATGCAGTTTTCCATATCAAATAAAAAATTCTGTACTCCATTGAAAATGAACGGTGTGCCATTGACTGATGTTAATGTAACAAAATTTTTAGGTCTATCAATTCAGTCAAACCTCAAATGGAATGCCCACTTAAATGAATTGAACACAAAATTAAGCTCATTATGCTACGCGTTCAGAATTCTTTCAAATTCCGTCAGCCTTCATACAGCTCGTTGTGTATATTTTGCCAATGTTCACTCCCGCCTGAGATATGGCATAATATTTTGGGGAAACACATCTTATAGTTCACAGACTTTCAGATTACAAAAAAGAATTGTACGAATAATAAGCAAATCCAACCCACGTGATTCTTGTAAGTCACTCTTTATTAATCTAGGAATTTTACCATTACCTTGTCTCCTGATTTACGAATCAGTAGTTTTTGTCAAAAATGACTTACTTAAGGACGGGAATATATTTTCAGCAAACGCCGATGTCTATAAGTATAACACACGACGTAGTAATCATATTCACCAGGTGGCAGTATCAACAGCTCACTACAAAAAATTCACATACAATTCATGTACATTACTCTACAACACTTTGCCAGAAGACATTAAACGATTAAATTCGATAGAAAAGTTTAAGTCCCAAGTAAAATCTTTTCTGCTGCATAACTGTTTCTATACAATTCGAGACTATACCGAGCATCAAAAAGGAAAGTAGAATTAATTTTAACAATGATAGTTAATGTAATTATTTATCATTTGGACTGTATAATTCTAAAGAACCTGTAACAAGTATTGTACCACAGTTTCTGGGTTGATGGCCCCCATCTCGATCAGGTTTTTCGTCCAGTTTCCCTGATCCTTGAGCAAATGCTGAGATGGTCCCTTGTTTTGCTTCTGGACATAAATGTAACTTCATTATTTGTGCACGTCTTCTGAATTTCAGTGGGAAATATAGTTATTCAAATTATCGTTTTTCATATTATCGCGGCAAAAAGTATTATTCTTTCATGAAGAACATGAGGGTTCAGGGCAGAAATTTATAGCTAATTTACCTTTGAAAATATATTTTATTATATAGGAGCGAATATTTTGTCAACAAAACTCGAAAAAAAACTCTCTTTTCTGTATTCAAAATTCGACTAGAATATGGTTTAGGATAGAGACCACAGAATTATGAAAACGTGCACAAAATTCACTTCTCCCCATAGCTCGTCATACGCAGTTTTTAACTGTTTTTGACGTAAATAAATAAATAAATTTGTGTCTGAGTGACAACAAAAAATTAAAGAAGAGGCGAGAAGACGTACAAGACGATCAATGCACAGGACGACCGATTTCAGCAACAACCGACCAAACTATGACCAAAGTGCGTTATCTTTTCGAGTTCGATCGTCAGTTCTAAGTGTTCGATTGCTCATGAGTTAAATCTTACAAAATCCAGCATGAATTCAATTGTGACGGATCACTTGATCATGCGACTGCGCGAGGTTGGTGCCGAAGGTCTTGACAAATAATCAAAAGGAGTCTATGGGTTTGCAGTGAAAATTTGGATAGTGTACAGATGCAACCGAATTTTCTGAACAAAGCGATAACTGGAGACGATTTGATGTAACGCTGTTCGAGATTTCGCCTCAGCTCGATTTTCAAAGTCCTTACATTCATTGCGGAATACCGTAATAGCATTGTGACCCCCGGATAAAACAACCAATTCGTCTCGTCCTGAATGTGTCGAACAAAAGGCGAAGCTGCGGAGTGCGGGGTCACCTGGTCGCTGCCGAACCAGGCGGCGCAGTGCAGCGGGGTGCAGTTGAACGTGTTGCGGGCCTTCTTGTCGGCGCCGCCTTGCAGCAGCGCCTCCACCACGGCCGCGTGGTTGCGCCTCGCGGCCACGTGCAGCGCCGTGTCGCCCTACGGCACAGCCCTCGCCGGTCAGCTGTACCACGGTGCGAGAGATACGGGTGTGTTCACTCCCAGTCTAAAACTGAAGCTTATGTGAGGCTAGTTCACGGTGTAAGATATATAGGTGTGTTCACTCCCAGTCTAAAACTGAAGCTTATGTGAGGCTAGTTCACGGTGTAAGATATATAGGTGTGTTCACTCCCAGTCTAAAACTGAAGCTTATGTGAGGCTAGTTCACGGTGTAAGATATATAGGTTTGTTCACTCCCAGTCTAAAACTAAAGCTTATGTGAGGCTAGTTCACGGTGTAATATATATAGGTGTGTTCACTCCCAGTCTAAAACTGAAGCTTATGTGAGGCTAGTTCACGGTGTAAGATATATAGGTGTGTTCACTCCCAGTCTAAAACAAGCTTATGTGAGGCTAGTTCACGGTGTAAGATATATAGGTGTGTTCACTCCCAGTCTAAAACTGAAGCTTATGTGAGGCTAGTTCACGGTGTAAGATATATAGGTGTGTTCACTCCCAGTCTAAAATTGAAGCTTATGTGAGGCTAGTTCACGGTTGTAAGATATATAGGTGTGTTCACTCCCAGTCTAAAACTGAAGCTTATGTGAGGCTAGTTCACGGTGTAAGATATATAGGTGTGTTCACTCCCAGTCTAAAACAAGCTTATGTGAGGCTAGTTCACGGTGTAAGATATATAGGTGTGTTCACTCCCAGGTCTAAAAACTGAAGCTTATGTGAGGCTAGTTCACGGTGTAAGATATATAGGTGTGTTCACTCCCAGTCTAAAACTGAAGCTTATGTGAGGCTAGTTCACGGTGTAATATATATAGGTGTGTTCACTCCCAGTCTAAAACTGAAGCTTATGTGAGGCTAGTTCACGGTGTAAGATATATAGGTGTGTTCACTCCCAGTCTAAAACTGAAGCTTATGTGAGGCTAGTTCACGTGTGTAATATATATAGGTGTGTTCACTCCAAGTCTAAAACAAGCTTATGTGAGGCTAGTTCACGGTGTAAGATATATAGGTGTGTCACTCCCAGTCTAAAACTGAAGCTTATGTGAGGCTAGTTCACGGTGTAAGATATATAGGTGTGTTCACTCCCAGTCTAAAACTGAAGCTTATGTGAGGCTAGTTCACGGTTGTAAGATATATAGGTGTGTTCACTCCCAGTCTAAAACTGAAGCTCTATGTGAGGCTAGTTCACGGTTGTAATATATATAGGTTGTGTTCACTCCCAGTCTAAAACAAGCTTATGTGAGGCTAGTTCACGGTGTAAGATATATAGGTGTGTTCACTCCCAGTCTAAAACTGAAGCTTATGTGAGGCTAGTTCACGGTGTAATATATATAGGTGTGTTCACTCCCAGTCTAAAACAAGCTTATGTGAGGCTAGTTCACGGTGTAAGATATATAGGTGTGTTCACTCCCAGTCTAAAACTGAAGCTTATGTGAGGCTAGTTCACGGTTGTAAGATATATAGGTGTGTTCACTCCCAGTCTAAAACTGAAGCTTATGTGAGGCTAGTTCACGGTTGTAAGATATATAGGTGTGTTCACTCCCAGTCTTAAAACTGAAGCTTATGTGAGGCAAGTTCACAGTTGTAAGATATATAGGTGTGTTCACTCCCAGTCTAAAACTAAAGCTTATGTGAGGCTAGTTCACGGTGTAATATATATAGGTGTGTTCACTCCCAGTCTAAAACAAGCTTATGTGAGGCTAGTTCACGGTGTAAGATATATAGGTGTGTTCACTCCCAGTCTAAAATTGAAGCTTATGTGAGGCTAGTTCTCACCGTTCTCGCGTATAAGCGCTGCGATCTTTGGGTCTCATTTGGGCAAGGTCGTGATTGGTCGTGATCCATTCGACAGCTCTGTGGCCAGCTGATTTCAAATTTCAAGTCAGTGATTTGTCGCTTCGCGGTGGAATTGGTAAAGTCTAGAGCGAACAGTTACGAAAATGGGTAGGAAATGGTTTTGAAAAGTGTGTAATAGCCACAGTTTAAGATGTCATCTTAAGAGGTATATCTTACACCGTGACCCAAACCAATCGTGCGGACAAGCGAGGAACTAGCCTCAAACTGGCTTCAGAAAATGTGCCCCAAAAGGCGGCTAGTTGACACACCTATATATCTTACACCGTGGTGAGCTGCATGTCCCTTCAAACGGAGTCACTCAGCAACGCAGTTGAGTGGGGGGCGTCTGCCGGTAAAGCATTGGTTTATACTTCGCTTTTTCTTTCTTGGCGCGTGGGGGTGTGTCATCAAAATGGAATATCTCACGGGATTTAGTGACGTCCTTGGTTGTGCAGCGAGGGGGGTCGCATGATCGCCCGCACTGCTCGATAGTCGCAATCATGCGACTCCTAGCGGCACATCCGAGAACCGACGCCGAAATACCGTGAGATATTCCATTTTGATGACACCCTCACGCGCAAAGACAGAAAAATCGAAGCATAAATCGGGGCTTTCCAGACGGCGGCCCGCGCGCGCACGCTGCCCACCGAATATTTTTTGCGCGGCCTGCTACTGCTTCGAAAACTTTTATTATACCAAATACAATGTCTTTTAGTTATTCTGCTATGCATTTTTTATAATTACATAACTGTGATTATAAATGTGAAATCTGTCAATTATAAACGAAAAATATGAAATATTAATTATAACGTGAAATACGTGCATTAATCATTAAGTATGATGAATAAAAGTAGTATCTAATATATAAATGTTTCATTATAATCTCAGTAATTAGGGTAAAAACGATCTTCAACTACGGTGGCCCGCTGCTCTACTAGTATTTGATACGTGGCCCATAAGCCCTACTAATGTGGACTTGCCCTCCTTTAAATGAAGGTTTTCACACGAGCGGAGCAGTTGCCCTGCTGTAGCGATTAGGGGCACTCTCCCGCCACCAGGATCAGTTCGGCGTCACTGCCAGCAGAACAGTCAGCCCTAACACCACATCAGGGCCGTCAGACATACGAGCACTGTGAACGACCTTGAGTGCTGTTTTGGGGGCACGGAGTGCTCCACGATTCAATGAGAAAGTTTTCACGGATGGTGGAAAGAAGAGGTGAATAATCTTTACGACATACGAAACGCGTTGGGAATTCAGAGACATTTATTAAATTGTGTAAACGTTTTTAAAAGAAATTCGCGTTTAAATAGAAAGCATGCCAACAACTTGCTGTGCGTACATTGTTCATCATACAAACAAAATTAAGGAAATTGAACCTAAGTTTGTACTTCAAATGTCTAAAAATATTAATAGTAATTACATTTAACGCAACTATATTTTTATCCCTAGAATATTAATTTATGATTACACGTTGGAAATAGTAAATTCGTAAACTTTATAAAAGCGTAATGAAATGTTTTAATGGATTTTTTTACTTTTTATACTAAGTTTTCGCGTGAATTGTCATTGCAAATATTTCTTTAATGAATGAACAACTTTAGAAAAAATCCAATTAATCATCTCCTTTTAAAAATGAAGTTTGGACAATGAAAGACAATGAAAGTTTCTGAAAGAATTAGTTATATATGCCAGTGGTTTGCGAGGAAAAATTTGGTTTTCAATTTGGAAGAATGAGAATCATCGTCTCTGTAGACAATAGAATTCCACAATTTTATCGTCTTTTTATACCCAATTCCTATAATTAGGATCCGCTGAATGAGTTCTTCATCGTCAATATTAATCTTCCCTATCGTTCCGAAAGAAAGTAACATTTACATCAGGTTTTTGTAAGTAATGTTTAATGAAAAAAACTTCCTATAATATATAGAAATGCTAAACATTCTTATCTAGTGATGCTAAAACAGCACGTACTTTTTCGCCTATTTTCAAGCAAAATTGCGTGAAAATTACGCGAATTTACACAAACATTATGGAAAATTATACGAATACCAACGATGCACGATAGGTATTTTGGCCATAAATCAACCATTATGTCCTTCTGTTATCAGTGGGGCGTTATAATGGTTACAAGCAATAATGACCGCTAATTCGTATGGGATACACATTTTGCCAATTAGCATCGTTGATACCGCTAGCATGAAAATCAAAATATAATAAATGAGTGTAATGTTTATATACATCAAAATTACTGTTTTTACACGCATTGCTTATTCTCAGATCTTGTTAAGCAAAGCGAAATCATCTATTCGTATTCGCATTTAACTCAAAGGATGCAATTCAAAAAACGTTTCAAATAATTTCTAAAAGATAAATTTTAAAACTTGTAAGAAACTCTCGTAGAAGAAACGAACAAAGAAATATCAAATAATATATTTATCAAATAATATCATATTCTAACTTACGATACATAACTGCTTAGCATCACTATTAATTTTACGTTCAGGAAGCAGGGGAAATTGGGAGCGGTCGACTATTTTTGTCACCAAATTACTCCAAAATACTCCAATTTTCGTAATAGTCAACATGACCTGATCTGGATATATTTTTGATGGACACACTTCATTAAGAAAACAATTGTATCTTCATAATTGTAGTTGTAGGAAGACGAGTTTTCAACCAACATCAGACCAGCGCCATTCTCTTAAACGTCATCTATACTATTCAACAACAAAATTTAATCAGAATAGATGGCGCCTTTTTTTTTTAAATTTTAAAAATGTTTTAGGGGCTTCATGTTAAGTACTTCCCAAAATTAAAATATCGGTTTCAAATTCAAGGGGCTATATCAGTCAGATCGATCGGGGAATATCAAATTTGGAGAACGGCATTTCGCGTCTTTCTCGGTCTTGCCGGTAGAAGTCGCATGATCGCAAGCACTGCTTGATACGGTCGCGATCATGCAAAATCTTGCGGAACGACTGAGAAAGACGCGAAATACCGTGACATATTCCATCGCGAAGATGGGATTTGAGTGGCCTTGAGGGGCAAAGTTAGAAAAATCGCAGCATAGAAGGGAAAGTGTGAACGATTGGTCTAGTAGACTGGATCAGACTTGTAGAGCTGTTCTCTGAATGAGACTAAGAATTCGCAAATAGTAGCATAATGAATGTTCAAAACTCGTATTGTTCCCACTATTCTTTAACATCTTTGTTGATGATGTATTTATATTTACAACACAGTTTAGTTCATCGATGCTCTATAAGTGAATAATAAATTAAAGACACGAAATACACTTGATGCAATTTTAAAGAGAAATATTGTACTTTTCTCTGAAATTTTATACAACAATCTTGAACTATCAAATCGTATTCATAAATATCGATTGTTTTCTTAATTTTTAATCTTAATTTTTCTTAAATCATAATGTTCGCATGAAACGATAAATTCAGTATAGATAAATTCAGAAAAGGCGTTTTTTACTTTATTCCATAAGACTACTTAACCACCAAGTACAGAAATTGCATTTTAATGATTACGAAAAGAAAGTTTACACATTCCAAAACGACTGAGTCTGACATTTATGCAGTGTGGTATCTACTATGTGTTGTGATGTCGGCCCGCCGATTGCTCGAGTGACTCATGTGCACATGAACTTCAGGGATGGGAGCAGGAGTATCAACATTTTAAACGTAGTTTCAGTCAAAGCAATCAAGGAAGCGCTATAGCAATATTTTCGGGATTTTGCAATTCCGCAATTGATAACGTCGAAATGAACGTGTAGCTGAGGTTTGTAGGAACATTTACGAAAGACGCATCTCTTTTCGACTAATTCGAATAAACCTTATTACTTTGCCAGTGCATAAGGCTTACCATGAACAAAATAATGATTTGACGAATAATATAAAGCGATTATGAAGAGAGGATTTTTGATTAAACAATGGTGAAATAAAAGGTAGAAGAAATGGGGTAACCGCGTGTTTTCACAAAGGTACCCAGATTAATTGAAATTTTGCGCCTTATCTCGAATGTAAATAATTGTAACCTTTCTTTGGGATGAACGAACAGCAAAAGCGTACATTCCAAATGCCCCGCGCTTGAGATAGTTATTTGTCCCTCAAAAACCGCCGACTGCATTACAAATATAGAATTACTAGCGTACCCGTGTGAGAACTCTCGCACGGTAAACCCCACCTTTTCCTTATCCATTTGTCTATCCTTTCCATGAAGGAGAGGAATTACTAATGTACACATAATATCAAACAAAATAACAATGCAAATGATGCAATTGATGTTGGAAACAAATTTTCAATAAACGTTTATTCAGCATTATAGAAAGATGTTCTTGGAACAATTCATACTTCTTTAAAAACAGCATTTGAAGAAATTATTCAATCTTCTTGCTTTTTGCTTTCCTTGATAGTCACAAAAATAATAGAAAATATATCTACTCTTGAAAAAGTCAAGTAAAGTAATGCGAAAATACCGGATGCGGCAAGTACAGACCTACTCTTTGCAATGTTATTTAACTTCCCTTGATTTGTTATGAGGAACCGAGGGGATTTTGGAGAGTCAGGGTACCAGCTTGCTGGGGAGCGAAAATTGAAAAATTATTTGTATACTAAAAAGTATTGGATTATTTTCTGTGTTCTTACGCACTTCAAGAAAGCAATTCTGAGCCAAAAAATAATCAAACTAATAGTTTCACCTTTGAGCACTAAATACCATTTGTTGCTATTAGAAACAATGTACATGGGAATATCTTAACGAACCGACACCGTTGTTCAATATCAAACAGTGTATTATTTACAATATGAGTTTGCATCTGGGCGTTGATGTACATACTTCCAGATTCCGCAAACATTTATATCGTGCGTTTGGACTGCGATCGTTGGCAGTTGTCGAGTGACTTGCGTTATTCTTTCTACACTTTTAAATTTAGTTGTTTTTTTAATTAATTCCCGTAGTATTGTAGGCCAGTACGTTTTGATTTTTGTTTTCCATTTATTTCAAGCTATTTTACTTTACCTGCTTTGAAAAGTTTGTTGTTAGTGTTGTGCCAAAGCACAAGTTTTCCCTCACGTACCTCTGCCTACCCGTGCGACAAATCTCGCGTGTTAGACCACACACTCATCTCTATCCTTCTATTTTCATTCTAAGAGGGAAAGTAGTTAATGAAACGTGTTTATTTGTGTAAAAATCTATAAAGGTAACTTGCAATGTACTAACACAATAACAAATAAAACCAAAAACAATGCAATAATGTATAAAAGAAATTTTCAATAAATATATTCAATATCATGGGAGAATTTTGTTGGTACAATTTCCAACACTTACTTAAAGACATTTGAAGTAATTATTCAATATTCTTTGTCAGTTAGGTTTTAGCTTTTCATGATAAGTCACGAAAATATTAGCTTTTTACTTTTGAGAAAGCTACGTGTCTGAACTCGCTGACTTGAAAATTTCATCTAATGATAACGAAAATATTGGTACAGGTAACACACAAACACAGTCTTCACTCTTCACTGAACACCCAAATCCCTCCACAATTAAGTACTACGCTCACACTTTTTCTTAATCCTCGAGCTCCCTAGCCCTCGCTCGGCGCGGCGCAGCACGGCCCGGTAGAAAAATACGAGCTCCACTCGGAACGTCACGGCTCAGTCTGCAGTGCTGCCCACCTTTATTTTCAATGCGGACTTCCAGTTTTCAATGTCTCTTTCTAACGATTTGTGCGTACCGTGAGTGTTTCTGAGCTATTTTTATAAGACGATTCTGGCATTCTTTTGGTTTCTCGATTTGGATTTTTGGACTATCTGTTTTCACTGATTTGGCACGATTTCTGGACTTTGAATTTGGATTTGGATAACTCTCGGACTGTCGATTTCATTGAGAAATGGCAGACGCAATTCCCGGCCCATCTCGGGAGACACCTCGTACACTACCTCAGCATCATAAAACTCACGTATTTCATAGCAGTGACCGAAAGATTATTGCTAAAGTGGTGGAATCTAGTGACAGTGAGAAAGCAAATAAGATGCTTCTTGCGCCACTTGATCAGTCTTTAAAGAGAGCATCTCTTTATACAGGGGTTAGTATCGCCTCTGATAAGAGAATTAAGCGATTCACCGTGGCTCACCCGGCCCAATCTCCAGAAACACTGGGCAAAAACAGGTAACGATTTGTTTTCATACACACAGTGCGAGTATGAAGAATCAAAGTTTGTAAGTAATGCATGCATTTAATCACAAATTGTTTTCTCCTTCCCTTAGAAACAATAAAGCGCGGGAAAAAAAGTAATAGACGACTTCGATGCGCGTTGTTATAAGAGACACGATTTATGGACTTTTACATTGTGCAGAAAGTTGTGCCCACAATAAGTAAGCTTTTGCCAGTGTTAAATGAAAAAATTAATGGAGATGGGGTCCAACTTCCCTGCGTAAACATTTGCCTAAGCATGGGTTACGTATGGAAGAAAGTACAGAATAAAAGAGTTGTATTGTTAGAGCGTGCCGATATGTCAACTGGAGATCTCGGTCTCGTTAAAATGAAACATTTCAGAGAAGAAGGGAATTGTTTTATTTAGACGAAACCTCGATTGATAGTAATTTGACTACTGGTAAGTGCTGGCAAAAGAAAACATCCTTGGTGTTACTGCGTGGGGGAGTTCATCCAAGCGCCTCGTTGTTGCCAGTGTGGGATCCCGGAATGGGTTCATTGAAGAGGCGAAACTTGTCTTTCAAGCCAACTCCACACAAGGGGATTACCATGGTCAAATGAATTCCGACAATTTCGAAAGGTGGTTCCGGACTCAGGGTTCTTCTTAATCTTCCTCCTGCATCCATTGTTTGTAATGGCAATGCCTCATATCACAGTAGGCAAATTGACAAAGTACCGTCGAGGTACGACACATAAGCGTCAGTGATAAGCTGGCTGCAGAAACGGGTATTACAAGCACAATGGATGCAAGGAAGACTGAAAATTTATTCATTAATAGCCGCTTAATAAACCACAAAATAAAACTTTCCGCCATCGACTTGTTGGCCTCAGAGAATGGCCACACAGTCGTACGACTCCCAGCATACAATTTGTGATGTGAATGCAATAGAATTAGCATGGGCGAAAATAAAAAGAATATTCCGGGACCACAATGTTACTGGTGATATGTCTGCTGAACACCTTCGCGAGCTCACGGACTTATCTTTTTCATCCGTGAGTGCTTCTGATTGGAGTGGTTTTTGCAGACATGTCCAGAAACTCGAGGAAGAATATTGGAGAAAAGATGGGTTAATGGAGATATCAGTGGATGGAAACTTATGATTAGTACAGTAGATACAGAAGATGAGGGCGACGATGATTCTGATTCTTCCCAGAACTCAGAATCAGATGATAATGAATAAGGTACATGAGCCTGTTTTCTTATTTTTCAATATCTATTACTATTTAAATAACTATTAATTATTTCTTAAGAATGTTTCAAACATCTTGCGTGTTTATCATTCCTATCTAGTGTAAGACGCACTATTACGCGTTCAGTTTCTGTCGATGATGTTGACAGCACTGCACTGCCGTGACGTAGCCAGAACCCACCTCTCCCCGCACCCCCCGCTGTGGAGTATCAAGAAAAAGTGAGAGCATAGTACACAGCACTTACAGACCATGGCAAAACGTTAATTGAATAGTTTTCACTACACGCATAAGAAACAATCTTCGTATCAAGCAACTATAATAGTACTTCTAGTTGTTGCTGGAGAGCAAATCTTGCATTAATGATTGTCCAAATAAACCTAATCAGACTGCACAAACCACGGTGTATACAGAAAGTGTAAATATAAGATTGAGGAATCTAAGCCTTCTAAGCATATCGTCACAAAAATTGCTACCCGCATCAAGGGCTGAAATATTGAGGTGGCCTTGACAGTATTGAAGCGCGGAACCAAAAATTTAATTGAAAGTCGAGGAATATTTCATCTTATAGATTATAATGTGGAAAACGTTTCTTTGAGGCCTTTGGCCTCAAAATTTTACTTTTTAAGGCTCTAAAACGCTTTGTTTAGAGTTATTACCAATATAGATTGGTATGTGATGCGGGTTGCATATTATATTAATATTTCGATGCGTTTTTTTAAAAGAAACCCTCCATATTTTTAAAGTCAAAGTGCAATTCGTCATGTCTACGTAAAATTCTCTTTCGTTAGAGGACCTCATTTATAAAGATTGGTTGCGTGTGAGAGCCGCATCGGAAAGGTATACTACTGAAATAATACAGGAGACGATTTGTCTAAGAATACTCGTTCGAACTACTTCGAAGATGACCCATAAGACCTCTCCCGGACAGTTCAGATTAAATCGCGCCAGTAAACTCTTCCATTGTCGTTATTTGAAGAAATTGTTCCTTTCGACTCAAAAACTCGGCTGAAAATTAGCAGCCGAGCTATCTGGTGTGGTCGATCGGTTTGCCCGTCAAAATCTCCCAAATACGCGAATATCGATCGTCTGCACTGAGATTCGTATACGGTCAGTGTCTAGTTTTCGAAGCTCAATGGCTTTATATTTTCCATGATCCCGCTGTTTCGGCGCATTAGAACAGAGCAAAAAGCTGCTTGGTGCTCACCAGTTCATGCACCCATAAATGATGGAACAAAACAAGAAAGGCAATCCATTCCTTTCTCCCAGGACACAGATAAACGGATATTTCTTCAAATACTGTAATGTTAAAAGCAGATTCTAAGGACAGTGCGTGCTGACAGTTTTGATATTTGTCTTTTCAGAACCCTCTCACAAAAAACTCAGGAAGACGTTTTTCCGGGACTTCTGCCCAACTTTCCTACTCTCCCACAACTAGCTATTTCGACGCCTTAACACCTCGAGGAAAACCCGCTTTGTCCATGACATTCCGCTAGGATCGACCTGGATCTGAACCCCTGCCACAGCGGTGGAACGCGAGCAGTGTGACCACTACAACACGGGTCGCCCAGCCCCCACAATCGACTGGATTCCACAAGGATTGACCTGGATTTGAACCCCTGCCACAGCGGTGGAACGCGAGCAGTGTGACCACTACAACACGCGTCGCCCAGCCCCCACATTCGACTGAATCCCACAAGGATCGGCCTGGATTTGAACCCGAGCACTTTGACCGCTACGCCACGAGTGTCCTCGTGGGCTCGGCACCTGCGAGTCGCGCAGCTCCAGGTCGGCGCCGGCGGCCACCAGCTGGCGCACCATGTCGTCGCGGCCCGCGCGCCGCCGCCCACAGCAGCGGCGTGCTGCCGCACGCGTCGCGCGCGTTCACGTCCGCCGCGCCTTCCTCCAGCAGCACGCGCACCACGCGCGCGTGCTCCGACAGCACCGCGTGGTGCAGCAGCGGCGCCTTGCGCGCCTCCCACGCCGCGCGCGCCTCCGCGCCCCACCCGCGCACCAGCTCATGCAGCGCGCGCGCGCGGCCCCAGCTCACCGCCTCCAGCAGCGCCGAGCGGCCCGCGCCGTCCGCCGCCTCGCGCTCCGCGCCCGCCGCCAGCAGCTGACGCACCACCTGCGGGCCCAAGCGGCTCCGCTGGTGGCTTGGCCCTAAATCAGGGACCTAAATCAGCTACCAGCTGCGGGCACGCGCCAGACAAGCACTTCCACAAGCGGCTCAGTTGGCCTAAATCAGCGACCACATATGCACCCGAGCAGGACAGGCACTTCCACAAGCAGCTATGTTGGTGGCTTGACCTTAATCAGCCACCAGGGCACTCCCTTCGAGAAGCGGTTCGTTGTTGGGTCGTCCTAAATCAGCGACCTGAATCAGCTAACACCTGCTGGCCCACGCAGGTGACGGCCTTACCCATGCGGCTCCGTTGGTGGCTTGTCCTAAATCAGTCACAACCTGCGGCCCAGTCAGGACACTCCCTTCCACAAGCGGCTGCGTTGTTGGGTCATCCTAAATCAGCGATCTCCTAAATCAGCCCACCACCTGCGGTCCCAAGCGGTACACGCTCTTCGATCAGCGACTCCGTTGTTAGTTTGTCCTAAATCAGCGACCTGAATCAGCTAGCACCTGCGGGCCCACGCGAGTCACGACCTTCTACAAGTGGCTCCATTGGTGGCTGGTCCTAAATCAGTCACCATCTACGGTTCCAAGCGAGGCACTCCCTTCCACAAGCGACTTGTTGGCCGGTCCTAAATCAGCAAATTAGCTCACGATTCCAAAAGTTGTGTCCCCAACGTACTCCCAATGTTCATGTTTGCCAGATAACTCGTCTTAAGGTTCTACAGATGAAGACCTCATTACTGAAAGATCTCCATAGAACTCAGCCCACATTATAGCTCCTTGCAGCAAGCACGACCAGGCAACAACACATGTCCTTCAAGACCGTTTCTTGCCGTCCCAGTCGGATACCTCTCCTCATACTGCAACTCAGCTTTAGAGGTGTCCCACAGCAGCAGCACACGTACGGTTCCTCCCTTAGACAAAGAAGCAAACGTTCCAAAAAGTAGTCTCAAAGTCCATTCCTAGATTCTAAATTAGGATACATTCTTCACAAGTTCTTCTGTACAAGCTCCGATTCTGAAAGATCTCCCTAAAACATGATTATTAGGACACGAGAGTCCGCTCTATCCCAGCACTTGGTGCCAAGGAGGCGAACACACCGTGCTGTCTTGGGCTGTATTCGACCCACATCCAACAGAAAGCGCACCATCTGAGCTCGAAGTCGGATTCTTCCTTCAGTTTCTCAAGCAGCAGTTGCTGGATTGTTCCAAATCAGCGTCACACTCTCTCGGTCTTCGTCCACAATAAAGATACGCACGTTCCCAGTTTTACCTACTGAACTAATAAGTGTTGATTCCTACTATCCAGACAACATATCCCACAGAGCTTCTACAGTTTGCTATTACCACTTGGTGTCGTGCTATGTGAAAACCCTCCTTATGTAGTCATATAATACTTAAAGCCAAATATGCTTCACAAACAAAATTTTAGCTGTCGAAACCAATCTGATGTTACTTTCAAAACTCAATGATTTCACAAATTTAAATTTCTATCAAGAGATCGGAGAGCTACGACGCGAGCTAATTGAACTCTCTTTTTGCCTTCACAAAAAACTCGTGGCTTCTGCGCAAGCTTCTGAGCAGCACACGTGGCTTCTGCGAAAATATATAACGCATTTTCTCTGCAGATTCTTTGTGAATGCGAACAATTCTTATACAGTTGTATTTGTCTTCACGAGTATAATAGAATCCTACAGGAAAAATATATATTTTCACTCAAAAATCAAAGTTGTTTTCAATATATCGAAAGTTTAAAATGTTTCAAATAAGAAAACGTAATGTATTATTTCGTCTATCATCACGGTGCAAAACCGCGTCCCGATTCCTCAAAATGTTTCAAAAACATTTGCTGTTGTCACCTGAGATGGTCTACAATGTTTATATAAATATCTTTTTATCATTCAGTACAGTACAACATTCAAAGATGTTTGAAGGAACGGCCAAGACGTTGACTTCTACCCCTCCTCCAACAGCTGCCACACCAGCTTTGCACCTCCCGTTTCTAGATATATTTTCCTCCCGAACGAATTAATGAACGAACGAACGAATCAGGTGTTTTCTTCATGTTCGCCTGACCCCTTGCGGAGTCTCTTCGAAATAGGGGCGTCTTGGTGGGTTCTTGTTTTATGTATTTGGAGGACCCTGTCGAGGCATCTAGAAAGATTTGGATATCTATATCGAAACTTCTGTATCGAAAGTCATTAAAAAGAACTGAAATTGTTCCTCCTCTAAAAAGGTTCTCATATTTTTTAAATACTATAAGGACTTGCGAAAAACGCGTTTTATATTTAAAAAGCACGATACTCAGCATAGACACTTTGACTCCTAGGCTACTAAAATACCAAAATCGATCGGCGAATATCAATTTTGGAGAAAATCGACCGAACGGTTTAGTCGCTAGCGTTTTTCACAGACTAACAGACGGAAGGACAGACGTTTTGCCGTCAATCGATTTTTCGGTATGAGGGAACCATAAAATATGAATTCTGGTTGCCCCACGTGTTAGAGGATTTTTTTCTAAATGTAGCAACTGGATTTATCCACTTTTTCGTTACCAAGGCCCTGTAATAAGACTTTTCTGCCGGCCTGTTTTTTTCAGGCCGCATTACGTAACTTTCTCTTGTTAACCCGGGAGTGGTAACGGAGGGGTCTGTGGGTCCCCCACGATCCTTTCTTCCCGCTTGTTGTATTTCCGATGTTGGCTACCCTGACCATTGCTTTAGTACCATTCACTTTTTGTTTCATGATATTTAGTATGCTCTCAGTTGCCAGTTTAGTGAGTTTTATCCGTGTAGCAAGCTATTGTTTTGTTTGGGGTGCCGAGAGACCCCTGCGTTACCTTCTACGCTAGCAAAGGTGTCTTCAGTCTCGTACATTCTATTAGTGTGGGAACGTACTGCATGCTGTATTTTTACATTAGGATTCCCCTGAAAATTAATACTGAAGTACCAAGAACATTTTTGGTCACTTTGTGTTAAGAGAGGAGTGGAAGAATACGCCAACTTCTGCTGAAAGCGGGAACACAATATCGTTACTCATCGCCCAGGAAAAAGCAGTCTGCACGCAATTCCCAAAGATTGATTATTGATATAAAGATATATTATATATAGATATATTACTGATATAAAGATTGATTATTAATATAAAGAAAGATTATTGATTTGGATATGATTGAGAGAATTACAGAATCCACCAACATCAAAAATGAAATGGATTTAAAGAGGAATAAAAATTATCGCAGCACGTGTAAGAGTGACAAAGAGGAAATGAAGGCAGTAATTGTGCTAAGTACTTTGGCTAAGTCTGTGAAATCAAGGCACCAAAATCTTGCCGAATTGTGGAATATGGATAATATGGGTATTGAAACTTTCCATTGCACTTTGAATTTGAAAAATATTTCAATTTTTGCCAGGAAACATGGGCTTCTATGTGACAACAGGCGCAGACCGGTAGAAAAATTAACTCCAAATATTAGATGTTTTCCTAATGAATTCTCAGAGTTGTTTAGGAACTAAATTCGTAATAAATTGTTTTATTGCAAGCAAGATATTGTTAATAATAGGAGAAAAATATTATATTAATTTTTTTTAATAGTTTAGCATATATCACGAAAAGAATGTGGGGGTCTGGAGACACCCCACGTTACCACTTTTGTTTCAAAAAGCCGCGTTACCACGGCAAGGTTAAGACGTTCCTTCTTAAGAGCGAGAAAGTAAAAATACTCATTATTTTTTAATTAACTCAAAAAAAAGTCAAAATTTCGTAAACTCAAAAAATGTCAAAATTACGTAAACTCAAAAAATGTCAAAAAACGCTGCACCTTTAAATGTGCGAATTATGAAAGTTTTGTAATTAACGATTTTCTAGAAAAGTTGCACGGGAGGTATTCATGGTATCTCCTTCCGTTAAATACTTTGTTAGTCGATAATAAAGGAAATTCTGTCTAAATCATATATGAAAAGTCGCGTTTTTCGCCAATATGGGAAGTACCATCCTTCACCTCCCAAAACAAATGCTAAGTTAGTCACTTGCACTTCATCTGAATATTAAACGTAGCTTTTACTTCCCCTCTAAAAGTTATTCAGACTGATATATTTTTCGAGGAAAAATAATATACTGAAACAAAAAGACGCACAAAATAACGTATTCATCAAAAATACCATTGAAAACACATTTGAAAGTGGTCTCAATTTTGCGCCAAATTACTTGTAGTCGGTGCCGCTGCGCAAAGCGATTCAATCTCCGCGACAATCATCGAAAATCCCGCCGAGAACTTTTGTCAAGTCGCGATTTTTGCCTCTGTCTACAGTGCCGCTGTGCATCGGGACTTCATCCGCATTAGGCAAACGCTAAGTTGCTTGCATTGATTTGAGGATAATACAGTGCGCCAGAAAGTCTTTCCGCAATGAGTCGAATCATGGTCTCCTATTAAAAACTGCCTTTATGTTATCAGGAACTAGATCGCTGGGAAACCAAGTGAAGGAGACAACACTTACAGCATCTATTATAATTTTGGTGAATACGCAATTGACGTTTCGAAGTCGCAGCTCGTGCAACCAACATAATTTCTGTTGCAAACACTCTCGCCAGCAAGGTGCCACTGAGGAGAGAAATTGCTGGTGCGCTACATGTGTAGCTTTTACCTCATCTCTAAAAGTGATACAAAATGGCCCCATTTTGACGAACATAAACAAAAACAAAATGTGACATTAAATAATGTAAAATCGAACATTCCATCGTAAACACATTTGACAAGTGACGATCTTCGTCAATTTCGACAGTGCCGTTGTCCATCGTGATTCAAATCGCTTTAAGCAAGCAAATTCTGATAAGGATCCTTGCATTGCTTCTATTAAAGGGAGCTTTCATATTCCATTAAGCGTCTAAGATGTCTCATAGCCAGAGTTCTAGCTTCCCGTGGTGTGATCCAATGTCCGATTCCCGGCCGAGGCAAACAAAAAGAGTTGTAACTTTCCTTTTAATTGATCTCAGTTTGTTTAGAGGAAGACGACTTTTTCTCAAGACGACTCTCGACTTTCCAGACGAAGAATCGAGATCGCGTCTGAGAAGGGAGGCAGTCGAGCGATAGGCGAGTAGACGGTTACGCGGGAGAGGTACGCAAGACGGCGAGAGTATTGTAGAGAGATTCAAGGGCTGATAGTGCACGAAGAATTTGTATTTATTAGTGATGACTGCGTGAAGCAAAGTATTCCGAAACTGTCAAAGCCAGTGAAAGGTAGTAATGATGTCCCGCGTCTTGCTAGGGCAGTAATAATTAAAAACAACGCCGGTGTTAACGGCGCGAGTCCGAAGATTTTCTGGTGGTTGAATAGTGGATGGAGGCGAGCGGAAGGTGGGAGCAGCCGTGGAGTGCGAGCCACATGCCACGGGGGGGGGGGGGGCCGGCGCCGCTAGCGGAGTTTCGGGCCTTGGAGCAGCAGGCCATATCGCGGACGTTCTCCCCGACACGAGCGGCCGGCACCGCCATTCGAGGTGACATCACGGCGAAGGAGGACAACAATCCACACTTCCACGATAAGTACTGTCAGGACAATTTATTTTTTCGCATTCCAGCATTATAAACGACCTTCCTCTGTTGCAACAAATCGTCCATATTCAGGCGTTTTATGGCACAAATGATGTATTAGATTTTACGGCTCGAATGATTGCGTCATCACACATTCAGCCAATCGCAGCGAGAGAATTAGGGGGAGGTAGAGGTAAACAGAACAGCCGACCACAGTTTTCTCGCACACATGTCAAATACCCAAGACATCAAGGGAAAGTCCTTCGCAAATTTAAGTTTCATTCTCTTATAAATTTATAATGCTGTCATACAAAAAAATAGCGTATGCAACTCGTTTATAATGTTGCTTTATTGCATTCGTACAAATTTGAAAACTCGCTCCTAACGTCGCTCGTTTTCACAACATGTACTCATGCAATAAACCTTAACATAAACTAATTACATAAACTACTATTGTTATTACTTTGCCTGAATCATTTTAACTGGACATAAATGAACCGCTGAAAAGATGGGACAGTCGAAATGTTTGAGAATTCTAAAAGTGAATTCGGTGTTGAAGATCAATCAAATATAAGGGCTACGTGCAACTTTATAGTGATTTTCGTCCTTTGTGAACATTGTTGCGGGCCGAGGGACTTATGATAGAGAGGGAAGGAAGAATTGAAGAAATGGAACTCAATAACTTTCACACGGACGTAACTTATGATAGAGCCTGGGATTATGAACGAGACATCATGCGGAGTTAAAATAAGGACATGCAGTTCGGGGACTTTAGGTTCATGTCAGAAAGCACAAAACTGTGTCCTTTATTAAGAAACTGTTTCACGTAAGTCACGGTGCTGGGAGATTGTACTGAGCAAGGGGTTTTATAATTAATGTTTTGAATGATTTTGGAGGATACATTGAGCGAAGTTGTATCGAATTTTTATAATAATTTACGGTTGACTTTATGGTATCAAGTCATGTTGGTTCATTGTTCATTAGTTATGATTTTGTAAATTTTCGCATATCTTCTTCAGTGACTACTTCAGAGCGACTTTAACCTAAGATAATGGACGATCATTGTACTTTTTATTATTCAACTTTTCATGAGATGTTATTGCTTGTTTTCTAAAATGCACCTGCGTTTCTATTCTTTGCAAGTACGTGGGACAACCCATCTAAGAATCTTGCGCTTAGCCCCCGATTTCCCATTTTAGGAAATCAACAAATAAATCTGCATTTTCCAGTCTACGAACCACTCACGGAGCGACCCGTGGCGCCGCCAGCGCCGATGATCCTCTGAGCCTTCGAAGGTTGCGTTGCGTCACAATATACATACATATACATACTTTTGCTTCCAAAATAATCGTCCGGTACTGCTATGACGTAAAAAATATCAAATGGAGCCAGATTAGAAAAGGCACCTGGCCGTGGCCGGCGGCGGCCGCCAGGTGCAGCGGCGTCTTGCGGGCGGCGGAGCGCGCGCAGGGGTCGGCGCCGGCGTCCAGCAGCGCGCGCACGGCCCAGGCCTTGCCGTGCAAGGCGGCGGCGTGCAGCGGCGTGCAGCCGCGCTCGTCCTGCGCGTTGGGGTCGGCGCCGGCCTGCGCCAGCGCGCGCACCGTCGCCTCGCCGCCGCTGGCGCACGCCGCGTTCGCCGCCAGGTGCAGCGCCGTCGCCGCCCGCTGCGCCACCGCCCGCGGGCTCGCGCCGGCCGCCAGCAGCAGCCGCACCACCTGCGCCACCCCATTCAGCCTCTCGCACGGGATGCAACCCTGAGGGGGGGGGGCTACTGCTCCGCAATTGTGCTCTACAGGGGGGCACCACTCCCACTGGTAGGCACCTAACCGTTGTACTTGGGTTTTTCTTTCTTGGCACACCAAGGTCACGGACGAAAAATGGAGAGGGAAGGCTTTCTGCAACAGGGAGCTTCCACGTCACAACATAGTAGTTCATATATAGCTCCCTATTGGAGAAAGCCGGGACATTCAAAGCAACGCCGGGACAGGGGCGCCCGGTGTTCCACCACCTCGGCCGACTTATGCGTGGGACGACGCGGCAAAAAGCGAGATCTTCGCGAACTCGCTCGCGCTGCAGTTCCGCGCGTTTGAATCAGGCGCCGCTGCGCTGCCATTGGCCGCCACCGCCTCAGGTGACGGGTCAATGGAGCGCGCGGCCGGCTGCAGCGCCATTGGCCGGCCGTCCCCCCGCTCCTCGGCTCGCCGAGTGACGGAGGGCGAGCTGAAAGCAGAACTCCGTCGAGTTAGTAGCCGAAAGGCTAGTGGCCCGGACGGAGTCACGGCGTTGCAGCTGCGAGCTTTGCAGGGCGTCGGAGTCGAGTTTCTACTCGAGCTCCTGAATGTGTGCTTGGCGAACGGATATTTTCCGAAGGCGTGGAGGCTTGCGACCATCGCGCTTATTCCAAAACCTGGCAAGAATAAACTACTTCCAAGCAGTTATAGACCTATTAGTCTCCTCTCAATCCTAGGGAAGTTGTTCGAGAGGCTGATCTTGTCGCGTTTGCAACAGGAAATACGCCGCCTCGGCCTTCTCAGAGATGAACAATTTGGTTTCCGAGCTGGTCACAGCTCCGCGCAGCAGCTAACGCGGCTTTGCACGGAGATCGGCCTCGCCCTTGAGAGACGGCATTCTATGCCTGCGGTCTTTCTCGACATGCGTTCGGCCTTCGATTCCGTGTGGCACGAGGGCTTGCTCTCGTGTCTCGCGGAGTCGGGGATTAGCGATTGCTATGTCGGATTGATCGCGAGTTTTCTCTCGGACAGGCAGTTCAGAGTGCGCGTTAACAACGTATATTCGTCCATCAGACGCGCCGAGGCGGGTGTGCCTCAGGGAAGTGTTCTCTCTCCTACCCTCTTCGGCATATACGTAAACGACGCGCCGCTAACTGCTGAAACAAAAACTGGTATTCAGCGCTGCGGGCTCCTGATGTTCGCGGATGATTTTGCGTATTACGAGAAATCGGCGAACGGAAGGCAGTCTGTTAAGTACTTAAGCGACTGTCTCGCCACTTTTCCTGCCTGGTTGAGTCGGAAGCGACTCGCTCTGAACCTAGAGAAATGTGTAGCTGTCAACTTCACACGTAAGAGGGCCAACCCCGATGAAACTGTGAGCTTGGCGGGTGCGCGTCTCCCCTGGCAGAGCGAGGCGAGGTACTTGGGCGTGTTGCTTGACAGCGGTCTCCGCTGGCACGCGCACGCGCGATATCTTGCAGCCAAGATGAAAACCAGGACACTTCTTCTAAAACCTATTCTCCGCTCTCCTGACCTTGATATCAAACTCAAGCGCCGCCTCTTCACCGCGTGCGTGCGCCCCTTGTGGGCGTACGCGTGCGAAGTGTTTGCGGCAGCCCCGGCCTCCACTCTGCGCCCCATTCGGGTCGCAGAGAACAGAGCGGCGCGCCTCGCGGCGCGCCCTCACATCCCAAACCTCCGCCCTGACCGTCATCCAAAGAACGCCGACGTCTACGAGACCCTGGGCGTGCGCCGCCAGTTCCCGGAGGAGCTGCAGCGGCGGGCCGAAACGGCGCTCGCGAGGGCGCTACGGCCGTCCGCCCCGCGCATCCTGCGCGAGACCGGCATAGCGGCGAACAGCGGCGTGCACAGGACCTTCCATAGAAGTAAGGGTCCGCAGCACGTCGCCTTCACCTTCCGCGCACTTCCCCCGTACAAGCTCGCTGAGCTGTGCGACGCGGAGGAGCAGGCAGTGCGTGGGAGGCGGTCGCCGCTCATCAACGCCGGCAACCGCGCGGGCGGCGCGGACGCGCGCCAGGCCGGGCCTGGGCCGCCCGGGGCCGAAGACGTCGCGGCGCCACGGACGCTTGAGTAAAGTCGGCGCCGTGGCGGAAAATAAAGAAAATAAAGTGTACAAAGTGTATATAGTGCAGTGCAGTGAGTATGAATGCGAGAGAAAATGAGTGAATTAATGTGTTGTAAATATAGTCATAAGAATGAATGAGTGAATGCAAAAATCCAAAAAGAAGAACAAAGAACAATGCCATGAACTATCTTAACAACAAAAACTGATAACTTGTAATAAAGCTAGGCCAGGCCCAAAGCGGCTGGCCAATTAATAGTTTTTAAGTTCGCATTTAAGTTAGTTATAAGTAGTCTTTTAAGTTAATCGCCCTCCCCTAGCTCCATAAGCCTAGTCGGCTGGAGCGTAATGTAAAGCCACTAATAATGAATAAACTACCGCCCCGCCAGGGCTACTGGCGGGGGGAAAATTAAAAAAAAAATGGAGAAAGCCTTCCCTCTCCATTTTTCGTCCGTGACCTTGATACGCCAAGAACGAAAAACCCACGTATAGCCTTTATCCGCCGCCGCACAAGTACAAGCTGGAATCCGGATCGCACTGGAACGCAGTTTGCCCTCACGGACAAGACCCAAACGTAAATGAATGACAACACGTAGCATGAATGAGAATTCAGACTCGACGCGGGATGGAACCTAGTGCTGCAGCAACTCCATGTTGAAGTTGGCTTGGAGGCTGAATATGGGATTTCACCTTAGAATATATTAGTAAGGTGGGATGATATTATCTACCTCGGCGTGTCCCCAGAAAGCAGCCCCGTGCAGCAGCATGAAACTTGACATGTGTAAGAATTTCAATTATAATAAACCGATGATATACTAAAATCTTTTTTACAAGATTTAGCTAGTGCCACCAACGTAACGTCTCTTGCAAGCCCTCTCCCCAGCAAGGTGCCACTGCGGAGACACTCCTGGCTCGCTATATGAGTAGCTTTTACCTCAACTCTAAAAGTGATACAAAATGGCCCCATTTTGACGAACATAAACAAAACAAAATGTGGCATTAAAAATGTAAAATCCAACATTCCATCGTAAACACATTTGACAAGTGACGATCTTCGTCAATTTCGACAGTGCCGTTGGGCACCGTGATTAAAATCGCTTTAAGCAAGCAAATGCTGAGAAGGTTTCTTGCATTGTTTCTATTAAAGGTGTAATTTTTTAATATATTCCGCCTAAGCACGGACCTCGGCGTGTCCCCAGAAAGCAGCCCCGTGCAGCAGCGTGGAACTTAACATGTGTAAGAATTTCAATTATAATAAACCAATGATATACTAAAATCTTTTTTACAAGATTTAGCTAGTGCCACCAACGTAACGTCTCTTGCAAGCCCTCTCCCCAGCAAGGTGCCACTGCGGAGACACTCCTGGCTCGCTATATGAGTAGCTTTTACCTCAACTCTAAAAGTGATACAAAATGGCCCCATTTTGACGAACATAAACAAAACAAAATGTGGCATTAAATAATGGAAAAGCGAACATTCCATCGTAAACACATTTGACAAGTGACGATCTTCGTCAATTTCGACAGTGCCGTTGTGCACCGTGATTAAAATCGCTTTAAGCAAGCAAATGCTGAGAAGGTTTCTTGCATTGTTTCTATTAAAGGTGTAATTTTTTAATATATTCCGCCTAAGCACGGACCTCGGCGTGTCCCCAGAAAGCAGCCCCGTGCAGCAGCGTGGAACTTAACATGTGTAAGAATTTCAATTATAGTAAACCGATGATATACTAAAATCTTTTTTACAAGATTTAGCTAGTGCCACCAACGTAACGTCTCTTGCAAGCCCTCTCCCCAGCAAGGTGCCACTGCGGAGACACTCCTGGCTCGCTATATGAGTAGCTTTTACCTCAACTCTAAAAGTGATACAAAATGGCCCCATTTTGACGAACATAAACAAAACAAAATGTGGCATTAAAAAATGTAAAATCCAACATTCCATCGTAAACACATTTGACAAGTGACGATCTTCGTCAATTTCGACAGTGCCGTTGTGCACCGTGATTAAAATCGCTTTAAGCAAGCAAATGCTGAGAAGGTTTCTTGCATTGTTTCTATTAAAGGTGTAATTTTTTAATATATTCCGCCTAAGCACGGACCTCGGCGTGTCCCCAGAAAGCAGCCCCGTGCAGCAGCGTGGAACTTAACATGTGTAAGAATTTCAATTATAGTAAACCGATGATATACTAAAATCTTTTTACAAGATTTAGCTAGTGCCACCAACGTAACGTCTCTTGCAAGCCCTCTCCCCAGCAAGGTGCCACTGCGGAGACACTCCTGGCTCGCTATATGAGTAGCTTTTACCTCAACTCTAAAAGTGATACAAAATGGCCCCATTTTGACGAACATAAACAAAACAAAATGTGGCATTAAATAATGGAAAAGCGAACATTCCATCGTAAACACATTTGACAAGTGACGATCTTCGTCAATTTCGACAGTGCCGTTGTGCACCGTGATTAAAATCGCTTTAAGCAAGCAAATGCTGAGAAGGTTTCTTGCATTGTTTCTATTAAAGGTCTAATTTTTTAATATATTCCGCCTAAGCACGGACCTCGGCGTGTCCCCAGAAAGCAGCCCCGTCCAGCAGCGTGGAACTTAACATGTGTAAGAATTTCAATTATAATAAACCAATGATATACTAAAATCTTTTTTACAAGATTTAGCTAGTGCCACCAACGTAACGTCTCTTGCAAGCCCTCTCCCCAGCAAGGTGCCACTGCGGAGACACTCCTGGCTCGCTATATGAGTAGCTTTTACCTCAACTCTCAAAGTGATACAAAATGGCCCCATTTTGACAAACATAAACAAAACAAAATGTGGCATTAAATAATGGAAAAGCGAACATTCCATCGTAAACACATTTGACAAGTGACGATCTTCGTCAATTTCGACAGTGCCGTTGTGCACCGTGATTAAAATCGCTTTAAGCAAGCAAATGCTGAGAAGGTTTCTTGCATTGTTTCTATTAAAGGTCTAATTTTTTAATATATTCCGCCTAAGCACGGACCTCGGCGTGTCCCCAGAAAGCAGCCCCGTCCAGCAGCGTGGAACTTAACATGTGTAAGAATTTCAATTATAATAAACCGATGATATACTAAAATCTTTTTTACAAGATTTAGCTAGTGCCACCAACGTAACGTCTCTTGCAAGCCCTCTCCCCAGCAAGGTGCCACTGCGGAGACACTCCTGGCTCGCTATATGAGTAGCTTTTACCTCAACTCTAAAAGTGATACAAAATGGCCCCATTTTGACAAACATAAACAAAACAAAATGTGGCATTAAATAATGGAAAAGCGAACATTCCATCGTAAACACATTTGACAAGTGACGATCTTCGTCAATTTCGACAGTGCCGTTGTGCACCGTGATTAAAATCGCTTTAAGCAAGCAAATGCTGAGAAGGTTTCTTGCATTGTTTCTATTAAAGGTCTAATTTTTTAATATATTCCGCCTAAGCACGGACCTCGGCGTGTCCCCAGAAAGCAGCCCCGTCCAGCAGCGTGGAACTTAACATGTGTAAGAATTTCAATTATAATAAACCAATGATATACTAAAATCTTTTTTACAAGATTTAGCTAGTGCCACCAACGTAACGTCTCTTGCAAGCCCTCTCCCCAGCAAGGTGCCACTGCGGAGACACTCCTGGCTCGCTATATGAGTAGCTTTTACCTCAACTCTAAAAGTGATACAAAATGGCCCCATTTTGACGAACATAAACAAAACAACATGTGACATTAAATAATGGAAAAGCGAACATTCCATCGTAAACACATTTGACAAGTGACGATCTTCGTCAATTTCGACAGTGCCGTTGTGCACCGTGATTAAAATCGCTTTAAGCAAGCAAATGCTGAGAAGGTTTCTTGCATTGTTTCTATTAAAGGTCTAATTTTTTAATATATTCCGCCTAAGCACGGACCTCGGCGTGTCCCCAGAAAGCAGCCCCGTCCAGCAGCGTGGAACTTAACATGTGTAAGAATTTCAATTATAATAAACCAATGATATACTAAAATCTTTTTTACAAGATTTAGCTAGTGCCACCAACGTAACGTCTCTTGCAAGCCCTCTCCCCAGCAAGGTGCCACTGCGGAGACACTCCTGGCTCGCTATATGAGTAGCTTTTACCTCAACTCTAAAAGTGATACAAATGGCCCCATTTTGACGAACATAAACAAAACAAAATGTGGCATTAAAAATGTAAAATCCAACATTCCATCGTAAACACATTTGACAAGTGACGATCTTCGTCAATTTCGACAGTGCCGTTGTGCACCGTGATTAAAATCGCTTTAAGCAAGCAAATGCTGAGAAGGTTTCTTGCATTGTTTCTATTAAAGGTGTAATTTTTTAATATATTCCGCCTAAGCACGGACCTCGGCGTGTCCCCAGAAAGCAGCCCCGTCCAGCAGCGTGGAACTTAACATGTGTAAGAATTTCAATTATAATAAACCAATGATATACTAAAATCTTTTTTACAAGATTTAGCTAGTGCCACCAACGTAACGTCTCTTGCAAGCCCTCTCCCCAGCAAGGTGCCACTGCGGAGACACTCCTGGCTCGCTATATGAGTAGCTTTTACCTCAACTCTCAAAGTGATACAAAATGGCCCCATTTTGACGAACATAAACAAAACAAAATGTGGCATTAAATAATGGAAAAGCGAACATTCCATCGTAAACACATTTGACAAGTGACGATCTTCGTCAATTTCGACAGTGCCGTTGTGCACCGTGATTAAAATCGCTTTAAGCAAGCAAATGCTGAGAAGGTTTCTTGCATTGTTTCTATTAAAGGTCTAATTTTTTAATATATTCCGCCTAAGCACGGACCTCGGCGTGTCCCCAGAAAGCAGCCCCGTCCAGCAGCGTGGAACTTAACATGTGTAAGAATTTCAATTATAATAAACCAATGATATACTAAAATCTTTTTTACAAGATTTAGCTAGTGCCACCAACGTAACGTCTCTTGCAAGCCCTCTCCCCAGCAAGGTGCCACTGCGGAGACACTCCTGGCTCGCTATATGAGTAGCTTTTACCTCAACTCTAAAAGTGATACAAAATGGCCCCATTTTGACGAACATAAACAAAACAAAATGTGGCATTAAAAAATGTAAAATCCAACATTCCATCGTAAACACATTTGACAAGTGACGATCTTCGTCAATTTCGACAGTGCCGTTGTGCACCGTGATTAAAATCGCTTTAAGCAAGCAAATGCTGAGAAGGTTTCTTGCATTGTTTCTATTAAGGTGTAATTTTTTAATATATTCCGCCTAAGCACGGACCTCGGCGTGTCCCCAGAAAGCAGCCCCGTCCAGCAGCGTGGAACTTAACATGTGTAAGAATTTCAATTATAATAAACCAATGATATACTAAAATCTTTTTTACAAGATTTAGCTAGTGCCACCAACGTAACGTCTCTTGCAAGCCCTCTCCCCAGCAAGGTGCCACTGCGGAGACACTCCTGGCTCGCTATATGAGTAGCTTTTACCTCAACTCTAAAAGTGATACAAAATGGCCCCATTTTGACGAACATAAACAAACAAAATGTGGCATTAAATAATGGAAAAGCGAACATTCCATCGTAAACACATTTGACAAGTGACGATCTTCGTCAATTTCGACAGTGCCGTTGTGCACCGTGATTAAAATCGCTTTAAGCAAGCAAATGCTGAGAAGGTTTCTTGCATTGTTTCTATTAAAGGTCTAATTTTTTAATATATTCCGCCTAAGCACGGACCTCGGCGTGTCCCCAGAAAGCAGCCCCGTCCAGCAGCGTGGAACTTAACATGTGTAAGAATTTCAATTATAATAAACCAATGATATACTAAAATCTTTTTTACAAGATTTAGCTAGTGCCACCAACGTAACGTCTCTTGCAAGCCCTCTCCCCAGCAAGGTGCCACTGCGGAGACACTCCTGGCTCGCTATATGAGTAGCTTTTACCTCAACTCTCAAAGTGATACAAAATGGCCCCATTTTGACGAACATAAACAAAACAACATGTGACATTAAATAGTGTAAAATCGAACATTCCATCGTAAACACATTTGACAAGTGACGATCTTCGTCAATTTCGGCAGTGCCGTTATGCATCGCGATTAAAGGTTCCTTGCACTGCTTCTATTAAAGGACCTGGGCGTGTCCCCAGAAGGCGGCGCCGTGCAGCGGCGTGAAGCCGGCGTCGTCGGCGGCCTCGCGGTCGGCGCCGGCGTCCAGCAGCAGGCGCGCCACGGCGGCGCTGCCGTGCCACGCGGCCTGGTGCAGCGGCGTGGCGCCCCGGCGGCCGCGCGCCTCCAGCGGCGCCCCGCGCGCCAGCAGCGCGCGCGCCGCGCCCGCGCGCCCCGCGCACGCCGCCACGTGCAGCGCCGTCTCCGCGTGCCGGCTGCGCGCCTCCACGCGCGTCCCCGCTGCCTCCAGCAGCGCCTGCACGCGCCCACGCCCACGGTTGCCCAACTGGCGGCCCATGCATTGTGGCCCGCCCACGCCCTCCTAATCGTTCTCTACGCCACGGTTGCCCAACTGGCGGCCCATGCATTGTGGCCCGCCCACGCCCTCCTAATCGCTCTCTACGCCACGGTTGCCCAACTGGCGGCCCGCGGTGCCATGCATTGTGGCCCGCCCACGCCCTCCTAATCGCTCTCTACGCCACGGTTGCCCAACTGGCGGCCCATGCATTGTGGCCCGCCCACGCCCTCCTAATCGCTCTCTACGCCACGGTTGCCCAACTGGCGGCCCGCGGTGCCATGCATTGTGGCCCGCCCACGCCCTCCTAATCGCTCTCTACGCCACGGTTGCCCAACTGGCGGCCCATGCATTGTGGCCCGCCCACGCCCTCCTAATCGCTCTCTACGCCAGGGTTGCCCAACTGGCGGCCCGCGGTGCCAGGCATTGAGGCCCGCGAAATGCCGGCGCCCGCCCGCGCCCACGCACTCTACGCCAATGGCGGCTCTGCAGGCGGAGGCAAGGGAGCCATGCCCACCCCCTCAAAAGGCCTAAGTGTTTTGGTTACCTTCTTTTATTTGGCAAGTTTGATTTAATTATTTATTTATGTTAGAATTACGTAATTATTTAAAAAAACAATATTTATAGTAACATACACTACAAAAATAACATGCAATATAATAACAAATGTTTATTATTTAATAGAAATCTAGGATGTCGATATCGAGCGAGAACATAGCAAGCCTAGCACACGCACCCTGTTGGAATCAACACCCTCCTAATGTCAAAATAGGTTTAATTTTACAGATTTTAGAGATTTTTTCTCAATTCAGGAATTCATAACCATCCCAACGTGTTTCATTGAGTTTTGCATGCTATGGCCTGCCGAATGGTTCCATTCCCCCTGCCCTGTTTCAGAACAGCTGGGCACAATGCCAAGATCAACAATACGGGAGCGTCAGGTATGAATCTCCCGAATAATGAAAATATGGCTCGCCACCGTATTGAAGTCCTAGTTGTGGCCCTTGATATCTTGCAAGTTGGATATCTCTGCTCTATTCCACCTCCACACGGTCAGTGCACTGTTCGCTGCAAATGTTTTTCGCGCACAGCAGTAGTTGAAGCCAATAACTTACTTACGCCGTAAGACAAGAAATCAACTTTTTATTGTTGGCCAACTTGATGTATTAATAATTAAATAAATATATATTATCTCCTTTTCTCACTGGCTTACAATGGCAATACAATGAAAAATCATCACATTAATAATTTTTATTCGGATTCTTAAAAAACGTTACGACATATGAAGAAATTATCGAAGACTTTTTTCAAGTTATGAATAAAAATAAATGTTTTTTTTTCATTATATTGATTCCCTTTTATTTGTCAATTAAGCCAACGACGAAAAAAGGGGATCATGTATTTATTTATTTAATAAGGCACGAAAGTCGACCTTTTCATGACGAGACTGGAGAGTTCACCCGCCGAGGCCGCCAGGTCGAGGCGGGAATTCCTGTCGAGTAATGAAAAGGGTCTTTTGCCGTGTGATGCAAAATATTTTATTTGAGACCGTTTTTATGCACGTTTTCCTGTAATTAAATAATATCACTGACATGAAATGTGTGGTTGTTACCCGATCATTTGTTCTGTTAGCATGGCCATATACTTGCCCATCGTTGTTCTTATGTTTTCTTTAATGATAGAGAATGTCAGGTTTCATCGATGTAATAAATCTTGAAATGGAAGATAATTTGGAAATAATGGAACTCCACCCGATATATAAGAAGAAGCGAGAGCAGCAACGTTTGACATGTTTCCATTAAAATGAAAATATGGATACGTGATGAGGGGGAATTTTGGGAATTTTGTAAGTGGGAGATGCGAGAGAGGTTAGAAGTGTCACAGAAAAGGTGTTTCCCCCATTCTTTTCCGAAGTGATTGGAAAGTATCAAAGTCAAAGAGCTCTTCAGTAGACTGTTAAGTTACAATTAATTTAAATAGTTTCAAATAAAATATCAATTGATAAGTGCATGTTTTGAATATACTGAAAGCTAACTCAACGTTTTGATATGAAAACATTTCTTGTATGTGGAATTACAGATAGTAGTTTGTCTCTTAGCTAGATAAAGACGTGACTCGTCTGATGTATACGATGTTTTGTGCAAATTACAAAGGCCGTCTCCCAGTTAGATTGGAAATGAGTTGTAATGCGCAATAGAAGTGTTTGAGGTAAGTAAAAAACCCTTTAAGTTGACTGTCCCATTTTGGGGGCAATTGACATTAAACGGTTAAATAACCTGACTCCAATATCCCGAACGATCATTTCGCCCGAAAGCTAAAATCCCCCAATTCAATATCTCGAATTCAAAATCTTGAATCCTAAGTCCCGAACGTTGGAATTTTCGCATTGTTGTAAATACTACCGTAAGAAATATGGTCGTTGTTATGCAACGACTGGTCATGCAAGAAGTTGCGAGACAAGGAATGCAATAAGTCCTTACAGCCGGGCAAGGAGGCCAACTGAAAATTATACAAGGCGATTCCCATTACCCAATCGTCTCATTCGCGCACACGAATAGTGAAGAAAAGATAACGGAGCTACTGTAATGAAACCCGAAACGCAAAGCTTGGAATTACCCAGAATTAAATCCGGGAGATATATTACAAAACGAACGTCTCTGCAGTTCTCGCAAGAATTATTTGTTATCTTCTAGAGCGCGAAAACTCAAAAATTGTACGAAGTGGGCGAGTGAGAGAACGACCAACTCCAATAATTTTCATGAAATTAATGATCAATACTCGAAAATACTTGTAGATGATAGATTCCTATTGTTCGAGAGTTACCAGGAAGTGGGATGAGAGAAAACCCGTGTCCTTGTCTTTGGAACTTGACAAAACCTACATATCTTAATGCACAGCAACATCTGGTTCCTTGATAAAACGTTCAAAGTGAGTCCAAATTTTTTTCACTCAGGTCTTCACGATAAATGGCATTGTCAGAGCTAAAAAAAAAGAATCCTCAAGATAATGAAGTTTGCGGTCCCCTTCCGGTAAAGTCCTTACCTCCGGGCAAAGCACAAAATTTTGAGAGCGCTGTGACTGAAGAAATGTAACTCGAACGCAGAAAAATCAATGTGACATATGAACAAGGTGTAAGTGACTTCAAAGTATCCATACCTAACGCTGCTTTGGTCATACTAGCTAGCAGTTCAATATTCTATTGTTTCTGTTCTCTCAGCCCTTATTTCTACAAGATCAAAAGATTCCAAGAGGAATATAATAACCTGGAGGAAAGTGAGGATTTCAAGTAGAATATAATATCACGGAGGATAGAGACGTTGAATTATGCTACTCGTTCTGCTATTTGTTCCTGTAGATGAGGTACGCGACAGTTTTCAGAAACATAGAGATGATGTGTCATATACAATACTTTCGATATTGGATTACTTCCATTTAAATTGCATAACCGGACAGAGGGGACTAGAGAAAGGAGAAGTGAAAAATTGCACAATATTCTATGCCACTGTAGAGTCAGCATCAGGCTCCTGACAGAACAATCTCGCACAAATAATAATAGTGAAGGATATCATAACATTCCAACATTCCAGTTGCTTGTTGATAAAAACATTCTAACCCCTGTCAGGTATTGAAAGAAATTCAGCAAGAATAACCAGAGAAATGAGTACTCATTAAAATGAGGTTGGGAAGATCTGTGGGGGAACTTTCAAAGAAACTGGATAAATACATAAAAATTACGACGCATTGGATACACTTTCACGATACATCAATAAATGGTTCTCATTATTACATAATTAATATTCGAGAAAAATGTTTTCGGGAAACTGGATTCTCACAAAAAATATTTGGGATATTGCTATTTAGTGTACCGAGCATTTGGGGTTCTCAATACAGACTTTGGTATCAGTTTTTTGCCAAAGCCTCGTCCTAGAATTAGAAGCATAGCGAAGTGTCTAATCGCCTTACAAGTCTGAGGTTATAAATACAGCATTCCTCTCACGAGTATTCGTTCTACGAACTCCGACATGTATACGCGCGAATGCTGTTACATTTACTCAATCAATCTACATTTCACTTCTTTTACAACCTCCGAGATTGGTATTGTGACATGAAACGAGCACAAACGGCGTCCAGTTCAAATAGATACAATAACCGGATACATTTCAAACGAGATCTCGGCTGTCCAGGTGACGCCGCATACTATACTTCGTTGTTGTTTTTTTCTTGGCGCGTGGGGGCGTGTCATCAACATGGAATATCTCACGGTATTTCGCGCCGTTCTCGGTTGTGCGCTAGGTGTCACATGATCGCCAGCACTGCTCGATAAAGTCGCGATCATGCGACTCCTAGCGGCACAATTGAGAACGACGCGAAATACCGTGAGATATTCCATTTAGACGACACAATCCCACGCGCCAAGAAATAAAAACCGAAGTACAGGCTTCACCCGGACAGCCGCGATCTCAACTGGCCGCGGAAGCCTAAAGGCCCATTCACATTGCAAACAAACATAAGCATGACGTTAACATAAAAAAGTTAGAGCGGACTCATTCACAATGCCTTCGCATAAGTATAACACATAAGACGTTAAAGCTTGCAAGCGACATATGTGTATATGTGCATGCCAGCACCCTCTGCACTTGTACTGTGTTAGCGGGCAAGCCCCGGGGTGAGTAACTAGGCGTTAGCCTCAACCTACACCCCCCTCAAGGGTACAAGTTCCCCGTCGGACCAATATCCGGATCCCGCCGGAACGCAGTTGTCCTTCTCGGCAACCTCCCCCTACAATGCCCGGGTCTAGGGCCGCCCTGCCAGCTCAGAGCTACTAGCTATCCGGGCTAGTGCCGGAGTCAACATCGCGCGCGAGAGTACCTGCACGGCGGCGACGTGTCCGCTGAGGACGGCGTAGTGCAGCGGGGTGTACCCGTCCCCGTCCGCGGCCTGCGCGTCCGCGCCGTCCTTGAGCAGGCGCTTGATGGCCGCGGCGTCCCCGCGCGACGCCTGCACGTGCAGCGGCGTGCGCCCCAGCCTCGAGTACACCTCCGCCTGCCGAGCAGCGGTTCCGATGCCGACTCAACGCACGTTTTTAACCTCTAATTACTCGCGCAGTCACATTCGTTTGGTTCCTGACGACAGTACCTGCATCATCATATTGCATTACCTCTTCTGCTAACCTTCCTTCTGAGTTTCTTCAACAGTTTGAATTCGTGTTTGAACTGGTCTGTTGCAAGTCGTGGGAGGAAGCTAGCTGAATTCTGTCTAAAACGTTTTCGACGCACTATGTGCGCAGCGCAAGTAGTAGTGTAAATAGATAAAACAATTATTTATTTTCAATGTAGACATTGTAGAAATTAATTATTACGTACGATGGCATGATATATGGATAAAATATGTTGTGTAAAATATTGATACGTATTTTTATCGTCACTCGTTCATATCTACAGTAACATAACAGATACGTAACATTCTATTATTTTAATAATCTCCTAGATTCAGTGCTACCAGTGTTGTTATTATTGTTATTAACATATTTATAATTAATTTATATTATAAATATATAACTATTTCTATTGAATTAATAATTATATGGGGCGCTTTCCGGGATCTAAAACTTTACAATAAGCCTTGTGCAACAGTATGACTTATTTGAGGCATGCAATTCATTTCGTATTGTAAATTTCATGTACACCATATAATTAACACCAAAGATTATTTTATGCAATAAGTTATCATTTTTCTTAAGAAATAATACTAATTTATTGCAATCATTGTTTTTGTTATTTCATAAACAATCGTTTCTTTGTTGGCGCACTCAGTGCGCCGCGCGAGTAATTAAAGGTCAGAAAGAGACGCGAGTAATTAAAGGTTAAGAACATCATTCAAATTTTAGTGAAATTTATCAAAAACGAGTTGCAAAGAAATTTATCCCGTATACGAGCTTATGTTGCATTAATTCTTGGCTCCGTACATTCAGGTATAGTGCGATTTCTCTAACTCTGCCTCTCAAGTTCCTATGGCCAGGATAGAATATCACACGGCATTTCGCGTCTTTCTCGGTCGTGCCGCTACGTGACGCATGATCGCAAGCACTGCTTGATAGGTCGTGATCATATGATATCTGGTAACATGTCTGAGAAAGACGCGAAATAGCGTGACGCATTCCATCGTGAAGACAGACCTAGAGAGGCAGAGTTAGAAAAATCGCACAATAATACAGTGGTTCTCAGAATCTCTTTTTAAAACGCAAAATTACGAAAAGTCTATAATGTATTAACAGTTCGTGTAACTACCTTACATCTGATTTAAAAGTTCGTATTTGCTCATTACATTATTTTTGCCGTACGCGTAATTCTGAGGCACACTGCTGCCCTGCGGCACAACATTTGACTGTTTAACATAGTTTTATTAGTTGAAACAAAAATTAATTTTCTCAAGCTTTTCACTCTTGATTCGTTATTATTTTATAGATCAATGTGTTGAATGTAGCGACTAATTCAAATCAAAATGTATACATTCACAAGCTTATTAGTCTCTTGGGTATGAAATGAAAACAATAAACAGTAAGAAAAGACTTCTGTAGAATATAACCGACGTTATATTTCGACGTAAACATAGCTGCACTTCAAGTTCACGAGCTGGAAGGACAGGGCAACACTGTCATCCGATCGAGAGCTTCGTTAGGACTTCAATTTTTGGTATTGGAGATTCCGATTGGATAAAAATGTCCCCCTCTCCTTCCGGCTCTTGACCTTGAAGTGCAGCTATGTTTAAATCGGAGTATATATACTGTATTCATGAACATGTAATCAGTATGAATGGTCACGCTAGCTTGTTTGGCTGTTTCTAATTATGTGAGCATTATTGATATTTATGTAACTTCCCACTCACAGCAAGCCCTGATGATAGAGTAATAAAAGCTCCGAAACGTCGGCTAAATGACATATCTTATTATTCTGACCAATAATAACCGTGAACCACGGAAATGTAATCGGAGTATAAGTAACATAACGTGTATTAAAAATGTCTAGCACTTTACCGGGAATAATATAACTCGTGACTCGCCGCCGCTTACAATTGGACGGTGTTATGCATCAACCGGCTAAGTGCCATTTTTGAAAGAAATGAGATACGGACGTCATCAGTTGCATTGGATCATGTTCTAAGTGTACGCAAAATTTTGGCGCCAAATACATAAAAATAGCCTCATAATTAATGAAAAATGTAAACGCCATCAGTCACATCAGGGATTTTATGTTTCGCAACAACCGGCTCTAAACCTAGATCTTCAAATCTGCTGTTCTTAATTTCACATTATGCAGGTAAGCGCCAGATACTCCACTCACGTTTGTGTAGTTTGCCGCTTTAATGAATGAAGTAATTAAATTACAGTTTTTAGAGCTGAAAATGTAACAGAACCTTTGAACACGATTATCTCAAAACTTGTCTGATATCGCATAGCCGGTTGATGCACAGCACCGTCGAATTGCTGGTGGCGGCGTCCACTAACCGAAATGAACTCCTCCATGGCGCGTATGGAGGAGAGCGACGGGCAGCTGTAGGCGCCCTGCCTCCAGTGCGAGGGCGTGGGGACGAAGCGCCACGAGGACCAGACGCGAGGCGAGGCGCCGCCGCACGCCGCGTCCTCCTCCGAGCTCTTGGGCTGCGAGTCCGCGCTCGACGCGTCCTCGGCGGCGGCGGCGCCGGCGCCGGCGGCCGTCCCCGCGCTCCGCCGCCGCCGCCGCCGCACGCGGCAGAAGCACCCGCTCGGGATGGGCCCGGCCACTGTCCAGATGCGGGCCGGCTCCTCCATGAAGCACGGCGGGACGGTGGGAGACAGCGGTCTCGGCCTGGCAATGGCAACGACGTACCGAATCGACCCACCAAACGATATACCGAAAGACATCGACTGGAAAAATTTTACTTAGGGTTAAGAAAATAAAATAATACAAATTTTCGTTTACGTTAGGTATGCCAAAGTGCTACATTAGTAACTAGAAAATTAGATTTAAGCTAAAATTAAGTTAGTTTTAGTTTTTAAAAAAAACTCCCTCTGAGCTGCTTAAGCCGCAAGGCAGCAGCACACTCTCTAACCACTTAGAAAAAATAAATTGCCGCCTCCTCAGGGGTTCTGTGGAGGGGCAATATAACATTTAAAAAAACGAATTTTTGTCGAGATGTTCTTTGACACTTTTTTATACTTTCGGTACTTTAGTATTTTAGTACATTAGTTTTTATACGTACAATATAGCGAAACTTTTAACTGATATTAACGTAATATCTAAATATGGGAAGCTCTCAGTTTTCAGTACTAGGGAATTTCTCTTGCCTCACATAGTTTTGTGATCTGCATATTTCAACGTCCAGCTAGTGACTGGTTATGGTATTTTAGTCTGGAGTTCTAGGTTTAACCAAATGCGAACTTTCTTTTTACCGTTTATTACAACTCCCATTCACATTCGACTGGTTTACTGGTTTTGTATATCGTCGTTGCACAAAAGAAGTGACATCTCAAAAATCGTCGTAATTTACGTAACTTGCATAGAATGAGCGACTTTGGCGTACAAATGAAATGATGGGGTGGTGATCAGAACCGAGTCCGGCATTTTGAAACGAGTATCCCAAACAAATTCGACGGGGTAGTGAACATAATAGTGTTTTTTTAGTACAAATTCATAGCACGGTTTTTGGCAGCGAATTAAACGGTCCCTTCCAGAATAAAACTTTTCTCCTGCGAGACGACAGTGTTCGAGATGTGTCCCTCCCTTTTCTCGCGTACCAACCATATATTGTATTCATGGTAAGTCGCCTATCAGTCATAATCAGACATAATAGAAAGTTATGGGTGAGCTATTGCGCAGTCTTTCCGGTTTCAGCCAATGAGCTCCAAGCATCACTTTATGACACATTATTATCGGGAATTTTAAATGCAGCCAGATATCAAAATGATCACCTAGTTACACGCCATTGAAACAGGTACATGAAGAAGTACCTTTTTTTCAATATTGCATCTTTTATTTAAACTACATCTTCGTGTTATTTTTTGTTGCTCACCGTTGAAAACTTTTCAAAATGTTTCTCAGCCATATTCAAAATGTTTCTCAGAATTTCTCGCCTGCAATGTACCATGACGGCCCGTGCCTTGTGACACAATATTAGCGAGAATTTCAAATGCAGCCAGATATGAAAATGATCACCTTGTTACAAGTCATTGAAACAGATACAGGAAGAAGCATGTTTTTCTTAAATATTGCATCTTTTATGTCATCTACACCTGGTCTCTAAACCCATGCTCGTCGCCCCCCCACCTCTGTCGGCGGCGCGGGAGCGGGGCGCTGGGCGCGGCGCGTGGCTGCGGGGGCGGGGGCGGGGCGGGCGGGGCGGAGGCGGCCCGGCGGAGGCCCACGGCCGAGGCCGCGCGCTGCCCCAGGCGCCGCGTCCAGCGCGCCAGACGCCGCGCCGCCTCGCGGCCCGCGCTCAGCGCGCGCTCCGCCCTGCGCACACGCAACACACACGGCGGTGGCGCCCACGTCCATGCCAACACCAACGATATCAACCTAAATCACACAACCCTGTATACAAACTAGGCAAGGCCCAAAGAGGCTAGCCATATAATAGTTAGATATAAGTTGGTTTTCATTACTCTATTTAAGACACCGCAGTCCACAATCTTCACAAGCCAAATCGGCTCGAGAAAGCAATGTATATCCCTCACTTAAATGAATTCCCGCCCCTCCAGGGAGTGCGGGAGTCCCTACTGGAGGGGGAAAATTGAAAAAAAAAGATCGTGCCAAGGGTGCCACGACGAAATCGTCCCTCCACGCAGTTCATCAACCCGCCACAAGAGACAACACCATCCCTATTGTAAAACGGCGGGGTTACTAAAAAAGTTTGCTTTCCCGACGCTAGTTGCGCAGAGAAGCTCGTGGCATGCTACGGTGCCACGACGCGTGCCACTGCCACTAGTAAAAGAGCTTGACACCACTGTCCTAAATAATAAGCGCTTTCTCCGTTTGTTTGTTTTATTTTTCCTAAGGTCGCATTAACATCAAGGTCATTAGCGACCTCTAGTGGGTTTAACGTTAAGGAAATTGTGAAGATGACATGATATGGTGATGATAGGGGGTGAAAGGACGAGCACAAATACAACCATGCCCGAGGCCGTACTCGAACGCGCGACCCTTGGCTCCGAGATCGCTACGACACTACTGCCTCAGCGATCTCGGTCACCGGGGATCCGCACTTTCTCCGCTTGTTAACTCAACAAAGCGCAGCTTGCATTTGAGTTCAAATCGGAGTCTTGCGTACGGGCAGGCAACAAGCAAATTCGCTGGGCTACGCAAAATCCTCATACGTCAAGTGTATGGACACAGCATGCTAGAGAGGGTTTCGTTGAGAAGCGCGTCAACTGCTAAGGTCATTAATTGTAGTGCATGTTGTAGCAAGGGAGGTGTCGGTGATCTTCCCCTCGCTGGTTGCCAAGATTCGGCGCCGACCTACATCAGCCTGCAGGGATTTTCCCATTCAGATGTCTCCCACCAGCGAAGCAGCATCCCGTCCGGGACAAGCTCTAAACTCCCGACTGTTCTCCCGGTAGGTGTGGTAATACAGTGCATGTTAGTGTGTGTGTGTGTGTGTGTGTGTGTGTGTTTGTGTGTCAGGGGTGTTTGTAGGACAAGGAGGAGAAAGGAAAGATCGCACGCAGTCAGTGGCTCGTTTTCTCAGGGTACTGATCCGGCATTCGCCAGGTGTTGACCGAAGAAATTACGGAAAACTACCGATTAGAGCAGCCGGCCGCTAGAATTCTCCTGCAGACAGGGGCTGAATTCGACCGAGCTGACAAGCTAGAATCGGAAATGCTGCCCCCCGTCGGGGCTCGAACCCTGCGACCTCCGCCGAGAGGCACTGCAGTGACATCAGGTGATGCCCTGAGCCACCTGTGCCGGCGGAGGGTTTCGTGACTCCGGGCGCGACGACCACTGCGCTCGTTAGCTCTATGAGGGTTGTGCGTGTTGCAGCCGGGCGTGACATTCTGCGCCGACCTAGCACGTCGGCTTGGGGAACTTTTTTCTCGTGGGAACTCCCCCTAGGGGGCAGTTTTGACTAGAGTTCCAGGGTATCTAGAGAAATCACAGACACCTCTCACATGGTCATGCATATGTGTATACGTACTTGCCTTGATAGGCATCCCAGCACTTGTACTTTATTAGGGGCCGAAGCCCCAGGGTGGGCACCCGGGCGTTAGCACCTAATCCACACCCTCGCCGGTGTACAAGGACACCTTTCGACCAATATCCGGATCCCGCCGGAACGCAGTTAGTCATTGCGGCAACCTCCCCATACAATGTCTGGGTTAGTACCGGAGTCGATATTGCCTGTATGACAACGCGCCACTCACATGCGACGGAACACCAAGTCCCTCCTCTATGCCCAGAGTATTGGGTCACTGCCACGACGAAGCCAAGAGCCCAACTGGGGGCCACTCGAACTAAAGTCCGGGCGGCTCGGGGACTCCATCCCGTCTCCCCACTGCCTGCACCTTCAGGCTATCGATCTGGGTTGGACCGTAACCAAGACAATCTGACGGTAGGTAATGTCCCGCCGGACTTCTATTTGTGGATTTCGGAGTACCCTAGGTCTCCTTCACCCAATCCTGCCTTAAGGTCGACGCGCCAGAGACCCAACTGGTGGGTTGCCGGATTGAACAGTCAACCAGGAGCTTAGCATCGCCTACTCACTGCCTCCACATTGAGGCTAACGGCGTGTCACCGTGAAACTGAGGGTCCGGGTGATCGTCCAACTCTTCATCAGAGATCGTGCTCACCAACGTCCTCACGATCCCCCCACCCTGCATCTCACATGGTCAGACGCTGCAACGTTTTTCGTCAAGTTGTGCGTGTATTCGTAATGAGTAATATAGATGATTCTACGATTTTAGAAGACTTTTAGCTGCCAACGTGGCCCCTCTCTTTCCCATTCGACTTTTCAGGTCCTTCAGGGTTTGTTAGTGAAAGTATACACATTACATTGAGACTGTGGCGGCTCGTGAACAACGTTCAGAATAGGTAAAACAGATTACCCATCACTCAATCCATTTTTTTGTAATTTTATTCAATTTATTCAAAACTATTTTTATACTTCGGTTTTTCTTTCTTGGCGCACGGGGGTGTGTCAATAAAATGGAATAACTCACGGTATTTCGCGTCGTTCTACGTTGTACCGCCAGGAATCTCATGATCGCCAGCGTTACTCGATACAGCGACTTCTAGCGGCACAACCGAGAACGACGCGAAATACCGAGAGATATTCCATTTTATTGACACACTCCCGTGCGCCAAGAAAGAAAACCGAAATATAATGATATTACATTCCAAGCATTATTTCTATGAAACACACGAAGATACAATTTGAAGACATTCCAATTCTAAAAAACTGTTGAGAGTTTGTGTTACTTTGGCAATAATTCAGAAATAGAATTAATTTTTTTCAGGCGTTTAAAATTCACTGAATTACATATGTGATGTTTCGACATTTCATGTTTTTGTACAGCTTTTGATACATTTTAATCACTATTCTAAATCCTTAATTGACAATAAAAGACATGATCGACAATAAAGCGTAGCTTTAACTTCATTACATGTTAGCCATGTGTCTGAATAATACCACGAGGCAAGGTACGTAGAATAGAGGTAGAGCGAAATGGGTGGATGCGCAATGGCTCCTGCGCATGAGACGTCACTACCGAGAATACGTCGCACCCAAGCAGCTGCTTGAAGACGTCAAATAACCCTGAATATTCCAATATGCAGAAGAATAGTTATAAATATTTACTAGGAATAAAGAACGACAATAATATCTGAAACCAATTATCTAGTTTTCTGAAAGGAGCTTTTTAAGGTGAGAGATAATCCAGCAATAAATGTTTCTAATAGCGCTCTGCAGGGCATTTTAAACTATACTTAAGATGTAATCTGCTCATACATGATTTAACTTTGTCCTAACCCGTCACTTGGATAGTAGAAAATCACATTACATATGATGGAATTCAATCACTCCCTAATTATTCCGAAAAAAATGAAAAATACGAAAACAAGTAAAGAAAAAAATAAACATTTCTTAACTTTGTTTTGAAACAGAAGAAAATAAAGCCTGTAATTTTTTTTGACTTTCAGTTGTGAATTTCAGCAGATCTTGATTTGGCTTCAATATTTAAATATCATAGCCAAATAAAAATCCTTGTCCTGGCGTACAACGTTACCAATTGAGTATTCAAAGATGAAAATTTCTGTGACAAAATTGTGCAGTCTCCTTACCGCAATACGGTCTTTGCATACACTATGCTGTCCACTGAATTATGAAAATGTAAGTTCAAACTCTTTTATTGTATTTAACCAATTATTTGTTACGACAATCAAACCATTCCGAGACAATTTTTCTACAATGTTTGTAAGAAACTATTTCCATTTGTTCAATATCTATACCAAAAGAACAATCATATAATTTACAACGCAAAGCTATGCCCCCAGCTACATAGGGCAGACCTTCAGTTGTACTTTCCGAAGAGCATTCTGATCGACATGATTGGGAACATCTAAGGTCATCTAGTGTTCTACCCCCGAGTCATCCTGCACCACATTCTTTCACAATGGGAGTTAACCCGTTAAATAAGTCAGATATGAGATATGCATTAACATCTTGTGCAACAGCTACAGGACAACAACTGTTTAATGTTATAATCGAAATATTTCTGCTCCTTATAACAAGACGTAAGCGACATGCTGCATAAATGTAGCATAAGAATGCTACATAAAAAGGGTAAATTTGGACAGAGAGAGGGTGATTGTTGACCTTTGGACGCTGAATTATATGTGATAAAAGCTTCCTTTTGTACAACTTATTTGTAAGCTCATTGTACTGCTATATTTTAGATCTTGTACCTCGGTTTTTGTTATAATTCCGTGAAATAATGAGAAACTTTTCTCTTATTTGGAAAATTGATACAGTTAAGTTCATAGTTTTTTTATTTTAGTTTAATTCTATTAAATCATGGTTCTCCTTACATTTCATTATACTGTTTATTTTAAGTTGGCACTACGTATGAATGTGGAACCAATTTTTTGCTTGAGCCTTGCTTACTCATATGATGAGGTATTTATTGAGTTACGTAATGATCGAAGTACAAGACTGAAAGTAGCTTTTTCTATCCTTAACTTAAATTTCATATTGTTTTTTGAAGAGACCAGGTGAAATGGTATGCTGAATGTCAAATTAGACAAATGTATTGAAGGTACTCACAGGTAGATTATACAATTGTGTGAGTCACAAAAGCGGAAATCGATTTAGAGTTTATTTTAAAAAAAAACAAAATCTATTTAGTTGCTCTAGCGATTATCAGGAAAATAGTTTTCAATCCATTTCACATGTTTTGAATATTGAATAAATTAAATAAATACTCATTAAATATATTTTCATTTCTGTCAAAAAATAACATTTTGAAAATTCAATAAAACTGCTCCAAAACCACTCAATGGCTCACTGGCTGCTTTGAGCCAATCGTATTACTTTTACCACTATGTTCCGAACCGATGGTCTGGTTGATAAAATCGCTGAATAACGACAACTATTATTACGGACTAATTTCTTTGGCCGCAAAGTCTCCTCAGTTTTTCACCGTTATAATTTTAAATACGCACGAGGAAGTAAAATTATCATGGAAGAAAAAAAACATGCACACAACCTACACTATTTTAAAGTTCAGGTCTGGTATATCAATAGCGAGATTTCTACACATGTGAACAAACATGAAGTGATGATTTCAATTTCATGGACAATGCGGATAAGGAGAAATCTGCTGGGTTAAAACGTACAATTGTAATTCGAAGAACAGATAAAATCGACATCCAACGTTACCCAATACAAGCATGCAAAAACTTTCGAATTGTTTGAAAATATGGTCACTCAAAATGAGACATTTGAAAAATTATTTGCATGAAAAAGTATGCTGCCGAAATATCGGATGAGAGTAGAAGTGACCAGTGGGGCTTCATACGATTTAAAAATATTTTTGTGTTGGCAACTTCGTCTATTGTCGTATAATACCATTCTTGACCGGTGTGGTAACCTCAGAGACGAGGATGGTTGCAAGGACAACTTGCGAAAGGACGTTTCTGTTCTTCCCAGTTCTTGGCTTCGCAATGGCAGAGCTGTCTTCGAGCTACATACGGGCAGGTACGCTCCGTCTTATTTAATCCAATTACCACAGTATAAACAAATATTCTATGTATAAATGCATTTTATCAATATCAGCAGGTTGAGAAAAGTTTTCGAATTATTCAAGGCATTTCATGACATCGTCTTGTATTCCAAAATTGTAGAACTATTTTTAAGAAACGGACAACCGACAATTACAAAGAAAGGACATCGTGGCGTATCAGTCTCTTGAGAAGCAAACGACCAATTAATGTATGAGGATTTGATCATTTAATTAAGCAATTGATAAAATGCGCGCCAAAATGTCATGTGATTGAAATTTAAGTATATCTACAACATAGTTATTAACTTATCCTTAAAGAGGACCCAATAAAAATGTTGGCCGATCTCCGGGTGCCGAGATCGTTAATGCTCCCGCTTTAAAGACAATTGCCATTTAGGACGAGGTTTTATTGTTCTTTAATATTCTTAAAATAAAATTCACGTTCTACTATTAGGAAACAGAAAATTAAGGAAATGTCAAAAAATTAATTTTGGGCGACGATAGATGGCTATATAGCAAGAGTATGTGGCTAGTCCGAATAGCTAGACGGGACGAAAGGAAATAGAGAACTAATACGGGAATGTCTGTGCCACTCTATGGCACCACTAGTCTTGCTATTAAGTAGACCTTTCTCATGTACATGAAAGTCTTAGATGAGTATTAAGACAAACCACGCCTCGCGAAAAGAAACATATTTACGATTAGAGGGAGACTTCCCGTCACTGGTGTGACTTACTGCGCGAAGGTCCTCAAATAATTAAGGTATTTTTTTTAGAAAAAATAACATTTTCTAAATACACTTGATCATAGAATTAAGAAATTAATTCATTTTTCCGACGCATATCCGTCTTCATCTGGTCTTTTGTAATAAATAAGTTTTTTTCACATAATTTGAGGATAATATTAACACACCGACAAGTTTTAATGAAGTTTACCCTAATCTTGGTGGTAAACATAAAACGGAGGGTAAATAACGGAGTATTTATATAATAATTATATTTATATAATAAATATTATTTTAAAGATACCTGTTTATAATAATGACTAATGTTTAATATCTAATAGAATGCGAGATAATTACAATAGTTATGTAATAGTTAATTTTATTTATAATTGTAATTCAACAATATTACATTGTAGCTAATTTTGTACTCTTATAATCTCATGTAGCTTGTGTTTCTTCGATATTATTTTATTAATTTAAAAAACCTCTTAATTATAGTTCTCCAGTCTTGTAGATCACACAGCATGTGTTCTCCTGTCTTGTAGATCACACCGATACTAAACACATACTAACGAGTCATCAGCATGTAGTGTATAACATTGTGCGTTGGTTGTGTTCAGTAATTTTTCAGTGTTCACACACAAAATGTATCTTCAGAAATGATGGTACACTAAATACCTTCAGACAGATTCACATACGTTTGAAAGAAGCATGTTCTACCACAACTTACAACTCTTTTTCGGAAATTCGGATAGTTACGTGTATTATCGGACTCGACCTACCTACAACGTCGTGTTGAAACCGCTTCACAAACATTGGCCTCTCCGTTCGCCGGAGGCAACATTTCGCTCATGGGGGAATATTTCTTTATATCCCCCTTTGGTTAATCACGAACTAACCTTCCGTCGCTGCCATCGGGGGTAGGATGTATTTACTTAATGCCGGAATGAACTAAACGTTGCTGAGTGACACTAATATCCGAATTAAACATTGTTGCGTTGTCATAACACGTATCCAAAATCGACTGGTCGAAATGGTGTCATCTATGTTCTTTGCATTTTTGATGACATACGAACTGAAATAATTATATATGTATCAAGGGCGTTAAGTAGATGTTTTTGCCTCCAGGGAGATTTCCAACCGCGAGGGTCTCTGGCCCTCGGGCCAGAAGTCGCCTGAGGGGCAAAAAAATGTAACACCGGTGGTGCATACAAAACCTTTAGGTTCACTAGTTCGTTGCTGGATAAAATTGGACTGATTTTTTCGTACAAAATGAAAGAATATTGTGAAGTTCCTGCGGAAGTTCTCGCAAAAGCTAACAAAACTACGGACTGTGGTTTCCATTAAAATCTTGTGAAATATGTGAAACTGTTTAAGGTGTATTTGAGATTTACCAGTGTGAATAACAGTGTAAATTGCGCTGATGAAACGAAACTTTTAGGTTATTAGCGTCTACTGTCAAACGTTATTTAGAATATTTAGAAATAACACCAAAAAATAACATTTCGGGGATGTTAGCCGATGTGCCTTGTATACCTTATTTCTACTACTAGTACTGCTACTGAAGGAATCTATTAATTATGTCTCTAAGGTGATACGTAACAGTGAAATGCGAGTGATTGACGGCAATTATAAATTCACGGGAACATTCCAAAATTGCAATCTTCATTTAAATTAAGCAAAATAAGGTTTGTAACGAATAATTTTATTTATTTGAGCATTATGACATTTATTTATTGTATTTGCTTGAATCTTAACTTTAAAAAATCGAATTAATAACTATGTTCTGTTTGTTGTGTTGGTATTAGAGCGGGTCATAAAGTATTCAAAAGGCCCTAGGACATAAATAATCAGAAAAGCCCGCAAGGATATTAAGTATACCATTATGTGTTTTGTTTCAGATCTGTCAACACGCCGCAATGAACTAGTAAATCATTAAAGAATTTTTTTAACCTAAAATTTCGAATCAATAGGAAATGTACCATGAGAAACATAATTGTTGGTGCTATTAATATTCCTTTTTTAATTGAACCTCTCTTTCCTGTTTAACATGGAGGTGTTTGTGCTGCCTGGAGGTGACTGTGCCGGAATAGAATCCGTAGGACAACTGCCCTAATCGCTTCCAAGGGAATGCCTGATAAGAAACATTCAATACATAATTGTTGGAAGCATCAATAATCCTTATTTTTAATGGAGCTCTTTTCCTGTTGCGTTACGCATAGTCCTTTGTACTCTACGAGTGTACAATTAGTGTTAACAAAAGCACAATGCAAAATAACGATAACATTTTCAGATCGAGAAAACGAAGCATTGAAGAAAGAAACCCACCGTTACATTCAAACAACACAAGCGAAATGATTCCTGTTGTGTCGGGAAATCTCAGGCAACAGTTTCTTTGCAGACCTGAACGCAACGTCTTTGATTCTGAATGAACTACCGCGCTTCGTCGCTTTTCTCAGTAAGCAGCTGTTGAATTTGCATACTACTTTGTTTATTTATTTATTTATTTATTTACGTCAAAAACAGTTAAAAACTGCGTATGACGAGCTATGGGGAGAAGTGAATTTTGTGCACGTTTTCATAATTCTGTGGTCTCTATCCTAAACCATATTCTAGTCGAATTTTGAATACAGAAAAGAGTGTTTTTTTCGAGTTTTGTTGACAAAATATTCGCTCCTATATAATAAAATATATTTTCAAAGGTAAATTAGCTATAAATTTCTGCCCTGAACCCTCATGTTCTTCATGAAAGAATAATACTTTTTGCCGCGATTTGTAATTTAGTATTTAGTGCTTCACGCTGTTCAATAATGAATAAAAGTTTGTTTCTCTCCAATTGCAAGGATAAGCTGCGAAAAACTGGCCGTAGAATGAAAAAATCTCATTCCACCATAAACCATACATTAAACAACTTGAAATACAGAGGAACGACAACAAATTTGACAATGAAGTTAAAAGAAAATAAACTGAATATAAGTGATACATGAGTTATTTTGCGATACAAGAAAACCAGAATCACAAATCTGAACATAGTTAATTTTTCTATCTTAACAAAATGTCAAACCAGACAGTTCGTAGGGTATTGTGAAACTAGTGGAAAAAAAAGCACGTACTTTCTCGCCTTTAGTTACGGTTACGTAATACTATTCATACCACAATTTCTCTCCGAATTAACACACCAATCATTTTTTTGTAAAACTCATTACAAATTGTAGAACATTTGGTATGGAAACTAAATATTTTCAAGCAAATATCAATCCAAATTTGACAATTATAACTCCTTTCCATACAGCTAAATCATGTCACAACAATGAGATGCAATTACGCGACTCGCCACGCGAAATGCCACTGCTGCATTCCAATCTGATATTCCCTGAAAGCTAGCAATTTTCATTTCATATATTTCAAATAGGTTTTAAGAATTTCTGAAAGATTAATTTGCAAGCGTATAACAAAAGCGAAATGTAAGATACGGACAAAGAAATGAGCTAAAAATATACAAATTTTAATTACGCAGCATCCAACTGCCTATAATGACCTCTTGCATTACGTTCACGAAGAGCAGAATATTCGGAGCGGGCAACTAAGTTCGTCACCAAATTACTAAAAAAACCCCTCATATTTTCAAAAACTTTATCATGGCCTTATTTGAAGATAATCTGAAGATTTTGATGATTACATTTCATTAAAAAAATATGTATCTTCCTCGTGTAGTTGTAGGAAGACACCGAACAATTTGTATTTTTTGAACATTTTCGAAAAATCGGGTATTTCAACGAACATGAGACCAGCACCATTCTCTTGAGCTCTTATTTACGCTACCTAAGATCCAAATTTAATAAAAAAATCGTGTGCCATTTGTAAGAAAATAGTTTTAAAAAACAAATTAGCCTATGTTTGACACATAATTTCGTCTAAAATACTCATGTTTTCGAAAAATCGAACATGAAAATATTCTTAGATCTGTTTTTCATGAACACATTTCGTTAAGAAAAAATGTTTATCTTCATAATTGTAGTTGTAGGAATACATCGATAAAATTTTGCAATTTTCAAAAACTCATGGAGTGCACCGAAATTGTGACCTCCGCCATTTTATAAAATAAAAAAATATGTTGCGCCACTTTTGAGAAAATTGTGAAAACGTTGAGGCTTCATGTACAGTAAGCCCTAAAACATTTTCGGTATAAATGACCCACCAAAAGTGAATTGTGAGTACACAAGATGCTAGAGGAAGTAATTTACTACAGATAGGAAACAAGATTTATGAACATTTTCGTTGCCTGGGCCCGGTATTAAGAGTTTTTCTGATGAAAATTCGTCGTTTTCTTTCGCGGCATTACAATACATTCTCTATACTGCCTCCATTTTGCTCGGTAAAATATCCGTTTTCGACGGGAGGGTTACACCCCCACGGCACATCTTAATTGGAGCGTAGCTGGATCGCTTGACCCAATGAAATGACTGAAAACTCATAACAGAGTACGGGGAAAAACATGCTTGTAAATCAAATAAGACCTACGGCATTTTGTGCGAACAATGGCAAATTATTCACGCTCATCCAAAAATAGGACGCCATGGTTGGTGAAAGAAGACATTAGGCAATCCATACATAATTCATAAAGTGACAACAGAGATTCACTTTACACCTACGAGGCTATGACAGAATGCCGTTGTTCTGAAGCGATGGTAGAAAACGTTCCTCGATCGAAAACAATTCCTGGCGTGGAGAAAGTCCGAGTGAAGGCAGGCTCCGGGCAAAGGTCGGTTGACACACCTTTGAATTGCTCGATCTTCTTCATTACATTATACGATGCCACACGCTGTTGTAAGTCGTTTGAATATCTTTTTACTAAAGATGTACCCTCGCATAGCTGCATTGAGTAGTGAAAAGCTGACATGAAAGTAATCGTTGAAATTTACATCAATTCTTAATGTATGAGAGTCTTAAAAATTAAGATCTCTACATAAAATAATCTAGTATAACCAAAGCAATTTGAGCAATCGAAGTATATCCAAAACTAGTGGTGCTACAGAATGGCACAGACTTTCCCGTATTAGTTTTCTATTTTCCTGGGTCTTCGCTAGCTATTCGGAATTGCCACATACTCTTTCTTGCCAGCTACCATATATCATCGCCAAAAGTACATTTTTTTGTCATTTTCTTAATTTTTCGGTTTCCTATTGGTAGAACAGAAACATTAATTTTAGAGTATTAAAGAACACAAAAACCTAGCCGTAAATGGCAATTTTCTTTTAAAAATTATGTGCCGTTTAAGAGAAAATGACGTTTTAGCACTACTAAAAATGCGAAATTTGAAGCTCATTTTCACAGACAATTTTTGAGTTTTCAAAATACATTATTTGAAGTTATTTGAAGCACTTACACTCACAAATAGAATCATCTTTACAAATTGCGGATAATGTGCATATTAAAGATGTGAGAGATCTTTCAAAAAATTTACATTTATATAATTTTTGGAAAAAAAAACGAAAAAAAAAACTCAAAATAAACTTCACTCAAAATAAACTATACTAATGAGTGTAATTAGCACTATCCGTTACAAAAGTTTCAAGAAACAAATTGCAGCCATATACGAGAAAATGACGTTTGAGCATTTCTGAAAATGCCGAAATTTGAGCTACTTTTCACAGAAAACGGTAGTGTTTTCGAGAAACTTTACTTGACATTATTTAAAGCATATATACTCGTAAATATCACATAATGTGAAAAAATCGCCGATAATGTAAATATTAACGACGTGAGAGACAAGTAAAAAAATTTACATTTTTGTAATTTTTGAAAAAACCAACCAATAGACCAAAATGGCTTTTATGTCATTGATAGAGTACATTTACCACTATCCCTACCAAAAGTTTAAAGAAAAAATTTGGAGCCGGTTTTGAGAAAATTTTGTTTTTGTAATTTTTTAAAATTGCACATATTGCACGCAATATTGCACGAAAACTACCAAAATTGTGAAAAATATTTACATGACCTTTATTAAAGAACTCAATATGCAGAACAAATTTTATTTGAAGAAAAAATCTCTATCTTCAATTTTGTAGTTGGAGAAAGACGCCGAAAAAAATTCAAACTTTCACAATTTTCGAAAATTCAGAGCTGTACGTGAAAATCGGACCTATGCCATGTTAAAAAGTGAATTTTCCTCTATTCATACAAGAAATTTAAAGAAAAAATTTGGAGCCGTTTTTTGAGAAAATGTTGAAAATCGCCGGGAGGCTTCATATAAAGTACCCACAAATTTTAAAGAATCTTTTTCAAAATCACAAAGCTTCGACTAGAATCAGATCAACTGGGGAATATCAATTTTGAAGAAAATCGACCGAACGGTTCAGGCGCTAGCGTTGACCACAGACGGACGGAATGCCGTCAATCGATTTTTAAGTATAAGAAGCAAAAAATCATGGATTTTGACCACACCACGACATAGAGGATTTTTTTCTTAATTTAGCAACTGGTTTTATCCACTTATTCGTTTTCACGGCCCGGCAATTAATTTTTTTTCCGCCGAAAATTGGCCATTTTTTTCGCGCAGCATTACATAACTTTCCCCATACTACGTATATCACTCCGTGTATACGTACGTATACGGGAAAGTAAAATTACGAGTTGTCTCAAATTCTTGAAAATAAAGAACCAAAATTGCTTTTCAATATCTGCAACTGTGCAAATCCAACCTGTACGGACGAGATATTTGCTGAAAAAGGGTCTTACCTCTCCTCCTTACGTCACATACATTTTTTTTTTGACTAAATAAATCAAATCAAAATCAATCCCTGAGTTTCACTCAGTGTCGCATCGCTTCTTTAATGACATCAGCGGTATTGCATTGGCTATTTGACGGAGACGTTTTTATTCAAATCTGGCGAAGTAGCGTTTGATATTACGCATGTACCTTAAAACAGATGTCGTCACACGACGCTTCCTCTTACTCCATACTCTCAAAGAACGAAATACGTCAAGACCACTTGCAACACTCGACATTCATGTATGTATTGATACCTGACAAAATGACGTCGGCACTGGTTGAGTGGTATTAATAGCGCGCTGTTTGCGCCTGTATTTCACGAGCATTGCATGTGGCTACATGGGATTATACAAGTGGATTAAATGTTTCTCTGTGAAAGTGAATATTGAGTAAATTAATCGTGACTAATTGTGATTTAGTATATTTCTGTGATTAAGTAATCTCCACAGAACAATGCTTGTGAAATATGGGTCGCTCGTTTTGTGTGCTGGGATACAGATCAAACTAAAAGGCTTCCGACACTTCAACGCTTCAGTTCCCGGAAGATTCGAAACTGCCCGAAATATGGGTGAAGTGCATTCACTGAGACTGTTATGTGGTGACAAAAAATGGGCTTTCCTGGCATGCCCGGGTGACCGATATCACTAAGGCGTGAGTGAAGTGGCATTCTTTTCAAGGAAACAAAGTCTGCGGGTTCAAGTCATGCTTATTTATTTATTTATTTATTTATTTATTTATTTATTTATTTGTCAAAAAACAGTAAAAACTGTATATGACGTGTGGGGAAAGAAATTTATCTGCGCACATTTTCTTGAGGGCCAGATTTTTAAAAAAATCGAAAAAATGAATTTAGGAAATAATTATTTTAGAAAAATAAAAATATTTGAAAAATGTTTGTGCCCGAGTTATAGAAAATCAATTTCAACTGTAAATGAACTACAAGCAAAAGGAGTGCTCAACAAAACGTGCGCACAGTGTAGCTACATTTACGTCCAGAAGCAAAACAAGGGGCCATCTCAGCATTGCTCAATGGATCAGGATAACTGGACAAAAACCTGATCGAGATGGGGGTCATTGACCCGGAAGCTGAAGTACATTACTTGTTACAGGCGTATTAAGTATTTTTTTTAAATTTATACAATGCAAACGTAAACCAATTCATTATATATCTTGTTTTGTTACATTAAACATTATTTTTCTTTTTCACGATCAGTATAGTCTCTAATTGTATAGAAACAGTTTTGCAGCAGAAAAGATATTAATTTAAACTTAAATTTGTGTACCGACTTTAATTGTTTTATGTCATCTGGCAATGCGTTGTAAAGTAACGTACATGTATTGTATGTTGATTTCTTGTATTGAGCTGTTGATACTGACACTTGATGCACGTGATTTCTACGGCGTGTGTTGTAATTATAAATATCAATATTGCATGAAAATATGATATAATATTTTTGAGAAAACTGACAAAACGTGCTTGGGCAAGGATGTACTCACTCTGCAGATATGTCAAAGAATTGTAATATTTGTTGCAAAACGGAGAGTGCACGCTTTATATTAATGATACGTTTCTGAGATAAATTTATTGAAATGTACTTCTAAATTTTTTTGGAGAACTGCAAACATTCTACAACGGCCAAACCTTACGAGACTAATGCTTCTAATGTATGTAAATACGATAGTCCGCCATTAGACGATCAAGGTAAAAGTAGTCCATTAAGCCTCCATCTTCCGGGACTGTTCCACAGACGGCTGCTGGAGACTTTCAGTCTTCGCGCAAATTTCGGCAGCAGGCAAGAGCAACAGCCGAGCCGCGAAGCGACGCCACCGCGCGCCTCAAAGCCTGTGGGCGGGCGTGGGCGGGCGTGTTTGTTGAAGCAGGCGCCGCCGAAGAGAGCGCACGTTGCCGACGCCCCGTAGTGCCTGCCCGCGTCCTCGCCAGCCGCCAGCCGTCGTCGGCGAGGTCGCGCAAGGTCCCCCGGGCGGAATAAGCAAGGCGCCACCCCTGCGACGTGTCGCTCTTTTGCGTCAACGCACTTCCCGAAAGCAGCTGCCGGCCTTTCCCACGCGCCGGCGCTGCGCCGTGTTTTTTTTTCGCCTGGAACAGGGTTGTCTAACTGGCGGCCTGCGGTGACATGTGGCCCGCCAGAGGTAGTTAGTCCAACTTCAAAGTCCCTTGCATCCACGTCGGGCGAGAACAACTGCGCGCCTGGCGCATGCGACTTGGCGGGGTTGTAGCGTCGTGCACAAACATGGATCATGACGTAGCAGAGACGCTCAGGGCCATGCGCTCGCCCCGACAGGATGTGACGTAGTGGGAGAGCCCAGAGTGAAAGGGCGCTGCGGACGCTCCACCGGCCCCCTTTTCTCTTCACGCAGTCGACTCGTGCAGTTCGGAGGCAGCCGGCCGGTGGGGGCGCAGACCGCGTGTGCGGAGGCTAGGGCCGGCAATGTATTGTCGTGAGGCAGTGAGACGCGAAGTGAGGAGACGTGTAGGAATTCTGCGGTGTTTCACACGATCGGGTTCATTCGATAGTTAAGTAGATGTGTGGTAGCCGTGCACTGAGAGAAATGTTGTAGTAGAATGTACTAAATATGTTTAGTAAACAATCGTATAGTAAATACAATTATTCGTGTAGTAAGATTCACTAAAGGTGATTTAATTTCGTCTAGTAATTCAAACAGTTCATAATAGTGAGTGAATGAACAAAGAGAAATGCCAGTGGTACTATTCTTGTTTCGTAGATAAAATCATTTTTTGAGATCTACGTTTCATGTCGCCACACTTACTAAACACTGTTTACTAAATACTGTTTAGTAAGCGCGCGTTCTCAGCAACCTGACCAATTGAAATGGTTATAGAACCCGTCTGAAGTGTAAAAATTCAACGCTGTATATAGTATTATACGCTATATAAATGGCGTGTTTAGTATTTTGTTTTCAATAATTATGTTATATTCTCTAAGCTAACGGTATAAATACCGTCGACAGCCTAAAATTAATAGCCTTGCGTCCGTAACTGCTATGCTAGGCAAGGGTCTGTTAGGTAACCGAGGTTAAGGTAATGCAAGTCCACGGGGCCGTAGGATGGGTGACCGCAACGGAACCCCAGTTGCTACCTGCTTAGAGGGAGAAAGAAAGTACTTCCTTTCGCGTTTCGTTTGGTTATTTTTCACTGCACTGATTAGTAAATATTACTCAATGTATTAGTCAACCCAAAGATTCGTTTAGTTTTCTCCACTTGTTGCCACTCGTCCCAGGTACGACCTGTTTAATGAACATTACTATACGTTAATTAGTGTGTTTAACTAAACATCAGTTTCGTGAACTTCATTTAGTTGAATCTATTACGTTATTAATTGTATGAACTAAACATTTCTCTCCGTGTAGAATTTATATCACTCCTAGTAGTGAGGTCGATTTATCTCGTTAATTAACGATAGTATATAAGGTTTATTCGGTGGTGGATTTAATTATTAAAAACCAGCAATAATTTAACCCACTCTTGTCTGTGTATTATTGCAGCCTGCATGATGCCACAGGGTCAACACCCTCTTCATGTAAACATATATTTAGTTTAGATTTTAGATTTTTTTCTAGTAAATTCAGAAATTCAAAACCATCCCACTGCGTTGCTCTGCATTATGCGCGGCCTGATAACACGCATGATTCCATCCCTCCCCGTTTCAGAGCACTCGGGCCAACTGCCGAGATCAGCACTGCGGGGAAGCCAAGTGTGGATCGCCCCAGCACTGAAAATGCGGTTTGCAGTCTTTTCAAATGCTTTAGTTGTGGCGCTTGAGGCTTTGCACGTCGGACACCCCTGGTCTAGAATCAGACGGAACCACGAGTCGACAAGACATGATTCCACAAACATCACGAATCAACAGCATTCTACTTCCTATTTACTAGTAATCAGATAAAAAATATTCACGCGGCTCAAAATTGAGAGAGGGGAGGTAGTTATGTTCATTTTTTCACAACCCTCCAACAATATACATAGAGAATTCTCAAAAAAATAGCCTTTTTACTTTCTCGCCAAAACATACGTAGTCAAGAGAAGTATTGTAATACTACAGCGGAAAGTAGAGATTTCTGTCAGAAAAACGCATATTGTGAACTATGATATTGAAAAATTGCATCATTTTTACTTCCTAATTGAATGAAATTATTTCCTCTAACACGCTGTGTAGTCAGACCCAAGTTTCTGGGCTCTTGATTGCGTAATAGCTATTAACATACCTAGAAATGTTATGAGTGTTATTACTGCCAAGGTCAAAAGTTAAAAATCGAGGCGGGGCGTAGCGGAGCCAAGAATTTTAATTTCGACATGGCAGTAATAACACTGTTACATTTCGTGGTATGGTCAACGTTTTATCGGTCATCATAAAATCTCAAGATTTTTGCGAAAATTTGCATTACTGCGATATGAAACAAATGAATTCTATTGCAGCGGCACGTTAATCAATGTTGTTGCATGTTGCTTGTTGATGTATATTTTTCAACAATACATTCGCATACCGAGGCTCGAAGAAGATGGACGCGGAAAATTCGTTTCTACCGCAAGACATTTTAGATGCCGCTGTGGAAGCCACACGGCAGTTAATCCAAAAAAAAATCCAAAGGACGCGTCCGGACGATACGAAAAGGCATACCAAGAATTGAAGGCTTGGAAAACGCAGCTTCGTGTCAAGGTGGCATTCACAACATTGCATGAGTGCCAAAAAGTATAGCCACCTATCTTGATCATCCAGAATCCATAAAAATACACTTTTGATAAGAACTTCGGCTACGGTATTCACCGAGGGGACCGTGATAAATAAGGTGAAAATGGCAACAGAAAAAATGACTATCAGCGAGGCAGGTGGCCAAAGCTTTCCTCCTTTTTTTTTATTTTTATTTTTATTTTTATAGCATAATTTTGTACTACCAAACCATCCATCGTACGATACAAAACAATAGAAATTTGCAGTCCTTGAGGACTAGTGATGTTAACAAACCCAGTATCTAGAAATGATCCATTAGTACAGACTCATACATTAAATGTAATTAAGAATGCATCACTGTTATAGTTATACTGACCCAAAGGTTTCCCCTTTTCAAGGTGCTAGTAAAAGAGAAGGAAGAGAGAGGTGTTAACGCAACAGGTCACTTCGAACGTGCGCGTGGAAACATCCTTCACAGAGTACTTGGAAACTATCTAAAAGAAGTGATGCCGACAAATGACTTCACGAAAGATTCATAAATGGATCATAAAATAAACCCACCAACTAAAAGGAACCCCCTACTCAAGAGAACAAAAAATAAGCAGTTGCATACAGATTTAATAAATGTCAACAATGCATTACAACAACCTTTAAACTAAAATATAGTTTTCAACATTATTAAAAGTGTTTGATATAAGATTTGATTTAAAAAACAAAAACAGTCGGAAACAGTCATATTTTGATTCTCCTAAAGATGTCAGTTCGCCGATGGATCAAAATAACGTACCTATTGAAGTATTTTTAGATCTTTCAAAAGCATGATGTCATCGCAATAACATTTTAATTTCCAAATTTCTTCGTTCGTATGCCATTATCGATGTTGCTCTAGATTGGTAATGTATGTACCTTAAACAAGGAATTCAGAGAGGAGAAATACGTTTCGGAATGAGATTGCACATGAGGTCCCGCAGGGTTCGATTTCAGGCCTTCTCTTCTTACTACAAGTAAATGATACGATTACATCGCTTCAAAACAGAAGAACAGTTCTCTTTGATAATGATACGAACATTCTTTGCAATAAAGAAAGAATAAATAGTACAATATCAGATGTTTCAAATTGGTTCCGTAAAATCAAATTAATAGTAAACGAAGAGAATTCAATCCAGTTTTCCACTGGACCTAAACGATGTTCCATTGATTGAAATTAAGGTATCCATTGTATTTGGGACTCTCAATTCAGTCAAACATCAAATGAAACGTGAATTTAAATGGGTTAATTACAAAATTAAGTTCATACAGCCACACATTCAGAATTCTCTCTAATTCAATTGGCCTTGATATTGTTCGTTGTGTACATATCACAAATGTCCATTTTTGATTGATATATGTCATAATATTCCAGGGGAACACATCCTATGAACCCCAGACTTTTAGAATACGGTACAGAAAGGAATTGTATGAATAAGCAAATTCCATGAAGCAAAACTCATGTTATTTCTGTAGCTTCTCAACATTGAGCTCGAAATTCTGTCATTGCCTTGCCTCTGGATTTACGAATCAGTAGTTTTTGTAAAAAATGACTTACTAAAAAATGTCTAATAGTGAGAATATACATACAGGCAATGCATGTATCTATAACACTCAATGCCGTAATCAGGTTCATCAGGTGTCAGTACTAACAGATAACATATTATATTCACTTACAATATATGGACATTATTTTACACATACAATACATAACATATTGTCAGATGGCATTAAAAGATTAAAATCGATACACAAGTTTAAATACTGAGTAAAATGTTTCCTGTAATGTATCTGTTACTATACAATTAGATAATTTACTGAGCATCAAAAAGGAAAACAATATTTATTTTAACAAAGATGTCCTGCACAATTCTAAAAGACTAAATATAACTGTAGTATTGCGCTTCAGTTTCTGGATCAATAAGCCCATCTCGATCCGAATTTTCAACCATTTTTCCTGATCCTCTGATCAAATTACAAAACGGGCTCTTTATTTGGCTTCTAGACATTAACGTAGCTTCCGTGTTCGTTTTGTTACAATTTTTTAACATTGTTGTGTTTGTTGTCACCTACTGGCGTGCAACGTTTTGTAAACGAATCCTTTTAATTTTCAGCCAGTCGTTGCCTTTTATCCCTTCAGACAGAGACTCGGCTCCGTTAGATCCCGGCATTCCTAGACGGCCACCAACCAGGAAACAGCAATGTCTCATATTCCCTTATCCTGCGTGTCTTCATTAAGGAAGGAATTAAGGAATTCCACTATTTATTCGACCGGACCATTTTCTTGAGCTCAATGAGAAATGTGGTTATTCACACAATCGTTAAAGGAATCATAGCCAATATACAAATTAGTTTTCTTACACAGGAGCGAATATTTCTTCTCCCATTCTTGCCAAAAACGCTCGTTGCTACCATTATTCACAATGCAACTTAACATATGAGTTAGGACAGAGTTTCCAGAGCTCAAGGAACCATAAACGGAATGCCCTTCTTTCCGTAGTACGTCAAACTTTTTAAACAATTTTTTACGTTAAATACCTAAAAAGTGAATCAATAGTACACACGTTTAGAATTCTAGCCTGTCGTATGAAATCGAAATTCTGATTCTTTGCTCGATCTAATATTTGTTTAGGCCTATCACGATCATCTTCACGACCGATCATAACCAAACGTAGTAAACTAGAAAAAACAAAAAAAAAATTCCAAGGCTATAGGCATTCCTTGGTTTATTTCATCCCTAAAGAAGGCCCAACGAGAAACACAAAACGGCGAATAACAACAAACGAAAAACAAGAAATGACACAGAGGTCTCTCTAGAAATATCAACAATACATTTTAACAACCTAAAGGCTAAATGCATAATATTCATCATTATCAAGTGTCATTATTATCAAAGATCGTGTATCGTAGCATTTTATCTATAACTGTAAATACAATTTTTATGACGTCGATATATCATAGGAAATCAAATTATGCTATTTGTGGTGTATTTTCAAACCTCTCACAAGCTTCAGCACGAAATATCGTAACAACCATAAATTAATCAAAGCCCTGATATCCCCTGGTGTATTATGTAAGCCATAAAGAAGACCTCCAATGTACTAAGGTAGAGCCATTCGTGAGGTTGAGCCGTGTTGCCGTGACCTGAACCGCAAAGACGAACCTTCAGCACTGTATGCATGCAATACGCATTTCAGTCTATTATAAAAAATACAAAGATAATTTGTAAATGTTTACATAATATTCGAAAATTCTGTAGAGATTGCTTTTTACGGGTGATAGGGAAAAGACTCACCAACCTCATTCCTTTATTCGAGTTTACAACATTGAGTAGTGCATTTATTTCAACCCCAATCCCCCAGTGCTTCAGGTGATGTTGAAAGGTTTCAGATGAGTGTTTGCCAACTCAATGCTCTGTGACGTCACAGAAATCTCCTTTCCTGCTCCGAACCGAGTCACGGAGCAAAGAAGTGCCCGACGCGGCGGTGACCGCAGTGTGCCAATGATGGCACGGAAGTGAGTGTTCGCTAGGAAAATCGATAATTACGGTTTTTAAATGGTAATTATGGCCCAATTAAAATAAGTTGGTGATTGACAGTTTTGAATGGATGGGAGCGACGTTGACAGTTTGCGTACCACTGAGCACGTGCTCCTGGAACACGAAAGTAAACACTTGAAATAAATACTTATGAAATTAACGAAATCACACCCTCATATTGTATGAAGCTACAGCTTCAGAAGCACAACTGTCAATCACCAACTTATTTTAATCGGACTATATTATTTAGGATGATTAGGATTTAATAACAATATGAATACATTACATAAAACATACATTACAAAACTCAAAGCAATATCCGATTATCGTAATCAGTATTGTAATTCCACTTCCATTCTTCCAATACCTAATATTTTCGGAAAAGACAGTTTCAACATTTTAGGACAATAATATTTTATACAATGGAATGGAATGTAACTAGTTCTTTCTGAATGGGACATACATAATATAATTAGTTCGTTCTAAAACAATAATTAATGTTAAGAAATAGATACCCGGTAGGAGTTACGTGAGAGAATTTGGACTCCAGGCTTGATTATTTCTGATGTACAGTTTTGTTTCAGAATTTTGAATGTCCTCGTCATTTTCAGTATATTTTCCATAATCTTCAATTTGCAAATTCCTTTACTCATCGCATGATTGTGGGCTCTGTTAATTCTCAGAATTTCTTTTTATCTCGATGAAGGGTAGGGATGAGACTTACTCTAGGAGTGGGGACCACCAATTATAATGCGGAATTCGAACCACAGCGCGTAAATTTAAAGACCAGTCGGCGAGAACATGGGAGTCACTTACGGTTCAAGTAATATTGCCTTTTGTATGATATTGTAAATGTTTATTGTCGATATATGTACAGTGAGAAATATTAAACTACAACGAATTATACATATTAGATTTGGTCACCATTTATAATTACTTGTTGGGCTGATAATGTAATTCGCTTTGCTAGGAGATAATTACAAATTTAGTGTTTTGCTAAACACAAAATTATGATAATGAATTGTTTTTGTTTGATGGTGACAGCAATAAACTATTTTTTCAATAACTGTGTTTAATTGAATAAGACAGTTCTAATAAAGCAAAAACATTTTATTCTGGAAAAAATTCATAATTTCTGACAAGAGTGCAGAGTCGTTTACGACATCGTATAAAAATATTAAGTCCTTTGCATTCTATTTAACAACACCCACGATAATCTTGTGATTGCACATATCGTTACAGAGGTTTGCTCATTGATATCTCTGATTCAGTTTCATAATGGGGAAAATGGTCACAAATATATGTGATGTTAAACATTACTCTTCTTGGAATTGCCACATATTCTATTTTTATGTCAATCTTGATGTAAGACATTGCTCACAAGATTTTCTTCATTTTGCTCTGATTTGGAGAGTATAACATTCCTGGTGAACAATCAATTATTAAATTGAATTTTTTGTTAGTTAGAATTAAATAATATTTTTTAAAAAAGCTACTGCTTTAAAATATTGTTTAAGAGTCATAATGAGCATGTTAATTTTTCTTTTTAATTTAAAAAGGAAATTACATACAGTGGTGGATACAAAGGCGGATATACAGCAGTGCACAGGACATAAACAAAAAATTGTGGCCCTTGTAACTTGAAATACTAGACATAATCCATTTAAACAAGTGGGGATATAATTTTGCAGCATTGATCATTAGACGCCCAGGCATTCAATCTACGCGCCGCGTCGTGCTACGCCAGACTTCTCCTCTCCCCTCAAAACTTCCTACTCCCCATTACTTGCAGTTTCAACGCGGTTGCGGGCAGACGATCGGCTCGCAAGTGTACTGTGTAATGTTCTTGCTTCTTCCTTGGTAATTTTGGCCTGGCCTCCACACTAGCGCGACCTCTATGGGCTGCTAGCCAAACATCGTCTGCCCAAATCACAAGTCCTGCGAGCACCATGAAGCTGTGCTCGTCGGACAAGGCTTCTAACTGGCTGCAACCTCCCTCCTGCAGACTTTTATTTTAATATTTATTTACTGGAGCATAGTATTTTGCAACACAACAAATTTACGTGAAATTATGGATTGAACTTACAATTCCATAATCCGTACAGCACCAGCTCAAAATCTTCTTATAACGTAACTTACATATTTTACCATGCTACCCATAAATCCATGGGTTTTTTTTCTCTCAAGTGAAGACGAAACTACTCGTTCTCTTTCGAGTCGGATGTTGGAGCAGAGCACATGCTATACCGTGCTCAAAACGTTTATGAACATTGCAGATAAATATTAGTTTTGCATGGCGCATAAGGTATGTTATTTATTATGTGAGTGCATGTGATTGTGATTCGTTGCGGCTGCAACGCAATTTATGGCAAATGGCTTTTAATATGAGAAGCAGCGCCGCATTATACACGTGTTCGCCATGCTGCTCTTGAAGTGATGTAGATAGACTGCGAGCATCTGGCCTCTGTGGGATTTCACTGGTACAATGAACTTGCGAACTACAAACTGGAACCACCAACAAAATTATTACATCATTTAGGCTACTCAACCTCAAGGGAAAATTTTTTTAAATATAATTTTATCGACAAGTGCTTCTAACTGGGACGAGGTCTTACAATTCTGTGAACCAACTTCACGTAATTCTCCATCAGCATTGTAGCGTAACAATTGGGCTCGAAACAAGGCTATTTAATGAAATACAAGTTCATACAGTCAATTCTTAAATTGTTAATCACGCAAGAGACACTGTGTTTAAATCGTATGTTATCAGTTCTCCCAGGTGTAAGAGCTTCCCAAACATTAATTATACTGCTAAGACTCCTGACTATCTTAGGAATGCATGTGGCTACATAATTGTAACTTCTCAACCCTCACAGTAATATGCGGAAGACAGCGTTAAAAAGTTTTCTGAATGTCCTTCCGGAGCTCATAAAATAGGTAGGAGACTCTCAGTAAGACCTATCCAAGGGTATCTAGTGTTTTATTTCGTCGAAATATAGATAGAAAAAATACTTCGTTTTAACATTGCCCACATTTTACTCAAAATTGCGTTAAAAACTACTAATTTTTCTAAAACTACACAATTATTAATTAAAAAATCTAATTTTGGAGAATAAACTTCATTTGAAGAAAATTTGTTTATCTTCAATATTGTAGCTGTAGGAAAACGCCGAAAAATAGAACTTTTGCAATTTTTTGACAATTTATGAACTCAACAAAAATCTGTCATGTCCCATTTTTATACGGGTACTTTTTTCTATCCGATAAAAGATTTAACCAAACATTTAGAGCAATTTTGAGAAAAAATTGAAAAGATCCTTGAGGTTTCTTGTAAAGAACCCCCAAAAATTAAAATATAAGTTTCAATAATTTAAGCCCTAGATCCATTGGGGAACATCAATTTTGGTGACAATCCTGCTTACAGTGTGCCCCCAAGCGTTGTTGAAAGACGGACGGAGACACGTTTTTCCATGCAGCAAATTTTTCGATATCATGGATCCACAAAACGTAGATTCTGACTACACAGTGTATTGGAAGTTGTAATTTACAACTTACAGGAACAAGAATTATCCGTTTTTTCGGTATCAGAGTCTATAAATTGATTTTTCTGGTGAAAAATCGCCCTTTTCCTCTGCAGCATTACATAAGTTTCTCTAGACTACTTATGTACTATGCGAGAAAGTAAAAAGCCAACCTAAGAATCTTCTTTTGAAACTTTTCAAATATGTCTTACTTCGCAAAATACGTCCTCAATCTTGTGAACCCAGTGAAATAAAATCACAATTTTTCTTTCCATCACATTTTCAGAAGCCATGATGCGTTCCTCTACCAAAAAGAACAATACAAATCAAACACACGAACAAACATTTGCAACGTCAAGACCAGTGGTTACAAATTTTTTCCTTGAAATCTGGCAGATAGGGTGCCTAGATGCAACATGGTTCGAAAATCGCCAACTTTCTAAAAGGCATGTTTTCTCCATTCCTCGGAACATTAGCAAAGCAGACTGCAGCTGTTGATTTCAACGTCAATTCAGATGTTTCTCCTCGGGGCTCCGCCATAGAGCCACCCCAGGCAGTTAGGAGAACAAAAGAGCTAGAGAAGGGGAGGGGGCGATGGGAAGAATGGCCGTTTCAGACGCACTCGAGATGCGCCCTCCAGAAACTTCCACGTCAGAGGCAGCGGATTAAACAAGGCGACGACGATTGACACTCAGGAAGGAGCGAAGCTCGAATATTGTTCTCTTTTCTGATTATTACACAAGCCTTTCCGGCCATCCCTGAGATTAATAATTGGATGGATGTTGTGATGTGCACGTGATTTCATTGATATTGAAGTAACGATTCAATGAGACAGAAACCCGAGAAAACCCTGCGGAGGACTCGCTTTTTTCAATCCCAAAATAATTTAATTGTCACGTAATATAGCAAACGCTCTGTATGACTAGTCACAATAGAATGTACTAGGAAAATCCGGCAGACGTTGTTCTGTCCTTCATCTCCCTCTTTCCCCTCCCATTTCCGTTTCTGACTATCTCTTCCTCTCTCCCTCACCCTGTCCCTTTTTGTCTCTGTGTGTGTCTCTGTCTCTGCCGCTCTCTGCCCCTCTAATTCACATGTACTTGCAGATTCTGCACGTCTCTGAGCAGGTGAAGTAATATCGGGAAGCGCCGTACCAGCAAAAATGTAGTAGACTGTTCAGGAAATTACGTAGATTACGGTGTGACAGACGTTTCTTTGAAGCTTTCGGCCTCAAAATTTTTAGTTTTTAGGGTCCTAAAACGCCTCGTTTAGGAATTATACAAATACAAGCAAAATAAAATCACTTTTACCACCTGTGTCACAAACTATTTTTCAGTCAGATCAAATTATTTTCATTTTATTTTAATTAAAGTAAACAAATCACTTCATTGCGTGCTATTTTACATGAAAGTCAGTAGTATTCATTGTGGTTTGATGAAAGTATTTTGTTTCTTTGTTGCATTCACACTGCAAAATGAATTCCATGGGAGAGTGTCTTAAAGACGACGATTTGTCCCATGAAATGAATATTGTTGAAGATGAATGTGAATTAGAAGAAAATACAGAGAGAACAAGAAGAGCAACTTTAGAATTAATACTCCAAATATCATTCAAGCAACATGAATTTGCATTTAATAGATTCACAGAAGGGACACTAAATTCGAAGAACAGAATATTGCCCACAAATGTGGTCAAATTATTCCATGATAAAAATATACTTAAATATTAAGATGAATCAGGATGAATAAGTAAATATTGTAAGCTTATCGCATATTTAAAGCAAAAGTAGGTGAATTCGCAAGCAAAAAATCTACAATTTTGACACAAGGACAAATAAAAAAATTATCGAAAATGAAGGAAGATGAACAATTTTTTTTGTATTTATGACGGCGATGTTCCTATCTATACCTACGATTTTATAATATATCAAAGCCTGGTATGTGCATCCGGATAAACTATCACAACAAACCAAGGAAAAGAGATTATACCATACTGTTGGGAAAGAAAATCCCGAAGGGGTTAATTCCTTCGTCAGAAGTCGAATACATACTTATCACCAAACCAAACTAATAAACTAGTTATCAGGAGTGGTCGTCACGTGTTTTCTCCTTCCTGACTTCGGCATCTTCAGCAGTGTGCCAAATCATCGCCTGCAATCTTGCCTCTACGCTTGCTTCCCTCAAACACGTACCAATCTACATAAAACCGTACACATTTCTTTATTTACAAATTGATATAGTTTCCACTGAAAGTTCTCTCCGCTCATATGAAGATGGGATCAGTAGGGCAGAGGAAAATTACACGATGCGCACTTATCGGGCAGGAAACTCTACTACGCGAGAGCTTGTGCATTTGGCACCTCCAAACCACGCCCTTGATATAGTTCTCAGTACCACCTCCCAATCTGTGGTAAAGTCGTGGTTAATGACGAATCGCTATGAATATCGATCAATTGTAGACATTAATTGTTATACGAAGGAGATTAGAAGACAGGCAAATAATATTTCATTACACGCGTCAAATAAAGTATAAACGATTTTTTTGTATTAGCTCTTTTTTTTCAATTTTGAAAATTTTAAAAATTTGACTTCAGGTTTGGATTTAGCAACCCCCAAACCCAAATAGTTATTTATGCACCAAGAACGTTATAAGGGTTCAAATGATTGAGAGGCGTTAAAAAGCCCAAGGAATTTCTGCCACCCGAATCTTTAGAATCAGATAACGCCCATGGTACAAAAATGATTTTATTTTTTATGTTATTTTAATGATTCAGATTTACTTATTTACTAATTCTTTTTTCAAGTTGTTAACTTGACTCGGTTCGTCTTTTCATATTTCCGTCCTAAAATTTCCTCCGTAAGAGAACATGTAGCAACATTCAACAGTTTTCATATTTCCCTCGTAACCACTATCATCTCGACTCAGATAAATCACGTAGTGTATATTGAACTCCGTATTGAAGGCAATAACACGCAATAACGTGTCAGGAAACAACTAAACCGTAATGTGCGATGCCAAACCGTAATGCCAGTCGCGACTGGCACCTTATTCGACTGTTGGCCATCTTTTCTTGTACCGAAATAATTGCTAAGTCCGGAAGAAAATATCTATCAGCTTCACCGAGGAATTCTAAAAACAAAGTGTCAATATTAATATTGTTAAATTTTCTTCTGAGATTACCCCTGAAGGTAAAATTCATAATTTGCGAGAAGCGTTCAAAACGTTTTTCCCAATCAATAATTTAAATAATTGTGACACACACAAATGAAGGTGTAAGAAGGAGTATTATGGTACATCCAGACAACAATGTTTCAGTGCAGAATTGGCGGTCAGATTTGCTTGGGAAAGCAGCGTACAGAGCCACTTTCCCCATTTTTCCTTTATGACTCCCCCCCCTCCGAACATCTTTCTCTTCTCTTTCACTACTGTGTATATCATATTCTGCTCTATTAATGTTTGGCCCTAAGCCGCCATCCTGATTGAGATTTTTCTGGGTTTACTCAATCGCTTAAGGCGTACGCCGGGATGGTCCCTTGTTTTGCACTCCCAGTCATAAATGTACAGTTGTCCCCCCTTTTAGTCTCTCTCCTTTCTTCTTTCTCTTTCGGACTTTCTTCATTTCCATCTGTGTTTCCCCTCTCTTCCACTTCTCTCTTAGTTTTTTAAAATGCTCGGCCTTAAGCCGCCGTCCTGATTGAGGTTTTCTGGGTTTACTCAATCGCTTAAGGCGTATGCCGGGGTAGTCCCTTGTTTTGCTCTCCCAGACGTAAATGTACAGCTGGCCCTCCCCCTCTCAAAATGTTACTACTCTGTATTAATGTAGATTGAGTGGTTAGGCGGAAGAGCAAGCCCTATGGCCTGAGCCTCGCCATTACTAAAGACCTTTTTATATTATTATTATTATTATTATTATTATTATTAATATTGGTAGAGACAGATCTTTACAGTTAATGTTTACGGTCTTAGATTTGATGAAAAGAACACGACAGATGACCATCGAAATTTTTAATTTTTTTTTTTTTCATCCTTTTCATTTTTTTCTTTTCCTTCCAGTGTGCGACGGCTGCATCTGCGTGGCCGCGGCGCGGCGCGTGGCGCGTGGGCGACGGTGGCTGCGGCGGTGGGCGCATTGTCTGGGCGGGGCGGGGCGGGGCGGCGGCCGCCATTACCATACAAGCGCGCGCGCAGGGAGGCGCTAACGACTCTGGTTTCCGGAATGCGCCGGCGACGCCGCGCCGCTTCCCCGCACGACACGCGACTTCGCGGCCGGCGCCACTTGATCGCGGGCAGTGGCCGCAACAATTTTTTTATTTTGTTCATGATTCATGTGGAGTAAGTGGTGGATGAACTACTCTTCCTCAATAGGTACATTTCGAACTTCACCTATGTACAATACTCGAAGGACATTTTGGTTTCTACATCGCCATTCATCTAGCTATTATTTAATGTGTCTATTATTAATCAGGGCAAAAAGATCCTAATTAACAAGTGATTAAGATGTCCAGTGGGTCTGTACACTTGTGTTTTGTCCTGTGGCCACTCCTAACAACGTGATTTTTTAACACGTGTCATGTACTAAAGTGTGTATTAAAACATTAGTTTGTACGAGGGTCAGTCAAAAAGTAATGCCACACATTTTTTCTCCAGAAGTATTTATTGTAAGAACCTGAAATTTGCACACATTGTTAATACATGGTTGTTCTACTTGCTCTATTTTTTCACATAATTTCCGTCGACTTGTACAGCCTTGCGCCAGCGTACAAGAGCGAGGAATGCCTTGCCGGTACTAAGCCTTTTGCTGACGGCGGCGTAGCCATTCCTTCACTTCGGATCTTCTTCAATTTTTTCTCCACAGATAGCGTTTTGGAATGACTCAGAGAGACGGAAATCTGAGGGGCTGAATCCGGACTGTATGGTTAATTGGGAAGCACCGTCCAACGCATTCTTGACAGTGCTTCTCTTATTGCGACACATGTGTGTAGGCGTGCGTTATCGTGCAAGAGCAAGCATGTGCACAATTTTCCTGGGATTGAACTCGCGGGAAAAGCATCTTCAGAGTATTCAGAGTGTTGACGTAAGAAGTTTAATTGATGGTTCTGCCTTTGGGCATAAAACCATCATGAATGACACCACCAATGTTCCAAAAGACAGTGATTCGAATGTCTGCACTCGTCGCTATGGTGGGATGCCCGGAGCGCGGCAAATCATGGAGATCGCACTTCCCGCAGCTGTAACTCGCATAGCCAAACATCCAACGGTACTCGTGGTGACAGCAGAGGAGCCATACACTGCACACAAGCGTTTGTGGATGTTCACAATAGTTTCCTTCCCTGCAACGAGGACCTCAATCACAGCTCGCTCTTTCTAACGTACGTCGTCTACAGCCGCAATTTTAGCAGTTCGTTGTACAATGACTCTGGAAATACGAAACTTAGGGTTACCAACTACAACTGTCCACCATTATTATTGGATGAAGGGAAAAATGTGGGGCATTACTTTCTGACTAACCCTCGTAGTTATTTATTCCCGGAAACCCAACTATACTCCTTAAAGTGTCCGTTAGTAACACGAAGAATATTCGGGATAAGTCAAGCAAAGTAGTGAAATATTGAATACTCGTAGCTCTCTTATAATGTGGCCTGGTGCCAAAATATTGTGTTCAATAAGGCTGTCTGAAGGAGAATTCCGAGGAAGCTGCCCCGCGGAGGGAGATACCCTGAGGAGAAAAATCCCTCGCAAGCTGACGTGTACGTCGGCGCTGGATCCCACCGCCCCGCAGGGACGGAAACACGCCACCTCCAGGATGAACTAGAATGCCCTACTGTGCCAACTGAGCGGTTGCCTTTAGTGTGTGATCTGGGAAGTTGTCACGGTCGTGTAAAATAAGAAGTAGAGACCGGAAAAATATGTAGAATTAAACGTCAAAATATGTACATAAATATCTAACGAAAACAGTAAGAATATGCAATAAATATGTAAAATAGGATATAATATGTAATATTAAAATTCTCTAATTAAAAACCATTTACATAACAAGAAATATTTAGAAAAACTGCTCACTTTACATCATACTACTTTCTCGTCAGTAGTAAAAGCGTTATGGACTGTAGTTTGAATCCAGGACTGTAGTTTAGCAGCCTGATTAATCACAATAGAAGCCATCACACAAACTGACCAGATCTACGACCAGCACTTCGACATACACTGTAGCAGTTCATCGCAGTGTTACATGTCCGGTGATCGCAAATTTTTCTCGGCAATGAAGGTTACAGATCACAAAACGTGGTGTTAATGATATTTTGGACACGTACATTTCCCCAATAATGTTGAAGAAATCAATTGAAGAAAATTGATAAAATTTGATAAAATATATTGTGGAAACAGCAAATCTGTAAAATATGTAATATAGTACTAAATATGTAAAAATATGTAACGAAAAAATCAGTATTGAGTTACGAGGACTGTGATTCGCCAAGATTACAATTTTGAGAACGCTAAGTAGAAAGACAAAAAATACGTAATTACATAAAAATTCGGTCTCTAGTAATAAGTTAACTGGGTACAAGAAACAGGAGAGAAGTTGTTGAATATAGGGAATAGTAGATACAGATAGAAGTATGACGATGTGTGAAAATGTATTCGTGTTATTGAGAATAAATGGAAATAAGTTTTTTTGGTTAAAAATAATTAATTAATGGACATCAATAGAAAGCAGCAGGCAACATTATTTAATAAAGTATATGGAATATTGGTATAACATCGAAAATTCACTACTATAACGGGAGTAATGATTACCGCGGAGTTGAAGAGATCAGAAACAATCAATTAATGTGATGGATAAATTTTTGTACATAAGAATGTACACAATTATTTTTGCGCTTGGTTCTACCATTAAAAGTTATAACAAAACAAATTTGTTATTACAAAACAAATCAAAATAGTCCAAATATTCTGGGTTTTGGAAAGTTTTCCTCAGTTATGCCGAGGTGGAAAACTTCCAATATTCAACATTAATACCAATAAACACTAAAAAAATATAAAATATTATTTTGCAAGGTGTTCTCTCTTACAGTTCTCCTTTGAATAATCTTTGTTAAAGAATACTACAGGATTATTTATACGTAAACATTCATATACTCATGTCACAATGTATATACACATGATACAACTAATATATAATATAACCTAAAAACTGTTTAACTTTTTTATTGTTTAAGTTAATGCCTAAGCTTAGATATTATCAATGAACTTTCAGGTTTTTCATCATTTTTATATCTTATCGATTGACAAAAAAATTGATCCCTTTAACTTCGTTAAATTATTTTTCTGTAATATTTCCGCCTAGTCGTCATTGAAAGAATTAATAAATTTCGGGAAACAAAATTTATTGACTGTTCCAGAAACTAAGGAGCTATTACTGAGACAATATTACTACGAGCTACTTGCAAATGCTCGATATTATACTGTTATTGTGCCTTCTCACCAACACTGCGGGAAGTGCCTTGCGGGCTGGTTCAGGGGTTGCTGGTTCAATTCCTGCTGGACATTTGTGTGATGTACGAAACAGGTGAGTTTGTGGCCCCTGCCGGAACAGAATTCGTAGACCGACTACTTTAGTCAGTGGTTTCCTTGTTTTTTCTGATCGCTTCCAGGTGAATGTTAGAGCAGCGCCCTGAAATGCGGGACACGGGCCGCACGCTATCCTTCACTATGCTATTCCCATCCTCAGGTCGAGCAATGGACTGATCTGGAATGGTCCATACCCCACTGATCTAGAAGAAAATCTTCGTCAAAGTGTCGGAGAAAGGCCCAGCAGAACAATAAGAATTAGATATGTGCGTTAGTGATAGCATTAAATCATTCATACAAATTTTGAAACATTGGTTCCAATTCGTGAAAATGAACACCAACTATAGGAATTAATCCAGTGCAATTGTTTAGTCATTTTAACTGCAAATATAAGCATATTTCAGTAAGCCATGATCGTTTTAATATTTAATAGATTAATTAGTACTCTATGGCAAGAAACGGCAGACACGTATTTCTAAGTTGTATGTGGCTTTCGCAATTTTTTTCACTTAAAAACTTTTTTATAACATTCTAATAAAACAAAAATGAAATCAATACCGCGTATGAAACGTAATAATGTAAGGTGCACCTGTTTATGGAATTCAGTTAGGAATTAAACGACACACCCTGGCCGCCATTGCCAGTTGCTCAGCGATCACAGCCCACTGAGCACGTGGCTCGCAAACGTCCACAGTGAAACAAGCGAGAATTAACGGGCCTCTTCCAAGACCCACTACGAAGCAGCTTCTCAAAGCACGGATCAGATAATCATATGCATGCAGACGTCTGCACGTAAGGGCACACAAAAATATCACCTTCATTAATTTCTCTTATTTCAGACTTTTTTCATAATACTTGTATAAATTCTCTTCCATGACTGCGGTCTCTGCGAATAATGTTGTTTCCTGTAAGGAATGGGTATAAAGACACTAAAAACTCCTGGGCCGGGGAAAAGATGATTTCATCGTCCCTTATTTATCCTCAAGCCCAATTGTTCAGGTGTGTGAAACAGAAAATTACGATTGCTGACATTCCGAAATGTATCTCCATAAGTAACAAATACTACTTTTACGGGAATCACACGGCTACTTGAAATAGGACTTGCACTTCAGTGGCAACTAAAAAAGATAACCTTGCGTAATTTCCCAATCAGAACGCTTAAATGGTTTCACAATCAATTTATGAGTAAGGACCAGATTTTTAGGTGATACACCTACAAAGTGCACTGGGAACTTTCATTTTTTTTATTTGTAACGTGTTATGGAACCCAATGAAAGCATTCGAGAAACTTTCTTTGCACCTAAATCACCCCACCGCTCATAAATGACCCTCTATTTCTCCCCTATTTCCGAATAAACACTTACTATGAATGTTCACATTACAAGAACGTACACTGTTTAAAGTTAAATCAGAAAATATGCATGCCATGCACTTTGTTTTGTTACGCTTTGCTCCAAAATAACCTGCCTCTAATTTCAATATCAGAAGTACAAAAGCAAAGGAAACTCATTGTCGTTCATTACCACTTATCGTGACAGAGCTGTCGTTTTTACCGGATATCTTCCCGATGCCAAAGGTGCTTTGAAACGAACATCGTTAAGTTCTGATGCATTTAATATTGGCTATTTTATTTCTAACATTTGCGCACGTCTGATTGTAAATCTGATGTTTTCTCAACCGATGCGTCAACTAAGAGCTCGTTCGCATATACTACCGCCTGTCAGTAACATCATTCAAACAAATCCTATAGCTCATCGCGCTCCCCCATGTCCCCGCTCAGCACCTAATACTCAGAGAATGTGGTCTTCAAAAAAGGCCGCAAAACTCACGTAAGAACCAGACACACGTTTGTACTATTGCTGGTATTAATTGCCGTTGTTAAGTTGACGGAAAGGCGTCACGAAAAACGTTTGTCTGTGTACATTCTAGGCCTCGAATTTTTTTAACGTTCTAGAAATGAGCGAAGTAAAAAGCTATGAACTGGAGGAATTAGCTAAGCAGTACTAAGAAGAGGGCAATCTCTCGGACGGTTCTACGCTTAAGTGTGATGTTTGTGGCGGCGAAGTCGCAGTGGATGAAAAACATCTTTCTTCACGTGTTCGAATCCTTTAAATCCCTTTTGTATCTATCAACCAACTAGAGGAGGCTGAACTACCGGCCGCTGGACAGTAGCGAATTTTTACAGAAGCAAAGGGTTTGCTCCTCAAAATTTGGAACAATGTGTGGCCAAAGATCCAGATATTTTATAGGTTACGAGCCCTGATGATTTGCAATTGGAAGAAACGATTGCTCTAAACTTTGTCTCCTGGTGTCAGTTCTCGTAGAAAGCTCTTTTCCTGAATATCAAAAATTTCTGACAGATAAGCGTTTTAATTTCGATTTCTTCACCATTGAACTACAATGTAATTCAATGTAGTTCCTTACTTTTACGGTTATATATTATAGATGGTGTGAACAGGCTTTGAAAAATATAGTTTGTATGTAAATTACCTGTTTTTCCTCAACATTCATTTGGATTTGTTAAATAATGGCATAAAATTATTTAATATATTTGTCCCTAAACATGCACCATTTTCTTTTTGCACCTAAACATGCTTCCATTTTTAATATTTTTTGCACTTATTTCCACCTCTAAATTAGTAAATGTTTGTCCCTAAATGTTCGGCCTCAAGAGATACAATGCGTTGAATAAAGAACAGAATCAAAATTAGACGAAAAACATTGATACATTATTGTTTCACCCTTCCGTGCCGTCTCAGAATACATGTTACAAGTGTCTAGAGCAGTGATCGCCAAAGCGTCGATAGCGAGCTACTAGAAGTTCGCCGGAATGCCGAGCAGTACCCTAACAAACGGGCCACGGACCTCGCGCGATCTTTCCTTCCTCTTCCTTGTCCTATCTTCTTCTCTTACCCACACACTTACACTAACATGCACTACACTACCACACATGACGGGAGACCGGTCGAGAGCTTACAGCTTGTCCCGGCTGGGGCGGTGCCCCGCTGGTGGGAGATACCTGGTTGAGGGGAAACCCCGCTAGTCGACGGTAGGTCAACGCCGGATCTCGCCATCCAGCGGGGAAAAGATCATCACCACCTCCCGAGAAAAAACACGCACTACACTTACGGAACTAATGACCAAATTAGTTGACGCGCCCGGAAACATCAATCAATCAATTAATATAAGTTCGCCGGGCAAGTTTCGGTATATCGGTATCGCGGTCATGCTCAAGGTTGGCTAACCTGGACCTGTTCTACAGAGCTCAGACAGATGACTCTTATTTTTCTTGTATACAGTTTTATTAAAATTTGCTTCATATGTAATAGAAATGTATGTTTATAGACAATAAATAATGTTAAGATTTGAAAAAAAATTCTCTTGGTTTCTTGGTAGCTCACATTACGATTGGAAACGGTATGATTGCTCACAAACTTAGTAAGTTTGGCGACCAGTGTTCTAGAGCATGAAAGGGATTCGAAAATGATCACTTCCTTTCCTCTAAGTGCACGTAGTTTTAGAAATAAGTTAGAACAAGTTGAGAGTAATAGATGTTAAATGAGTAACTAAGTGAAGTGAAGTGTGGTGAAATGCTGTGAAGTGCTGGTTAGTGTAATCTAATGCAAAACAGTGTAGTGTAGTGTAGCGCAGTGAAGTGTAGTAAACGTGATAAATGCCTTTTTTCAATCTAATTTAGCCAATATCTATGTAGCTCGTACTGATTTTTATTATCACTAACATATAATTGTTGTATATCACAGTAGAGTTGAAATAATTGTCATAACACTTAATATTAGCGATAGTATGATTATTGCATCGTATTGTATTGTATCGTTTTGTATTGTACGTTTTTTATTATCTTGTTATTATTATTGTAATTATTGTTAATCAACTCCCATACACAAATGCAGTTCAAATAAATGTATGTATAATGTTTCTGTTTCATGAAGTCAGTTGTATTGTAAGCAGTGACGCACTATGAGAATTCAATCGGTACATGCAGTATGAGAATAATTAGAATAAAACCATCAGAAAACTACGTGCCGGGCACGCGTTGCCGGGAAGGCGGCCACCCTTGGGGCTGTTCTGCGCATCTGGGGTCACGTGCTTTCCTTCAGGAATCCAAATTCATTTGTTCTGGCTTCGCTCGTCTTGGACGTCGCCCGATTCGCTCACACGTTTTATCTTCGTTATCTCTCTGCGCGACGCCCGACTTCCGAATTGACGCGAACTATAACGAGAACATATATGGCGGGAAATTCCACCAACACATACGTGTCATTTGCCCCTGATTCTTAGGCAACTTTGAAAGCGCAGATGCTTGATAAGTTGCCCCTTTTAAAAGGCTGACTTTCTATCGGATACCAGACAAATATTAAAACTTTCCGGCTACTTCAATGAATAATGTGCGAAGAAGAGATTCAAAAGTGAACATACCGTCGATAAATGGTCGAACACACTGAATATTTATGAAAAATATGTATTTAAAGATCAATATAAAAGCACTTACGTTCAGATTTCTCATTCTCATATCTCTTCTCACATCCGCAATTGCATTTCAATGGTGAATGTTTTTTGTCCTTCATCAACTCATTCAAAAAAGGCATTGGATTTAGTCTGGACACAGGGGAAACACTATATATTATCAGAACTCCAAGAAGCAAAGTGCATACTAGGAATATTTCGTCAGACCAAAAAAGTCATTCATCAAAACTCATGTCTCTGAAACCATCTGCCCAATACTACGCCCATCCAGTTTGGATATAATCGCTCTCTGACAACTAACAAATTTTACGTTTACAAATAATTTTTTGTGAATGTGAATTAGGTTTCGTGGATCGACAGTAACCAAATTATCCATAACAATCTTTTAGAACAGCGACAAATCCTGAAATGAAACCTGAACAGTAGCACAATTCGTACTTCGATAGCTTGGCGTAAGGCATACGTTTTTTTCAATCACACGATTTCACATCTCACTACTCATTGCTAAACTTTAGTAGTAAAAGTGGTCTTGTCGTAACTGAGTGAATAGTGGCGTCTCGACACAAGAACATTTCGCACCTATCTAAACGCAGTGTATTTGAAACAGGCATGGTTTTCACCATGACGTATTTCACTAAGAACAGGATTATTGATACTTTTTGTGTTAAACTTTTCTATAAAATCTATTTCTAGTTTTCTTTAAAGAAAGTTCACGAGTGACCATCGTTGTTGGACTCATTACGGTTTGAGATCATAAAGTGAGCACCAATATGAAGAACGTTGTCATTAATAATTACCGTGTTTACCGAACACAAAAACAATAAAGTACGATTTTGAGTACTTAGTGAAGAAAATGACTTTTCGAAACGCATCAAAAAAGAAGAAAAAATTAACATTGTTTGAAACAATCCTTCACAAATGACAGATTTGACGCTGAATATTTTCATGTTTTCTATTCGAAAAGGGCGAATGTTCAACTCCGTTTTTGACGCATCAGTAATGTTGTTATATACGTCAACCGGGTTGTGTTGTGAATAAGTTGCTTGCTTGAAAAATCATAGGATCAAGATTCGAATCTCAGCCCAGGCAAATATTTACATAAACGTGTTTGAAGATTCAAATATTATTACGTAATGCAAGGAAGTTAGTTCTGTTGCAGCACCAGTCGTTTAAAAATGTAGAATTTAGTTGTGATGGTTTATGTTCTCACAACCCTCACCTAAAGTATTCAATTACCGCTTATATTACGCAATGATATCAATGAACCATGTGTTTTAGAAGCCAGGACTAGGCGCTGGTCTTGTTCGAGAAGTGCGTCTGTCATCTTGCGAGGTTGGCAAGCACCCACTCGATGATTTCAGTTACACTTTTCATTATCCTCAATTCAAATAGCCAAGACTTCAATTAAAACATATATTCTCAGAATAAATGCCATAAACTTCTAGGGTGGGAAATGTATCCCTATAAGAAATTCATCTGCGGACGTGCACACGACTACCTGGAACGAGCACTCCAGTGGCTACGAGAAAACAGATAACACTACTTAATATTCCAATCAGAATACTTCGTTGCTTGTACCATCAATTTATGAGACAACGCGATGACTAAACTAAATAATCAAAGGTGAACAAAAGAGAGTTTCACGGTATTGTGTTTTACCTTACATTGCCGTTGTCTCAGAGTAAATGACTAGGGGAGTAATAGGAATAAATAAATAAATGTCTAGGGGAGTAATAGGGGGATGTATGGGAGGTCTAAGGTGATAACTTGTTGCTAACGATCAAATTATGGAGACATTACGTGACTAGTCCCTGATTCTCGGGCATGTTTATTCACAGGTGATCTGCACTCGCGATCTGAGGCAGTCAGGAGATTGCATGTGCATACCATATTGTCCAACATTCAGGGCAAATATCACATGTGTGAGTTACATAAAATTTCCCTCTATATGGTTACTAGCAAAAAATAATTATTTTCGACTCTAAATGCCCTAGAAGCTTGTGACATTTATTCTGAAACATCTGTATAATAGTGCTTAACGCTGAAATTATTTATTTTTCCAGTACCTTCGTTCCAGTCTTCTAAAATGGAACCCTCTTTGATGACTTCCACTGTAATAATTATGCTTATTGTCTAAAATAATACTTTTCACCCGTACAATTTACGTTCGCGTCGATACACAGCAATCGGTCAGGGCACCCAGCCTAACACTGAATATCGTCCTGTAAGTCCAATTCGTTGATGAGAACTGCTTCCCTTGAACCTCTCTTCCTGTCCTCTGCAATTGTACACTTTGTTTCTGATGCTCCCACATTGGTTGTGTTAACTCAATGGCATGATTTTTTTTTACTTTCATATTCTTTTGCACTTCAATTAGCGCCACTCATTTGCCATAATAATCGGAATTCACCATGTAACTGCATGCTCTTCATGTTTTACGAAATGAACCATTTTTATTGACAAGTTCGTATTTTAACATTATAAATTAAGTATTTTTATATTATATTAAAACCAGTAAATAACCATTCGAAAAACACCTCATCTTCATTTAACGTCTCATGCACATCCTCACTAAAATTTTAAACTTAACACAAAAACCTCGTAAACATTTTTTTTTCATTTCAAACAGGTTCCTAGATACATAGTATAATTAAGAAAAGGAATAAGTTGTAATACTATCCAACTTCTAAATGATTTGAAACTACTATTTTGAAGATGTGTTTCTTAACCCTGCTATAAGCTTGTCACGGGGGTTTCTTCCACGCCCAAATGAGAATGGACTTTTTGTTCTCGACACTCTTCAGTCAATATCACTCAAAGCAATCGTGAGGGAGCACAGCGTTCCATTCCTGAGACTGGGACCGATGATATATTTCCTAACCACTTGGGTTGACCCGGAAGTTATTTCCGGGATGCCACTATTGCCCAATATTCAGACTTGTCTTTCCAGTTTCGTGTGCTTTATGAAGTATTTACAGTTTCTACTCGTTGTCTTACAAATGTAAAGAATAAGGGGGGGGGGCAACTGAAAAAATGGTAATGGATGTCCTTTTGACAATCCAATACAGTGAAACTGATGATGAATCCGGGGCATGTTCTAAGCTTCTGACTGGACGTTAAGTGTGATAGTGTAGTGCATGTGAGGGTAAATTAGGGCTGAGGATAGAACAAGGAAGAGGAAGGTAAGAACGAGCGCGGCCCGCGGTCCGTTTCTTACGGTTCTTCTCCGGAATTTGCCTTGTATTGATTGAAAAAAAAACCACTGAAAAGAACCGATCAGAGCAGCTGGCCGCGAGAATTCTCCTCCAGACAGCGGCTGAATTCGACGTAGCTGACTAGCTAGTATCGAAAATCCTGCCACCATCGGGACCCAAACTCTAGTACCTCGCGGTCGGAGGCACTGCAATGTCATTAGTTGATGCCCTGAGCCACCTTTGCCGATCACTCGTTCCTTATTGAACAATCGTACCAACAACGCAAAAATACATTTCCCTGCAAGAACTACGAGCGTTGTATCCTTTCTTTCCCGATATCCCTCCTAGTTCACAGATTCGGTGAGTGCACGTGAGTGTACAAAACTATTTCAGGTGAAACCGGGTGCCCGCCACCAGAGCTAAAGCTCCCGGATCCGCGCCCGCCGCCCCGCCCCGCCCCGCCCTCGCCCTCGAAAACAAGCCCAGTGGGGCGCCCCGCCGACGCTCTCTCCGAAGCGGCTCAAGGGAAGGCAACAGGCGCAACGCGCCCTCCCGCCATAAAACGTTCTCGTAAACGCATTTCTCGGAAAGCTTATAAATAATTCCGATCGCTTCTTAAAGGCGGGCGTGGCCCAGCTATCAAAGCACGAGAGCTTCCTCCGGGACCAAGTCCGTAGAGTTAGTTTGCGATCGAGTTGTGATAGGTTGCTGTGGCATCTTGATACTCTTGTTTTGCTTTCCACTTATGAATTGTCGTTTTATAACGAAGCGCGACAAGACCATAACATGTGTGAAATTGGGAGTTAATCTGAGTCAAGGAGTGTGAAACTTTATGACTGAAGGCAGTCGAAACTTCGTAAAATATTAACTTTGACAAATTTTACCTCTTCTTGGTAAGGAGACTTACGTTACACAGAATGATTTTACTACATATTAGTGATATACCATTTACGAGAGTATATACAATAGAAAACAACCACGACCCAAGGTTCACTACAGGTAAAATGTATTATAACATTCTAGAATAGCACAGTACGTGACCAGCGCTCAATTGCGTGCGCCTCCCTAAAAAGAGTAATGGAAGCAATTGAAGATAGTGTAACTCTCTATACGCAACTCTTAGTCCAGGGTAGACCTGCTTCTCACATGGAGACCTTAATAGAGATGCCGAATGTTCTCCTAAAAACTACTTTATCGAAAAAGATGTATGTCTTTCGCCGATTCTGAGGAAATGAAACAATTAACTCGAGTCATTAGTGTATGATGTACATAAACATAAAGAGAAAACTGGGATACCAAAGTTCTGAACAAACTACGTTATTAACATTTGATGAGTAGTTAAAACGTTTGGAGACATATTTGATGTATTAACTATTTTTATTTTCACTCCTGCAATGCCCAGTTATGATGTTGCAATCCATATACGTACTCGATAGTTATGAAAAACATTTAGTAATCATTTAGAAATTAAGACAAAAAATCAACCAAATTGTAATGCCATTAATGTTTTATTACAAAAACACCTTGTAATCAAACAATATTTAAAGAAAAAAGTATTATAAGCAATTATACTACAATGTGTACTTCTGACAGTGAAGGGCTCTCGAAAAAAATCGTACAATTCGCAGTTTCTGAAATCTGAATTCCAATTTTGACTAACTTTTTGATATGTACAGAACCAGCATCTGAACCACTGGCCCTAAATCTCTGCATTTACTAAAATCCGTTCGAGCTGAAAAGGGTCTGGACAGGAAAGAAAGGATATTTATGATTTCAATAAACACACAGGTGTCGAAGACTCCAGATATTAATGATCAAATAGCACTTGGAAGCAACCATGTAGCTTTTCATCATAAATAAATCTTGTAACACGTTACAACCGCCTGCGGCATTTCATACTTCAGATTTTTTTATTGTAGACGCGAGATAAACGTTAATGTTGTGGTGAATGACATCGGAAAATTCCAAAAGAAATGGCTCCAGTATGTCAACAGCAAGACTCCAAATAGGGTGTCACTGTCTCATTCTGGTGTCTCATGATAAATGTTACAATATGTCTAGAAGATCATGTACAGGAGTAAAAGGTTATCATTTTTGCCAAAGAGCATGGAGTGAATTAATTTATGTAATCAAGTTCCATGTGATATTTGCTGATAATTGGGGGGGTACTTCATCGTACTTTGGTTTTTGGCACTTCCTGACGCAGAGATTTCATGTACCAGCCACACAGCAATGTATGATGTACAAATATTGCCTACCAATCACGAGTTAATGTCACATGCGTAACTTCGCGGTAGGCAAATGCCCACCGTATGTACGTTGTCAAAAAGGATCATCTGCGAACCCCTAAATGCCGAGAATTTCGTAAGTGTTCTGAGACGTCCTGTACATATCAGAGATAACAGACGCCTAAAAACAGATTAATAGAAGAGTTCAAAACCTCTGATGCGGCTAACGATTTCCAATTCTTGTTAAGGAAGAAGAATTTTATAATAATGTAACACTCAACTCATTGGAATCGACTAAATTTAAAAAACGTTTTAAAACACTTGCAATTCATGCTCGTTCTCAGAAAGTCTTAATCGCCGAGTGCTGTGACATCAAGCACGTACGTATTTCAGTCAGCATAATGTTTCGCAAAATGTAATCAATTTCTATTCTTGGATTATCTCACTTAAAAAAACCTTAAAATACTTCCATAAAAACTCCTTGATATTCGAATTTGAAAACCATGCCATCTTCACTTCGCTAACTACACCTATCTTATAACTATACCTGTACCTATAAAACACCTATCGTCGCTGGTGTCCCGCAAGGAGCTGTCCTCTACTACAACCTCGTCTCCCTCTACACCAAAGACCTACCTACCTCACCACAGACTTATGACACCTATGCTGACGATACTGCATTGACAGTCACAAAACGTAGGCTACCCCACTCTGTAAGACTACTACAACAGGACGTAGACACCATAACTACGTGGACAAAAGACAATAATCTGCGACTAAACCCCACAAAAAGTACATTTTTTTAAATGGAGGAAACACCTACAAATCTCACCCGACTCCACCCTCACTAACCTTAGACAACACCATTATCAATTGGACCAACGACACCATCTTGGCGTTACTCTTGACCACAAACTGTCATGGAACAAACAGGTTGACATCATTACGCAAAAAGCAAACACGACTCAACTGGCTGACACCCGTACTGACACTCACACCGACAAAGGCAAACACCTTACATTTTCAGGACACATTAAACCAATACTGACGTACAAATCTCTGTGATCTGGGCAATGTCAAGTAAATCCGGTTACCAAAAATTGATAAAAACAGAAAACCGCTTTCTACGCCTATCTTTCAGAACCCCTCCAGTGACAAAAATACAACAGGCTCCGACAAAACTTAAAATGACTCCCAATGACAAAGGCATATACGACACGCAAGGACGTTGACAACGCTCTACAGAAAAATCACTTTACTGCCTTTCTCCAAACTCGACATCACCAACACGTTATCAACACAATCCGCCTCTCCTACCAATTTTTCACCGCCCTTTCGACATTCTAAAGCTTTCTTCTCCTAGCACCTAAAAAACAAAAACCTCCCACCCACTGACCACAAAACTCTGGAAAACTTCACCCCTAACGCAATGGACGGTGTTATGCATCAATGCAATCTATGCGACATCATAAAAGTTTTGAGATAAACGTGTTCAAAGGTTTTATTACATTTTCAGCTTTTAAAAACTGTAATTTCATTATTTCATTCATTGAAGCGCCAAACTACGCAAACATGAGTATAATATCTGAAGCTTACCTGCATAATGTGAAATTAAGAACAGCAGATTTGAAGATCTAGATTTATAGACGGTTGTTGCGAAACATAAAATCCATGATGTGGCTGATCGCGTTTACATTTTTCATTAATTATATGTCTATTTTTACAGATTTGGCGCCAAAATTTGCGTACACTTAGAACATGGTCCAATGTAACTGATGGAGTCCATATCTCATTTTTTTCAAAAATGGCGCTTAGCTGGTTGATGCAGACCGTCCAATTTTTCCTTTTCCCTCCCTTCCCTTCCATTCTCTCCGAATACCGCCTTGTACGGGATAGCGAGAAATTCCTTCCCCACCCACTCTCCACCCTTTCCGTTTGCTGCACGCACTAGCGTCGCTCACCCTAACTGGGATGAGCTTCAAAGCAGTCCCAGGTATACCATCACAATCATAGGAGGAGTCATCGCCTCCATGTTGTTATTTGTCGCATTTTAATAATGCATTTCGTTCTTAATTTCGAGTTATTGTGTAGCTGAATACGGGTTTACTGAAAGCATGGTTTGTAATCTACTTAAAACTATGTTCATTCATTTATTTATTTATGTCAAAAACAGTTAAATAAGTCATTATTTATTATCATCATTATACGTCGTTGTTTACGTCAAAAACAGTTTTAAAACAAAACGTCATAGTTGTTGCCTGCGAATCACGGTGACTTAAATACTTTCTACTTTACAATCCTGTATTATTTTCATTTTCCGTTACCATTTAAATAGAAATGTGATTTCTTAATGATACTTTGCAATTTACATCGACAATTCACAGTTGTTGTTCATGAATCCTGAATTTTAATGACGGTAAACACACGACACCTGAACCCCAGCCTAGTTGTCTATCGTCTACTTTTCTCCCTTTTTTCTTTCTTTTTAACTTCGCTGGTTCTTATTTCATTGGCAATGAACCAAGCTTTTACTTCAAATGACTCAATTCCGGAATATTTCTAATTTATTTTTCCTATCTTGAATTCAGACTTTCTCATTAGTAGTGAGGGTACGAATAATTATGTAACTACATATTTTTCTAAGTTAATTCAGTTAAATCAAATCGACGATGTATTCACTTTTGATATCAGTTAGTGTCTAAAATTGTTGACTTTTTATTACGTGTATTTACATATTTTACTCATAAGTACACATTTTTACAGATTTATATTTCCATTTTTGTTACTTTTTTTGCATAATTCCTTTATCTTATGTTTTTTGCTAAGGAATCGCAGAGACAAACAATTCGGCATTCTCAAAAACACTTTTTCTTGCAGCCTCGCCTCTAAAACGGCACTATTGCATCACGTTAAAATACGCCTGTCGATAAATACGGGCGAAAAACAAAGGGGGAAGGCATCCTATGCAATCCATAAGTTCCTGTGTGTTAGTTTCGTGAGTATCGCATAGAACGGGTTCAGGACAGGGCAGGGCAGGGTCAGGCAGGAGTTTATAGCTAATTTACCTTTGAAAATATATTTTATTATATAGGAGCGAATATTTTGAAACAAACTCGAAAAAAAACCTCTCTTTTCTGTATTCAAAATTCGACTAGAATATGGTTTAGGATACAGATCACAGAATTATGAAAACGTGCACAAATTTCACTTCTCCCCATAGCACAGTTTTTAACTGTTTTTGAAGTAAATAAATGAAACGGATGGCTGCTTAGGAAGAAAGTTGATAAGGACACGTCAAGCAGGCGATGTCGCGCGCCCACGACGCATCTTTCAAAGGTCTCCCGTGACCTTGATAACATTAGCCACGTTCATGCTGCGTAGGTCCTTCCCTGTTCATTGTAGAGCAAAACTACGTCAACGTAAGTGGAATATAAAGCGCTAATCTGCATACTGTGAAATTAAGGACAACAGATTCGAAGATCTAGATTTATAGCCGGTTGCTGCGAAATATAAAATCCTGATGTGACTAATGGCACTTACCTTTTTCATTAATTATTTGTCTATTTTTGCAGATTTGGAGCCAAAAGTTTGGCTACACTTAGTGCATGGTCCAATGCATCTGATGGCATCCGTACCGCATTTTTTTCAAAAATGGAGCTTAGCCGGTTGATGCCCAACACCGTCCAATTCAGCTATTAAAAGGAAAGAGATCGAAGTGTACATCGCTCTGAACTATTTTCACTAGTCTCTTACAATTTTAAGCGAATCTCTTTCAGTTCATATAAACAAACCTTACGCATTACATGTAAAACTCATTACCAATCTTAGGGTACGTGCGAAAACTTAATTCATTTAAAGCAAATACATCAACATAAATTCGACACTCCAAAACAGTTCCATTCACCCAGAAAAACCGTCCAACAATGAGAAATTATTCTGAGAATTTCAAACTGAATAACCGACAAGTAAACCGAAGAAGCATCAGCGAAGTTTAAGGCTAAATGTACCGACACTAGTTCAATTTGTCGCCCACCACGTGGCAGCACCAAGTTTAGTGAATTTTACTTTACCGATTACGTCTGAACAAATGGTCCGATTTTCGATCTGTAAACGGCATTTGACTCCTGTTTATAATAGAATTTACGCTACGAAGCCCTTTTTCCAAAAAAACTAGCAGAAACTCGATTTTTAAAATTTTTCTCGTACTTCCGGGAACAATTTCAAAAATGTGGGCTTATAGCGCGATGGCGACACGCTTCCAGAATCCAACGCCGTGTCAAACATGCAAATCGGATAAATAGGAGCGACGGTAAGTGAAATTTCGAAAAACACCTCACCCCACTCCCCCTTCCCCTTCCACGCCGCCGGGACATTGTTGGCCGGCGGCGCGGTCAAGCCGGCACGGGCGAGCCGGGCGGCGGCCGCCGCGGCGCGGCGACGGGCAAGAAGGCTGAACTCTCGGGGCAGCAAGCCAGACACCCCGTCACTTCGTTGATGCTTCCGTCACTTCGCATCTCAAGATATTTTTTCCCCACATATGAAACTAGTGATGCTGTAATAGGGGTAAACGGTCTCGTATCATCTTTAATAGTAGTATAAAACTATTACCTTATTCACATATTCCATCTTCCTTCGAATACCATCATAAGAATGTCTGAGGTATCACTCAAAACACCGATCCCGCTTTGGTGCTGATTTCAAAAAGAAAAAATCGAACTAATTGCGTAAATATCACCCATATTCCATCTCCTCACATCGTATTTTAGATATATTGTACTTCTAAGATCTTCCATTACCATTTCACTACCGGAAAAAAACAAGCGGAGATAACGCAAGAGCTCTTTTATCCTACGATTCGATTTATCATTTCAAAACGGCGTTTGTCACCTTGATAGAATTCACCTGGTTAATCCTTTTCCAGTAAAATAGCCGAATCGAATTTTTAAAATGTTTTTATACTTGCGGACATATTTGAAAAAGTGGTAAAATAGCGCGCTGGCGAGATGCACCTGAATCTAACGCCATATCATACACTGAAATCGGATAAATAGACTTCTCTAGTCATGTAAAAAAATGATCTTCAGTAACGTCAAAATTCTGTTTCGCGGTACTGCTTGTCGATCTCATGGCTAAAGTCCGGGTCTAATGTAATTACATATGTTTTGTCTACTGTTCTCATTTTGTAATTTAGGCGAACTGTTGCAATCCTAACAAAATATTTAAATTTTTCGTTACAAATTTTGTACTGTATTACGTATTTTACATATTTGCTGATCATTTAATATCTGCTTAATAGTATATTTATTATTTGCTAATTATTAAGGTATTTTCACAAATTGCCAAATTTTCTTGAAATTATTTCCGGAAATATATTTAATTAATTTTGAAAAATAGTTTTTATTTAAATGTGTTTATATTTTTGCAATGAGCATATTTTGTCTAACACTAATTCAGAATGCTGACATTCCTATGTGCTGCACGTAAAGATTTCGAACAGAGTGCTTCAAGATTCTCTGTTCGTGTCTGCGTTTTCTACGTGCATCTCTTTGTTTTCATTGCTGATAGAAAGAAATAAAAAAACAGTAGACAGGAAAAGTAGTTACTTTTAAATTCGATATAATTAATATTTTATTAATGGAATTTCAAATTGTGAACATTTATTTTACTTTATCTCTCTTCTCAATCTTCATACGAAGAGAAAGTTATATCGTGCGCAGGAAAACTCTCAAAGCCGAGTCCTGATAATGAAAATGTGGATAAATCGTGTTGTATAGTAAATTACTTCCTGTAACTCGTGGTGTAGCCAGAATCCATGTTTTGTGGGTCCTTAATACCGAAAATTGATTGACGGAAAAACGTCCATCAGTGTCTCTGGTGTATGTGAACAACACTAGCGTTTACACTGCGTACAATTTTTCCAAACTGGAAAAAACAACAACAAAAAACAGCTGTCGATCGACTGTCATTCGAAGCTCTGCAATTTTCAAAAACGTGCATTACTTTTTGGAGATACATTACACGACCCCCCCCCGGATATTTTAAAAATTTGCTCAAATATGGCTCCAAATTTTTTCTTTATATTTCTCGTAAAATTGAATAAAATACACATGGCTTAGGTCCGATTCCACTGATAACTGAATTTCGAAAATTGCAAAAGATGAATTTTTTCGGCGTTTCCTACAACTACAATATTGACGATAGAGACTTTTCCTTTCTAAGAAATTTGTTGTACATAATTAGTTCTTTCATTAAGATCATGCATTTTTTTAAAACAATTTTTGTAGTTATGGCGCAATCTTGTGTGCAATATATGCAACTTTAAAAGATAACAAAGCAAGATTTTTTCAAACTCGGCTCCATTTTTTCCTTTAAACTATTGGTAGGATATTGCGAAATGTACTTTAAGAGATGACATAAACGCTATTTTGCTCTATTCTTTGTTTTTGCGAAAATAACACAAATGAAACTTTTTGAATAGCCTGTCACGTCGTTTATATTTACATTATCGGCGATTTGTTCACATTATTAGATTTATGAGCACACGTACTTTAAATTATATCATTTAAAGTTTTTCGAAAACTAAAAATTTTTTTTTTGGAAATGAACTCGAAATTTCGCAATTTTCAGAAACGCTCAAACGCCAATTTTTTCTGAAAAGGTTTCAAATTTTTTGTTCAAAGTTTTTGTACGTATAGTGCGAAATGCACTGTCTAAGGAAACAAAAAAGTTTTGTTGTATTATTTTGTTGTTTTTCTTCAAAATTTTACACAAATGTATTTTTTAAATATTTCGCATGCCTTGTATGCACTTTTGCAGCGATTTGTAAACATTATTGCATTTGTGAATGGAAGAGCTTAAAATATCTTAAAATAAATTTTAAAAAAACTCTCAAGATTCCTGTGAAAAGGGCTTCATATTTCACATTGCCACAGACGCTTAAACACCCTTTTCTTAAAAACGGTATCAAGTTTATGAATGAAAATTGTCGTAAAGGACAAGGTTTCAGTCTTCTCTAAAAGCAATATTTTTGAATCTACCATTAGGAAACCGAATAATTGAGAAAACCTAAAAAATAAGTTGGGTGCATTAAATGGCAGGTGGCAAGATGGGGCAAGGCCATAAATCTAGCCCATGCCAACAAAATAGTAAATTTTACTACGACAAAGTCCGAATAGCTGGCTGAGACTATAGGAAATTGAAAACTAATACGGGAAAGTCTGTGCCATTCTGTAGCACCCACCAGTTACTTTCTCGTGTTAGTTACTCAAAGTTAAGTAATGCTGCGGAAAATCTATTTCGAGATATTAACGGAAGTACTCGTTTTGGGGTCCCCTGAGTGATACCGAAAGGGTGTATGTGTGTTTTGACTTTTTAACGTCCGTTCGTCCGTCCATCTGTCTGTGTCTGCCTGTCTGGGCGTATGTGAACACCACTAGTGCCTAAACTATGTGTAGAATTTTTGCTCAACTGAATAAACCCCTGTCGATCTGGTCTGAGTCGAAGTTCTGCGATTTTTAAAAACATTCATTAATTTTTGGAGATACTTTTTATTAAGCCCCAGGGACATTTTCAAACATTTTCTCAAAAATGTCAACCAGGATAGGTGGCTCAGTGCATCAACTGATGTCACTGCAATGCCTCTGACCGAGAGGTGCTAGGTTCGAGTTCCGACGGTGGCAGATTTTTCAACACTAGCTTGTCAGTTAGATGTAGAATTCAACCGATGTCTGGAGGAAAATTCTAGCGACCGGCTGCTCTGATTGGAAGTTTTCCGTAGTTTCTCCGATCAACATCAAACGAATGCCGGAGCAATACCCTAACAAACGGACCTCGCGCGATATTTCCTTCCTCTTCCTTGTCCTATCTTCACACACACACACACACACACACACACACACACACACTAACTTGCACAACACTACCATATATGCTGGGAGACCAGTGGGAGGATTGGAACTTGTCCCGGCTGTGGGCCGTACACTGCTGGTGGGAGATACCTTGTTAAGAAAGAACCCGGCAAGCCGACAGGTAAATCGGTCGGTGATTTAGAGCTTGTCCCGGCTGGGGTGGTGCCCCGCTGGTGGCAGATACCTGGTTGGGAAGCCCGCTAGTGGACGGAAGGTCAGCGCCGGATCTCGCCATCGGCATAGCGGGCAACATCTCTTCCACCTCACGATGAAATAAACATGCATTGCACTTACGGGACTAATGACCAAAGCAGTTGACGCGCCCAAAATCACTAACAATCATCAAAAATTACTCCAAATACTTTCCTTAAATTAATTGTAAGAATAAAGTAAAATACACTCAAGGTGGCATAGCTCTTATTTTCATTGCTGACTGATTTTGGGAAAATTGCAAAAGTTCGAATTTTTTTTCGGCGTCTTCCTACAACTACAAAATTGAAGATAGAGATTTTCCCTTAAAATTATATTTGTTCTCCATACTTAGTTCTTTCAATAAGGTCATGCACATTTTTTTGAAATTTTTAGTAGTTTTCGCGCAATATTGAGGGCAATTTGTGCAATTTTTAAAAATTACAAGAACAAGATTTTCTCAAAATCGACTTCAACTTTTTTCCTTAAACTTTTGGAAAGGATAGTACCTAATGTACTCTGAGATGACGTAAACGCCATATTGCTCTATTCCTTTGTTTTTTCAAAACTACAAAAATGTAATTCTTTGACTAGCCTTTCATTTAGTAAATATTTTCTTTAACGGCGATTTGTTCATATTAGGGAACTTTTGCCACCTCGAACGTTAAGTACTATCGATCTTTTGCGCATGCGCAGATGCACCAAAGTGATGCGAAACTTGCACTGCGAATGAGCAGAAAATCGATAGTACGTAACGTTCGAGGGTGCAAAAAACCCCCTACTATTACATTTACGAGTACATGTGCTTTACATTATGTCTTAAAAGTTCCTCGACAACTCATATGTTTCCTGTGAAAATGAACTGAAACTTCCGAATTTGCACAAATGTTCAAACGCCATTTTCTCAAATTGCTTCTTCAAACTTTTCGTACGAATGCTATTTGCATTCTTTAAGTTAACATAAAATTAATTTGGCTGTATTTTTTTGATTTTTCAAAAAATAAATAAATGTATTTTTAAGTGTCTCTCACGCCATTAATATTCACTTTTCCAGAAATTTTATACATTATTACATTTGTGAGTAGAAGTGCTTTAAATGTCACCAAATGAAGTTGTTCGAAAACTCGAAAGATTCTTGGAAATTCCGAAGCTTCCATTTTCGCATTTACAGTAACGCTTAAACGCCATTTCTTAAGAGCGGCTCCAAATTTATCAATGAAAATTCCTATATAGGACGAAGTTTTACTCTTCTTAATATCCTAAAAGTAATATTTCGTATCTACCACTAAGAAGCTGAAAATGAGAAAAGTTCAAAAATGTATTTTGGGCGGCGATGGATGTCAGCAAGATGTCAGAAGATGGGGAAAGTGGTAAACTGGCCCAGACCAAAGATATTAGATTACTATGAGAAAGTATGTGCAATTTGTCCTAAAGTACGAAAACGTTTTTAAAAATTCGATTCGGTTATTTTACTGGGAAAAGGATTAACCAGGTGAATTCTATCAAGGTGACAAACGCCGTTTTGAAATAATAAATCGAAATCGTAGGATAAAAGAGCTCTTGCGTTGTCTCCGCTTGTTTTTTCCGGTAGTGAAATGGTAATGGAAGATCTTAGAAGTACAATATATCTAAAATACGATGTGAGGAGATGGAATATGGGTGATATTTACGCAATTAGTTCGATTTTTTTCTTTTTGAAATCAGCACCAAAGCGGGATCGGTGTTTTGAGTGATACCTCAGACATTCTTATGATGGTATTCGAAGGAAGATGGAAGATGGTCTCGCCCGTGCCGGCTTGACCGCGCCGCCGGCCAACAATGTCCCGGCGGCGTGGAAGGGGAAGGGGAGTTTGGGAGTGGGGTGAGGTGTTTTTCGAAATTTCACTTACCGTCGCTCCTATTTATCCGATTTGCATGTTTGACACGGCGTTGGATTCTGGAAGCGTGTCGCCATCGCGCTATAAGCCCACATTTTTGAAATTGTTCCCGGAAGTACGAGAAAAATTTTAAAAATCGAGTTTCTGCTAGTTTTTTTGGAAAAAGGGCTTCGTAGCGTAAATTCTATTATAAACAGGAGTCAAATGCCGTTTACAGATCGAAATCGGACCATTTGTTCAGACGTTATTGGTAAAGTAAATTCCTGCAGATGGTGCTGCGATCTATTGAATTTTCCTACAAGTTTTTTTTCGGTACATTTAGCCTTAAAAGCCGTCAATTATTTTTCTTGAATGTTTAAGTTCATAAAATACTTCATAATAAAATAAGATTTATTATGCAAACAATTAGAATTATCTTTAATGGTTAAATACCAGAACACGCAGACTAGATCTAACAATCTTTTTTTCAACATAAAATATTTATAAACGTCGGCGGAACGATTATAAAAATATTTCCTGACATAAATTTTTTTATTATTTATGAAGACATCAATGCAAAACCATACGAACCCTAGAATAAACTAGCGAATAGAGGACCACGAACAATTCACGGTTTACAACTATAATGAATAGGGAGATTTATATAAATCCCCATTATTGTATTTGCTTAATTATTTCCTACCTCTATTCTGAAACAAAATTCAAAACATTTCGTAGGGCTCGAAGTCCATGAGAAATACCAAAATGTGGTAAAAAGTCCTTATAGGAGTCGGCGATGTCATTAGCAGTTATTTTAATTGCCAACTAGGCTTTCTGCCAGAAAACGAGGTTAATTAATAAACGCCCCCTCTCGGAGGGAGGAAGGTTAAGGAGACATTAAGAGGCGACGGGGGAAAAGTCTTCCCCCAGGGGTGCGACGTGCGTTGGCCAAGAGTCGGGCGCTTATCCAGCGCACTCTGCCAACGGACTGAAAGGAGGGGAAAAGTGCGTAATATTTCCCATAAGTCTTGGGAGCGGACTTTGCTGCGGGCCGCCGGGCGAGAAAGGGACCTTAGGGCGACTTTTTACGGTTTCATCACCATCGCCCACGCTAATTGTACCGGATACGCATCGTGATGAACGCCCTCTAGCATTCTCTTGTCTGATGCCGAACGTCTCCGCGCGAAACAACTGAACGAACCAACCGAAACTACGGAATATGACGTGCGAAATACAGAAAGTAAAAATGAATGTAATACTTACCCAACGGCGAAATATTCTTGTTACCTGAAAATAAAAGTAAAACGTTAATATTTTTCGTAAGTGAAGATCAATAAAAATATTAGTTTTCTTGCATATTACTTTTATTTGGCCACTTGGATTTTATGACAGACTGTTTATAAAAAAACGATTTTTTTAGAATGTCTTAACGAAACGTTTATTCATCGTCGTTTTCCAAGCGACGGGGATTAAGTTTCACCCCATCTTCAGGCCACAATACAAATAAGCAAACTAGGAATATAAAATAAGATTTTAAAACATTACTGATTAATAGAAGTGACACAAATTATTATAACGGAACATAGCACTCGATAAAACTAACGTAGTGGCTCACCGTTACAAACTACAATAGAAACATACAAAAATATATATACAATATGTACAATAAGCGTGCGGACGTACGTCCAACATCGCAATAGTAATGATAGCATTTGAACTGACAGTAGAAGAAACGGCGAGTGTGCGAGGTAGTTGGATGAAAGTGGGGGAGGTTTAAAACTACTATTACATGAAGAATATAACTGACAAAATAATTCATAAATTTCCAAATGTATTGAAAGAAGAAGTTTAAAACTACTAAATAATTATGTAAAATAATATTTACAAAACACAGTTTTGAATATATTAAGCGGTTGGAGCGATGATTTTCTCTAGTGGATAAAGATGTTACATCTGGAAGTACTTGTTTATTAGGCAAGTGGCTTTTTGGTTTGAGAGCAACAGAAACAAAACAGGGCATCATATGGAAGGTTTTAAGTAACTTTACAAATTAATTTTTATTTCAGGTGCAGAAAATAAAACATTTTAATAATATAAACTTTGTAATATAAACAATATAAACTTTGTAGTACTATATATTATTTTATATAATCGTATTTATTATTATACAATAATTAAATATTTCAGGTTCGCAAACACGTTTTAAACCTCTGTCAAGTACAAAGCCCTTAACTAGCATATATATCTAACATTGTCGGTATCAAAATCTTCAAGTGTGTGGAATAATGTGATTTTCAAGTGAGCACGACTTTTGTAATCGTTGAATCAGGAGAAATTTTACACTCAGAATGAATAAGTTTAAATGTTTGAAAATAAGACATTAGTTATTTTTTAGAGCCAACGAAAATGCATGACTTCAGTGTGCAACGTTAGACAAAATATAGCGCTAAAGAGTTTAACTAGTTGCTATTTAATATATGCCAGGGGTATCCTCCTTACATTGAAGACAATCAAATCAATCTTTTTTTAACAACTATTGGCACCCACACACCAAAGACACACCAGTTCATCGAACTTGAATTGATTACAGAACACCAATCATCTACCACCTTAACCCTCCGGCGGGCGCGTCCTCATCATTTCCCGCTAGCGCGTGACTCCACTACCGCATTCATCATCTTCGTTTATCATACTTTCATTTACTCCATCTTCGATTTTGGCGTAAATAGTTTTTACTTTTGTTATGATAATGTGAAGGAAATATTCTTTATTTAAGTTTTTTATACATATTATTTCATAATAACTACCTATAATCAAATGAAATAACAATATCAATAAGAATCTAATCCATCATTCGCTCGCTGCGTTGTCTTGGCCACGTGTTACATGTCATTGTCGGGGAATGGATATTGTGCAAAAAACGTGCCTTCTAACGTTTTCTTCGGAAACAACGCATTTAAATTTCAATTACTAATTAGTAGTCCAAATCTGTGTCATAAAGCGCAATAACAAAAACAGCAGTACGAATATAATGGATAAAATACGCAAATATTATACTTACATGACAAAGCGCGAGCGGTACGAGTACAGCAACCGTTGCCGAGTTCTGATTACTAATGAATAACGGTCGATCGGCAGTGTCTAAAACCCTGATTTGAGTATCAGGTTAAAAATATAGTGAGTGAAGAATAACTATGAGCTGAATAGTGTGACACCAATTATTTACACGAAATCAACAAAAATGTAAGAATGCGTCACTGAATGTACGAACGCGCCCCGCCGGAGGGTCAAGGAAGTAAATTCCAATCGAATCCAAAAACGGTTTACAAACGACTTCACGCGACGCTGCCACGTCACGTGATACCTATTCTATGGATTTCGTATGATTTGTGTTTCATATTGTAACACAGCTCCGCCTGCAGTTGAGCCTAATTCAAATGAAATAATGGGAAACGATGAAAAATAGGAATAATAATAATAATAATAATAATAATAATAATACAATCCCGTAATATGTTCATAAAACTGTTGCTTTACACTAATTCATGTCAAACTCCTTCTTAATGTACTATGCAATGCAACGTAATGCCTCAAAAATTTGTTCAAAAATATAGCTAGCATCACCAGACAAAAGTGTTTAATTTATTTATTTATTTTGTCAAAAAACAGTAAAAAACTGTATTATGACGTTTGTGGGGAGAGAAATTTATCTGCGTGTTAAGAACCGGTGACACGTAAACGAAGGACACCTGTTAAGTAAACGACATTTTTGACCACTGAGCTACAACAAATGCCCTGGGGGATGTAAATACTTCGCTTTACATTTCATAAAATTCAAAAGCCTTATTATTAATCATTATTATTACTACTAGCAGCAGCAGTAGCTTAATAGAAGTTCCAGCAACTTGCTGAATAACCGCTGCACAAGGCAGAATATAAATCCCCTAGGACTTGGAACTCCCAAAGACCTCGGATTGAAAATTAATTTCACATTTCAGAATATTGCTATAACTACTCATATTTCCAAATAAAGTATTTTAACAATTTAAAGATCTAGTATTGTAAATTGATTGCTTTACGAATGGAATTTAAAGATTCAATATTGACAAAACATAGTAACTCTACAATACATTTTCATTAGGTTTGACGCGAATTCTTAATTAAATTTTTACTTTCTGAATGTATAACAAGAAGTGCCGGAATCCAAGAAAAAAGCATTTAAATAATGGAGAAAATATAATTTTCATAATAAATCTTATATCCTATTGCATTACTAAATCAAAGCACATTACATTTTGCATTTGAATCTGATGCTCCTCAAGAACATTACTTGAAAGAATCGCCGAACAGGGAAAGTATAATTTGAAGGTTTTAAACGTCCAGAAACATCATGTCGGTCGATTTTGACAAAAAATATGACACCTTAACTTTCTTTCCACATTGAACAGCATTTGAGATGTGCAAATACACTTGAATATTGATAGTCATAATTAGACTGAATTGCATTACTAAATGAAACGAATCACTATTAGCTGCATTTGTTTTTTTACAGTTCTCATACCTTGAAACAGCCTTGAAGGAATCGAAGGTCAGCATAAGTTCCATTCAGCCTAAGATGCAGTTACTTCAACACTTCACAACTTCTTCTTAATTCATATGTGGTTTCCACACTGCAAGCATCAACATATCATCTAGAAACGATTTTAAACAGAGAAGAACCAATACATTCTCTGATAGATTAAAGGCTGCTCTGTTTGCTGAGCAAAATATAATTAGAGCAAATGATAATTAGTCACCGTGGGTTGAAATGAAAAAGGCAAACAAACATGGGGTGGCACAAAACGTCAACATAAAAATGGGGAAATCACGAATCAGTTTCCATTCTCAAATTGGATGCTTCCAGGGAATAAACCTTTGCTGCGCAATAGATCCTTGTACACCCAAAAGAACTACGTTGCCATTTTGTTCATAGGATTTAATTTCCTCCACTTAAATTACGAACTCCAAACAATTCGTTATTAAAATATATTTATTTGGAAAAAAGTACGATACTTATTCAATTGCTCTACCAATAAGTTTTAACATTTCGGTAAATAACATTAATACGATCATTAACGGAACTTGGTTCACAAATCATCTAATAACATTTTTAAAACGATTAAATACTTAAACTGTATTCATATTTAACATAATTTACACATTAAATTTACACGAAAAATTTCTCCGAATGTTACAAATATTGTTACTATGGTTTGATTTCCATTTCAATTCCACATTACAATGCTTTGCTTGTATTAATGACTTACTTTGAGCACTTGGTTACCAATAACATGAAATTTGGAGGAAAAGCATGCAATGCAAAATTAATCCTATGAAAACGTGAGGAAGAGGCGGAATTTAAAAATTTTTGTGAAGTAATCAGCTATATCGGGAGAAACACATTTTAAAGACGGAATAATGAGAACTTATACTTACAACAGGTACGAAGTCTTGGTATATTCGTGCCAAGGCTCAAATTTTAACTTTTTTCAAGCGGCCATGGTTAACTGCATTGATGAACATGTTACATTTCAAAGGTTTAACAAACACTATGGATCATTGTAATACAACCAAACTACACTCCGAGAGAAAGACCGATATTTATACTTCGATTAAAACACTAGGTCCGTTGACAGTTCCGCAGCTATGTCGCTGTCATACAACCAGCAGCTTTGAACGTAACTGTAGTGATGCATCACATCTAACAACTGTCAGATTGTACTGATAATAGAAGCAAAGAGTATTCTATCAGGGACGGCACTTAACGTTATTCCCAACGCTCTTATTCAAATCTCAAATTTTTCATGGAGGGGAAGCATCCGCCTTGACCCTACTTTTAAGCCAATAGCGTGGAAGGGCGATCTGCCAATGGAGATGACGCGTAATGACTACCGGGTCATTTAGAATTACAGTACAAGCAATTTTTCAAAATGGCGACAAATAATAATTATATGAATATTATTTAATGTAAAAATACGCTAGACAATTTAGAATCTAATGATTATAAGATTAGGAATTCTGAGTCAGTGAAGGGAATTGTAGTCAGGGAGTACAAAATAAAGTTATTGCATGAACAAAATATTTATTTCTATATATGTAAACATACACAGTCGTACACAAATAAACATTCAATTTTCACAAAAGAAATATAAGCAAATAACACATAAAAATTATTTCACTGTTCTGTTGACTGAATATTGAAACCACGAATTAAGAAAATTATCAAAATACAACTAGTGACCATTACCTCATTAATAGTGTATCATTATCAAAACGACATGCCAGTTATTAACACATGTGAAATTTCAGCATATTATCAAAATTTCAATTAAGATATTATAATGTAAATGAATATTACTGATAAATTTTACAAATTATAAGCGTGTTGTGCTATGTCAACGCCACCTAGATAGATGGCGTTGTCCGTGCACACTGTCCAATCCCGGTTACACTACGATTTAATTACAGTGACTTTTAACATCCGATTAGCTGGACGCGGTTATCCAATCGGGAGCTTCAATACCAAAAATTGAGTCACAACAAAGATTCCGATTGGACAACCCTGTACCAGCTGATCGAACGTCAGAAGGCGCTTCAATTAAATCGGAATAGCATTCGCCTGTGAGAGTTGCCAACGTACCATATTTCACTCCGAGGCTTTCGGTTGCAGAAGTAATCATTAGGCTTCGGGTTAACGTTAAAAATCACCTGATCATGCAGCAATTCAGCTTTATTCATAATCATTGAAAACAAATAAATAAAGAACAATAACACGAAAATAACACTTATTAACTTACCAAAAATAAATCTGTACAACATGAAAAATGTCCTTTAGATAAAAGTATGTATTTCTTCTCTAGTTTCTGACCAAAAATAACGAATCTGCAATGTTTTGTTGTCTATTTGTATATACTCTTTGGTCTATGCACCATTTTCCCACAAAACCACATTTTATCTTTTTACGTAACATTCTGAGGGATCTGAGAATTTTTGTTTATTTTTAATTGTGTTCTCCGCTTTCTGATGTTGCTGATACAGATTTTTTTATTTCTAGAATTTTTACTACTATTATCTGTTGTTGCTAATTGATGTATTGGTTGTTAAAACATTCTAGTGACGTTAAGTTTCAAGTGTAGAAGTGTTGAAAGGAAAGGGAAATATTACGTTCAGTGTATTATAATTTTCAGTGTCAAATAAAACCGGATTTATTTTGTTGTATGTGTGTGTGTGTGTGGTGAACTTACATTTGGCAGCCTGGTGACATTCAAACCAGGGTGTACAGGTTTCCATGGAAATAAAGCTGGAAACTGTGAAGGTGTTGGTTAATTGGTGAAATACTTTCGTGTTGTAGGTTGAAATACGTCATTAAAGCTACTCTTCATGAACTCCCATCTTGACTTATTTTCTCAAAACCTTGACGCAATTAGTGATGAATATGGAGGAAGGTTTCATCAGGGGTATCTGTATGAAGAGCGTTTCAGTGGATGATGGAATGGAAGTATGGTAGTTTAGTATTTCTGGTCTGTTATCAGGGACAATACCAACAGATGCTTACAAGAGGAAAAGGCCAAAAAAATAATGTTGGGTTTGTGTTTTCTATAATCAAACGTACATGTTTATCCCCCGTTTATCCGTAAAAAAATTGAATAAATATTTGAAATCTGTCTCCTACAAAAAACTATACGTGATGGATCATTTTGGTTCTCATATTTTGGAATCACGCACCCCTTTTTTATATTTTTTTTTAAAATTAAGGTCGCATCAACTACTAGGTCTTTAGCGATCACTATTGGATTTAACGTTATGGTATGAGGATGAAACGACGTAGTGATGATTGGAGGTGAAAGGACGAACACATACACCCATGCCCCGAGGCCGGACTCAAACCCGCGACCCCATCGGTCCGAGATCACAACGGCACTACTGGCCTTAGCGATCTCGGCCACGGGGCAGACAAACACCTTTTGTTTATATAGAATCCCATGGATTCATCTGAAGGACAGAAAAGAGTTAAATTTGTTGTACAATGTAATTGTTTCAAAATAAGTTACATTTTAATAATATATGAATTTAATAATATAAATACTACATTTATATCAAAATTCGAAATTATGTATCTAATTGGAAATGACATTACAGTTGGTTCATACTGCATCTTGTTAGAAGACATTCCATTGCTTCTATTGGAAAGGTTTTCGTTTTGTTACAGATTTCTATTAAACAACCTTTCGTGATTTTTTCTTTAAATACAAGGTGGTGGCCTTGGAATGTAAGATATCGTTTCCTTTTACTATAACCCAGTTTTATAGTATAAACATGCATTATTCACACGTTTCGTTGAGCACTCCTTTTGCTTGTAGTGGTAATGCAGAAACATCAAATCAGCAATTTGTTTACCATTGCAATTATGTTTTGCAACCGGGAACGAAAATGTCTAGCTTTTGCTAATCTTGCGCTTTTGTTATTATTTATTTTTTATTTGAACGTCAAGAAAATGTGCGCAGATAATCTCCTCCCCCATACGTATTGTACAGATTTTACTGTCTTTTGACCAAATACATAAATAAACATTCAATTTAATAAAGTTGCAAAAGTAATAGAATGAATTATCTGTTATTTGTTCATTGCGTCTTTTGCAGGGATGAAAAGTGGATTGAGTCACAGTCAGTATTTGAAATTAAAAGTCATATTTTTCTCTTCCAACATTTTGTCAAAATAAATTTGATCTCTTCACAGAACTTATACAAAACGGAGAAATTGATACAATTTTCCTTGTGTAGACTTCTGTTTTGTATCAGTTTCGCTCTCTTTCTGTTTTTCTCCCTTTCCCTCTCTTTCCTTTTCTCTTATCACAAACACTCACACTTTCTCAGACTCTGAAGAGCCGATCACGTTAATAACAGACGTAGGCCTACATAAACCTGTGATAATAACTTATTAAACATTTTAATTTAATTTGATTAATTGATTTAGTCGAAAAACTACGTGACGTATGGGGGAGAAGTACCATATGCGCACTTTTAGTTGAGCACCAGAATTCCTTCCCAACACTTTTTACTTTCCCGTATACGTACGTATACACGGAGTGATATACGTAGTATAGGAAAGTTATGTAATGCTGCGCGAAAAAATGGCCAATTTTCGGCGGAAAAAAATTAATTGCCGGGCCGTGAAAACGAATAAGTGGATAAAACCAGTTGCTAAATTAAAAAAAAATCCTCTATCTCGTGGTGTGGTCAAAATCCATGATTTGTTGCTTCTTTATACTTAAAAATCGATTGACGGCATTCCGTCCGTCTGTCCATCTGTGGTCAACGCTAGCGCCTAAACCGTTGGGTCGATTTTCTTCAAAATTGATATTCCCCAGTCGATCTGATTCTAGTCGAAGCTTTGTGAGTTTTGAAAAAGATTCTTTAAAATTTGGGGGACTTTATATGAACCCCCCGGGGATTTTCAACATTTTCTCAAAAACGGCTCCAAATTTTTTCTTTAAATTTCTTGTATGAATAGAGGAAAATACACTTTTTAACATGGCATAGGTCCGATTTCCACGTACAGCTCTGAATTTCGAAAATTGTGAAAGTTTGAATTTTTTTCGGCGTCTTCTCCAACTAACTACAAATTGAAGATAGAGATTTTTCTTCAAATAAAATTTGTTCTGCATATTGAGTTCTTTAATAAAGGTCATGTAAATGTTTTTCACAATTTTGGTAGTTTCGTGCAATATTGCGTGCAATATGTGCAATTTTAAAAAATTACAAAACAAGATTTTCTCAAAAACGGCTCCAAATTTTTTCTTTAAATTTTGGTAGGGATAGTGGTAAATGTACTCTATCAATGACATAAAAGCCATTTGGCTATCGGTTGGTTTTTTCAAAAATTACCAAAATGTAAATTTTTTTTACTTGTCTCTCACGTCGTTAATATTAATTATGCGATTGATTTTTTTACATTATTATATTTACGAGTATATATGCGGGGCCTAAGGGGGTGGAAGCGAAAATAAGAGACTCTCGCAAGTAAGTCTCTCTTAGCCTCTCCATCTCAACTCCTCTCTCACCTTCACGTGGTAGGTCCTGTTACGTCGAGTAACCCATTCCAAGGTTGTGGTACTCAATCCCTTCGGAGGCATGGGTCGACAAACAAACGAGAGATGGGGGTTCTAGTAAATTTGCTAGAATGGTGTGTAGCGACCATGCTGGAGCGCCTCACGGATATTTTGAGGTACGGTCCAGCCCAGCTACAGCCCATGCCTGGGGTAACAAAGGCAAAGACCCCAACGGCAGAAATGGCGGATGGGCAACCCTAGCTATTGGGAAAGTACATAGCTAGGTAGGATGCCAGACCTGAAGATAGCAGCCCTATCAGGCATCGCATTCCACGAGACGCTGGTAACGTTTCTGGAATTAATTTACATACTCGCTTGTTCGATGGGAATATGCCGGACTCAAATATTGATAACGACATGGCCAAGAAAAAAGGTAAACGAAATGGAATTATTGGTAATTTAAATATAATGACTTGGAATGTTCGAGGACTGCATGCAAAAGAAGAAGAAATAATAGAAGTTATGATCAGAAAGAAAATTAATATTGCTGTACTACCTGAGACAAAAAAGAAACTTCGTGGAACGTCAGATATTAGAGATATGGTTATGTTTGTGGACTGGGGTAGCCCAGACAAGGCACGCTAGTAGTGGTGTAGCTATTCTTATTGATAAAAAATGGAAAGGATATATCAGAAGCTATAGATTTATCAATGATAGAATAATATTGTTGCGTTTTAAAAGTACCACGTGGTTATATAACAATAATTGGAACATATGCTCCGGAAGAAGGTAGAAATGAAGATAGTGAAGCATACTACAAAGATATGCAAAATGTGATAAACACAATTAATAAAAACGATTATGTCATAGTTGCAGGAGATCTCAATGCAAGAGTAGGATCACAACCTGTATCTGGTGTTGTGGGAACCTTTGGTGAAACAACAGTTAACAATAATGGAAGAAGGTTAATTGATTTTTGTGTTTATAATGAGCTAAAAATAACGAATACATTCTTCCGGAAGAAAGATATTAAAAAATTTACCTGGGCAGCAAGAGGAACACGTAGCCTCATTGATTATATTATTGTAAATAAGAAAACAAAAATCTGGTAAAAGATGTTCATGTGTTCAGAGGAGAAGATATCAATTCTGACCATTTTATGGTACGAGCAACAGTGAATATCATGGCTCCATGGAAAAGAACGGGTATAAAAGGAAAGATTCAGGAGAAACGATTAACGTGTAAAGTAAACTAATTAAAGATGAGAGTATATCATATTTATATAAAAATCGTATTAACCATCATTTGACAATGAATTTACCAAGCATTAAGATAGAAGAAGAATGGGCAAATATAAAAAGATCTGTGGAGGCGGCAGCAAAAGAAGCCCTTGGCTATAGGTATAAAAACTATAGAAGAAGAGGCATTAAAATCTGGACAGAGGATCTCGAGGAAGCTGTAAAAGAAAAGAAAAATGCTTACAAGAAAATGCTCCAGACTCCGTCACAAGAAAACAGATTTGATTATAAAAGAAAATGTGCAAAAGCAAAGAAAAAGATTAGAGAAGCTTATCGGAAAAGCTGGGATTATTATATAAGTTGTATTGAAGATGATGCTCACGGACGGCAAGAATACGCTTACAAAGTGCTGAAACATCTTAATAAAGAAGAGAAAGACACTGCCAATATAAGTGTTATCAAAGAACAAGATTGGTTGCAGTACTACAAAGAACTGTGGTGTGATATAGAGGACAATGGTGACATCCAAGAAAATTACGTACCAGAATATATAGATCCTATAAGTATGAAAGAATTAGAATGTGCATTGAAAATGAATAAAAATAGAAAAGCTGCTGGAATAGACATATGAATATTGAATTATTGAATATGGTGGCCCTGCTTTAATATCGAGACTGTTGTACTTCATTAATCTATGCTGGAAATATTGTCAAATACCAGAAGAATGGAAAGTGGCTATTGTAAAACCCTTACAAAAGAGGTGATAGATCAGTCTGCGGAAATTATAGAGGAATAAGTTTGCTAAGTGCTGGTTATAAAGTATATACTAGAATACTCTCCGAAAGACTGAAACCAATAGCTGACACCACCATCAGTGAACAACAAAACGGATTTAGAAAAGGACGATCTTCTTTAGATAGCGTATTTACGCTCAAAATACTAATAGAAAAAAGAAGAATATAATCTTGAAACACACATAGCCTTTATTGACTATGTGAAAGCTTTTGATAAAGTTAGACGACCACTGCTGTGGGAAATTTTAATAAAGAAGGGGATACCTTACCATCTCATCCAAGTAATTAAAAGCCTGTACGCTGGAACAAGAATATGTATCGACACTGGTTTCAAAATCGGCAAAACATTTCTGAATATAAATCTGTGAGTACGACAGGGTTGTAGCTTATCAGCATCTCTGTTTAATCTGTACATAGATGAGATGCTGAAGGAATGGAACTGCTATGCCTCTTGTGGTATTGAGATTGCAGAAAACTGTTTTTTAAATTCCATCTTATATGCAGACGATCAAGTTTTGATTGCTGAAACAGAAGATGAACTTCAGCTCAATATCTACAAGCTCAGCAAAATAGCCAGATATTATAACTGTGAAATATCCACATCAAAAACTCACATTATGGCATTTTGCGGGAAAGATCCAGTGAGATCTAAGATAGTGGTAGAAAACCAGGTTCTGAACCAAGTGAGTAATTTTAATTATCTAGGAAACGATATATCATACAACTACGACAGAGACGTAGAGAAGAAACTCTCGCGGTTCCAGTTAATGTCTGGAACCATAAGAAGAACCCTTGGTAAGAAAACCCGAAAAGAAACACAGTTAAAATTCTACAAGACAATGGCAATACCAACCCTGCTATACGGTAGCGAATGCTGGGTTTTGAAACAAAGAGAAATGAGCAGAATACAGGCTTCAGAGATGAAGTTTCTGAGGGCAGTAAAAGGTTGTACGAAAGCAGATCACGAAAGAAATCAAGATATTCGAAAAGAGTTAAGAGTTGTATCAGTCCTCGATCAAATCCAAAACTATAAAAGAAATTGGACCCAACATCTATACAGAATGGATAAGCAGCGCCTTCCTCAAAAGGCCTGGAAATATCGACCTCTTGGGAAACGAGATCCGGGAGACCAAGAAAACGGTGTGGACCATCGAACCGGAACAGGCCGTTGGGCCTAGACCGTAAAGATGATGATGATGATGATATATGCTTTAAATAATGTCAAGTAAAGTTTCTCGAAAACACTACCGTTTTCTGTGAAAAGTAGCTCAAATTTCGGCATTTTCAGAAATGCTCAAACGTCATTTCTCGTATATGGCTGCAAATTTTTTCTGAAACTTTTGTAACGGATAGTGCTAATTACACTCATTAGTATAGCGTGAAGTTTATTTTGAGTTTTTTTGTTTTTTTTCAAAAATTATATAAATGTAAATTTTTTGAAAGATCTCTCACATCTTTAATATGCACATTATCGCAATTTGTAAAGATGATATATTTGTGAGTGTAAGTGCTTCAAATAACTTCAAATAAAGTATTTTGAAACCTCAAACATTTTCTGTGAAAATGAGCTTCAAATTTCGCGTTTTTAGTAGTGCTAAAACGCCATTTTTCTCTTAAACGCACATAATTTTTTAAAAGAAAATTGCCATTTACGGCTAGGTTTTTGTGTTCTTTAATATTCTAAATTAATGTTTCTGTTCTACCAATAGGAAACCGAAAAAATTAAGAAAATGACCAAAAAATGTACTTTTGGCGATGATAGATGGTAGCTTGCAAGAAAGAGTATGTGGCAATTCCGAATAGCTAGCGAAGACCCAGGAAAATAGAAAACTAATACGGGAAGTCTGTGCCATTCTGTTCTGTTTTTTGACAAATAAATAAATAAAATAAATACGGTCATGCTTAATTTTTTCAAAATACGAGTAGTTTTTCTTTAATTTTGTGACAAACGTAATAGGCCGCTGTAAATTTACTGCGCTTCGGACAGCTGGATGCGTCGTAAATTAGAATGTGCAATTTTGTATATTATTTCTTTCCTCGTTTCTTACATTCGAACTTTGTTATAGACTTACACATTAATATTTTAGAAATTGTTTATTTTGAAATATTTGAAATAAGTAAAAAGAATTAATAGCTCTCAGAATAGCGACAATGCAGGGTCTGCAACAATGGAATTCACTTTGCGCTCGCGAATATCTGTGAATTAGTGTCATTGTTGTGACCTAATGGAGCTGTATGAAAAGGAGTTATAATTGTCTAATTTATGTTGATATTTGCAGGCAAATATTTAGTTTTGCACCAAATGCTGTACCATTTGTAGTGAGTAGAGAATTTGTTGCATGGTTTTAAAATACACTTCCCTAATCATGGCCCAATGGAAGGCATTTCTATATTCCAGGGTATCAGACTCTTTTTCCAATACAGGTTACAAACTTTTGCATTCTATTTTTGTGAAGTTGTAGAATTCACATAGTTCTGACAACACTGCAATGGAAATAGTGAGTTCCAAGCGAAGATGTTAGTAGCGCATAAAGTGCAATATTACAGTACTACTTAGCTGTTTCCTCTAATACGGGAAAGTAAGTGCTGTTGTAGCACCACTAGTTCTATAAAGGCACGGTACCAACATTTTGGCCGCATTTAGCCCTGAGGTCGC